>CM066034.1:855763903-856391420 GCA_033557465.1 Ichthyophis bannanicus
TGTTATCTATGGGACTGATATTCAGACCAGGGACTATTTAAACACTGTGATATTCAACTACAATGTTCAACTATAAGCTGAATATTCAGCACCAATATCTGGATAGTGATCAGTGCAGAATAGCTAGATAGTGTTCACTGCCAGCAACTATCCAGATAGGTTATTCAGGTAATGGTTGAGTATTGCCACTATCTGGATACTACTTAGGACAACTTTTTGTTGTCCAAAGTTATATGGATAGATTATCTGCATAAGGGTGTCATTTATCTGGATAAGTCAAGTTCAAGTAATTCATGCATGCCTACCCCTCCTATATTGATATGTATTACATTTGAGTTAACCTGTAAACAGCTTTGATTGAAGGAGAAGGCGGTATAGAAAACCTGTTAAATAAATAAATAATGGGTGCATACCACCACAGTCTTGATGGTTGTTGACACCTCCTTCGCACCGTCCACTAACCAGAAATTGCTCTGGCAATCAGTGGAGATATTCAGGCACTATGCGTAAATTACCATTGAATATCTCTCATTGCCCTTATACGGATAGCCTCTGAGGTTATCCAGATAAGAGCTTTTGAATATTGGCCTCTATGTGTATAAATATTTTATTTTATTTTTAGACGGATTTAAATAATAGCGGTGTGTGATCTTTTCCATCAATGAAAGTTTTTTTCCATATATCCTTTGTTTACCTCCCCAGTTTTTATTTGTAATTTTACTTTTCTACGTATTTTGTAGTTGTTTTTTAATATGCAAGCTTTATGTTGTAAACTGCTTTAATGATATGGTTAAAGGCAGTCTATCAAATGTTTAATAAACAATAAACAATACATTTGCATGTTCCATCCCTAAGCAAATTCCTCCTGTTTGGGTACAGCCTGGTTACCCATTGTTGGATCATATTACACCGGAATAGTTTGTAGTTTCTGCTTTGTGGCTTCATCTCCCATGGGTGGGGCTTCATGCTGGATCTCTAACCATGACACAACCCAGAGAGATGGAAGTCAAACCATTTCCATTAAACCTTTGCCAATATGCTTCCTCATTTACAGCTGCAGGATGTACTACATTGTTTCCATGTTGTCCCACGCTGTAAAAATGAATGATCAGCGTCTCCAGTTTATTCAAGTGGTAACATATTCTTCTGCTCACACCACATATGATAGGTTGGCATAGTAGATGGTTAAGAATGAAAAAAAAAAAAAAAAAAAGAAAAAAGGACTGGTGAAAGTTATGTGTTACAAATAGAAAGCATTTCATTTACAAAAGGTCTTTCTAGAATATGTCTCCTTTGTACAAGGCTGGAAAATAAGCAAATCTCTCCAGTCTTACCTGCTCCACTCCTGCTGCAATCAAGCAAGAGTTTTCAGCATGGTCAGTCCAGGGCAGGATTTCAGCTGTTCCCTCCATCTAAAGTACATGGGGTCGGACTTCCAGTGTTGCCATGAGCTGGGGAAGACATGCATGACCTGGCTTTGAGGTTCTCAGTTTCATTTCCCCATGCTTTTGCTGGCTCTACCACCTATAAACAAAGGAGAGTAATCCCGGTGCCTCTGCGAGAGCTTGGCACCTTACCCCTCTGGTGACTCAATGAACAGCAAGATCCATGGCAGCAAAACCACAGTGCAGGGACAAACCCCGTGAAGGTGAGAGCAAGATGGCGGAGGGCAGCCCCATTGCTGGCACCGAGGCAATGTAGACGGCGCTAGTGACAGAGGTTTTGGCAGTCATGGCTCAAGCCCTGAATGATCAATTTGAGGGACTGACAGCACAAATTGAAAAGCTGGCTACTGCGGTAAACAATTTCACTGGCCAGATGAAGCGGGTATTTGGCCTGGAGGACGGCAGCCAGGCCTGTGAGAAATGGTTGCAGGCCCTGGCGGAACAATTCCATCGCCAGGAACTTAAAACAGGGGCCAATGAAAGAACATATGCCTAATTGGCATACCTGAGTCGGTCTTGGAGAGTGGGCTTCGAGGGTTCCTCGATGATTGGCTGCCTCAGGGCTTGCACCTTTCAGATCTGGTGGGGAAGATACAAATTGAGAGGGTGCATTGAGTTGGCCCACGCCGAGGAGGAGAGGCATGACCCCGGGCAGTTTTGGCACTGTTCTTCAACTACCAAAAGAAATATTTAATTCTATGCGCTGCCAAGGACCAACGAAACACGGAACATGAAGGCCACAAAAGTTTACTATTTCAGGACTATTCAGTGGCCATGGCCCCAAAACAAAAGGCCTTCTCAGAGGTATGTGGGTCCCTGACAAAAAAGGGAATATGTTTCTCATTAACATACCCAGCCAAATTGCCCCTGACCCACAATGGACAACAGTGAGTATTTCATTCTCCAGTGGAGGCAGTCTTTCAATGCTGAACACTTTTAATCAGGGCTCATGAATACACACTTGGACACTGAGAATAAATAGTACATTTGGATGCACGCACCCTGCTCTCCCCCCACTTGGGCCCTAGCACACACACATTGCAATTTGCCTGAATAGCAAGGAGCTGGCCCAAGGTTCTGTGAAATACTGGGTTACGGGGATTTCCATGCAGGTCCCATAGTGGGAGGGAATGGAGGAGCCAGATTACCACTGCCTAAGTGGACGCTGCATCGGGCGCCAAATGGGAAGAGAGTGCTGACTCTGTGGGAGACAAGGGGGACTCTTCGTGGCCAAAGCAGTGGCCTTTACATATTGTGGCGACGGCGCCCCCACTAGGCGGTTGCCTAGTGAAAGCGGCGGGCCATCTTGTATGTTGCTTAAGCTTCAGGGCTAAGACCTCTGAATGTGTAGTTACGTGCAAAAAGCAGTCCAAGTGGTATTTTTGGCCAACACAGGAAAATTTATTAAATTTTTCATTTTAAATTTCAGCTTTGCAAACAGACCTTTGTAGAAGGCTCCAACCACAACAACAGAAAAAAGGATGTTTTCTCCCAATAAACTTTCTTTACAAAAAGTGTATTTCAGCAGTGTTATCAATGAGCAGTTTCTTCCAGCTCTTTAACAAAAGAATTTCTTCTTCCAGAAACAAACATAATTGAACTAGTATTTAACAGCAGAGTCCAGCAAACCTTTTAGCTTCCCTTAGCTGCTTCAGGTTTCACCTTTAAAACACTTCTCTGCTTGTCAGCACAGAAACTAAAACTGCTGTGTTTAAACTTTCACTCAGCACAAGTGTTCTTGTAGCTTTAACCATGAGATTTCCTTCTCTCTCTAAAGCTTCTTAGCTACAATAATCAGGATAACTGTTTCCTGGGTTTCCTTCCTATTAAACCCTTAGCTTTTCTCAGTCAGAGATTATGCACAAAGAACATTCCATTTGAGAGTCTGTGGAGTCAGGTTCCTCTCCACAGAATTCTTCCTCCATGTCTTCCTCTGCATTACATGACTGTGGGGCTTGGACAGGTTCAGGGGTTTCAAGTTTTACTTCCTTTAGAAGCTTGAACAGTCTTTCCCACTGAACTTCCCTTCTTTTCCCCGGGATTATATTAGTCTTCTCAGACTTCTTTCCCTTTAGTAAAACACTTAAAGGCTTTGTTTGCTTTACCTTATCTGTAAAAGCATTATTCCTGGCATGCGTCCCATAAGGTACAGCTTCTTCCTCAGAATCGGGTATACTTATTTCTGAGTCAGAATCACACACATTAACTCCCTCAAACTTTCCCCTCCTACCTCTGAGCTTGACTGTAGACCTTTTACAGCAAGGGCATCTCCTAGGAGTAGCGTCCTCTGAATCAGAGCTGCCTGGGGGATCACTGCAGTGTCCGTCTCTAGCCCTTCTAGGCCCTCCAAGCCTGAAGACTTGTTCCTCTTCAGATGGAGCTGAGACTTCCTGCTCCAGCTTCCTCACAGCTAGCCTTCTCGCTTCCTCTCTCCTGGAAGGAGTGCAATTAGCCTGGATTCTGGCTCTTTCCCGACTGCCGTCTTTCAAGCTGTTCCCGTGTCTTGCTTCTCTCCTGCCGGTCTTGCTGACGCTTCCTGCTCTGTTTGCCTGTGCTTAAATGTTTGCAAGCATGCTCTCTCTCCTGGCCCCACCCACAGGTGTCTCCTATCACTTCCTATAGTTGCCCTGGAGTCTGGGTGTGGCCTCAGCCTAGCTTTGCAAGTGTGGGTTTTTCCACTGCTTTCATTTTGGAACATGTGCTTAGGTGAGCCCATCCCCCTTATGGAAGAAAAAGTTTCTTTTTTCTTTGTTTCCCAGGGCTGTGCTGCACCCTCCTTACCACAATATGAAGCTCTCCAACAAGAAGAGGTTCTTTGCCTGCCAGAGGCCAGTGCCGACCTGGAAAAGTGAAAACTGGACAATATAGCAGTATTGTTTAGAACAGGGTTTGCTATTATGCTTACAAGCTGTCACACTGCCCTAGTGCTTAAACCTGCGCTCACTCATCCCTTTCCTCTGTGTGTGGTTTGTCTTCCTCCCCCCAGGCCCAAGATCAAGCTACCCTCCTCTGGTTGCCCCCTTGTATCGTTGACTCCCCGTCTGCTCCCCCGTGCTCCCATGTTAATTTGAATATGGACAAACCCTAGGATTCTAGGCCCTGAAATATAGGGCAGGGGGCTGGGAGGAAGGGGAGGGTAGCGTACCCTATGGAAGGAGGGCGGATGTGAGGAGGGGGTTAGAACCCCGCCAAGCTGGATATATCGGCTCCAACATGATTGAGGGAATGCAGGGAGAGTGAGAGCACGGACTCTGAGGCCAGATACATGATGGCTTACAAACAAGCAAATGGGATGGGTGTGTGAAGGGAGAGGGGCACAAGTGTGAGAATGTATGAGTGGTTGGGAGCAAGACAAGGAGGGGTTGGTCAATTGTGGTTATAGGGGAGGGGAGGGCCTAGTAGGGGAAGGAAGGAGTAATGAATCTGCCAATGGCAGGATCCCACACCAATGATCGTGACAATGGGACCAGTTACTGCGCCGGATGATGGGAGACTGGGGTGGGAGTCGGTCTACTGGTCTATTGGGCCAGATTACCCCTACAATACCTAACATATGACATGGGACACTGCCTTTATATGCACTCTCATGAAGGATGATATGGAGGTAAATGGGGAGCCCTGGCAATAAACCGGGAGAGTGCTCTGGGATCACCTGGGAAACTAAAAGAGGGATCTAATGGGGGCACAGGAGAGATAAAGACTGGGGGGGGGGGATATGGGACAAGAGGCATGGAGGGGAGGGTGGGATGGGGGAAGGGATGAGCACAGGGTGGGCTAGCTATGTGCAGAGGTTAAGTGGCACCGCACCATAACTCGTATAGGAGTCTGGGGTCCCATGCTGGGAGGGCCTATGGAGACTATGATAAGACATGAGTGGATCACACCAGGTAGACCCCTATATCACACAGATTTTGGTTAAGCCTCTCTGGATAGTCTCATGGAACATCTTTGAAACTGGACACCCCATTAAGCATCATGAGCTTTTAAAGGCCACAGAGGATAAATGAGCAGATATCGCCCTCCTCCAGGAGATGCATCTTAATGAGACAGCGCATACCAAATTAAAACACTGGTAAGCGTAGGAGATCTATGGAGCCTCTTCTGGGAACCTTAGGGCCGGAGTCGCCATCTTCATCGGAAGACACGTAGACTTTAAAGTTTAGACAGTAAGTGCCGACCCTAGGGGACACTTTCTATTCTTGCAAGGCCAGCTACAGAGCCAACAGATCATACTGGGTAATCTGTACTGCCCCAACTCTTATGATGCATGACATTATCGGGAGGTGACAAAGTGTCTTTCAGAGCTAGATCACACATGCCTCCTTCTTGGAGGGGACTTTAACTGTGTAATAAATGACACTCTTGATCGTACCACATTGGGGAGGGGGGCAGATGTCACGAGATCGCGAAGAGTATGGGGCTGGTGTGAGGGATATGACCTTACAGACGCTTGGCGACTCACCCATCTATCCGAACGAGACTACACCCACATATCCCGAGCACATAGCTCAGGCTCCTGGTTAGATTACTTTTTGGTTGCAACAGAAGTATTGGACAGGGTAATGGTGGCGGAAATTGGCCTCATTGCAGTTTCTGACCACACTCTGATTTGGGTAGATCTCGAATGGGGGGGGAATCTCAAGCAGTAACAATTGGAGATTTCTTCTAGGTGTGCCTGAAGATAAAGATTTCTGGATATTCTTACGGGCGTGATGGGCTGAATATGAACTGGATAACGTGGTTCATGAGGACAATCCGACACTGTATTGGGAGGCTGCTAAGTCTGTTCTGCGGGGCCACATCCTTGGGTACTGTCGATCAAAGCACAAGGAGCAGGGGAGGCACCTGATTCAATTAGAGTGGACCCTTAACAAGGCTCACCCCACATTAGAACAAAGGGCAGCTATGTTTGCCATACAGGAAGAATTGAATAAACTCCTTCAGTAGAGGGCCCACAAATCGGTCTTTTACTATCGTTATAAGCTTTATCAGTCTGGCAACAAGACCGGGAAGCTATTAGCCTCGCTAGTCAGTGGGAGGGGGCAACTGGATGGTTAGGGCCCTGCAAGATGGCACGGGAGGTCTGCAGACCACCCAAAGGGAAATTAAACGTGTGTTTACAGAATTTTACAGAGGACTATATAGGGCAGAACCCTGTGATATGACGATGGCATAGATCTACCCGCAAGAGTTGGCCCTGCCGCATTTAGATGAAGAACAAGTAGTGCGGTTAAACACCCCGATACTGGCCCAGCAAATGCAGGGATGTATATGCAAACTATGGAAATGTCTGGCCCCAGGCTCTGAGGGGTACCATGCTGAATTTTATCAAATTCTCTCTGACAAAGTGGCTGTTCCATTGGCCGAATTCTTCTCTGACCTTGTCCAACAGCGGGAGTTTCCCTATGAACCAAATAAAGTCCTATTCACTTTCATCCCAAAGCCTGGTAAAGACCCCACATTACCGGGGTCCTGTTAGCCCATCTCACTGCTCAACGACGATATCAAAATTCTAGCTAAAGTCATGGCAGACAGGTTGTCACCCTTCTTGGTGGGAGACTCACAGGTAGGCTTTGTACTCAACCGTATTATTGCGAAGAACGTGCGTAAAATTTTAGCAGCCCAATGTCTCACTTTGCAACGTCACCTCCCAACACTCCTGATCAGTTTTGATGCTGAGAAAGCTTTTGATAGAGTGCAGTGGTAATATATGCATCTCATTTTAGAGAAATTAGGAATTGTGGGGTACTTTGTTGACATGGTATGGCTTGTGTATACACACCCCTGTGGCTCTCTGCTAGTTAATGGAGCGATGAACTTGACCTTCCCGCTCAAACGAGGGACATGCAAGGCGTGCCCCCTTCCCCCACTTGTTTGTTTTGCAATTAGAGCCCTTATTGGAGCAGCTACGCACTCATCCCCAATTAGGAGGGGTAACATGTAGGACGGGAAGACTTCAAATATCGGCCTTCGTGGACGATATGCTGGTGTGCTTGGGGATCCGGAAAACTCCTTGGAGATACTTATTTAAATTTAAAACATAGAAGAGAGCTTTCTGGTTAAATTAAGAACCCAGCAGAGAGCTTGTAGTTTAAATTTCATAATAAGTTAGAGCCTAGCAGCAGCAAAGAGCTATAATTTTAATCAAATAAAAATATAGATTAGCACAAAAGGCAAAACAGGGTCAGTACTCTTTGAGCAGCAAATAAAGTCTTCTAGAGACCTTTACAAAGAGGCCTTCTACCTAGGGGGCAAGAGACCTGTGAAACCTTTTCAATAGGTGTTAACACCAGGTGGCAGGTCAAAAGGCCATTTTGGAAGACTCCTCCTATCCAAGCAAGGACTGTTAATCATCCAGGAAATTGGTCACAGCTTACCTCAGCAGCACAGGCATAACTAGCTCAACCAGAGCTCTGCGATCCTCAGTCTTGAAGGACTAGAAAAGGGGACTGTTACTTCTGGAGAGAGATCTGCAATTGTGAGTATATACTTCTGGGAATTTTCTGAAAGGAATTCTTTCTATTAAAGCTAATTACTCTGTGAACCCACTATTTTTTGTTAAATCAGTCAGGGCCTAGTAGCAGCAGTTTAAGTTTAAATTTAAAACACAGAAGAGAACTTTCTGGTTACATTTCATACCCAGCAGAGAGCTTGTAGTTTTAATTTAATAGTCACTCAGGGCCTAGTATCAGCAAAGTACTTTTAGTTTAAATTTAAAGCACAGAAGAGAGCTTTCTGGTTAAATTTGGAACCCAGCAGAGAGCTGTAGTTTAAATTTAATAGTCACTCAGGGCCTAGCATCAGCAAAGTACTTTTAGTTTAAATTTAAAACACAGAAGAAAGCTTTCTGGTTAAATTTAGAACCCAGCAGAGAGATTGTAGTTTAAATTTCATAATAAGTTAGAGCCTAGCAGCAGCAAAGAGCTATAATTTAAATCAAATATGAATATAGCTTACCTCAGCAGCACAGGACAGGGTACTGTGTAGCAGCCCTCTTTTAATAAATGTTAAGTAGGGGACTAAGTAGGGGAAAACAAAGATCTTCAACGTACAAAGTTAGGCATCCATGCATTTTGTGAACACTCGGAGTGTGGAAGCTAACCCGAAGGGGAGCACCCGATATTGGTAATGGTTTACTGGCACCGAAAGCATAGATACTGTCTGTGTTGAGGAAAGATCAGCAAATGTGTATAGTCGTTCCTCTGAAGGTATGGCAGAAGTGTACCAAGGGAAATCATTTTGAATTTTTCTCAAACAAGGAATTTGTTGAGATCCCTTAGATCCAGAATGGGCCTGAACCCTCCTGTCTTCTTCGGGATAAGAAAGTAAGGAGAGTAGAAGCGCCTGTCCTCTTGGGTGGGAGGAGCTCTTTCTATGGCCCCCTGAGCTAACAGGGCGGCCTTCTCGACTGACAGGAGATTGACCTGCAAGGGATTTGCAGGATAATCTCTTGTGGAGTCAATGGGGTGTAAGCTTTGGAAATGAAGCAGATAGGCTCTGTGGATGATGTTGAGAGTCCAATGCTCTAAAGTGATGAAGTGCCACCTGTGGGCATAGGAACAAAGTCTGCCTGCTATGTGGAGAGGCTGTGAACCCTGCAGAGGCAGAGTAACTATGCTCTTTAGAAGGGAGTCAAAAAGCAGGTGCCGACTCTAGTTGTGACACTGATTGTGACTTAGGGGCCTGGGACTTCTTAGCCTGATGAGGACCCTGTTTTCTTTGCTGTTGCTGCTGAGGTTGATAAGCCACTGCAGGTGGATAAGAAGGATAATATTGCTTCTTCTTAGGATAGAAAGCCTTCTTTGGATTGGTCTTTCTCCTAGAGGAGTCTGCTGTCTTCCTGGAAAGATGTTTGAGGGTGAGATCATGTCTCCAACTCTCCAGCCTTCTCCCTCCAAAATTTACTAAAGAGGTTCTCTCCAGAGCAAGGGATATTGGCCAATTTATCTTGGACCCACTCCTCAAGGTCCAAAGCCTGGAACCAGGCCATTCTGCGAGCACCGATGCAGACTGCTGCGGCTCTGCTGAATGACTCAAAAGCATCGAAAGATGCTCTGGTAAGGAATTTTGATATATTCTGATTTTGCCAAATTAAAGCCAGGAATGCATCATGTTTGTCATCAGGAAGGATGGAAGCAAGGTTCTCTAGATCTCTAGAGATATCCTTTAGATACATGCCCATGTAGAGCATGTAAGAGGTAATTATTGAAGCATGTCACAGGGCCTACCTTGGCAGCGTACTGGAGCGAGGTAGGTGGGACATAAAAACATTTAAGGTTGGGTTTGGCCAATAACTTACAGGGCCCAGGGACTTTCAGCCCTGGTAGCGTCCTTTGTTACCAAAATCCCACAGAAAACAAAAGGTCCGAGTGGAGGGAAAACAAAAGGCATTTATTTCCCCTTTCATGCAAAAAGGTTCATATGCTTGGACACAGAACATCAAACACAAATTCCTTCCTTCAGGTTAAAGAAAAAGAAAGCATTAAAGGAAAACTGTTATCTTCACAGTAAATGGTATAGCAGGCAAACAAACAGTCTCAACTCCCAAGACAGAGCTTAGTTGCTTAGTAAGGACTCCAAGCTTCCTGTCTTACAGAAGCTACAGTCCATCTCAGTGTCTGATGCAAATTCCACCTGCATCGGTTCCCCTTCTGAAGCCTCTGAGCCTAAGTCAGGACTTGTTGGTAAGTTGTAATAAGGCTTTTTATATATCTTCTGCACAATCTCCCAATGCTCAGGGTTGAATACAGGGCGTCGGTCCTGCGCCCTCATATACTGGGAACTGTCTTCCTTTGGCAAGTGCTTTATCTTAGCTCTCTGTAAAGTTTTGTCATTAACAAGTCTCTTACTTGGTGCGTGTTTCTTGCACCTTATTTCATAGGCATTCTCACAAGGATAGTATTCCTTTGCTCCCTGTACTCCCCATACATCAGCAGTCTGTACCTTGCTTTTAGCTAAACAAGGGTTACCTTTTCTCCTCGGCTTGTCTGCTCCCGGTGAGGTTTGAGGCCTGCTCCGGTTGGGATCCTGCCTGGCCTGAGCACTAGGCCTTGAGCTCTCCAACCGTTCTTCTGTTGGCTTTAGACCACAGTCACAGCCACGCCTTTGTCTCTCTGTACCACAAACACTCACTCTGGCTGGAGTTGTCTCACCTTCTGCACAGGTGCTCCTTTCTTCAAGCCGGGGCGGCTGCTGCTGCCTCCTGCGAAACCGTTGGTCAGGGATTACTGCTCCTTCTGGATATCTAGCCCATTCACTCGGATGTCCTGCCCAACCTGCTGGTTCTGCTGGTTCTCCTGGCAGTCCTCCTTTCCCAGGCCGTCTTGCCTGTGCCTTTCTCCAGGGCTGTCCTGTCTCCTCAGGATATCCTCCTTTCCAGGGTTGTCCTACCAGTTCTCTTCCTGGCCGCTCTGCTCCTGATTCTGCTTTTCCTAACTCTGCCGGTTCCGCTCCTGGTTCTGCTGGATCTGGCCTCCAAGCTTCCAACTTCCCTTTAAAAGGCACTCCTCCCTTTCTTGATTGGAAGCTGGCTGGCATTACCTCATGACCCAGGAGGTGTGGTTCCTCAGTTCCTCGGAGGTCCCTCCTGCTCCCCCTATGTGGTTCCTCGCGATATTGCAGGTTGTGCTTGACTTTTCCTGCGTTTAAAACATTTTCTTCTCCTCTCAGAGGGTCTGCAGCATCACAAGCAATGACTCCCAAATGCATCAAGAGTTCTGGAGTCCTTGCCCGGTGGCATGGACGAATGATTCTTAGAACTCTTGATGCGATGCATCACAGATTCCACTACCATGGAATGGTGTGATAAATGAGGCTTTTGAAAGTCAGGGCATGGTGGGACTCGGTATATGGTATTGAGTCATTTATTGATAGGCAAAAACATTAGCTGGGCCTCCCACATATGTAGCATTAAATCCTGCAGGATGCGATGCACCGGTAATGTGACAGCCTCTTTGGGCACCGAGGGATATTGGAGGATTTCTTCTTCCTCCACCCTCGATTCCATCTCGTGTCACGGTAATCTGCAGGCCTGCTGCAATGTCCCAAATGAAGTCTTGGAAAGACATATCCTCTGTGGGGACCAACACCGCTCATGAGGAGGGGAGTTATCGGAAGGGAGATCTTGGGTTCTCCTGGAATCCTCCAATACCTCATCGTAATCAGAGGAAGAGTCCAATTCAGATAGGAAATCAAAGTATCAACAGTCTCATATCGATGTCAATGCTCGATGCATTTACCGATGTTGAGGCAGCACGACACTGGGAATCTGTTGGGTACCAACGATGCCTGTCAGTTCCAAAGCAGACATCGGAGGCAGAGGAGCTGTCGAAACAGGCTTGAGGGCTGGCATCGGTCCAGAAGGCATCAACGTCAAGCCAGAGGTCGATGCCTGCACTCCTGGGGCTGTCAATACCCTCGATATCAAGGCTGCCAAAAGTGCTGTCAAGCTCCTCTTGATAGCCAGGAAGTGCTGGTCAAGGGAGGAGGTTAATGCAGGGTGGATTCCTGTATGGGGACTTGAGCCACCATCTCAGAACATGGAACCAATAGCTCTCCAGAGGTCGGGGCCTTGAGAGCATCCTGGAGCACCTCTGGTGCTTTGGAGGACTGGTCCTTCTGCCGGGGCTGTTTGGCAGACCGATCTGCATTGGATGCACCTTTCAATGTATCCTAATGACGATGAAGTGATTTGCCTCGATGACTTAGACTTAGTTTTGTGCTTGGACTTTGAGGAGATCTGAGAACCAAGGGAGAAAGCTGACATCCTTGACGATGCCGAAGCCACTGAAATCGAGTCCAGGGCAAACAGAGACCTATACTGTCTGGTTCTGTTCTTTAGGCCTCTTTTTGTCATTTGTTGGCAGGACAATCAGTTGGTAAATGGTCTGGGCCCAAACATTTTAAACACTAGTGATGTTTGTCAGTAACTGAAATTGTACCAAAACATTTGGTACATTTCTTAAAGCCATTGATAGGTTTTTCCATTGTGATGGAAAAAAAGGTAGGCCGAGGTTTAATTTGGCGGTGAAACCACCAAAAGTAAAAAAAAATGAAAGAAAGAAAGATCATCAGAAATGCCATACTGGGTCAGACCAAGGTCCATCAAGCCCAGTATCCTGTTTCCAACAGTGGCCAATCTAGGTCATAAGTACATAGCAGTTTCCCCAAGACACAGGTTCCTCAATGCCTGTATCGGGTCAAGCAGTGATATCCTGGGTCCCTTTTAAAAATGGTTTATGGACCTTTCCTCCAGGAACTTTCCAAACCTTTTTTAAACCAGGTACAATAACAGCTTTTAATACATCCTCCGGTAACAAATTCCAGAGTTTGATTACACGTTGAGTGAAAAAATATTTTCTCTTATTAGTCTTAAATAGGTTACCCTGTACCCCTAATCTGTACCCCTAATCTTGTTATATTCTGATGATGTAAACAATCGATCTACATTTACCCGTTCCATTCCATTCATTAATTTATAGACCTCTATCATATCTCCCCTCAACCGTCTCTTTTCCAGGTTGAAGAAACCTAACCTTTTTAGCCTCTCTTCATAGGAGTATCTTTCCATCTCCTTTACCATTTTGGTGGCTTTTCTCTGTAGCTTTTCTAATAACGCTAATACCTTTTTAAGATACGGCTACCAGAATTGCACACGATATTCAAGGTGCGGTCCACCATGTAACTATAAAGAGGCATTATAATATCTTTTCTTTTATTTTACATTCCTAAAACTAAAAGAAAAGAAAATATCAGGGCCGGTATCAAGGATGTTCCAGCGTTGCCGGAAAGGCAGAGCACAGAACTTAAACCAAAAAAATAATGATTTTTGGCGGTGACAGGAAGAAAACATCCTGCTGGCTCCACAGAAAATGAAGAACTGAGGAGAGGACTTGGAAAGGCAGGAAGGCAGATACGCAGGTGCAATGTAGGGCTCCCAAAAGCTTTCCTACTGGACGCTGGGGAGTGTTCCTTCACGGGCTCCATTGGTACCGATGTTACCCATATGTGAAGACTGCATTCCTGTTTGTTCCTGGAGATAATACTTTAATCTACCCACTTACTTGTGAACTCTCTGCACATTCATTTCTACCTGCTATGAGCAGGTGTAAATGTCTGTGCCTAAATTTAAGTCATGATCTTTTATTTTATTTTTTTATTTTATTTTATTTATTCTTACATACCGCGTTTCTGAGGATCAGTGCAGTTTATAGAGAACAGAACTTCAACATTACATGGAACAATCTCTATGATCTATGCCAATATTTTATAAAGACAAGTAGACACCAACTTGTCTTTATAGAACAGGCTTAAAACAGATGTATTTTAGCTGTAATACAATTCTCTTCTTTAAAGCTATCTAAAATAATGTGCAGAATAACTTTCTTACTGCAGTTCTGGAGTGAAATTACCACATGCACCAATGAAACAGTTCCCCTTGTTTGGTTACAAAACTGCTCCTTTTAGCAGGAATACTTCAATTCAACCTTTCAATGTCAGTTATCATGTCTGGAACAGCTTGACCTGGAAGCATATAGCTAAAAATTGTGATGACTGTTAATGGCAGTTTTATTGGACACAATGCTTATAGTTCACATTTTGAGGTCTGTATGTAATTGATCTTTCTACCTTACATGAGAAACACTGCAATAGGTTGGTTGCAGCATCACATTATAGATATAGAGAAATAATAATGATGTCACCTTGAGATTCAAAGATCATGGAATAGTAATACTCTCCTACCTCATTTCTCCCAACTGTGGTGACCTCTCAAGTTTTAAATCTTAACAGTCTCAGCATTATTTTTGAATTATTCATATCAGCCTTTTTCCTCACTACGGAATCAAGGAAAATGAATGCACCATGTTCCATCATCTCTATGGACATTTTGGCATAAAAATATAAAATTATTTTTGGTAACTCAAAAATTGTGCATCATTGTAAACCTAGCCAAAATTGAAACAACAGTTTAATATGCAAGGAGAAAAGCATATGCATCCATTTTGAATTGTAAACTATGCATTCTAGTTTATTTTATTTGTTCTTGTGTTAAAAACATTTACTGTATCCTCTTAAATGTGAATATGGAATTCTTAGTAATATGCACATCAAAAAAATGCAATAATTTTCTAGAGATAATAAAAGCAATAAACAGACAATGTCAAGAAACATCTATGATTTCTGCAAAATCATTTATGTGGACAGCATAAGAAAAACTGATTTTTCTATGTCAATATCAACAGCAAAAGAAATTAACTTTATTTTTCACTGGACTGCAGCTTGACAAAGGAGAGTAAAATGACTTGTGTCACTGAGCAATATTCAGTTTACGTCTTTTGTAGTTTATTGGACTTTGAAAATAGAAGAGACACAAAAGCACAGTTTTATTCCAGCGATATCCCTCAGAAAAAGTAAATGTGAGAACAGAATAACATGCTAGTAAATGTAAACTCAAGCAGGTATCCCGATTCCTCAGTAGCTGGTGACCTTTAAGTTCATGATGAAAAACAAATGTCAAGCTTTCAGAAGACAGGAATATCCTTGGCTTTGCTAGGGATTGTATATGCTATCTCACAGGCTGTGTTAATTTAGTCTAACATCAATAACTTTGAAATCAGGATTTTGCACTGAAAATCCAGGTTTTCTTGTTTATTCAGAAACCAAAGAAAAATAGGTAACTTTATTTCAAGGTGCCCTCCAGTGGCTATTGGGCAAATGTATTATAATACAGTTTCTGGATCTTACCTGCTCTGCTTTTCAATGTCATCTGCTACGCCAATGTGAATACTGCATTTACAATAGTGCTGCAGAACGCCAGGGGTTTTTTTTCCCCACAAAAAGTTCATTATCTGCACGATTCTCTCCTATGGAATTCTACACCATTACTGGAAACAGAGGGCAGTCTCTGAAAGTCATATAGTTAAAAGCATAACATGAACCAAAAAGTCTTAGGATACACCAGAGAAGAGCTGAAGATCGTTCTTTTGTTATGCGGCATTAACTCAATCACTCATCAATGAAATATACATTTTTAGAAAGAAAGAATTAAAATATCTAGCTAATAGTATGAGTTATAAGTAGGTTGTCAGCGAGAAAGTCATCCATTTCTTCCTTGTCTGAAAACTCTTGATCACTTATAAAAATTGCCTGTTCAGATTGATTCCACAATGCCTTATGGATTAGCAATGATTCTTTCTAGTACCATATTACATAATTGTTTATGAAATTGAATATATAAATCAGTCGATTCTTTCTTTAAGTCTAAATGAAAAATTCATGCCATATTTCATTTTTATGAACTTACATTTAAATGCCTTCTATATTTATTTATTGATCGTTGGACAAGGGAACTGGAACAGAAGTTCAGTTTTCTCCACAACCATAACTTAAAGTGTGTGAGAACAACAGGAAACAATGAAGTAATAAAAATAATTAAAGTAAGGATAACTAATGTTTGAAATATAAGAGTTACAGTAAGGACTGGATTACAAGCCTGTTTAACTGCATTAAAAATTTCTAAGAAAAGAGACAGTGGAAAAATATGATTTAATAAACTGGCACAGACCCAATAGAAAAATCTCTTTCCCAAGTTCAGACAGGTCTTAGGAGACATAATAGCCAGAGAAATACAAAGAACTCTACAGTATGTACTAAAGGGTTCCTTTCTCTTTGAGGCTCATTAACACACCATTTTGACATGTGCCTTTAGCAATGCAACCAGATTCGGCTCTGGGCCAAGAGGTGTCCTTGTATGTTCAGGGTGTGGAAAAAGCTGCAAATCAGTTGGTGTCTGGTCCCCCAAAAATGACACTTCCATACACCATTAGCCACATAGGACCACTGGCGAATCCTGACACATTGGTGCCCCTAGGTCTGGCATCCCATGCAGTTGCTTGCCCCATCTATTTTTGTATATGATTAAAGCAGTTGGAGTAGCTGGGGTTAAAAAAAGGTTTAGGCAAATTCCTGGAGGAAAAGTCCACAAACTGCTATTAAGATAGACCAGGGAAGAACCACTGCTTATCCCTGGAACTATATAGCATGGAATTTGGCTACTTTTGGGATATGCCAGGTACTTGTGACTTAGATTAGCCATTTTTGGAAACAGGATACTGGGCTTGATGGACAATTAGTTTGACCCAGTATGGCAGTTCTTGTGTTTCTGATATATTTAAATAAGCCAAATATCAGCCTTGTATATCTTCAACCCATGAAAATAATGGCATAGTAACATGGAGCCACAATTCTATACCATCCACATCTGACCAGCAGAAATGACTAAAGTGAAAACAAACACATAATATACCCGATTCCGAAACCGCAGATATCAATACACCTGAGGTTCCAAAATCAGGGAGATATACATTTCCAGAGCGGCACGAACAACACATCTGGGAAAATATGGACCCGCACTGCTATAATGGGACATGGGTAAATGAAGCACCGTATTCTGAAAAGATAGACGTTTGCAACGCTTCCTGTCTCCATGTGGCCACGCCTCCACTGGCAAAATGTACATCTCCTAAGTTGATGCTCACACTGACAGTGTTGTGCTCATGCAAACAACAAATTAATACTGATGAAACAGATTTATGGTCATACAAACCAGACCATTTTTTTTTTATTTAGCTATGTTTATATACCGCTAAATCTAAGCGGTTTACATAATAACCAGATGGTCAACATGGCTTTACATAGAACATTATAACCTTATCACCTAATAACAATATTATAACAACTCTAGTCTGTTGCCCATAACACTTCAAAGTTATCTAAGTGTACCAAAGCTATTGTAAAAGCAAGTGGAAAGCAAAATGTTTGTCCTGATAGACTCTGCAGCAAAACATACATGGCATTTGATGAACACCTTAGTTATTCTTTCATAACTAAAAACAGTATTTGCAATGCTAAGAATGGACCAGAAAAAACTGAAATGGGTCGGTACAGCTACATGTCAAAACATAACCCTGTCATTCATAGGAAACCATCAGGATGAGAACATGCAAGAGTGCAACATCAGAAGATCCTGACAACTGGCAAAATCAATAAGTTCATCATTGGTGGAAAAGAAACTGAAATAGTTGGCAGCTTAACTCACTTGGATCAATAATCAATAAAGAAAGGACTAGCTGTCAAGAAATCCAACGACTTATTGCTCTTGGTAGAATGGCTATGAAAGATCTAGACAGCTTCTCAAGGGCAGAGATGTCTCTCTCCATACAAAGATTTGACTTATTCAGGCCATGGTATTTTCAATAATGTCATATGGATGCAAAAGTTGGATAGTGAAAAAGATAGATAGGAAGAAAATTGATGCCTTTGAATTATGGTGCTGGCGACAAATACTGTGTATATCATGGATTGTCTAAATAACAAATCAGTCAGTATTAGAGGAGATCAAACCTAAGCTTTCCTTAGAAGCTCAGTTGACAAGACTTTGACTTTCATACTTTGGACACATCATGTGAAGAGAGAGATCATTGGAGAAAGACATAATGCTTGGCAAGGTAGAAGGTTACCATAAAAGAGGAAGGCCGGCAATGAGATGGATCGATACAATAACAGCAGCTATGGATAACACTCTATTAACAATTAGCCGCTTGACTGATCACCAAACAAAGTTTAGGTCATCTATCCAGAGGGTCACCAGTAGTCGATACCAACTCGACAGCACTTAACAACAACAACAACAGAAGCTTGAACTAAATATGGAAATGGATAGTGTGCCAATGAAGTGTCTTGAGAAGAGGGGGTGACATGAGAATAGTGACACATGTGGAAGATTAGCCGTGCAGCTGAGTTTGAACAGATTGAAGTGGGGAGAGATGATTCAGAGGAAGACCAGCGAAGAGGAGGTTTCAATAGTCTAGATGGGAGGTGACTGGTTAATGGATAAGTGTCTTAGTAATGTGTTCAGAAAGGAGGGGGAGAATTTTGCTAATGTTATAGAGAAAAAAGCAACAGGTTTTAGATTTCTGTTGGAGGTCTGTGGAGAAGAAGAGAGGTGTGTCATAGATGATCCCAAGATTGCGAGCTGAGAAAACCGAGGAGTAGTGTGTTATCCACAGAAATAGAGGAAAAGGGTGAAGGTGGGCTTAGGGGGAAAGATGAGGAGCTCAGTTTTGACCATGTTCAATTTCAGATGGTGGTGAGACATCCAGACACTAATGTCATATAAGCAGACAGAGATTCGGGCCTGAATTTCTGGAGAGATTTCAGGTGCAGAGAGTCATCAACATAGAGATGGTACTGAAAACCATTGGAGGAGATGAGTGCACAAATTACTGAGTGTAGAGAAAGAAAATAAGACAGATCCTGGAGTTCACAAACTGAAAACAGGATAATAGTATAAGAGGATCCCCCAGAACATACACTAAAAGTGAGGTGGGAGAGAAAGGAAGAAAACCAGGACAGAACAGCACCCCTAAATTCAAGCAAGGACAGGATATCGAGGAGAAGGTGGTGATCAACAACGTCAAAAGCAGCAGAAAGGTTAAGAAGGATGAGGATTGCATAAAGACCCTTGGATTTGGCAAGGCACAAGTCATTGGAGACTTTGGTAAGAGCTGTTTCAGTAGAATGCAAAGAGCAAAAGCGAGATTGCAGTGATCCAGAAGGGACTGAGAGGAGAGAAAGTCAAGACAGCGGCAGTTGATGGTGATGCAGCAGGGGAAAAAGTAGGCATGTCATCAAGCCATAGAGGTAGCATCAGCACCATCCTTTCAGTTACCACTTCCTCTCCTCCTCCTTTGTGGACCAATCCCCATCAGCCACAGCTAGTGGAATAAGCACAAAGATCAATCTGCCACAAGTGAGACCTCTGTATGAGTTTCATTAAGATGCTAGCTTAGAAAGTCCATTCAAGCCATAACCACAGATCTCTTGGCCTATACAGCATTCAAGTTGGCAGTCTGGCCATGGCAGGGGATCCCCATCATTCATGGCTAGCACTAGAGTTGGTGGAAAAGCTTGTGTTTTTATAGACAGACCTCCCTTTTCTTGGTTTCCCTCAATTTCCATACAACTGGAAAGAGGAATGAGTGTAAAGCTCCACTAAACAGGGGCAGCAGAATGCCGTTTTCTTGGGGGGGGGGGGGGAAGAAGCCGAACTACATGAAGCTGCGATCACCTGCCTTCCCCTCCTGTCTCCCCGCGGGGATCTAATCTCCCACAGACAGACAAGAGGAGTCTTTGCCACGATCGCAACACTTTTTGGCCCACGAGGGTTGCCTGTTGGGTTGCAATTGCAGCCTTACCTCTCCTGTCTACCCGTGGGAGATTGGATCCCTGCCGCAGACACGAAGGGAAGGCCAGTAATTGCAGCAGTGACGTTTTGGTGAGGCCAGGGTCCATTTAGCCCACCTCTTTCTGACGCCCTTGCCACTAAAGCTTAGCTGCGTGCACTCCGTGCCATCAGTGTCTTGCTGGGTTTCTGCCAATCTCTCTGGGCTGCTGCCCATTTGCAGTAGGTATCTTTAGCTCCACACACCAAAACTTAAGAGAAAAAAAGAAACACATTTTTTCTGCTACCATCTCTCTGCTGCTACTGCCTGTATCAGTGATGCTACCTGTGACATTACCTGTCCTATTGCTGTTCAGCTTGATCTCATGATCTGCTGTTAGTGCCACCGCCCCTGCTGCCTGCCAACGCTTGTCAAATTTAATAAATACTGCTGCCTATGAACTTGACTTTACCAAAATCAGGACTTAAAATTTTCTAATCAAATATTATTCATTAAAATAAAATAATCAAATCCTATGTTAAAAAAGTTAACACAAAGGCTCTGCATGTCATGAGAAAAATGTGTAAACTCCCATCATTTCCCTTTTTACACTAGGCCCTGCTTGGAGTAAAATAATGCATGATTTCTTCATTCATATATTTATTTGACTTCTAGACCACTTCTCCACAATACGTTCACCATGGTTTGCAAAAGGAGATGAATGCAATCATCCAATAAAGTCATAAAAATAAAATGTACAATATCAATTAAACTCTCCATTGAACAAAGTAACTACGAGGTGCGATCAAAAGTATTGAGACTTGTACAATAATACAAGAAGTATAACACTGACAGTTATTGCACTCAGTCTCCTTCAAAGTAGTCCCTTTCCGATAAAACACACTTCCTCCAGCGTTCCTGCCACTGCTGGGAACAATTTTGAAATGCCTCTTTCGTTATGCTGTGAAGCTGCTGTGTCTAATTTTGCTTAATGGTCTCCATGCCATCGAATCTCCTTACTTTCAGTGGTAATTTCCGTTTTTAAAACAAGAAAAGGTCACAGGGCGTGAGGTCAGGTGAGGCTGACGGACTTGCTCAATTTGGTGTTTAGCCAAGAACTGCTGGACAAGATGTGATGCATGAGCAGGGGCATTATCGTGATGAAGCAGCCATTCACCATTCCTGTGCAACTCTGGCCTCTTAACGACGAACCACATCTCTCAAACAAGTCAGAACTTGGACATAGTACTCCTTATTGATGGTTTGGCCTTTTGGAGCATACTCATTAGAAACAATATCCTTGTAATCAAAGAAAACTGTGAGCATGACCTTGACATTGCTCCTCACCTAACAGGCTTTCTTGAGTCTGGGAGAGTCTGGAGCCTTCTAATGTGAGGACTGAGCCTTAGTTTCTGGGTCATAACCATAAATCCATGATTCATCACCAGTAATACTCTTTTTGATGAAATCAGAGTAATTTTCAAAGAATTCCTACAACTCCCTGGCTGCAGTCAATTGTCTTTTTGGTCAGGGGAAAGGAGTTTCGTCACAAATTTTGTAGACGCACGTCTCATCCCCAAATTGACAGTTAAGAATGGACTGTGCCAACCTGAAACTGATGTCCATGTCCACAGCAAGCTCCCTGATAGTCAATCGACGATTTGAGTGTTTTGCAGCACTCACTGCTTCAACTTTGTCTTCATTCCTGCTCATGAATGGCCTTCCAGAACGTTTGTCACTGTCAACACTTTGGAGGCCTTCTTGGAAACGTTTGTACCAGTCATAAACTCGAGCATGACTCATGCATTCATCACCATACACTTGCTTTAACTTGTCATAAGTCTCTATGCACAAATCTCCAAGTCTCTGGCAGAATTTAGTGCAAGTTCGTTGTTCAATTTTTTCACTCATCGTAGTTCTGATGAACTGTTTTTACACTATATCAAACATCACTTTAAAAAAAAGTACAGGTGCGGTGCATATGTAGAGCGCATAACTAGGTCACTGCATGCTTAATAGCAACATTGTGAAACTTATTGTTATATAACTACACAGCAAGTCTCAATACTTTTTGATCACACCTCGTATAAACAATAATAACCACAATCATCCAAAATTCAAATAAAATTAGAATATACAAACTTTAGCAAAAAAAACCCTTCTTAGTAAAATTAAATATATAGGGCCCAATATTCAAAAGGCATTTACAGTTTATAGCCCTGTAAACCATGTAAATGCCTCTAACCGGGATATTTAATGGTTAGTGCCACTGAATATCCCCGATCTTCCCCCTACAAACCCCAATGCTAACTGCTTAGCATCAGGGCATTTTGTAGGCGTTCCAGGGACGAGCAGAGGTGGTGACAGTCAATAACCGGGCAGCAGCAATACTGCATGCTGCCCATTTAGTGACCTGTAACTAAAAGATAGGCGAAGTCGCAGGAGCTAACTGGGCCGACCTAGATGAATATCGGGCCCATAAAGTCCAATTCCCAATATCCATCAATAAAAATCATGCACAAGGGAAAGATTGTCTAAACAGTCTTGCTTTTTGCCCATATTTTAAAGCTTGACCCCTAGAGAGATTATCAGAAGACTAAGGATCACCTGGTGCCATCTTGAACTTGCAGCCAGACAGGGCAGGAGTGACTGGGGATTGCTCTGCTTCACCTGCAAGACACCAGGAACTCCCCAGTAGGTTCCATGAGGTCCTTAGGGGAGGGGGTAAGGGATGGGAGTAGCCTTGAGGAGAAGGTGGGACTCAATTCTGGGGGGTTGGGGGTGTCTTTGCGTGGGTCCAAAGGTCAGTACCTGGGAGTTGGAGTGCCTTTATCTTTAATTAGTTACTTGAGATACCGCTTAAGTTGAAACATAAAAGCAGTGTACAATAAACAAAAAATGACTGCTAAAACAGGAGGAAAGGAACGCCATTAATCAATAGGGCAGCAGAAGGAGGACAGCATAGAAGAGAAAATAAAAGGAAAGAAGAGAAAGAAGCATAAAGACTCAAGGGGGAGTATGTGGAAGGTTAAAGGTATGCTAAAACAAATGGATCTTTAAGTCAGCCTTGAAACAAGTGAAGGAGGGCTCTGACCGGAGGCTAAGAGGGAGTGAGTTCCAAAGAGAGGGGGGCCAGAAGAAAAAAGCAGAGGAGCGGGTACGTTCAAGATGTGCCTGCATAGGAGAAGGGAGTGCCAGACAATAATTATGGACAGAGCGTAAGAGACGGTGGGGAGTGTAATGATGAAGGAGGTCTGCAAGATATTGAGGTACGGAGAAGTGGATGGTTTGGTGCGCAAAAATGAGAATTTTATACTGAATCCTTAAGCATACTGGCAGCCAGTGAAGACATGCAAGAAGGGGAGTAACATGTTCATAGCAGGTGGAGGAGGTGAGAATGCGGGCGGCAGTATTTTGTAGAAGCTGAAGATGGTAAATTTGGAAATGTGGAAGGCCAGCGAGGGTGACATTACAATAATCAATCCTGGAGACAACGAGGGTTAGAAGAAGAGTGGTTAGGGAGGAAGAGGTGAGGAAAGGGTGGACTGCATGCAGCTGTCGAAGATAAAAGAAAGCACGATGAGTGACAGAGGAAATATGCTCAGAAAAGGAAAGGGAAGAGTCAAGGGTGACACCAGGATATCTAAAAGATCAAACCAGAGGAATGGCAGTGGAAGCGAGGGAGGGAACCAGAGGAGGAGGGGGGGGGGGGGCAGTAGACTTCAGAGGGTTGAAAGAAGAAAACTGGTAGACATCCAATCATGAATGGAGGATAGACAAGACATTAAGGGGTGCTATATCAGGAGCAGAGGAGCTGGTTCGGTGAAGTAGAATGATATTGTCTGCGTAGTAATACACAGAAATACCAAGCTATTGTACTAGAAGAGCAAGTTGGGCCAAGAAGATATTGAAAAGCAGTGGGGACAGAACAGAGCCCTGGGGGACCCCACAGGATAGAGGCATGGGGGAAATGGAACAGGGGGACATAACGGAGAAGGAACAGGCACTGCAAAAGGAACGAAACCAAAGCCAAGGGACACCAGAAACACCAAGGTCCGCAAGACGTCGAAGAAGAGTACAGTGATCTACTTAGTCAAAGGCCGCAGAAAGGTCCAAGGAGACAAGAATATAGTCACCCTGATCATGTGTGACATGCAGCTCAGGTCCTTCTTTCAGGATGGGGCTAAGGAGGATGTTATTTGAGACCCTAGCCACTTTAAGATGCTGCCAGGGAGCATCAGACTACATATTAGTAACCTGATGTTTATGTTTTTATTTATGTTTATTAAAACTTGATATAGCGCCCTTTGCAGGGGCAACAAAGAGGTTTACAATATAAAAACATAAAATCAATTTAGAAAAGTAGAAAGGAACTCCAATAAATGATACAAGAACTAGAGCACACACAGGCATGAGGAGGGGAGAGGGAAAGATAGAGAGAGGAAAAAGGGGGAACAGTCGGGGGGAGATCTAAGGCCTTTTTAAAGAGGTGGGTTTTGAATTAAGCCTTAAATTTGGTAAATGAGAGTTCAAGACAGAGGTCAGAGGGGAGATTATTCCATAAGCTGGGCCCAAGGAAATAGAATGCAGAATGGCAGGTAGATTCAAAGTGGGCCTGGGAGGCAATAGGATGGTAAAGGCCGTCCATGTGAATGGAGTGGAGGGCATGGTGTGGTGTGTGAGGGATGATGAGTGAGGAAAGATAGTGAGGTGTACTGGAGCATTAAAGTCTTAGGACCTTTTTACTATATGTATTGTGCACCGCCTTGAATGCATTTTGGCATATGGTGGTATAAAAATGTTTTTAAATAAATAAAACGAAAGAAAGGAACACTGGAGTGAAGTTTTTTGTGTTAATAAGGAGGGGTTTTTTTCATTTTCTACTGTTCTGTGGCTCCTTGTGAGAGATTTTGGATGTTTAGGAAGACAATATTAGAGCAGACTGTCATTGGAAAAATTTCACTCCTGTCTCAGCAGAAGATATGCTCCTGGGCTGCATCATCAGGCATACGGGGACACACTTAAAGATCTCAATATGCATACTTTGGAAGAAACATAGGAGAGGGAAATATTATAGAGACATTTAAATACCTTCATGGCATAAATGCACAGGTGAAATGAGATAAACTCAGGAATAATTTGTTTATGGAAAGAGTGGTAGATGCATGGAATAGTCTCCCAGGGGAGATAGGAGAGAAAAAGCCTGTATCTGAATTCAAGAAACTATGAGACACACACAGAATATCTCTAAAGAAATAACAGAGACTGTAAAGCTTAGTAGTTGGTATGGAAGGGCAGACTGGATAGGCTGTATCGTCTTTATCTGCTATCATGTTTCTGTGTTCATGAATAAGGTCCATCATCTTCATACCAGGCAAACAAGTTACCAAGCTATTCTCATGTCCACCAGCCACCCATGGGCCTGGTATTTTAAAAAAGCTGAGCGCCTAAATTTAGGATATTAAGTTAGGCTCCCAAATTTGTGCCCCATTTTCAACCACACTTAGGAGCCTAAGTTTTAAGCTGAAAATTCATCCTGATTAATGAGTTTAAAATTTAGGCCTGCTATTCATTTGCTTAGATTTACATGCTTAATTTAGACGCCTAGGGCCAGATTCCATCCAGGATGTCCTGACCCTCTGTGCGCCCCGGTCGGAACCGGATGCACAAAGGGAGTTGCAATTCTGATCCTGAGGGGCACGTCTAGGCGCGCGGGATCAGAATCGCAAACAGGCCTGTATGTGCAGGCCGGGACCCCGATTCCATCTGGCCTGCACGTACAGACCCTCTCTGGCTAACTCAGTCAGGGCAGTTCAATGGAGCCGCAGCACCATGGCTCCAGTGAAAAGCCGCAATCCCCGGCCGCCAGCTGCAAAGGTGCTTTCCCCGCAGCCCAAACATCGATCTGGCCTCCTAAGATCAGGGTCGGGTTTCAGGGAATCTCCTCAGCCCCCTCCCACCGCTCCCCAGCTCCGGTTCTCCCGATCCCTGCCGACTGGGGAACTTATTCCACCTCCAAGGTGGAATAAGTTCCTCATGCAAGCCTGCCCTGGACGTCCAGGGCTGACATTAGAATTGCCCCTGTAGGAAGCCCCTTCATAGTTAAGGATACATTTACATGGGAACTTTAAGAAGAACGTGGCACCCAGAGCCAAGACCCGAGACTTTAGATCTAAAAATTGTCTCCGTCGCATCTGGGTGCTACGAGCGACATCAGGAAATATAGTAACCAAGTGGCCACAAAACTTCACCGCTTTAGCCTTAAAAAAGGCCCTCAGAATACGCTGTTTAATTTCAATAGAAGAAAAGTGGCCAGTAAAGTGGCCCTAGCATTAATTATATCCTGGGTATCACATTTAGAAACTTTCCTGTCTGGAAAAGGGGTTTAGGCGGGAGTTGGGGTTACAGCCTCTATATTGTGGATATGTTTAGTATTCTGTTTTCTCCTGGTTTATTTTCTTTTTTTTTTTGCTAACGGTGGAATCTCGTAATGTGGACTTTATCATGGTGTATATTTCCTCTTATATATACAGTTGTGTTGTATTTCTTTTATCTTTTATGGAATTGGCCTGTATCTTTTCTTTTGGTTGTTGTATATGACTAAAATTCTAAATAAAAAAAAAAAAAAAGAATTGCCCCTGTAGTCTGGGGCTGACGACTGCCCACTGCCCGCCCTAACGCCGCCCCCGATCTGCCCCTTTCCCGAACCCATCTACCTTCCCTGTACAACGCTTGGGAAAGGTAAGCGAAGTTGGAAAGGGCCCGAATAGCAGGTTGGGACATACATCCCAGCTATCTGTGCCTCAGAATGATCCCTCTAGTGCTGATAGAGTGCAGTGATAAGCTCCTAACCTTTTTCACCCATCCTAAATCCACTCCCATTGACACCCACTTTTTATGCTCCTAAATTGGTGAAATTTTAAGAAAAAACTTTAGGCACTCAGCCCTAGTAAATTATCAGAGGCCAGTTTAGGAGCATAACTCTCAAAATTCTGAGCATAAAATCCTTTGAATATCGGGCCCATAGGACCCGATATTTGAATGTATTTACACAGTGTACAACCCTGTAAACCTTGTAAATGCCACTCAGCGGGATATTCACTGGCACTAAGACAGTTATTGCCGCTGATATCCCCAATCTTCTCCTCTACACGCCCAGATGCTAACCACTTACCATCAGGGAGTTTCGTGGGTGGCAACAGAGGCTAACCGGGTAGCAGCGATATTGCACTTCTACCCAGTTAGCTTCTACAGCTGAAACATAGGCGCTGCAAAAGCTGGCCTATCTTTCCCCATAGAAGTTAACTGGGCAGCACGTGAGGAGTAGGAGAGGAGTATTTTACTGCTATGGGCAAATGGAAGAAGCAATTGCTTAAGTTGACATCTGCAAAAGCCGTTAAAGTTGTTGGTCCAATGGATGCGTTTGCTAAGGTTGGTCTTACATCCACAGACTTTCTTTTTGCTTCATGGAGTCTTCTGGAACTGTAAGTACTTTGTCTCCAGTTTCTCCTCTGCAGATTCAGGGCAATCAAACTCCGCCCGATCAGGGAAGTGACATTAAGGAGGGTTTTTCCTCTCCATTAGTTGTGCCGCGGACCCCCCCCCCCCCCACCCCTTCCTCTATGCAATTTGTAGCATCCTCTTTAAATAATGGTATCATGCAACACATAGGTCCTTTGCCTAGTCCAATAGAGTTTTCTGTTTCTTCTGATAGGCCTGCTGTTGTATCTGATATTTCTCTGAAGAATATTTGGGAAGCTATTTTGCATGTGGATCAGTCCCTTCAGTTATCTTTGTGTCAAATATCTGATTTTTCAAAGGAAACTGTAGTGAAGCTTGCTGAACATGACGCCAAGATTGCTCAGGTTCTACAGTTTTCTCAGAAGACTGATTCTCACAATTTAGCATTTTTCAAGCTTCACTGCATACTTTTACTTTTGGTGAAATGATGACTCTATGGATAATGCTTTGAGATCTAAAAATCTATGCTTTTTAAATTTTCCCTGTACACAATTCCTCTCACTGCAAATTTTTTTTGTGAAATATCTTAAAGAGCTTCTTCAATATCCGGATGTAGAGAATGTGCAGTGTTCCAAGATGTATTATATATCTAAAGGGAAGCAGAAATCAGTGAGGGGAAGTGTGGGACTGCGTGATCAGTTGGATGTTATTCCTTAACAGGTAGTGTAGATCTGTCTGCATTCCTAGAATCTTCTTTAGACAAAATTCCTTCTAGAGCTACTTTATTAGTATCGTTTGTGTCTGAAGTATTTTATTTATTTATTTTATTTATTTTTCTTATATACCGCACTTTTTAGCATCAGCGCGGTTTACATGGAACCATAATTAACAAATATCAGTTTTACATAGAACATAGAAGAAAAACTTGGATAACTTAGGGAGACATGCACAACAATTATTTACATATATAACAATAAGCTTTGTGAGATAAAGTAGATAAAGATCATATTTTACCTCTCTATTTTTCTAAATGTCATGATAAATTTTGTGGTCAGGAGTTACAAGTCTTCCCAGATGTTACTAGATTAACTCAGTAATGTAGGAAGGCCTTCTTAGAGCTGCGCCCGCTGGTTTTGGCTCTGGGAGCATCTTTTTCACTTAGGTTCCTTTGTAAGTGTTGCATTGTACATCAGAGTAATAGGTATGTCTTTTTTGAAGTTCAACAATTGGAAAAATTCTTGGAGGGGAAAGGTGGTTAGTGGTTATGGATTTGTATATTCAATTGTTATCTTGTATCCTTGATCATGTAATTTAGGGTTCTACATTGTTTGCTGGGAACTTTTGTCTTTTTCTGTGTCCTTCAATTGTGGTTATCCATTTTGGAAGCTCATTGTTTTTTCTAAATTTTGTTTAAATGCTAATAAAAATAAAAGTAAAAAAAAGTAAAAGAAATCAGACACGAAAAATTATAACTTAACCCTGTCATCAAATAGCCAGTCTGTTAATATTAGCAAAAAGCAAACTTTGAAATGCCTGTATGCAAATTCTAGAAGTCTAAAAAATAAGATGGTACAGTTAGAATATATAGCAATGAATGAAAGGTTACATATAATTGGCAGTTCAGAGATCTGGTAGAAAAAGGATAACCAATTGGACACTGATACCAGGCTACAAAACATATCACAATAATAGGGTAGATAGGAGTGGCTCTATATGTTAGAGGGCATCAAGTCAAACAGGATAAAGGTTTTGCTGGAAACAAAATGTACTGTAGAATCCTATGGATAGAAAGTCCATGTAAAAAGGGGAAGGGAATGGCAGTGGGAGTGTACTACCATCCACCTAGACAGAATGAACAGACAGATGATGAAATACTAATAGAATAGGGAAGCTAGCATAGTTTACAACACAGTAATAATGGGAGATTTTAATTACCCCACTATTGACTGGGTCAATGTCACATCAGGATATGCTTGGGAGATAACGTTTTTGATGAAGTAAATGACTGCTTCATGGAGAAGCTGATTCAGGAATCAACGCAAGGGGACACTATTTTAGACCTAGTCCTCAGTAGAACGCAGGATTTAGTGCAAGAGTTAAAAGTTTTGCGGCCGCTTGACAATTACAATCATAATATGATCACATTTGATTCAATAAATAGAGGGAGGATAGCAAGGAAATTGACTGCACTAGTATTTAACTATCAAAAGGAGACTATAATAAAATGAAGATAATGGCTAAGAAAAAACTAAAAGGAACAACTGCCAAGGTTATGGATTTACATTAAGTCTGGGCATTATTTAAAAATACTGTCTTGGAAGCCTTGACCCATGCTTTAAAAGGTGAAAGGAAGTCCAAATGACAACCAGCATGGCTTAAAGGTGAGGTCAGAAAGGCTGTTTTAGCTAAGAGAGAATCTTTCAGAAAATGGAAAAAAGAGCCAAATAACAAAAACAGGATACAACATAAGTACCGGCAAGTTAAATGCCAGGCATTGCTAAAGCAGGCAAAGAGAAATTTTTAAAAGAAACTTGCCGTGAAAGTAAAAGCACATAATAAAAATGTTTTCAAGTATATTCATAGCAAAACACCTGTGAGAGGGTGAGTTGGACCATTAGATGATGGAGGGGTAAAAGGTGCATGGAGAGAAGACAAGGCCATAATGGAGAGACTGAATGA
Source organism: Ichthyophis bannanicus (assembly GCA_033557465.1). Classification (NCBI taxonomy): domain Eukaryota; kingdom Metazoa; phylum Chordata; class Amphibia; order Gymnophiona; family Ichthyophiidae; genus Ichthyophis; species Ichthyophis bannanicus. The sequence goes on from CM066034.1 coordinate 855,793,710, forward strand.
ATTTTTTGCTTCAATCTTTACTGAAGAAGATATATGAAAAGGTGATGTATCAGAGGAATTTAACAACTCTTGATAAATCGGGAAGAGGTAATACAGCTAATTGATAAACTAAAGAGCAGCAAATCACCTGGACCAGATGGCATACATCCCATATGAAATATGAGGCTGTAGAACGTCTATTAGTAATCTGTGAAATATCATTAAAATCATCTGTAGTACCCAATGTTTACAGTGGCCAGTGTAACACCAGTTTTAAAAAGGGTTCCAGGAGTGATCCAGGAAACTACAGGCTGGTGACCCTGACGTCAGTATCGGGCAAAATAGTTGAAACCATTATAAAAAACAGAATTACTGAACATGTAGATATTCATGGCTTAATGGCAGAAAGCCACGTGGATTTAGCCAAGGAAAGTATTGTCTCACCAATCTGTTATATTTTTATATTTTTTTGAAGGTGTGAATAACCAGATACAGTAAAGGTGACCAGTTGATATAGTATATCTCCATTTTCAGAAAGCCTTTGATAAAGTCCCTTATGAGAAACTCTTTCAGAAATTAAGAAGCCATGGGATAGGAGGCAATGTACTATTGTGGATTAGGAACTGATTGAAAGATAGAAAACAGACAATAGAGCTAAATAGCCAATTTTATTAATGGAGAAAGGTAAACTGGAATACCTCAGGAATCTGTGCTGTACCAGCTGCTTTTTAGCATATTTTTTAATGACCTGGAAATGGGAATAACGAGTGAGGTGATCAAATTTGCAGATGAAAGACAATTATTCAAAATTATTAAACACGAGAGAATTGTAAAAAATTGCAAGAGGACCTTGATAAATTGTGTGACTGGGTGTCCAAATGGCAAATGGCATTTAATCTGGACAAGTGCAAAGTTATGCATTTAGTGAAGAACAACCCAAACTACAGTTACACAATGCAAGGTTCCACATTAGGAACCACCACCCCCGAAAAGGATTTAGGCGTCTTCATACATAATACGTTGAAACCCTCTGCCCAGTATGCAGCAGCAGACAAGAAAGCAAATAGAATGCTAGGAATCATAAAGAAAGGAATGGAGAATAAAACAAAGGATATTATAATGCCTCTGTATCGCTCCATGGTGTGACCACATCTTGAATATTATGTGCAATTCCGGTCGCCATATCTTAAAAAGGATATAGCAGAATTAGAAAAGGTACAGAAAAGAATGACAAAAATAGTAGAGGATGGAAGGATATCCCTATGAGGAAAGGCTTAAAAGGTTAGGACTCGTCAACTTGGAAAAGAGACTGCTGTGGAGAGAGATGATAAAGGTCTATAAAATAATGAGTGGAGTAGAACGGGTAAATGTAGATCAGTTGTTTACTCCTTCAAAAAGTAGAAAGACTAGGGGACACACAATGAAGCTACAATGTAGCACATTTAAGACTAATTAGAGAAAATATTTTTTCACTCAACGCGTAATCAAAATCTGGAATTCATTATCAGAGGATGTAGTAAAAGTGTAGCTGGATTTAAAAGAGGTTTGGAGAAGTTCCTGGAGGAAAGGTCCATTAAAGAGGACCAGAGAAATCCACTGCTTGCCCATTGTACAAGCAGCATGGAAAATGTATACCTTTTGGGAACCTGACAGGTGCTTGTGACATGGATTGACCACTGTTGGAAACAGGATACTCGACTTGATGGACTCTTGGTCTGACCCACTATGGCAAATCTTATGTTCTTATGACCTTATTACTAGGTCCCTATAGGTCTCCTCTGTCTCAGACCCTCCAAATCTACCAGTGCAAAGAGCTCCTCTGAAAGCTAAGAGCTCTTTGCACTAAAGCACACATACAACCTCTCAGCAACAGTTAGATAATCATACATGCAGCACTTGGTACAAAACACTGAAATGTCCTCATCTTGCTTAGGTGCTGCTGTTTGCTTTCTAATATTGTTGAGTTGTTAATTTTTAAGTTGTTAAGGGAATAAGGAATGTTTATATCTAAAGACCTTCTGATTTATTTGGTGACTTTTATGTCAGTTAGTCAATGACTTGTAAGGGGACTATTTATTAGGTCAGGCTTTCCCCCTCCTTTATCTAAATTCAAAATTAACTGTTATAAAAAATGTCCCTCCTCTTAATGTTTTATGGGACATAGCCTTTAAATTCTAGAATGTGCCTGGGGTGGGTGGGAATTGGTAAAGGAGTGAATAAAGACACAGGGATTATAAAAGCCTCTAAAAGGTATTCAGAAAGGTAATACCATTCAGTCTACAATCTTTCTCCCCACTCAGGTTTTAAATCACAAACGACAATACTCACAGTTTGTGTTTACCCAGGAGCAGAAATAGCTTCTGCTCAACTAGTTTGACAGCAACCCTCTTGGCTGTAATCCCTTTATAACAATATTTTAGTTAACACCTATTCAAGTGAATATCACAGTTCTATCACACTTCAAACAGCATCCAAGATTTTGAGTTTTGGAGCTTGACTGCTTACTTGGCTCCCTCAGATGTGGGGTTTTGTAAAATCTGCTTTATCCACATGTAGGTTGAAAAATCTCTCTGCCTACACATGTAAGTGCAGAATCCCTGAGTGGCACCGCTTTTTTAGAAATTTGTAGTTTTGCTAAATGTTTCTACCATTCGAGCCACCAAATAATTATGTTTTTCCCATAGCCCCTATATGTATTTTACAAAAGGCTATGCATTGTTAGCCTTTTGTGAAATATATTGCATACTATGAACATCCTGATTTGAACATTTCTTTTCCCATCTAGATGACTTATATAAAATTGGTCTTTTAATACACACTGTTGGTATATCCCAGTCATAGTTCTCAGACAACCGTGACTGCAATATAACTATAGCAGGCTATACGTTATTCAGAAAGGACATGGTAGGAAGAATGGTAGGAGAAGTGGCACTATATATAAAAAATAATATTAAAGCTATGGAAATACAGGGCTTAAAAGGGAGAGAGGAGGCACTGTGGGTTAAACTAGAAAGAGGGAAAGAGAAATCCATTTGCATTGGCATGATATACAGACCTCCATCACAGGAAGATGTGGGTAGAGATTTAAGAGAAGAGATTATTATTATTATTATTATTAGATTTGATATACCGCTCAGGCCAGAGGCATTAGAGCGGTTTACAATGCAGTATCATTCAAGGAAATAGGAAAAGAACGCCATTATAAATAGAACAGAATAGAGGATAGAGATACGCAGCATTGCCAGGATAGGGGAAGTGCTACTGATAGGGGATTAAAATATGCCGGATGTTAATTGGCACATCCCCGCTGCAGTGTCATCTAGAAGCAAGGAGATCCTGGATACTTTACAGGAAGAAGTATTTAGGAAACTAGTAACAGAACCCACATGTGAAAGGGCCATACTGGACTTGGTGCTTACCAATGGTAAAGTGTTTCTGATGTTATAGTGGGAGATCATCTCGCATCCAGTGATCACCAGATGGTGTGGTTCAGTATTAGGACTAGGGCTGATAAAATCCATTCAAAAGCGGGGGTCTTAGACTTTAGGAAAACTAACTTTGCCAAGATGGGCCTATACCTCAGGGAGTCATTAGCACAGGAACAGCTGGGGGATGTAGAAAAATAATGAGCAAAACTGAAAGGGGATATTTTAAGGGCAACCAACCTTTTTGTTAGAATGGTAAATAAAAGGACAAGGAAAAGGATGCTGCTATGGTTCTCAAAAGAGGTAGCTGAAAATTTGAAGAAAATGAGGGAGGTCTTCATGAAATACAAAAGATCACAACAGAGAGGAAGACAGGCATCTATATTTGGAAAAACTTAGAGAAGTTGGCAAAGTAGTCAGAAAAGCAAAGGTACAAAAAGAAGACGAAATAGCCAATGCAATAAAATGGGGGGATAAGAAGATATTTTTCAGATATGTTAATGAGAGGAGGAAGGGCAAAAGTGGTATTGTCAGACTCAAGGATGAAGGGGAGGCATATGTAGAAGCTGATGAGGATAAAGTAGAATTGCTTAACAAATATTTCTGTTCTGTGTTCACAGATGAAGGGCTGGCAGCAGGATCTCAAACAACACGCATAAACAGGAACATAAGCGAGGGGCATTTCAAATGATTTTCAGAGGACTGTGTTTGTGAGAAACTAGCTAAACTAAAAGTGGACAAAGCGATGGGACCTGATGGTATACATCCAGGAATACTGAAGGAACTTGGGGACTTTCTAGCATCTCCACTGACTGACCTTTTCAATACCTTTTTGGAGTCAGGGTTGATGCCAGAGGATTGGAGAGAGAGGCACTTGTAGTCCCTTTATACAAAAGCAAAAGTAAGGATGTGGTTGAAAACTACAGGCCAGTTAGTTTAACCTCGGTGGTGAGTAAATTATTGGAAATACTGCTGAAAGAGAAAATAGTGTGGTTTCTGGAGTCCAACGGATTGCAGGATCTGAGGCAGCATGGTTCATTAGGGGCAGGCCTTGTCAGACAAATCTGATTGATTTCTTTGACTGTTTACCAGGGTGACCAGGGTGTTAGACCAAGGAAGAGCCCTAGATGTGGTGTATTTAGACAGGCAACTTATAAACAAAGAACCCTTGGGATGGACCCTAAAGTTACTGCTTGGGTTAGAAATTGGTTGAGTGGGAGGCGACAAAGAGTACAGGTAAATGGAGTTCACTCTGAGGAGAAAGCACAGTTACTTACCTGTAACAGGTGATCTCTGGGAACAGCAGGAATAAGTCTTCACATATGGGCATCGTCGGTATCGACGGAGCCTGCGCAGGAACGCTCCCCAGCGTCCAAAAGGAAAGCTTTTGGGAGCATCCCACAGCGCCTGCACGCTGCCTTCCCGCCTTTCCTAACCGCCTCTCTCCAGTTCGAGTTTTAAAGCTGAGACAAAGAGAGAGTGAGGAAAGGAAAGAAAGATAGAGAGATACAACTCCTAGGGTAGGTGGGTGGGTTGTGAAGACTTATTCCTGCTGTTCCCAGAGATCACCTGTTACAGGTAAGTAACTGTGCTATCTCCAGGAACAAGCAGGAATGAGTCTTCACATATGGGGACTCCCCAGCTAGAGATCACCCAGGTTGTGAGTCCCTGGGAAGGGCTCTACCTCCACCCATGAATCTCAGGCATCCAGCCAGGGATGGAGGGTAGGAGTTGATTAGGTATGGAACAGGTGTTTGAGAACAGCCTGACCAAACAAGGCATCCCGGCGGGAGTCCTTGTCCAAGCAGTAATGGGCTGTGAAGGTATGAACCGAGGCCCAGGTGGCCGCTCGACAGATCTGGTCGATGGACACAGAATTTAGATGAGCCATAGAGGCTGCCATGGCCCTCACATTGTGAGCTGTGACATGGCCCTCCAGAGAAAGGTTCTTACTCTGGTAGGCGAAATAAATACACTGAGCAATCCAATTGGACAGAGTTCTCTTAGAGACTGGAAGTCCTAAATGAGAGGGATCAAAAGCAACAAAGAGTTGAGAGGACCTTCTATGTTGCTGTGTCCTTTTTAAGTAAAAAGCAAGAGCTCTTTTACAATCCAGGGTATGAAGATTCCTCTCCGCACTTGATGCATGAGGTCCTGGAAAAAAGACAGGTAAATAAACCTCCTGGTTCAGATGAAAAGGGGAGACCACTTTAGGCATAAAGTGTGGATTAGTCCTGAGGACTACCTTGTCATGATGGAACCTTGTATAAGGAGGATTAGCCACCAAGGCTTGCAGTTCACTGATGCGGCGAGCTGAAATGACTGCAATGAGAAAAATAACCTTCCAGGAAAGGAATTTTAAGGAGGTAGTGGCTAAGGGTTCAAAGGGTGGCTGCATAAGCTGGCCAAGAACCAGATTCAAGTCCCATGCCACTGGAGGTGGTCTAATGGGAGGTTTAGTTAAAAGAAGGCCTCTCATGAATCTTGCTATAAGAGGATGAGAGGAAATAGGCTGTCCATTGAGAGGTTTAAGGGATGCTGCAATAGCATTCAAATGGACTCTTACTGAATTCGTTTTAAGGCCTGCATGGGATAAATGCAGCAAATACTCTAGTAAAGAATTCAGAGGTATTGCATGAGGGTTAAGACCCTTCTCTGCACACCAAATGGTAAACATTTTTCCATTTAAAAGCATAGGAACATCTAGTGGAAGGCTTTCTGGAAGCATGAAGGATATCCTTCACTTGCTGAGAAATATGCAAATCTTGAAGGTCTAGGCCTTCAGCAACCAGGCTCTGAGGTGAAGAGACTGGGGATTTGGGTGCCACAACGTTCCCCCCTCCTGGGACAGGAGGTCTGGAGCAGATCCCAAGTCCAGGGAGGGCGCTTGAGAGAGATGCAGAAGTAGAGGGTACCACACTTGGCGTGGCCAATGCGGTGCTATGAGGATCATAGACTCCTTGTCTCTCTGAAGTTTGAACAGTGTCTTGGGAATTAGGGGAATGGGTGGAAAGGCATAGAGGAAGTCTTGCCCCCAATGGAGGAGGAAGGCATCCCTTGCCTGAACTCCCTGACACGGAATTCTGGAACAGAACCGGGGAAGTTTGGCATTCCACGGACTTGCAAACAAGTCTATGTCCGGGGTTCCCCAAATTCGAAAGATCCTGGCTATCTGGTCCCCATGGAGGGACCATTCATGTGGAAGTACCATATCTTTCCTAGCAAAAATCATCGAAAAAGCAGCCCTCATACAACTTCAAGAGCACCTAGATGACCACGACATACTCGACATGCAACAATACGGGTTCAGACAAAACCATGGGGTCGAAACGCTTTTAATAGCACTGCTCAACAACCTCCACAAAGGCTTAGAAGACAGGAAGAAAATGTTCTTACTCATCTTCATTGACATCTCTGCCGCCTTTGATACTGTCCATCATGGTATCCTCCTAAAAAAGCTTGAATCAATAGGAATTTTGGGAACCACCCTTAAATGGTTCTCCTCCTACATAACGAACAGAAGGCCACAGGTCCAATTCAACGGAGAAAAAGCAGAAGTGTTCACACAAACTCAAGGCATAACCCAGGGATCGGCCCTCTCGGCGCTACTTTTCAACATTTACATGCAGCCCCTCTGTGACATTTTCAAAAAACATAATATCAACTACCATTTCTATGCAGATGATATTATGCTATACACTCAATTGGACACCACTGACCCGAAGTATACCCAGCTTGAAACCTGCCTGTATGAGATGTTAGCATGGCTCCAGCAAAATAACATGGCAATCAACCACAAGAAAACCGAAGTGATGTACATATCAAGTAAGCCTAACTTTGAACCACCTCCGACAATCACCCTCTGTAACAACACGTACAACACAAAAAATGAGATCAAATATCTGGGAGTCACACTCAACAGCAAACTGAAGATGGAAAAACACCTGCGAAAAACCAACAAGGCCATCTTCCACAAACTCAGAGTCCTTCAGCCACTGAGGAACTTAATCGAACCCTGTGATTTTCGGACTGTGGCATAAGCACTCATTATGCCTCACTTAGACTACTGTAACGCCATCCTACAGGGTTTGCCAAAGAAAACGCTAAATATCTTGCAATTGGCCCAAAATGTGGCCGCAAGGGTCATCACACGAACAAGCAATGCTCAACACATTACACCTGTATTGATCGAGCTACATTGGCTACCCGTTGCTGCCAGGATACAATATAAAACTTTGGTAACCACGTTCAAACTAGCGCCATCATTCCTCTCAACCCTTGTCAGCAAGCAACCAACCAACAGAGACAGGAGAACTGTCAACTCTGACACACTACAAGTTCCTAATAACATCAGATCAGTAAAAACCAGTACTAGCAACAAAGCTTTCTCATTCTCTGCCCCAACAATCTGGAATCAACTACCATACGAACTACGAGCAATTAAAGACATTAATGCCTTCAGAAAGAAACTAAAAACCCATCTTTTCAAATGTCACTACAACCGGTTGTAAACCAAAGTGGAACACCAGATAAAGCGAATGAACCATGAAGCCGATCTGTAGAAATGTAATTATGTAGAACTGTAAATATGTAAACCTAACCGTGAAGTTCCTAACCCTGTGTGATGTGCCAGACCCTCAAATCTATGTATATATCATCCCAATTTTTCTGTCCTGATTTGACAACTCCCAAACTTGTAATCAAACCGCTACTGATCGCTGGAAGTAGCGGTATATAAGTTGTACACTAAATAAAAAAATAAATAAATAAGCAGAACTCGACTGAGTCTGTCTGCCCAAGAGTTTTGAACCCCTGGAAGATACATTGCCATGAGATGGATTTGATGCTCTCTGGAGAAGGCCCACAATCTCGGAGCTTCGTTGCAAAGCGACAGAGAGCCAGTCTCCCCCTGCTTGTTCACGTAGAACATGGCTACTTGGTTGTCCGTGTGGATGAGGACTGTCTTGTAGCTGAGTAGGGTGTGGAAGACTCTGAGAGCCAGAAAGATTGCTCTGAGCTCTAAGAGGTTGATATGTAGAGATGTCTCCTGTGGAGACCAGATGCCTTGGGTGGAGAGATCTTGTAGATGAGCTCCCCAACCCTTTGGAGAGGCATCTGTTGTAAGGGTTGCTTGGGGTAACACCTGTTGAAAGGGGGACCCCAGCAACAGATTTTGAGTGGACTTCCACCACTGGGGAGAGCAAAAGAGGCGACTGGAGGTTGCTATTTTGTCTGACAGGCACCCTGATGCCTGGGTCCATTGGGTGGACAGAGTCCATTGAGCTGCTCTCATGTGAAGGCGAGCATAAGGAACCACATGCACAGTGGATGCCATGTGGCCTAACAGTTGTACCATCTCTCGAGCAGTTAAATGGGATTTTAACTGAATCTGTGAGGCTAACTGCACCAAGCGTAGGCAACGGGCCTGGGGAAGATAGGCCCTTGCAGTTGTGGTATCCAGCAAGGCCCCTATGAACTCTAGAGATTGAGTAGGGGTGAAATGGGATTTTGGAATGTTTATTACAAGTCCCAGATACTGAAGAACACGCCTTGTGCAGGCCAGGGAAGTCTGGGCCTCTGACTGGGATGGAGCTCGGATGAGCCAGTCGTCCAGATATGGGAATACGAATATCCCTAGAGTGCGTAGAAATGCAACTACTACTGCCATGCATTTTGTGAATACTCTTGGTGCAGAGGCCAGACCGAAAGGAAGCACTTTGTATTGGTAGTGCTTTCCTCGGTAAAGGAACCGAAGGAACCTTCTGTGTGTTGGATGGATGAGGACATGGGTGTACGCATCCTTGAGATCTAGAGAACAAAGCCAATCCTGACTCTGAAGGTATGGAAGGAGAGCACTGAGAGAAATCATCTTGAACTTCTCCTTGTATAGAAACTTGTTCAATTCTCTGAGATCTAGTATGGGTCTGTATCCCCCTGTTTTCTTTGGAATAAGAAAGTGGGGGGCATAGAACCCTGAGCCCTGCTGAAGAAGGGGTACTTCTTCTATTGCCCCTTGGGCAAGAAGGGTAGTAATCTCCTGACCCAGAAGGTCGAGGAGAGATGTTGGAGAATTGAACTGTCTCACCATGGTGTGAGGAGGAAGGTTTAAGAAATGAAGCTTGTACCCCTCTCTTATGATGGAGAGGTTCCATTGCTCTGCTGTGATTTGTTCCCACCTGGGAGCAAAGTGAGCTAACCTTCCTGGAATGGTAAGAGGCTCTGCTTCTTTTAGAGCCAGAAACGCTAAGTTCTCTAGTTGAAAGTCAAAGGCCCTGAGGAGGCTGAGGCTGTTGGGCCGTAGCAGTCCTAGCAGCCTTAGGCTTGGCCTGTTTTGGTTGTTGCTGTCTCTTTGTAGCAAAACGACCTGCAGAAGATGCCTGCTGACCATAGGCAGAATAATATCTCCCTTTTTGGGGGGAAAACCCCTTTTTGAACAACCTTTTCTTAAAAGGAGCAGAGGTAGACTTTGAGAGTCTATCTAAAGCAGAATTTTCAGCATCCATTTGGGTGGCCTTTGCTTGCCAATCTTTGCCAAAAAGGTTTTCACCTGTACAAGGAAGGTTTCCTAGTCCATCCTGAACCCAGGGTTCCAAATCAGAAGCTTGTAACCAAGCAACTCTGCGTGCACCTATGGCAATAGCCAAGGCTCTGCTGGCACACTCAAAAGAGTCAAAGGCTGCACGGTTGGAAAATTTGGAAACATCCTGGGCATGTTTAAGCCAGGTGAGAAACTCTTCCCTTTTATCTTCTGAAATAAAAGGAGATAAAGTTTGCAGATGATCTGTAACTTCTTTTAGAAACATCCCCATATAGAGACTATAGGAGTTGATTCTGGCAACAAGCATATTGGCCTGGAAAATTCTCCTGCCAAAGGCACCTAAGGTTCTGCATTCTCTTCCTGGAGGATTAGAAGAGTGCCTTTTTGTACTCTTTATCTTCTTCATAGCAGACTCCACCACAATGGAGTGGTGAGGAAGCTGAGTCTTATGAAAGCCAGGACAAGGAGGAACACGATACATGGTGTCCAACCTACGAGAATGAGGGGAGATGGTGAGAGGGGTCTCCCATATGCCCAACATGTGATCATAAAGAATCTCATAAATTGGTAAAGTGGCTGCCTCTTTAGGAGCCTTAGGATATTGTAAAATATCTAATTTTTTGGCTCTAGGCTCTGCTTCAGAGTCTTGAAAAGACATAAGAACATAAGATATGCCATACTGGGTCAGACCAAGGTCCATCAAGCCCAGTATTCTGTTTCCAACAGTGGCCAATCTAGGTCATATGTACCTAGCAGTTTCCCCAAGAGACACAAGTTCTTCTGGAGGAGACATTCTTCTTTTTGGAGAAGAGGGCTCCTGAGGAAGGATCACCGATGCTTCGACAGAGGCCTCTGATTCATCAGAGTCTTCAGAGGAATCGAAGTATCGCCTATCTGGATGCTCCTGCAGAGCCCGATACGCCTACCGGGTGGTATCGACATCGGGGGTGATCGGTACCGAGTCGGTACCGATGGGCATCACAGAACAGTGTACCGCTGCAGTCGACACTGAAGCCGATGTCGATGCAATCGGTACCGGTGCTGGAGTCGGTACCGCCAATGGAGCTTGTTGCGGTACCGAAGGCGTCGCAGCTTGTATGAATGCCGTAATGGCACGCTGCATGGTCAGGATATTCTGATCCATCGACGCCACCAATGTCTGGATGTCGGTACCAGTGGGAACCACCGGTACCCCAGAACATGGCAACAGGTGATCAGTCGAGGCCGAGCCATCGATGTCAACCTGTGACCCCACAGATAAAGCTTTGGAAGCCGGAGCCTCCCGCCGGGGTAATTTTGCCGGTGCAGATTCCTTGAGAGCAAGCCCGGAGGCATCTCGATACTTAGAGGGAGATCTACCCTTCGAGGACCGGCTGGACTTAAGTTTGGTTACCTGAGATCCATGGGAGGAAGAAGAAGCCCTGGAAGACGTCGATGCTACCGAAGCTGCATCAGAGGGAAACAGGGTACTGAGCTTGGCTGCTCGATTCTGTAGACCTCTTTTAGACATCATGGAACAGGACTCACAATCCACAATGGAGTGGTCAGGACCTAAACATTTTAGACACCATTCATGGGTGTCGGTGACAGAAATGGTGCCGCTGCACTTCGTGCACTTTTTAGAATATTTTTATTTATTGAACATTTGCCACATGTAAATAGGTACAATTTGCCAACTTCAACCAACTAAATGTTATACATGAGGAAAATGTAAATTTCAATATTGTATGAAAGCAATACAAACACTCTGCAAGAACATTGGATTCACTGGCCCCCACCGCTCCCCCCCCTCTAGAACCCGTGAGCGCCACCCCTCCCTCCACCCCACCCCTCCCCCCCTCTCCGACCCTTGGGTGAATCCCCCCACCCCCCCCGCCCCATCCCACACTAGCACCCCTACCCCCCCTACCACGCCCTATCCTCCTTCCCCCCCCTACCCCCCCCTCTTGTATGCCCATCCGTGAGGGCTCAGAGTGGGTCACCCCCCCCCCTGCAAATATGTAAGCAACAAGCACCATTGATCCTGAAAGTGGGCACGCCGTTGGCGCCTAATCGCGGTCAACTGCTCCATCAATACAATCCGTCTGAGCCTACGTTGCCAAGAAACGAGACCCGGTAGCTGGGGTTGTTTCCAGGCCCGAGCAATCTCGCTGCGAGCAGCCTGAAGACAAGCCCTGACAGGGTGGGTAAACCCCCGGGGCCACCTCGCTCCCCGTATCCCCAGCAGGCCCAACCCCATATCCACCTCCACCCGCTGCCCCAGGATGCCCTCCAACTGTCCCTCTACCAAAACCCAGTATGCTCGCACTATAGGGCAGGTCCACCAAACATGCATAAATGTTCCCCGCTCCCCACACCCCCGCCAACATAAGTCGGAGGACCCGGGGTACATCCTACTCAGCCGCTCCGGGGTATAATACCAGCGAAACAAAAGCTTATAGGACGTCTCTCGGAGGGCGACCGACAGCGCTTGACGGCCGATATTGACGTGCAATGTCCGCCACTCCTGCACCTCCAACTCTCTACCCAAATCCGCCTCCCACTGCACCTGATGGGGGAACTTCCCCGTCTGCTCCACCTCCAGTTTCCGATACATGCGAGAAATCAAACCCCGTGAGCCCTCCCATGTCAGCCACAAGGTCTCCCCCGGCCCCGGAGCTCCCTCCCAACTCGATCGAATCCGGGCCTGGAGCAAGAAATGACGCACCTGGAAGTAAGGGAAGAAATCACTCCCCCTCAACTGATACCTTAACCGGAGGTCCGAGAAGGGGATTAACGCGCCCTCCTGAACAAACTTCCCGAAGGTATCCAGCCCCCTCCGTTCCCACCTCCGAAACACTCCTTCTCTGCCAGGGCCAAACTCGCTCGTCTCCCGCACTGGGGTCAACAACGAGAACACCCCCCCAGGGGCCGCCCAACGGCGGCGTGCCTTCCGCCAATGCATAGTAAGATGCCACATAAAAGGGTTTGCTTTCCATCTACCCGAGGGTAACCTACCAAAGATCCAAGGTAAGTACCACAACGGAAGCCCCTCAGCCCAGTGTCGCTCAATGGCCCGGAACCGCTTTTCCACTTTTCCACTCCCCCTCCGTCACGCCACTCAAAGACCTGCCGCAATTGGGCAGCCTGGTAGTATCTAGCCAAGTTTGGGACCCCCAATCCCCCCGCTTCCCGAGACGCATACAGTACCCGTCTGCTCACACCCGCGGCCGTGACTTCCCCCAGATAAACGCGAAAACCTGGTTCTGCAAAGTCCGGAGGGATCCTGCCGGGATCCCCACTGGAAGCGATTGAAAAAGATAGAGCAGGCGCGGCAGCAGGTTCATCTTCACCACCGCCACCCCACCCTACCAACCAGGAAAGTTCCACCGCCCGCCATCGCCCCATATCCTTCTGCAGCTCCTGGAATAATCCCGGATAATTGGCCTTGTATAATCGCAGGGGGTGCGCCGTAATCTGCACACCCAAATACCGTATCGAACCCTTCGCCCACCTAAAGGGGAAGGAGCTTCGCAAGCTGGCCACCACGGTCGGGTCCAAGGAGAGTGACAGAGCCTCTGTCCTTATCCCAATTTACCTTAAACCCAGAGAGGTGTCCATACCGATTAAGCTCACCCATCAGTATGGGGAGGGACACTATGGGGCGGGTCACGGCAAACAGGACGTCGTCTGCAAAGAGTGCCATTTTATGCTGTTCCGTGCCGACAGGTATTCCCGAGATGTCCCCGTTAGAACGAATATGCGCCGCCAGGGGCTCCATGACCAGGGCAAACAACAATGGGGAGAGCGGGCATCCCTGGCGAGTGCCCCTCCCAAGGGGAAAAAACTCCGAAAATCCACCATTAACATTCACCGCCGCCACCGGTGCTGCGTAAAGTGCTTGAATCCAGGCCCTAAACCGTGGGCCCAGGCCCACGTGCTGCAACACCCCCTGTAGGAAGGGGAAGCTGACCCGGTCAAAGGCCTTTTCTGCATCAATGGAGAGGAACATGGCTGGGTGCTGGACCTGCCGCGCCAGCCACCCCAGCTGGATCACTCTTCGAATGCCATCAGCCGGCTGTCTCCCCATAATGAACCCCGATTGATCCGGGTGGATCAGATCCGGCATGTACGGGGCTAAACGCAGGGCCAGTACTTTAGATAAAATCTTAACATCGATATTCAAAAGAGAAATGGGACGATAGGACCCACACACCGCTGGGTCCCGGCCTGGTTTAGGTAACACCACGATCGCGGCTTGAGCCATGGAGGGTGGCAAGGCCTCCCCCCGCAGGACAGCATTAAACACCCGCACCAACAGGGGTGCCACCGTCTCCCCCATTACCTTATAAAAGGAGCCCGTAAACCCGTCCAGGCCCGGAGCCTTCCCGGGGACCAAGGCCCTAATGGCACCCTGCACCTCCTCCAACGTAATATCAGCCTCCAGGGCGTCGCCCTCACCCTCACCCTCGCCCAACCGAGCGCTGCCTTTCCCTGCATTCTCCAGGTATCTGGCCATCTCCTCCCCCCCTCCCGGAGCCTCCGCTGCGTAAAGCTTCTGGTAATAAGTTTTAAAGCAGTCGCGGATCTCTTCTGTCTTATAAAGCAATTTATCCCTAGGCCCTTTAATTTTGGCAACCATGCGCTTCTGCCGCTGGTTCCTAGGTTTATTAGCCAAGAGCCGCCCGGACTTATTGTCAAATTCATAGTATCGTTGCCCAGCCCTATCCATCTGACTAGAAATCTTTTCCAACTGGAGGGCATTCAACTGTCTACGAGCCTCCTCCATCTGGCCACGTACTGTCCGTCCCCCCGTCCGTTTATGCTCCCTCTCCAAAGCTATCAAACGCTCCTGGAGTAGCCTCTCAGCCTCAGCCCTCTGCCTTTTCCGCCGCGCCCCCAGCTGGACCAGATGGCCCCGCACCACCGCCTTAAGCCCATCCCAAAGTATACCATTATCGTTAAGGGCCATATAGTCCAAAATCACCTCTCGTAGCTTCGAGGCCGCTCCCCCCTCCCGCAGCAAGTAATCATTCAAACGCCAAAAAGTCCGCTTTCCGCTATCCCCGGGGCCCCCCAGCATGACCTGCACCGGGGCGTGGTCTGACCAAGTCACTGGCCCAATACTCGCCCCTTCCAATCGGTCCCCCCTAAATCTATCACCCATCACAGAGTCAATACGGCTATAGGAGCCATGCACTGAGGAGAAAAAAGTATAGTCCCGAACCGAAGGGTTCGCCAACTTCCACAGGTCAGCCACCCCCAAGTCCTTCATCCACTTGCTAAGCTCCCTTCCCCCTCCCCCCCCCCCGGGACTCCCCCTTGTATCGTCCAATGCGACATTACAATCTCCCCCTACTAACACCCACCCCTGGACCTTCCCCCCCAACCAGGAGCCGAGCTCCCTCCAGAAGACCCCCTTACTAGAGTTAGGGCCATAGACAGAAACTAAGGACACCTTATCCCCCCCCAAATCCCCCACCACTACCACCGCTCTCCCATCCGCTTTCTGATATATTTGCTCCACTGTAAGAGGGACCCCCCTGCCCCACCAGAATTGCTACTACTTCCCCCTTTCTTTCCGTCCCCCCTCCTCAGCCGCAAAATACCCCTGATAAGTCCCCGAGCGCATAAGCCTCTCATCAGCTTTTCGCAAATGCGTTTCCTGAAGAAAGGCTATCTCCCACCTCCGTGCCCTAAGCTCCTTCCACAGCAATTTACGCTTTTGGGGGGAGTTCAGACCCCGCACGTTAAGGCTCCCAACGATCATGCCCAACGCCATAATGCTTGTTCACCCCACCCATCAAGCCCACTGTACGCACTCCAAACCTGCTGGCCCGCCCACCCCCCCCACCCCTCCCCTCCCCTCCCCTCCCCCTCCCCTCCCCTCCCCTCCCCTCCCCTCCCCCTCCCCCCCCCTCCCCCACCCCCCCCCCCCACCCCTCCCCTCCCTCACCCCCCCTATGACCACAGACCCTGCGTCCGTCCTCCATCGAGGAAGTGGCTCTCCCCAGGACGCTGCCCCTCCCTGCTCCCTGGCCTGCCCTTCCCCTCCCCACTACCCCCCCCTACTCTCCCGCACCCACCCTTTCGCCCCGATCCCTCCACCCTCAAAACAAGGCAATAATAAACATTCTACTAAGCACAGCAAACACTACCCCAACATTCAACATAGCATAATTCCCCTCCCGTCCCCCTCCCCCAACCCACCAGCACCCAGGGGCATCACAACCCCTTCACTGTCCCGGGTCCACAAAATTCAAAACACATGTCCTAGGCCACGGAGCGCGATCACCCAGTGCCATTGGATGAGCCTCCCGACGGGCCGGCGGGGGTATCTTCTACCTCGGCTTCGCCAGATCTCTGCCGCAGGCGTTGGCCCCGCACGGGCACTCTTTCCCACACTGATCGCCGCTCCTTGCCAGCGGCAGCGCCCGCATCCACACTCAGCTCCGGGAGCCTAGGGGCCCCCTCTTTACGCAAAATGTTCCAGGCGTCCTCTACTGTCCGGGCCCGAAAGCTACGGCCATTAACATCGAACATCAACGCAAACGGGAACAACCACCGATATCGCTTCTTCTCTCCTTGCAAATAGGAGGTCACTGGTTTCATCTCGCGCCGCCGTTGAAGGGTTGCAGCCGAGAGATCGTGGAACACCTCCACTTTCTGACCCTCCCATTGAAATGTCCGGCGGGCCGCAGCCACTCGCATCACTTGTTCCTTCACCATGAACGATCCCAAACAGGCCACGATACCCCGGGGCTGCCCTCGACGAGCCGGGCCCAAAGCCCGATGAGCCCTCTCAACTGCCACCTCAGTAGCCTCCGCGGCCGTTCCGCGCTCCAGCAGAAAATTACAGAGTCTCTTCACCACCGCCGAGGCATCGCCAAAGGCTTCCGTCTCGGGCAGACCCCGCACTCTCAGATTGTTCCGCCTGGAGCGATTCTCCAGGTCCTCAAGTTTATCGCGCATCAGTCCCTGGTCTAAAAGGCACTGCTGCAGACGGGCCTCCATCTCAGAGTCTTTCTCGTCTCGGCGTTCCACCTGTTCCTCCAGAGTCTCTACGCGACCGCCAAGGTCTCTCACTTCCTCCTTAAGGGTGCCCAGGGTCTCCTTTAATTCAGTCCTCATCGCTCCCAGGTCTCGTCTGAACGAGCGCATCCAACCCCAGAGATCGCCACGGGTGCAGGCATCCCCAGCACGCTCTAGCTCTCCCTCCATTTCCTCGGCCAGCTCCTCGTGGACCTCGGCCGCACAGGTCGACTTCTCATTTTTGGCGGCATAGGAGGACTGGAACCGGGCCAATTTTTGGTAACCGACATCTTATCACCTCCGCACCTCGATGCCACCAAATAGCCGTTGAGGGGGAAAGGCTGACCGCTAAATTTCACCTCTAATGCTGCGTCCCAACGGGAGCTCCAAACTCAGGCAGCCATCTCCGAGGTGACGTCACTTCCTCGTTTCTCGTGCACTTTTTAAACCCGGAGGCGGGCTTTTCCATGAGGAAAAATGTTCCTAGGCCTAAGGCCGAAGAAAGAAAAAATGCACTGAAGTGGGAACAACAGTAGTTTTTTTTTTTTTTTTTAAAGAATAAAGAAAGAAAGACCGGCGGTACTGGTCCGGAGTCGAAGAAGGCAGACACGTGACCAAAGAAATAAAAGAAAATAAAGAAATTCTTCAGCGGTGACGGGAACACGACCTGCTGGCTCCGCGGAAAAGAAGAACTGGAGAGAGGCGGTTAGGAATGGCGGGAAGGCAGCGCGCAGGCGCTGTGGGATGCTCCCAAAAGCTTTCCTTTTGGACGCTGGGGAGCGTTCCCGCGCAGGCTCCGTCGGTACCGACGATACCCATATGTGAAGACTCATTCCTGCTTGTTCCTGGAGATGGAGGTTACCAGTGGCGTGTCGCAGAGATCTGTCCTTGGTCCAATTCGTTTTAACATCTTTGTTAGTGATATTGTGGAAGGGCTGTTGGGTAAGGTTTGCCTCTTTGTGGATGATACCAAAATCTGCAACAGAGTAGACACCCAGGAAGGTGTAGAAAACATGAGGAGGGATCTTGCTAAGCTTGAAGAATGGTCTAGAATTTGGCAGCTGAGATTTAATGCTAAAAAAATGTAGGGTCATGCATTTAGGCTGCAACAATCCAAGAGAGTGGTACAGTATAGGGGATGATGTACTTCTGTCCACAAAAGAACAGGACCTAGGCGTGATTGTGTCTGACGATCTCTAAGTAACTAAACAGGTAGAAAAGGCAATGGCAAAAGCTAGAAGGATACTTGGGTGCATAGGGAGAGGAATGGCGAGCAGAAGAAAGGAGGTGATAGTACCTCTGTATAAGTCTTTGGTGCGACCTCATTTGGAGTATTGTGTGCAATTCTGGAGACCACACCTCAAAGGATATAAACAGGTTGGAGTCGGTGCAGAAGCTACTAACATGGTTAATGGTCTTCATTATAAAGCATATGTAGACAGACTTAAGGATTTTAATATGTATACTTTAGAGGAAAGGCGGGATAGAGGTAATATGATTGAGACGTTTAAATAACTCAGTGGCATAAATGCACAGGAGGAGAGCCTCTTTCGATTGAAAGCAAGCTTTGCTATGAGGGGACATAGGATGAGGGTGAAAGGGGATAGACTCAGGAGTTATATGCGGAAATATTTCTTTACGGAACAAGTGGTAAATGTGTGGAATAGTCTCCCAGTGGAAGTGGTAGAGATAAGGACAGTATCTAGATTCAAAAAAGCATAGGGCAAACACAGAGACTCTCTAAAGGAAAAAAGGGGACTCTTGCAGTGGGTGATATGGAAGGGCAAACTAGATAGGCCATATGGCCTTTTTATGCCATCATGTTTCTATGTTTCCGGGTGAAAAGCGGGATATAAATACAGCTAAATAAATAAATAAAGTAGCATTTCAAGAGTACAGCCAGATATTGAGGTTCCTTAATTTTTACGTTTCTTGAAAAACAGGCATAATAACTTAAAATGTACTCTAAGACCAATGATTCCCAAACCTGTCCTGGGGACTCCCCAGCCAGTCAGGTTTTCAGGAAATCCACTATGGGGGTCATTCCCAACCATGAATAATGGGGATCTACGTCCAGCCTGGACGAATATCCCTGATATTTGTGCAAATGTGGCTGCCGGAAAAAGACTCCCTGTGCGAACATCTGAGTTGTACGTGGAACCTTAAGCAGGGTAGGGGGAAGGCAGAACGAGGGCAGAGTGAGGGTGGTTTATATCCCCTGATATACAGGGCCTATTCTGTATGTCAGGGGTCAGCCAGGTAGGCAGGGGACTTATTCCACCTCAGAGGTGGAATAAGTCCCCCTGGACATCAGGGGATGGCGGTGCAGGGCCAGGCTCCATTATGGGGCCTGTCTCAGTTAGCCAGGTAAGTGGCTGGACATCTGGGGGGCCTGAATGTTCTGGACGTCCATCCACTGTGCTGCAATTTTGCTCCCGCTGAGACATCTAGCCCCCACATGAGCAGAATCGGCTGCCTCTCCCGGCCGTCCAGATGTCTGTACATCCGGACAGCCCAGAGATGTACAAAGCACAATGTGCCTCTATGAATATTCATGAGAGAGATTTGCATACAGAATCTACCTCCTACATGTTCATTGTGGATATCCTGAAAACCCGACTGCTGGGGAGCCCCCAGGACAGGTTAAGGAACCACTGCTCCAGATTAAATGGATAGCCAGTACAAATCAATGCAAACAGGAATCACATGGCTAGAAATTTTTTTTTTTTTTACCAGTCAGTAGTCATGCATCTGGGCTCTGCACTAATTACTATCACTTCAATTGCATTGTTGCCAACCCAATTTGCTGATGCCCCTGTGATCCACTTGTTACCAAAAACCCTTGTAGCTTGGGTGAGGATGCTCTTTTCATGCCCATGTAGAGGTGGAACTGCCCTGAAAGCAGTATAAGGGGTTAGGTACCAGGATTGTTCTAGGTGGGTATCCAACAGGGATGTGCCCAGGTTATTTAAGGCCCTACTTTTGGAGTGAAAATATCTTTTCTTTTCTTATCTCTTTTCTGCCAATCAATAGCAAGTGCCAAACCTGCACTCAGCAGGACAAAGCCTTGTATGGTTGGGAAATAGGAAAAAGAAGGTGAACTCTCAGGAGAGGAATGTGTTGAACCCCTGATTCCTGCCTCCAAAAAATCTAATTGAGCTCTAACTGGGGAAGAGAGCTTCAGATTGTGTGAGGGATGGCACCCTTAGAACTACAGAGGTAAAGGGATAAGAAAGGACAGGAATCATCCCGAATTCTGACAGAGTGCTTGAGACACTCCCAGGGTGGAGGGAAGGTCATTGGGGAAAGGGACCCCCGAAGTCAGGAGAATTGGACCAGGGAGTTGTATCTGGGTAAAGGGATGGAATGGAGAAGATTATGTGATTTGATTTATTGACTTTATATACTGCTTACTATAACCATTGTATTAAAGCAATTCACAACTCTCCCAGCACCTCGAGTCCATTCACCTGCTTCACCCTCATCAGTCTGGTTTCCATCCGTGTCACAGTGTAGAGACTATCATGCTCTCTTTCCTCAATGATCTGCATACAGCACACGAATGTGGGGACGTTACACTGGCGATTTCCCTCTGTCTGCGGCTTTCGATCTAGTAGACCACTCTCTTCTTCTCTCCCGCTTGTGGGACGGTATTTCAATGGTTCCACTCCTTTCTTACCTAACAGTCCTTCTCACTTCACATGGGTGACACCTCCTCGGACCCTGTCCCACTTTGCTGCGGTGTCCCTCAGGGTTCTGTCCTCGCCCCCTCCTCTTTAATGTCTTTTTAGCTCCACTTGCTCTGCTTATTCAACAGTTCGGTCTATCAGCATACTACTGTGCCGATGACATTATACTCCACCATACCCACCCACTTCAGCCCGACCTCTCTATTGTCAATGATGGTCTGACACAGATCTCCAGATGGCTAACTGCAAATTCTTTCCATCTTACCTGTAATCTTACCAAAACCCTTCCAATGTGGTTTAGGTTTGGTGGACCAGTCCTCACTAATGTTACAATCTCCCTGGTACCAACACTCCGCTATCTTGGCGCGACACTGGACACTTCAATCTCTTTTCATGAGCATGTTTAACTCCTCACTCATCATTCCTTCTTTTATCTGTGGCATATTAGAGCCATTCATACCTTCTTATCCTCGCAGGCATTGACTACACTCCTGCTATACCTGGTCATGTCATGTCTGGATTTCTGCAATTTGGCTCTTGCCAGCATCACCCAGACCCAACTGCACTGGCTTCAACTGATACAAAACACTGCTGCCCGGATCATTACACATACATCTCATCGAGAACATATTACTCCAATTCTTATTCAACTTCACTGGCTCTTTCTTGCATATCGGATCCACTACAAAATTCTCACCTTGACCCATCATGTCATATATACAAATACTCCCCAATACCTAGCACACCTCCTCCAGTTTCATACCCCTACCCGCAGCCTCCGCTCAATTCACATCAATCGGTTGGTTCTCCCGTCACCCTCTCGTGCTCACCTTCAGTCCACCCGCAATGCTGCTTTTTTTTCCTTTCTGGCCCCCTCCCTCTGGAATTCCCTCCCCTTTGAGCTGCGCCAAGAACACTCCTACCTCCAGTTCAAAAGTCTCTAACTTTCAGTCACTGACAGAAATGTCTTCTTGCTGACTGCCCTAGCATTAATTAAACCAATTTTGAACTGAACAGCAGATCCTCTGTACACTAAAGATACTTGTGCAAGACTTCTAGGTCTATACTGATGGTGTAGCCACACCTTAAATGATCTTGCTGATACCCTGTCCAGAATTGCATACTAGATTACATCCAAGTACGTCAAGCTCAGATTACTCCTATTCTCGTAACTTCATTGGTTCCGTTTCTGCATTCAGTTTGAACATCTCCTGCTGACCTATAAGTGCATTCACTCTGCAGCTCCTCACTACCTTTCCTCCCTTCTCTCCCTACACTCCTCCTCAGGAGCTCCACTCTTCTGGCAAATTGCTTTTGTCTATGCCCTTCTCTTCTATTGCTAACTACAGATGTCACTCCTCTAACCTCACTACTCCTTATGCCTGGAACAAACTACGTCAGGCACCTTCTCTGGCCCTTTACAAATCCAGGCTGAAAACTCACTTCTGCACTGCCACTTTTGGAGCTTGACTCACCTGATTTCCTTTATGTCTCCTTACCATTCCCCCTAGATGCATTCCATGTCTACAGCTACTGTGTTGTCTGTCTACTGCCTGATTAGATTGGAAGCTCTGATGAGCTTGGGCCGTCTTTTACATGTGTCTGTGCAGCGCTGCATACATCTTGTAGCGCTATACATATGTTCAGTAGTAGTAGTAGTAAAACTAAAAATCACACGCAGTCGCTGCATACAGAAGCATGCTAAAAAGTGTACCTTCGGTTTGCACTTTAGGTGATGCACTACCTAGCACTCTTTATGACCTGGCTGGGGGAAGCTCTCACAACTGCTCCCATGTTCAATAGCAACCAATTCCATTGCTGTGTTGGATTCCAAGGGGTAAAGTGTTCTAAATCTAGCAATAGCAGAAGGAATTGCCTCTTAATGAAAATAGCCTTATAACCTTGGCTGAACTATCACAACTGCTCCCATAAGAACATAACATAAGAACATAAGATATGCCATACTGGGTCAGACCAAGGTCCATCAAGCCCAGTATCCTGTTTCCAACAGTGGCCAATCTAGGTCATTAGTACCTAGCAGTTTCCCCAAAAGACACAGGTTCCTCGATGCTTGTATCGGGTCAAGCAGTGATATCCTGGGTCCCTTTTAATAATGGTTTATGGATCTTTCCTCCAGGAACTTGTCCAAACCTTTTTTAAACCCAGATACAACAACAGCTTTTACTACAACCTCCGGTAAAAAAATCCAGAAAAGGTACAGAGAAGAGCCACCAAAATGGTAAAGGGGACGGAAGGATACTCCTATACCATTTTGGTGGCTCTTCTCTGTACCTTTTCTAATAATGCTATATCCTTTTTAAGATACGGCGACCAGAATTGAACACAATATTCAAGGTGCGGTCGCACCCTGGAACAATACAGAGGCATTATAATATCCTGTTTTATTTTCCATTCCTTTCCTTATGATACCTAGCATTCTATTTGCTCTCTTGGCTGTCGCTGCACACTGGCAAGAGGGTTTTAACATGTTATCCACGATGACGCCTAAATCTTTTTCCTGGGTGGTGGTTTCCAATGTGGAACCTTGCACCATGTAACCATAGTTTGGGTTGTTCTTTCCTAGGTGCATAACTTTGAACTTGTCCACATTAAATTTCATCTGCCAACTGGATGCCCAGTCTTCCAATTTATCAAGATACTCTTGCAATTTCCCACAATCCTCTTGGGTTTTCACAACTTTAAATAGTTTTGTGTCATCTGCAAATTTGATAACCTCACTCGTTATTCCCTTTTCCAGATCATTTATGAATATGTCAAAAAGCATCAGACCCAGAACAGATCCCTGGGGTACTCCACTATTCACCTTTTTTCCATTGGGAAAATTGGCCATTTAGTCCTACCTTCTGCTTTCTATCTTTTAACCAGTTCCTGATCCACAATAGTACACTGTCTCCTATCCCATGACTTTTTAGTTTTGCCAAAAGTCTCTGATGAGGGACCTTGTCAAAGGCTTTCTGAAAGTACAGATACACTATATAAACTGACTCACCTTTGTCTACCTGTTTATTCACACCTTCAAAAAAATATATAACAGATTAGTAAGACAAGATTCTTCCTTGGCTAAAGCCATGTTGGCTGTCTCCCATTAAGCCATGATTATCTACATGTTGAGTAATTTTGTTTTTTATGATGGTTTCAACCATTTTTCCCGGTACTGACATCAGGTTCATCAGTCTGTAGTTTCCTGGATCACCCTTGGAACCATTTTTAAAAATTGGCGTTACATTGGTGATCCTCCAATCTTCAGGTATTACAGATTATTTTAATGTTAGTTCACAGATTACTAATAGCAGGTCTGCAATCTGATATTTCAGTTCTTTCAACACTCTTGGATGTATACCATCCGGTCCAGGTGATTTGCTACTCTTCAGTTTATCAAATAGATGTAATACATCTTCCTGGTTTATCGATATTTCTTTCAATTCTTCCACAGTATTACCTTTAAATACCACTTCAGTCATGGGTAACACCCCTATATCTTCCTCAGTAAAGACCGAAGCAAAGAATTCATTAAGTCTCTCCACTATAGCCTTGTCCCCTCTTACTGCCCCTTTTACCCCTCTATCATCTAATGGTCCAACTAACTCTCTCACAGGTTTTTTGCTACGAATATACTTGAAAAAGTCTTTATTATGTGTTTTTGCTTCCACAACAAGTTTCTTCTCAAATTCTCTCTTTGCCTGCCTTATCAATGCCTTGCATTTAACTTGCCATTGCTTGTGCTGTTTCCTGTTTTCGTCATTTGGCTCTTTTTTCCATTTCCTGAAAGACGCTTTTTTGGCAACAACAGCCTCTCTGACCTCACCTTTAAACCATGCTCAAACACCCTCAATACCCCAAGAAACTTCGCTAAATCACGCAAATGTACATCACAACGAGCAATTTCTTTGGCTGCCCCTTTGATTTGGAACTCTCTCCCTCCTGATTTACGTGCAATTGATGTTTTAAGTGACTTTCGTAAGCAATTAAAAACTTTACTTTTCATTGAGCACTATGGATCAACAAATGACTAAGATATCATCTATTGTATATATTTCATAAATAATCCACTATATTGTTAACCCTTGTTATTTTTCCTACATTACCATATGTTGTCATGTCTATACTGTTTATGTTTCCCTTGTTTATACCTTGTATTTCTTGTGACCGCTTTGATTGAAGGAAAAGGCGGTATAAAAAAACTTGTTAAATAAATAAATATAAATAAATGCTGGTAGTTTTTTGGACTTCCTTCCACTTTTCTTAAAGCATGGACTACAGCTGGCCTGGGCTTCCATGATAGTATTTTTAAACAACACCCAAGCTTGATGTAAGTCTTTAACCTTTGCAACTGCTCCTTTTAGTGTTTTCTTAACTATTTTCCTCATTTTATCATAGTCTCCCTTTTGAAAGTTAAAAGGTTGTACTGTGGATTTGCTTACCATCCCTCCTCCATTAATTAAATCAAACCCGATCATGTTATGATCACTATTGCCAAGTGACCCCCAACACCCTTATATCTTGCACCAGATCTGGTCTTCCACTAAAGACTAAGTCCAAAATGACTTCCTCTCTGGTCGGTTCATGAACCAGCTTCTCTAAGAACTTTATCTCCTATTAGTAGTTGAAATCACCTATTATTATTACTGTTCTGTAACTTTTGTTAGCTTCCCTGATTTCTTTGAGCATTTTATCATCCATTTGTTCATTCTGGCCAGGTGGTCGATAGCTCAACCCCACTGCCATCGCCTTCCCTTTTTTACATGGAATTTCAATCCATAGAGATTCTACAGCGAATTTTGTTTCCTGCAAAACTTTAATCCTTTGTGACTCAATGCCCAAAGAGTGCAACCCCTCCACCAATTTGATCAGCTCTATCATTACGATATAGTTTGTACCCAGGTATCACAGTGTCTCATTGGTTGTCCTCCTTCCACCATATGGAGAGGAATGGCTAGCAGAAAAAAGGAGGTGATAGTGCCTCTGTATAAGTCTTTGGTGCGGCCTCATTTGGAGTATAGTGTGCAATTCTGGAGACCGCACCTTCAAAAGGATATAAACAGGATGGAGTCAGTACAGAGGGTGGCTACTACTTAAGGATCTTAATATGTACACCTTAGAGGAAAGGCGGGATAGAGGTGATATGATTGAGATGTTTAAATACCTCCATGGCATAAATGCACAGGGGGAGAGCCTCTTTCAACTGAAAGCAAGTTCTTCTACGAGGGTACATGGGATGAGGGTGAAGGGGGATAGATTCAGGAATGATATGCGGAAATATTTATTTATGGAAAGAGTGGTGGATCTGTGGAATAGTCTCCCAGTGGAGGTGGTAGAGATGAGGACAGTATCTCAATTCAAAAAAGCATGGGACAAACACAGAGGATCTCTAAAGGAAAAAAGGGGACTGTTGTAGTTGTTGATATGGAAGGACAAACTAGAGAGGCCAGGTGGTTTTTTTCTGTTGTCATATTTCTATGTTTCTATGTCTGAGCGGTATATCAAATTCAAATAAACATAAACATAAACTTCTATCTCATCTGCGCTATTTATTAAGATGTTAATAGTTCACTGTTATATTTCCGTTATTCTTAATCACATTGCTAACCAGGTTGTATGACTCCATTTACTGATTTTACCCTGTTATCCAAGTTTTATTCCCCTGTTTACTGTAACTCAGACGCTTGCTTATGGTGCTGAATTTTTGTTCGATGTAAACCGCGCTGATGACAAAGAGTGCGGTATATAAGAGATGTAAAATAAATAAATAAATAAATAAACATATGAGATACCAATCATATCTAACTTCTCATTAAGTGCTATATATTCTAACTCTCCCATCTTATTTTTTAGACTTCTAGCATTTGCATATATGCATTTTAGAGACTGTATTTTATTCATATTAATCTGGTTATCGGTAGGAAGGGGTAATTTGGAATCTTTAAGCTCTGTCTGCTCTGTACTCAAGGGCATTTGGGCTACCTTTGTCTTTATTGGAACCTCTCTACTGATGTGCCCTAACTTCATTTTTTTGGTAGTACCCTTCAAGGATACATTGTTCCGAACCATGCGCTCTTGGGCGATTGTCAGCTCTCCCCTATTATCTAGTTTAAAAGCTGCTCTATCTCCTTTTTAAAGGTTAATGCCAGCAGCCTAGTTCCACCCCGGTTAAGGTGAAGCCCATCCCTTCGGAAGAGCCCCTCCCATGCCCAGGAACAGCCAGTTCAATTACCGTGGATCCCAAATTATGAATCCTCCACAGCCTCAGAACTTCATTAGGAGTTCCACTTTTGTATGGTAAGGTTTACTGCTTCTTTTGTCCAAATGTCATTTGCTGTAAAATAAAGCAGAGTGAGCACAGAGCAGCTGACTTGGCCTGCCCACTGCTTCCCTTCCTCTTGGGGCAGTGAACGAGAACAGTAGGCTGTACCCAATAGCAGAGTGGCCATGGATGAGAATCTCCTATACTCCTTTGGGAAGGCTCAGTTCTGTCTATATCTTTGCCATAATTCTTCCATATATTCTTTTTGTATTTTCTTTCCTGCATAAAACCATCATATTGATGTTCAAACCAGCAATCAAAATGTGGCTATGCCACTGGAATATGAAGGTGATAACATCATTTGATGAAAGGATTCTTCTACTATTTCATTCATTTCCAAACTTCCTAGTAAGCCTTCATCTGCTATATAACTCATTTTCCTGAACTATCTTCATCTGCTATATGTAGCCAGGCAAACAATGAGATTAGAAGAGACGTCCAAGGGACTATGGGCCCAATTCTGAGACGTGGGTTGTTGGACTGCACGTCCCAGCAGGACATGCAACCCCGCAAGCCGTCCAGGTCCAAGTCCCCCTATGTCACTCCCCGTACGTCCTGAGCAGCAAGATGGGGAGAGCCAGCGGGATCTGGGCGGGGGTGGGATTTGGGCAGAGCAGGGGCAGGCCAGCCCGGCAGGACGTATAGGGCCGATTGAGGTCACAGCCCTGTACATCCTGCCATATCAAAGGGGACAATGCTGCTTATTCCTCGTTGAAAGTGGAATAAGAAGCACCGATCTGGCGACTGGGCCTGGGAATCCCCCCTGGGGCCGGGGCCAGGTGTGAGGGGATCCCCGCCACCTGATTCAGGTCCCAGCTGGCCAGCTATGGGTCAGGCGGTGGGGAAGAGGGGGGGCCGAGCCATGGCAGCCAGGGGAGCCTACGGGTAAGATGTTCCCGCAGGTAGGCAGGGGCGCATCGGGCTATCCTCAGGCCCGATTCTGTGTACCGCAGGAATGTTTTGTTCCTGCAGTCCAGAATTGGGTCCAAACAGGCCCATCCTATACGGGGACGTCCAGAGGGCCTGGATGTGCCCCTTTTAGAATCGGGCTCCACACCTACACACTGTCACTTCAGAAGAGGAAGAAAGTAGAAATACTGTACACAGACATTTGGTAAGAAAAGGGCTACCTCTTTGCCCAGATTGTATTCCACTCTTGCTCAGGATTGGATTAAAGAATAGGCAAAATAAGCATGTGGCTAAGACCCAAGGGGTCGATATTCAGAGGGGTTTATGCAGTATGCAGGACCTAAAACCACAAAAAACCTGCTCAGTCCAAAATTCAGTAGCACTAACTGGATAAGCAAACTGCATAAAGATCCTAATTTTATGCAGTTGTGCTATCTGGTTAATGGATGAATATCACCATTGACTGGATAGCCACCATGATCAACAGTGAAACCAAATATTCAGCATTGGACTCCAGATAGGCTCCAGCGCTGAATATTCATTTTCATTTTTGTCTGCAGCAGTCAGGTATTTGAGCATCACTGACCACTGCAGACTGGATATCAACCACCAAATATTTAAGAGAACCCTCTCAGATATGCTCAGGACACAGGAGGTTAGGATTACCAGATATCTGGCTTTTTTCAGCATTCTACAGATTTTTGCATTTATGTCTGAATGATGGCTAAAGTGTTTGGATATTTTCAGAGTTTAAAACTAATTTGCAACTCTCCCTTCCATTCCCCTGCCTGAATGAACTGTTTGCCTGCCCTGCCTTGCAGCAAAAAAAGGAAACAACAGGGGTATAGCTGAAAAAGAGTCCTTTATTAAGCCCAACATGGCCGTGTTTCGGCAGAAAATGCCTGCATCAGGGGCACATGTATCACAAAGAAAAGAAGAAACTAGAATTCATTAAGTAACCTTAATGCTTTTTGCTCAATCTCTGCACAGTCCCAAACGGCAAGCTTTCTGAGGCATTTTCCACCAAAATATGGCCATGTCGGGCTTTCTGAAGCTTGGGGGCTTAGCATCAGGGTGTGTAGCGGTGGCATCCACAGCACCCACAGTCTACAAATGATGTAAATGACTTTGAATATCCCTCTCATGGGCATAATGGCATATGAGCAGAGGTTTACCCAGGAGCAGAGTTGGGGACAGGGTTTAGTCTTAATGCATATAAATATGAATTTTCAAAAGCATGCACATAAGTTTTCTTGAAAATTCTGAGGGGAATTTTAGAAGGGCCTTCCAAGTGCAATCTGGGACATCTAAGCCAAAATGCCTAAAAAAGGCAGTTATGTTCAGATGCACACATGATTTTACAAACATGGACGTGCTCGATATGGACGTCTGCAGGGGCGTCTACACAGACATCCCCAGAATCGTATTTCAGAACCTGGACTTCTAGGTTCTCAATGGTTAGAGTGGTAGATTAGGAACAGGGCAGCCACAGTTTAAATCCAACTGCCTTGATATCTTCCAGTTAAAATGAGCACTTTTCAGGTGCCTGGAGCAGATCTAACGTTAGTTGTGATGCCAGACATCCATGACATCTGTGATCCGACAGGGACGTCCACGATCCTGGGAACGTCCTGGCCATGCCTCCTCCATGACCCCATTCAGACTTGGACATCCTTATATAGGGGATTTCCCCAGAGTCGGCTTCTAAAATGGCTTTGGATACATCTCTAAGCCTGTTTTTGGACATCCAAAACATGAATAGCACTTCTAAAATGACCCCTTCTGTGCATACCTAACAGCAGTTATAAATGTATGTGCATGTGCATTTTTGGTAGCATAGGGGGGGCCTGATGATCAGCACCAGCAGCTAGTGCTCCTACAGTGGTTTGCCGTCAGTGCTGAACCTTAGACTCAGATATTCAATGCCAGGGCCATAACCAGCCACCAGTATTGAATATCTGGGTCAGCCGCAGAACACAGAAGCAAACTAGGCAACAGCAAAATTGCCGCTAACCGGTTATAGCCGGGTGCTGCCCTTGGCACACCTCGATGCTAACTAGTTAGCAACAGGGTGTGCAGCAGCGGCACCCACGGATATGCAGCAAAACCGTGTAAATGTTTTTGAATATCGGGCCCATAATTTTCAAAGTGAAAATATGCATGCACTTTCCAATTTAGTACAACTTATAATGCACATATGTAATGCACAAGTTAGGCAGTCTATTACAGAATTGCCCTGTATGCCCATTTGATAAATATCTTGTTACTATCTGCTTTTACAAAAACTCCCACTCACCTTTCTCCCCAAATATTTGCTCATCACAGTTCAAATTTATTCTGGCTGAATGATGTCCAAAACGATTAGGTAGGTATAAAAGACTGGAAGGTTAATAATTTAAATATGCAGCTGTTCAAAAGGAGGCATTTAGATTAAAGCCATTTGGAAGTTTAACCTGCATTAATATGGTAAGGCCTGAAATGTATTGCCTTTAGGAAGCACATTTTCTCTTGGTTTCTCGCTGTCTAAAAATGTAGATCGTCTGGAGTGCAAGGAGATCTATTTTTGTGACTGTTGTTGACTCTCCATAACAGAAACACAATTATGGAGTCTTGGCTGAGCTAAACAATGAGGAAACAGAAGTTTATCATTTCCAATCTAGTGATCAAAGTAATTTAGTGATTTAGGAATTGGCAGGATCATACCCTTCTTTAAATAACCGTGTGTATGAAAGTACCGATTCCTATTTCAAAGCAAACCGTAAACAAATTCAAGGAAAACATTTTCTGAAAAACATCGAAAAAATGATATCCCACACTGTATGGTTTACTGTGCAGACAGAATGTTATCAATGTTTCCGAATGCTATTATTTCTATTTTTAAGGATTTTTTTTCTAGCCGAGTAACCCAGTTTTAGAAGCATCTTGCCGTGCTGATATAAAAATGTATTCATATACACGGCAAATCCACTAGCTTGCTAATTTGCCCTTTCTTTTTTGCAGATATATCGAGATAGGAGATCTCACATTTAGAGTATTTATACAAGCTGGGATATCTACTCTGAGAAAATACCCCATGCCTAGAGTAGATACAATACATCAATATGTCTCATTCTTGAACTTTAAAGAGCAAAATGCTTATTATGCTGCTTTAACTTTTCCAGGTAGTTCTCATTTGCCAAAATGCCTAGTGTTCATTATTATTATTATTGTTACAATTTATTAGGTTTATTTTGAGTAATAAATAGTTTGGTTTCTCTTTTTAATAAAATTCAGTTATAATGAATAGTAATCTGGTCTACTAAAAATTATTTTATATCATATGTTTCCATATTCAAATTTTATAGCACATCTTTTTTATAAAAGTGCCACTAAAACTTCATGACACAAATCAAAACCCAGTCAATCCAAATAATCAATATTATTAAACAAACTTGCTTGTTTTATGTTCTTGTTTTTTTGTCAGTGGCCAGCAAAGTAAAGAGGAAACGTCCTCTCACCACCGTGGCCCATCCATTTTAATCACTCTTATTATGCAAAACAGCGTTTTTTACTTAGCTCTGTAAAATCGTGAAGGCTGCTCCAATGTATACCGCAGTCAGCAATGATATCAGACAACGTGTCACGTTTCGGGGTCGGTTCAATCATCCCCCTGCTTCAGGTCAAACCGCTACATGGTAAAAAATCAGCCTTTAGAAACATTTCTGAAGAAAACGGTTTTTATTCAGACAGCACCAACATTGGCACAGCTGTTGCTAATTCAACCCAACAGGAGGGTTTTTAAATCAGAGGAGCCAATCAAAACAGCCAGAAGGAACCACTGAACAGGGACCGCCTCCTTGCCGAAAAGATGACTGCTGACAACAGTTCTCACGATGTCGTATGCCAGTCCAATTGCAAATTCAGACCCATAGGATGAACTGAATTGAGCGTAAAAATCCATTTTTGTTCCAGATTTTGCAAAGTCTGAACACGATCCCCTCCCCGAGGATTAAGTGACACAAAATCAAGCATACGCCATTTAAGCTCCTCAAAAGTGTGTGTTTTAGCAAGGCAATGATCCACCATCAGAACTGTCAGAGTTCTTGTACACAGCCTGGAGGCATGTTCCCCCAGTCGTGTCTTGAAAGGTCTTGATGTCCGACCCACATAGTAAAGAACACACGGACATATAACCAGATACATGACAAATGTTATTTATTTATTTACATTCTCTTATATACCGCTCTATTCTGCATCAGTGCGGTTTACATTGAACAAACTGAAATTACATTGAACAGGGCATTATAACTTGGAGATAACTATTTTTCAGGGAACATGGGCTATGGAGGGTTAAGTGGCTCGCCCAAGACCACAAGGAGCACCTGTGGGATTAGAAACCCCAGTCCTTCCGGCCCAAGGTTGCTGTCCTCTAGTGGGATTTGAACCCCCAACCTTCCGGCCTGAAGTACCTTGCCCCAACCACTAGGCCACTCCTCCACTTAGTGTTGCTTTCACTAAAACTTCATGGGCAGGGGGTTTCATTTA
The DNA here is from genome assembly GCA_033557465.1 of Ichthyophis bannanicus. NCBI lineage: Eukaryota > Metazoa > Chordata > Amphibia > Gymnophiona > Ichthyophiidae > Ichthyophis > Ichthyophis bannanicus. The sequence continues at coordinate 855,826,107 of CM066034.1, forward strand.
GCAGCCACAGTTAAACATAGAAACCACTACAACGTAGAACAATTACGCTGAAGGAGTTAAAGAAAGGTTTACCCTTTGGTCAGTTTCTTCACCTTCGGTGTAATTGTTCTACGTTGTCTGATTTCAGGTCGCATGCTCGGGATCTTAGCCTTCGTCTGCTGTCGAGAGGTTACCCAAGAAAAGTGATTAAATCAGCTTATAAGAGGGCTCGTTACACTCACAGGGAATGGCTCATTGAGCCATCGACCCCGGAAGTACCACAGGATAAAATCAGGGGTATCTTCCCCTATATGAAAGGGTCATCTGCAGTCACAAGAATTGTTCACAACTTCTGGCCTATTTTAGGGCTACATACTTGTTTTAGAAAACAATTACAGATTGCATATTCCCGAAAGGCTATCTTACGTGATATGTTAGTGAAGACCACGGCACATGTGGATCGTCCCCTTAGGTTTCATGATCCTGCAGGACATTTCCCGTGTGGATCCTGCAATTCTTGTTTCAACACGATTTCGGGCATTGATTGGATTGATTGCCATACTCAAAAAACATACTCGGCCCGTTGGCATACTAGTTGCACTTCAACATTTGTCGTGTATCTGGTTTTATGTCCGTGTGTTCTTTACTATGTGGGTTGGACATCAAGACCTTTCAAGACACGACTGGGGGAACATGCCTTCAGGCTGTGTACAAGAACTCTGACAGCTCCGATGGTGGCTCATTGCCTTGCTAAAACACACACTTTTGAGGAGCTTAAATGGCGTATGCTTGATTTTGTGCCACTTAATCCTCAGGGAGGGGATCGTGTTCAGACTTTGCAAAATCTGGAACAAAAATGGATTTTTACGCTCAATTCAGTTCATCCTATGGGTCTGAATTTGCAATTGGACTGGCATACGACATCGTGAGAACTGTTGTCAGCAGTCATCTTTTCGGCAAGGAGGCGGTCCCTGTTCAGTGGTTCCTTCTCCTGGCTGTTTTGATTGGCTCCTCTGATTTAAAAACCCTCCTGTTGGGTTGAATTAGCAACAGCTGTGCCAATGTTGGTGCTGTCTGAATAAAAACCGTTCTCTTCAGAAATGTTTCTAAAGACTGATTTTTTACCATGTAGCGGTTTGACCTGAAGCAGGGGGATGATTGAACCGACCCCGAAACGTGACACGTTGTCTGATATCATTGCTGACTGCGGTATACATTGGAGCAGCCTTCACGATTTTACAGAGCTAAGTAAAAAACACTCTTTTGCATATTAAGAGTGATTAAAATGGATGGGCCATGGTGGTGAGAGGACATTTCCTCTTTACTTTGCTGGCCACTCCGACAAAAAAACAAGAACATAAAACAAGCAAGTTTGTTTAATAATATTGGTTATTTGGATTGACTGGGTTTTGATTTTTGTTATTGTTACTTTATAACCTGGGTATAGGTATTTTTTAATGTTGCTTTCACTAAAACCTCATGGGAAGGGGGTTTCGTTTAGCAGCCACAGTTAAACATAGAAACCACTTTAAATAGTGGGATAAAAGTCTGACACAAACAATACAGATTGAAACATTTTCCACTCTAAGGGGCACTTTTACTAACGTGTGCTAAGCAGTTAATATGCATTTTAGCACATGATAACTGTTAATATGGGCCATACTAACTGTTACTGTGCTGGCATGACAGTTACCACGTGCTAATTCTTGTGGTAAGGGCAGAGAGTGGGTGAGGAAAACATGCTGACATTTTACTTACTAGTTAAATGTCAAATCCTTGAGTCTTGCTAGACCAGTCCAGACAAGTGGGTTGTGTTCCCCTACCAGCATATTGGTGGAGACAAAGAATCAATGAAAAGCCCAGATTTCAATGACATAACTCCTATGCCTCTATTCGCGTCAGCCACCAGAGATCCCTTCAGTATTCGTCACAAAGCATAAGGGAGAAAAATGGCAAGCCTCACACAAACTCAATTATGGGCAACAATGAGTAATCATAACAGTAAAAAACTATGTACAGGAAAACATAAGCAGAACACTGTCCGAAGAAGATGAACCTGCAGAATCAAGTGAAAAAAAATCATATTGAACTCAAGGGTTCCACAGCAGCAGAACAGAGTAAATACAATTTTAGGGGTGGGCCCTGGACTAGCCTAGCAGGACAAGGAAAGCACATCAACTTTCCTTAAGGGAAGAGTGAGGAGGAGTGGCCTAGTGATTAGGACAAGGTACTTTGGGCTAGAGGGCCAGGGGTTCAATTCCTACCTGGGGACAGCAATCTCAGGCTGGAGAGACTGGGGCACTCTTTGTGGCCTTGGGCAAGCCACTTAACTCTCCATTGCCTCAGGTACACATATATTGTGAGCCCTTTGGGGACGAGGGAATATACCTGTTTGTAGTGCTTACATAATGTAAACTGCTTTCCTTGAAGGATAAGGTGGTATAGAAAACTGGTTAAATAAATTAATTAACTGGTAAGAAAAACGTCACCTTCTATATTGTCCTGCTAGACTAGTCCAGACAAGTGGGATGTACCAAAGCTACAACTTCACTAAGACACAGCAGCTCACAAAATCCTTGAGCCAAAGGCCATGTCTGCCTGTGTGTGGACATCCAAGGGGTACTGCTTGACATAAGTGGATGCCCATGTTGATGCCTGACAAATGTCTGCAGGTGCTACTGAGCACACCTGTGCTCAGGTAGAATGAGCAAGCAAACCTTCCAGAACCAGCCCCTTCCACAACAGATACGCCAATGCGATGGCCTCCTTACTCCCAAAGTTGACTTGGCCACCACATCACCCTTACACGGGTCAGTGAACAGCAGAAAAAAATGGTCAGACTTACAAAAGGATTTTGTAATTTCCCAGTACTGGAGAAACACCTTCTAGACATCCACAAGACACAGATCCTAATCCTTATCCTTTAATGAAGCTACAATGTAAGCCGTTTAAGAGTAATAAGAGAAAATATGCTTTCACTTAATGCATAATCAAACTCTGGAATTCATTACCAGAGAATGTAGTAAAAGCTGTTAGTGCAGCTGGGTTTAAAAAAGGTTTGGACAAGTTCCTGGAGGAAAGGTCAATAAACCATTATTAAAGAAGACCCAGGACAAGCATTGTGGAACCTATGTACCTTTTTGGGAACCAGGTACTTGTGACCTGGCTTGGACACTGTTGGAAACAGGATACTGGGCTTGGTGGACCTTGGTCTGACCAGTATGGCATTTCTTATGTTCTTATGTTCCCCTAGCACTGCTCCTTCAAGAGGGGGGCAGACAGACTACCTGGTTCACGTGAAAGGGAGAAAGCACCTTAGGCAAGAAGGAAGGCACAGGCTGAATGGAAACAGCCACCTCAGATCTCCAAACCTTGCTCTCCTCAGCCAATCTGGTGCCACCAGAACAATCCTGCCTGGGAGGCATTCTATACACTGAAGCACATGCCCCACCAGGGGCCACAGAGGAAACACATACAGCAGGTGTTGACTTGGCCAAAGCTCAGTCAGGGCGATGATGCCCTTGGACCAATCTCCATGTAGCAAATGAAGAAGCGGCAAACTTTGGCACTGGAGCAGGTCGCCATCTGATCCATTTCGGGATGACCCTACCAGCATAGAAACAACTGAAACGTCTCTTGACTCTACTCCCACTGTTCAGTATCCAGAGAGTGCCAGCTGAGGAAGTCTGCTTCCACTTTGTCCACCCTGGCAATATGCTGAGCTTACAAGGCTAGGAGGTTCTTCTCCACCCAAGCAAACAGAAAAGCCATCTCCAGAGTTACCCCAGCACTCTTCATTCTGCCTTGCTGATTGACAGAAGCCACCACTGTGGCAGTGTTTGAAAACACTCAAACTGCCCAGCCCTCAACCAGGGAACGGAAATGCAGAAAAGCCAACCTGATGGCTCTCTCCTTGAAGCAGTTGATGGACCGGACCACACCACTTCCCTGGGGTTCCAACGGCCCTAGGCCATATGGTCTTGGCAATGGGCTCCCCAGCCCAAGAGACTGGCATCCATCATCAGCAGGATCCAGGAGAAATCATCCATCAGCACACCCTTCCTCAGATGACCAGGCTGCTGCCACTAACAGAGGCTGGACCTTATCATCAATGGGAGCAGGAGCCTGCACTTGAACTCCTGAGAACTCGGGGATTACCAAATCAGCAGGGACTGCTGGAGTGGTTGCATATGAGCACACACCTATGATACCATCTCTATGGTCACCGCCACCAATCCGAGGAGCTGAAGATAATCCCTGACTCTAGGAGCCTGCTGTGCACAGAACTGCACCAGGCAATCCAACAATCTTTTGACTTTCTCCTCTAGCAGGAAAACTCTGTCCATTCGAGTGTCGAAATATGCTCCAGAAACTCCAGGGACTGGGAGGGCAACAGCTGGCTTTTTCCCCGATTGATCACCCAGTTGAGATTCTCCAAAAAGACCACCACTCGGGACACTACCCGAAATGCCTCTTAAAGGAATGGGCCTGGATGAACCAGCTGTCCAGATATGGATGGACACAGATCCCTTGGTACGATGGCAACTACCACTATGACCTTGGAGAACATCCTTGTGGCAGTAGACAGCCTGAAAGAGAGGGCAGTGGTGAAAGTGAGAGCCAAGCATGGCAAAATGCAGATACTGCTGCAGATCCACCTGGATCAGGATATCAAAATATGCCTCAGCCAGATCCAGAGAAGCCAAGAACTTCCCTCCCTGCTTCAATCATGGAGTGCAAGGTTTCCATTTGGAAGCGCAAGATGTGCAAGTGCTTGTTGACCCCCTTGTCCAGATGAGCTGGAAGGAACCGCCCTTTTTGGGCACCACAAAATAGCTGGAGAATCTGCCCTTGTCCCACTCGTCCAGTGGGAGGGACACCACTGTCTTTAGATTCAGCAACTTGTCCAAGGTGGCCCGCACAGAGGCTCTTTGATCACAGACCAAAAAGGGGAAATGATGAAGGCATCTGGAATCTGCAGTCCATGATATGGCCAAACTGTATGATGTCTAGCAGACAGCGAACCTTGATAATCCGGGCCCATTCCTGAAAGAAAAGACGAAGCCTGCTTCCAACTGGAGGAAACAGGGAATGAGCCCCCAAACCTTCATTGTGCAGCCTGGGAGGGTCTTTCTCTGGAAGGGACCATGTCCCTGGGCTCAAGCACTCCATGAAAGGACTGAGAATGAGCCTGAAGCCTAGAAGCAGAGGGGAAGAAAGGTTTTCCAGGTTGACAATGACGAGAGGCCTGAGACCCCAGGAATATGGACAGCGCACCCTTGGTGGACGGGCGGAGGCTGATGAGAAAGGGGCATGGCCCGTTTCACAGACCCCTTGCACCTGTCTTCTGGAAGGCATTAAGATTTTGTCTCCCAAGTCCTTCACCAGTTTCTCCAATTTGGCTACAGACAGAAGCTTCCCCTTAAAAGCCAGTTGGGCCAACCAGGCTTTGGAAGATGAGACCGCTGTCTAGTGCCAGAGCCAAAACCAATGTTGTGACACCATCATCAGGGAACTATCTCTGGCTGCCAAACGTACCAGGTCATACATGGCATCAGAAAGGAAGGCCGTAGCCAACTCCAAAAGAGGGCTAGTCTCATCCGGCAGAAGAGAGAATCCACTGGAGCATGGCTCGAGACATCAGGCTGGTATATACCGCCAGCTTCAGAATAGCTACCACCACGGGGAACTGGCTCCACAACAACTAATCCACCTTCTGGTCCAGAAAATCCTTTGAGGCCGATCTGCCTTCCACAGGAATGGTGGTCCATCTGGCAACCCCCATGACCTGTGCATCCACCTTGGGAATGCCAAACAACTCAATGCATTCCTTCTCCAGGTGAGTGTTGACTTTCTTACACCCCTTAGCCCCTTAGGCAGGGAGTCAAGAGAGTCCCACTCTGACCAGCTTATATCCTTTATCACATCTGGAAACAAGAGCACAGTAGTGAATTTCCACACCCTTTAAAGGAGCGGGTGTACCTTCGGCTCCTGCTCCATGCCGGAAGCATCCATCAAGTTCAAAGGTGGATGAGACCCTGGCCATCAAGGCCGCCAGCTCCTCCTTCTGGAATAGGCAGATCACTCCAGCCTCTTCACAATCTTCTGAAGGCAAGAGTACTTTTTCATCCATGTCAGAGCCCAGTACCGATCCATCTGAATCCAAGTCATAGTCAAAATTTCAGACAGCTCCCACCTGTTCCCCATCTCCAGGGGACGCCTCTTAGTGAGGATGCTTAGCCAAGGGCAATCGAACGGGGCTTCTATTCTCAGCCTCCCCCACACGAGACTGCGCCCAGAAGCACCCAGAGGCCACAGGGTCTGAATTTCCATGCCAGAGGGGCCAGGCCTGCTGCAAAAAGAAAGGATTCCAGGAGGACAGCAGGGAGCACAACCACCACAGTCTCCCTAGAGGACAATGAGTGGATCCTCCAGCTAGCTAGATATTCTTACCCATAGCACCATCTGTCACCTCCTATGCCAAGGCAGGTAAGGCCAGACTAACTACATACCATGGCTAGGAGAGGGGAAGCAGACCCTCTAGGGATGATTCAGAAGCAGTCATCCAAGAAGAGGAGAGTCCAGAGATGAGGCACCTCAAACACGTTTCCTGGAAGAAGAGAAGTTAAGGCAAGTATCACAACAGTGCACGCTAATGCTGCAATGGCCCAAAGGCACATATTAACTGCGCTTTTACTGCAACACATATTACAGGTGCTAGGGAAGGAGCACAAGTTGGAACCACTTGGGCGGAACATGCGCTAAGAAATGCACAACTGCCAGGCACACAATATGTAAAATCTCTACTAATGCGTGCAGAAAATGGTGGGAAACACCCACACCATGCCAACAGACACCAGCAGTCCATCCTGAATTGCATCCCAGGAAGATGGAATTGGGACCCCCCATCAAGGACAATGATGAGGTCAAGCCTTCATAGTCACCCCCGAGAGCCCCAGGCAGAGGATCCGTGCTGGGCTCAGAACTACTCCCCTGAAAGTAATTCTCTGGCTTGGCAGCACTGCGTTTGATGTCATTGAAATCTGAGCTTTTCATTGGTTCTTTGTCTCCACCAATCTCCTGATAGGGGAACACAACCCACTTATCTGGACTGATCTAACAGGACGATATGGAAATTGCAGTTAGCATAGACATACATATTTGGCATTGCCAATGTTGCAATTAGCGTGAGTGCACTTAACGTCCCCTCAATGGATGGCATTCAGTGCACCCATAACAACATAAGATATGCCATACTGGGTCAGACCAAGGTCCATCAAGCCCAGTATTCTGTTTCCAACAGTGGCCAATCTAGGTCATATGTACCTAGCAGTTTCCCCAAGAGACACAAGATCCACAATGCTTGTACTGGGTCAAGCATTGATATCTTCGGTCACTTCTTAATAATGGTTTATGGACCTTTCCTCCAGGAACTTGTCCAAACCTTTTATAAACCCAGCTACACTAACAGCCTTTACTACATCCTCCGGTAACAAATTCCAGAGTTTGATTACACGTTGAGTGAAAAAATATTTTCTTTTATTAGTCTTAAATAGTTTACCCTGTAGCTTCATTGCATGTCCCCTAGTCTTTCTATATTCTGATAAGGTAAACAATCGATCTACGTTTACCCGTTCCACTCCGTTCATTAATTTAAAGACTTCTATCATATCTCCCCTCAGCCGTCTCTTTTCCAGGTTAAAGAGCCCTAACCTTTTTAGCCTTTCTTCATAGGAGTATCCTTCCATCCCCTTTACCATTTTGGTGGCTCTTCTCTGTACCTTTTCTAAAATCGCTATATCCTTTTTAAGATACGGCGACCAGAATTGCACACAGTATTCAAGGTGCGGTCTCACCATGGAACGATATAGAGGCATTATAATATCTTTTGTTTTATTTTCCATTCCTTTCCTTATCATACCTAGCATTCTATTGGCTCTCTTGGCCGCCGCTGCACACTGGGCTGAGGGTTTTAACATGGTATCCACAATGACGCCTAAATCTTTTTCCTGGGTGGTGGTTCCTAATGTGGAACCTTGCATCGTGTAACCATAGTATGGGTTGTTCTTCCCTAGGTGCATAACCTTGCACTTGTCCACATTAAATTTCATCTGCCATTTTGATGCCCAGTCTTCCAATTTATCAAGATCCTCTTGCAATTTTTCACAATCCTCTTGGGTTTTAACAACTTTAAATAGTTTGTGTCATCTGCAAATTTGATAACCTCACTCGTTATTCCACTTTCCAGGTCATTTATGAATATGTCAAAAAGCAGCGGACCCAGCACAGATCCCTGGGGTACACCACTATTCACCTTTCTCCATGGGAAAAATTGGCCATTTAGCCCTACCCTCTGCTTTCTATCTTTTAACCAGTTCCTGATCCACAATAGTACACTGCCTCCTATCCCATGACTCTTTAGTTTTGCCAAAAGTCTCTGATGAGGGACCTTGCCAAAGGCTTTCTGAAAGTCCAGATACACAATATCAACCGACTCACCTTTGTCCACCTGTTTATTCACTCTTTCAAAAAAAACATAACAGATTAGTAAGACAAGATCTTCCTTGTCTAAAGCCATGTTGGCTGTCTCCCATTAGGTTGTGACTATCTACATGCTGAGTAATTTTATTCTTTATGATGGTTTCTACCATTTTTCCCGGTACTGACATCAGGCTCACCCGTCTGTAGTTTCCCGGATCACCCCTGGAACCCTTTTTAAAAATTGGTGTTACATTGGCGATCCTCCAATCTTCAGGTATTAGAGATGATTTTAATGATAGTTCACAGATTACTGATAGCAGTTCTGCAATCTCATATTTCAGTTCTTTCAACACCCTTGGATGTATACCATCCGGCCCAGGTGATTTGCTACTCTTCAGTTTATCAAATAGATGTAATATATCTTCCTGGTGTATCAATATTTCTTTCAATTCTTCCACAGTATCACCTTTAAATACCACTTCAGTCATGGGTAACACCCCTATATCTTCCTCAGTAAAGACAGAAGCAAAAAATTCATTCAGTCTCTCCGCTATCGCCTTGTCGCCTCTTAGTGCTCCTTTAACCCCTTTATCATCTAATGGGCCAACTGACTCTCTCACAGGTTTTTTGCTACAAATGTACTTGAAAAGGTCTTTATTTCGCATTTTTGCTTCCGCAGCAAGCTTCTTCTCAAATTCTCTCTTTGCCTGCCTTATCAATGCCTTGCATTTGACTTGCCAGTGCTTGTGCTGTTTCCAGGTTTCGTCGTTTGGCTCTTTTTTCCATTTCCTGAAAGATGCTTTTTTGGCAACAACAGCCTCTCTGACCTCACCTTTAAACCATGCTGGCAGTTTTTTGGACTTCCTTCCACTTTTCTTAAAGAGTGGAATACAGCTGGTCTGGGCTTCCAAGATAGTATTTTTCAACAACACCCAAGCTTGATGTACGTCTTTAACCTTCACAACTGCTCCTTTTAGTTTTTTCTTAACTGTTTTCCTCATTTTATCATAGTCTCCCTTTCGAAAGTTAAAAGGTAGTACTGTGGATTTCCTTACTATCCCTCGTCCACTAATTAAATCAAAGGCGATCATGCTATGATCACTATTGCCAAGTGGCCCCAACACCCTTATCTCTTGCACTAGATCTGGTGTTCCACTAAGGACTAGGTCTAATATGGCTTCCCCTCTGGTCGGTTCATGAACCGGCTGCTCCAAGAAGCAGTCATTTATTTCATCTAGGAACTTTATCTCCCTAGCATGTCCTGACGTGACACTGACCCAGTCGATACCGGGGTAATTGAAATCACCCATTATTATTACTGCGTTGTAACTTTTGTTAGCTTCCTTGATTTCTTTGAGCATTTCATCATCCATTTGGTCATTCTGGCCAGGTGCTTGATAGTACACCCCCACTGCAACCACCCATGTTAACTGCAATCACCACTACTGCAGATTAGGGACATTTCAGTTTGATAACTGTCAGGAACATGTTAATCAAGACCCCCAACAGCAAATAACTTCTGTACTTACCACATGTTAAATTTTACTCAAAATGCATGGTAAGTGCCAAAACATACCGTATCTTAGTAAAAGAGCCCCTATATTCATAGTAGCATCTCTTTGGAAGTGACTGTACAGCCAGTTATTACTGAGTCATGAGTAGCTGTGTTACTGCGTTACATAGTAACATAGTATATATGACGGCAGATAAAGACCAGAATGGTCCATCTAGTCTGCCCAGCAAGGCGTTATGAGTAGGTGCATCTGCCGCTCCATGCAAGTCACCCCTCCCCATGCCTTTGTTTAGGCGTGTATCCACCGCTCCTTGTAGGTCACCCCTGTTTGCTGAGATATAAGAGACAGATATTTTTATTTTGATTTTATCCTGTTGCTATAAAGGGATCCACTGTGTCTGTCCCATGCCATTTTGAATTCTGTCACTGTATTTGCCCCCACCACTTCCATCGGGAGGGCATTCCAAGTATCCACCACTGTTTCAGTGAAAAAGTATTTCCTGACATTGCCTTTCAGTTTACCCCCTTGAAGCTTCATGTTATGCCCTCTAGTTTTACAGCTTCCCCGTCTTTGGAAAAGGTTTGTTTGTTCATTAATACTCTTAAGTATTTAAAGGTCTGAAACATATCTCCCCTCTCCCTCCTCTCCTCCAGAGTATACATATTTAGGTCTTCAAGTCTTCTCATATGTCTTTTGATGGAGGCTCCAAATCATTTTGGTCGCCTTCCTCTGAACCATTTCCAGTCTTTTTATATTCTTTGCGAGATATGGTCTCCAAAACTGAACACAATATTTCAAGTGAGGCCTCATCAGCGACTTGTACAGTGGCATTAGTACCTCGTCCTTTCTGCTGGTAATTCTTCTCTGTATGCAACCCAGCATCCTTCTGGCTTTTGCCCGCACCTTGTCACATTGTTTCGCCACCTTGAGAACCTCAGAAACAATCACCCCAAGGTCCTTCTTCTGGTCCGTGCAACCAACCTCTCACCCCTTATCACATACACTTCCCTTGGATTTCTGCTTCCCAAGTGCATGACACTGCACTTCTTCACATTAAATCTTAACTGCCAAGCATTAGACCATTCTTCCAGATTTTATAGATCTTTCCTCATGTTATCCATTCCCCCAGGGAATCCACTCTGTTGCAAATTTTCATGTCATCTGCAAAAAGACAGACTTTTCCATTCAACCCTTCAGCAATATCACTCACAAATACATTGAATAGTACCGGTCCCATGACCGAACCCTGGAGCACACCACTAATCATCTTCCTTTCATCAAAGTGAGTTCCTTCTGTCGTCTGTCGGTCAACCAATTTCTGATCCAGTTCACCACCTTGGGACCCATCCCCAAGCTGTTATTAATAAGCCTCCTATGAGGAACAGTATCAAAAGCTTTGTGGAAATCTAGGTAGATAACATCTATCACATGCCCTTGATCTAATTCTCTGGTCACCCAGTCAAAAGAACTCAATCAGATTTGTTTGGCAAGATCGTTCTTTGATAAAACCATGTTGCCTGTTGGTTTCGAGAAAGTCCACTATTCGCTCCTTCAGGAGTACCTCCATTACTTTTCCCGCCCTCTGTAGTTTGTCACTTCTTCCCTATTACCACTTTGGTGAAGAGGTACCACATCAGCCCTTCTCCAGTCCTGTGGAACTTCTGTCTCCAAGGATCTATTAAAAACATCATTTAACGACCCTGCAAGAACCTCTCTGAGCTCTTTCAGTATCCTGGGATGTATCCCATCCGATCCCATGGCCTTGTCCACTTTCAGGTTTGCAAATTGTTCTAACACATTATCTTCTGTGAATGATGTGGTATTTATTCCATTCCCATTTATATATTTGTCAATCACAGGTGATCCTTTTCCAGGATTTTCTTTAGTTAAAACAGAACTGAAGTAATTGTTTAGCATTTTTGCTTTTTCAATGTCACTTTCCACAAATCCGTTCATGGCACTTTTGAGTCCTGCAATTCAATCTTTGATTTTCCTCCTCTCCCGAATATACCTGAAAAAGGTCTTGTCATCACACGTCACATCTTTAGCCATCTTTTCTTCTGCCTTGGATTTTGCTATCCTTATTTCTTTTTTTTTGTCTTTTTTAGTTTTTCCTGTATTCTTTTCTGTGTTTGTCTCTTTGCAAACTTCTGAATTTTGAGAAAGCTGTGTTTTTTGCCTTTATTTCTGCAGCTACTTCTTTGGAGAACCAAAGAGGTTTCTTTTTTCTCTTGTTTTTATTTACTTATTTACACAGGGAGGAGTGGTCTAGTGGTTAGGACAAGGTACTTCAGGCCGGAGGTTCAAGTCCCACCTGGGGACAGCAATCTCAGGCCGGAGGGACTGGGATTTCTAGTCCTATAGGCACTCCTTGTGGTCTTGGGCAAGCCACTTAACCCTCCATTGCCCATGTTCCCTGTAAGTATTAACGCATGTGTGTCATATCCCCTCGTGTTAAATGCATCCCCCAATTGACCGCTTTGACCTGGTGAAAAGTGGAATATAAATACAGCTAAATAAATAAACTTTCCTTACAGATTTATCTGTTGCCCCTTTTATTGCCTCCTTTACAGTAGTTTAGCCCACTGCAATTCCACTTCCCTTATTGCCTCCCACCCTGTCAACTCCTCCTTCAGGCACTTGGCCATGTTACTGAAGTCAGCGTTTTTGAAGTCTAGGACTTTGAGCTTTCTGTGATTGGACTCCGCCTTGGCTTTTATGTCATACCACACCGTGTGATGATCGCTGATGCTCATCTGGGCACCCTTCCGGATATTCGACACGCTATCTCTGTTGGTGAGTACTAAATCCAGCATCGAGCTTTCCCTAATTGGTTCCATCACCATTTGTTTAAGTAGTGCATCTTGGAAGGCATCCACAATTTTTCTACTTCTTTCCAGATTTTCAGAAAGAATACTCCAATCCACTTCGGGTAGATTAAAGTCACCCAATATGATCACTTCACCCTTCATGGCTAACTTTGCAATATCAATAATCAATTTGCTATCCATTTCTTCGATTTGAGTTGGAGGCCTTTAGACTACACTAGTATGGATGACAGTGCTATCTCCTCTTTCCAACACAATCCACAGCGCTTCTTCTTTTTCCCCTGCCCCCTGCATTTCAGCAGCTTTAATATTGCTCTTGACATATAGAGCTACTCCTCCTCCTTTTCAACCCTCTCTATCTCTTCTAAATAGATTATAGCCAGCTATGGCTATATCCCATTCATGTCCCTGGTCAGTAGACCTTCTATGAACTAAGGGCACACTCAAATTTTAAGAGAATATAAACAGGTAATAAAATAGGCAGGGAAAGGTTATATCAAAACCAGCCAAAATAGTAAATTCAGAAACTTAGCTTTGCAGTGCAGGGTCAGAACTCTTGCTCAGGTAGCAGAGAGATTGATTGAATTAACTCTCAGGCAGCAGAAGTTGAATGTATGACTTAACCACACCCTGTGAGATGGGCTTATAACAGAGCAATGGAACTTTAAACTTTCCAATGAAATCCTACTTCTATGTACCAGTCTACTATGCAAAGGATCCTGGAACTTTAAAATGTATACCTTTTCTGCAAAATTTAGTAGGAAACCAGGTCTTTACAAATCTAGAAACAAAGGTGTACTGCAGGTCCTAGTAGACAAATATCAAGGATGTAGTGTAGTGCTGCAATTCACGACCACATTTTGCTTTTTAGTGGCATAACAGAACACTTTATATTATCAGAAATTGCCTTTCTATGAATGAGAAGCATATTTTTCCTAGCAGCAGTACATTCTAGGTCACTAGTTCGTCAGTTGTTCAGCATATACTTACTACCTTTCACCTCTAAGTTTCCAGTTTCAGTTCTGGATAATACTAGTAAAATTGATGGACACTTACTCATTTTCTCAAACAAGTTGATGAGCTCATTTGAGAAGCCAGTAATTTTCACATCAATACTGTAATCCTAGATTGAACAAGCTGGAACATAAGAAGGCAGTGTTAAAAAACAGTCTGAATTATCAATAGTAGGTTAAACTCTTTAGTATCTTACCCAGGAATCCGTACATAAATATTTCAAAGTGCAATGGTAGCCAGCAGTATTTGGAATTGTAAGGTCTATGGGGTCGATATTCAAAAGGGCTTAGCCCGATATTCAATGTCACTAACTGAATAGTGCCACTGAATATCACCACAAACTAGCTTAGAAGTGTATGATTTGTTTTGGTAGTCTGTAAGCGGAGCTGGGGCAGTCCCATTTCCTATCTGATTAGCAGCGATATTCAGCTTCTAACCATATATGCAAATCACAAAGTTAGGACAGGTCAATGGCTAGTCAAATGATAAGCTAGGGGATGAAGTTTTAGGAAAAGGTAGCCTGGCCCTGAAAGCTTTAAAGGAACATGGGCTAAATAACAGGGCCAGAGCTTCAGTTGGAGGTGGGTCTGCAAGTACAAAAGGGAATAGAAAGGGGGAAGGGTGGGGTGGGAAATAGGCAGAGTTGGTAGCTCAGGGCAAGGCAAGCAACAGCACAAAGATGGCAGCTCAGGGAAAAGCAGAGAACAGCAGAGAGGCAGCTCTAGGTCATAACAGAAAGTGAATCAACAGTGGCAAAGATTGGAAAAAGAGGGAGGTAGGAAGCAAATGGATGGGGGGAGGAAGGAAATGAAGAGGGGGAATAGGCAAGGATATAAAAGGGTAGAAAACATACATCAATTAATATGAAGGCTTTGAAAAATAATTTTAAGGGGTATGGCCATTCAGAAAGGACAATGGCTAGTAGAAGATTTCTCTAATGTTTTTCATATTCCTTACTAGGGATCCACGGGCCCAAGATCATCATCTAATATGAAGTCTGCATTAGAAAAGTCAAGTGAAGCAGAAAATAAGTAACATAGACAGGCAGGACACACGTCTGCCCCTCTCCTCAAACATGAGCTCTTTTGCCCTCTGGCCTCACGGCCCAGTGAACACCTTATACACAATTGTGGGTTAAACTTGGCCACAGATTTATTGTCAGATCAACATACTCCAATGCAAATGCCTATATATACGTGTGTAACATATTTACAAGGGGTAAGGTTCCTGGTCCAGTCACCCGAGACATGGTGTGATGCACCTTTCTTTCTCACAGCCAAGCTGGTCCTCACGGAAGCTGGGTGCTCGCCGTGCCAAACTAAGCTGGGCCCACCCTCGTACTATCAGCCTTGTCATGCTGCCTTAGCGGACCGCCTACGCCGGGTTGGTCATCGTGTGGGGGACTCACCGGGGCACCCAGCCTTGGTGGCAGCTAGGGTGCCTTGCCCCTTCCTCGTGCTGTGTGCATGCTTGTTGCTTGTTGTGTAACTGCCACGGGTATGTGGAAGCTTGCCTTCCACATGCCCCTCACTAAGGGAACCTCCCCCAGGACTGGGACTGGTTGAGCATCAGCCAAACCAAACGCTAGCCTGGAGGACAGCCTCCACAGTCTCGTGCAAGTCATTAAGAAAAAGGTCCAGTCCAATGTCAGATAGGTGCAGAAGATCATTATTGAAGTATCTGAGCAATGTGGGGTGCGCCCATTCGAGCCAAATTTTCCATCCCCCCACACTCAAAATGCTGATGCCGACCTGCCTGTTGACCTTCTTGAGTTCTCTGCCCCAAAGACTAGTAACTGTCTACTTGAGGCGTGGGATGAGATCCGAGCAGATGAAGAGCATGTGGGGGAGGGAACATGACACCCAGGAGAAGTCCGCTCTGATCTGGTCGATGAGATGTTTGCTGGAGACTGATCCAAGGTTGTTTCCTTCAAGGTGTGCTATGAGGGCTGCAGGTAGAGCATGAGTCCATAGGCGCTGTTGCGGGAATGGCCGCAAGTGCTGCCATCCCATGTCTGGGAGATCCAGCCATAGGAGGTGCACACCGCAATCGAAAAATCCCGTGAGTCCCGAGTGGCTGCATGGACATCCTTTCAGCTGCCCAGCAGATGGAGTGTCCAAATATCCAAAATCTGAGCTTTACAAGATAGCAGTGACAGAGCTAGTGAAGGCAGTGTCAATTTGCTATCTGAATCATAGCTGGGAGAATATATGATGAGTATGCATGGGACCACCAATGCCCCAGCATATTGGAAAGTCTTTCTGCTGCCGCCATTACCACCCCAATCCAGAAGGAATATGTGCCGAACAGGCTGGGTTGCAATCCTATGGCCACCAAAGATCACTTGAATACAGTTGTGAACTGGACTGTGGAGAGCAGCGTGGCATCCAGGTGTATCAGGAAATGTGGGCTCAAGGGAGGACGAGCTGCGAGGTACTGGAGCATATTGGCAACAGGGCACATGCAAAGACAGGGCACCTCATGAGGGAGATGTCCTTCCCCTTTCTTTTAGGATCATTCTTGGCCTCCACAATTCGGATGCGCAGTAGTCCCTTGGAGACCAAGACCTCCAAAAACTATATGCTTGAGGGGGGCCTAGGGTTCTTGGAGGCAACCACCAGTTTGCCAATTCTGAAAGCGTCGAAGAAAGCAAGAGTGAATGCTGTCCAGAACAGGCAAGTCTCATATTCTGACAAGCATATAGTTGACTGTGTTCCCCATAGCCTATCAAATATTATGTGTATGACAAGGCATCACGTATTAGGCTACAGGAGGAGACTCCTTGCCCATCCTTTCATCAGTGTCCTCACCAAAAAATCATCACAGGGGTTGCTCCAATGCCAGCTTCATGAGGAAGGAGAACCCCGACAGGTGAGACTGGACAGTGTGGCGAGACAGACCTTGGGCGCCAGCACACGACACGTATGCTGCCAGCAGTCTGCGATACGATAATCCTTGCCCCCATCCATAAGATGTCAGGAAGGATGAGATGGCTGTATATCCTTGCAGGAACGCTGCCCAGGTGTGAGGGGCCACTGCCCGCCGGATGAGCTGCCAATCTACATAGATGCCATGTCCCATATTGAGTCTGGTAATGGAGTAGGGTGTTCACCTGCCACTGGAGCCAATCGTCAGTAGGCATCCCACTGAAAATGGGAGAGGATATCAGCAATGTTATTAGTCGGTCTACGCATATATTGCACATGAGCCGTAACATTGAGCTGCAGGCACTTCAGAATAAATTTCCTCAAGAGCTCGGCCACCACAAAACACTTGACTGAATGACTGCTGATGATGGCAATGACACCTGATTGCCGCAGCAGAAAAGAATTTTCTGGTCCCGCAGATGGTGGCCCAACACACATAATGCCACATACAGGGGAAAATATTCAAGGAGTGTGAAATTTTTGGTGAGATCTCCAGTCACCCATTGCTTGGACCACGACGTAGCAGCCCAGGATCCCCTGAAGAACATGCCAAAGACAGATGCCCTTGCCGCATCCATGAAGAGGTCCATTTCCACACTGTTGCACAGGCCCCCCTGCCAGAGGTTCACACCATTGAACGTGTCAAGGAAATAGCTCCAGATGCCAAGGTCCTGCTTCAGTCCACACAAAAGATGAAGTCAGCGGTGGCTCTCATCCATGCTGACTGTCACATAGGTGAGGCATCTCAGAAAGGGCCGACCCATTGGGATCACTCTGCAGGTGAAATTCAGCAAACTGAGAAGTGACTGGGCCATCTGAAGGGTGATCTTCCACCATCCTCACACAGAGGCAATTTTGCCCTGGAGATCTTCTAGCTTGTCACAGGGAAGTTGGGTGATACCTTGCTTCATGTCTATCTCATTGCCCAGGAATTATAGGGACTGGATGAGGCCCACCATCTTGTCATGTGCCAGCGGAATGCCAAATTCCTTTGCCATATCCTGGATGGCATCCAAGAGTGTTGAACAAGCATGGGAATGTTCCGGTCCGACAAACAGAAAGTTGTCGAGATAGTGCACCAATGATTGCAGCCCAGTCCGCTGCTGCACAACCCAGTGGAGAAAGGTGCTAAATGCCTCGAAGGCCAAACAGGACACTGAGCAGCCCATGGGCATGCATCTGTTGAAGCAGTACATGCCCTTGAATAGGAAGCCCAACAGGAGAAAGCAAGTGGGGTGGATAGGGAAAAGTCTGAAGCCGACTCTATGTTGACCTTCGCCAGGTACAAATACTTCCCAGAGGCCCGAACAATGTCCAGGGCATGGTCGGAGGCATACTGTACTGCATAAGCATCGCTGGGTATAGCATCGTTCACAGTCCCCATGGGAAAAGGAGAGATTGTGAATCAGTCTATACTTTCCAGGGTCCTTCTTGGGAATGACTATCAGGGGGGAGTGAATGCGAAATTCAAGGAATGGCGGGTTGCTACTGGGACTGGCCATGCGTTGGAGGACTTCGGAGTTGATCTTCTCCTGTACATTGTGCCAAAGGTGTCATGAAAGTTGTTTCAGATGGTGATGGGACCTTGAATGCATCCGTGGAATGGAATGATGAAGCCAAGGCATAAGCCATCTCTGAAATGCCCAGTGTTGCTTCTCTTTGGGTAAATGTCTAGCCAGCGGTCCATGGCAGTTATGGAAACTGGTGTGGGGACTCGCTGAAGATGGGGGTCACTGCTTCTGTTGCTGGGTGGCCCTTGGCTGCAGTCTCCTAGAAATATTGAAACATGGCCCATCCAGTCTGCCCTTCCATATCAACCACTACAACAGTCCCCTTTTTCCCTTCAGAGATCCTCTGTGTTTGTCCCATGCTTTTTTGAATTCAGATACTGTCCTCATCTCTACCACCTCCAATGGGAGTCTATCCCCTTTCACCCTCATCCTATGTCCCCTCGTAGCAGAGCTTGCTTTCAATCGAAATAGGTTCTCCTCCTGTGCATTAATGCTATGGAGATATTTAAACATATCAGTGGAGTGGAGGAGTAGCCTAATGGTTAAGAACACTGGCTTGGGAACCCAGAGACCAGGGCTCAATTCCCACTAGCAATCCTTGTGGCCTTGGGCAAGACACTTAACCCTCCATTGCCTCAGAAAAATCCAAGTTATCAATGTCCTTGTTTAATGTACATTACCATGTTTAAATTTCAATGTAAAATGCTTTGATTGAAATGATAAAGCGGTATATAAAACCCGTTAAATAAATCACCTCTATCCCACCTTTCCTCTAAAGTATACATATTGAGATCCTAAAGTCTATCCTCATATGCTTTATAACGAAGAACACTAATCATCCACTAAAGAAGAGCGGGACCTGGTTGTGGTTGTGTCTGATGATCTTAAAGTAGTTAAACAGGTAGAAAAGGCGACGGCAAAAGCTAGAAGGATGCTTGGGTGCATAGGGAGAGGAATGGCTAGCAGAAAAAAGGAGGTGATAGAGCCTCTGTATAAGTCTTTGGTGCGACCTCATTTGGAGTATAGCATCTTCAAAAGGATATAAACAGGATGGAATCAATACAGAGGGTGGCTACTAAAATGGTTAGTGGTCTTCATTATAAAGCATATGAGGACAGACTTAAAGATCTTAATATGTACACCTTAGAGGAAAGGCGGAAGAGAGGTGATATGATTGAGATGTTTAAATACCTCTGTGGCATAAATGTTCAGGGGGAGAGCTTCTTTCAATTGAAAGCAAGCTCTGCTACAAGGGGACATGAGATGAGGGTGAAGGGGGATAGATTCAGGAGTGATATGCGGAAATATTTCTTTATGGAAAGAGTGGTGGATCCGTGAAATAGTCTCCCAGTGGAAGTGGTAGAGATGAGGACAGTATCTGAATTCAAAAAAGCATGGGACAAACACACAAGATCTCTAAAGGAAAAAAGGGGACTGTTGTAGTTGTTGATACGGAAGGACAGACTAGAGAGGCCATGTGGTCTTTTTCTGTCGTCATATTTCTGTTTCTATTTTATTTATTTATTATTTTATTTATTACAATCTCTTATATACCGCGCTATTTGGCATCAGCGCGGTTTACATTATAACACAACGACCATAACAACATGCTGTTTGGTTTTACATCGAACAGGTGATCAAACTTGGATAACAGGGGTAACTATATACATGAGATATTTACATGGTGAGGAGTAACTTGTATAACAGGGGTCAATTATGATATACATGAGATATTTACATGGTAATGAGTAAAATTATCATAGTGAACGTGGGTCATCTCTTCAGAGGGGATGTCTAGGTGCCATTGGTGGTTGGGTAGTATTGGAGGAAAAGATGGTATTTGAGTGCCTTCCTGAACTGCGATAGGTCGGCAATAGCCCTAATGTCAGGGGGTAGAGCATTCCAGCATTTAGGTACATAGTAACTGAACGCCCTGTTTGTGGTTGATATGTTGCACTTTGACGATTCCTTTGGTAATACTAGTTGGTTTATGGCTATTGCTCTTCTAGATCTGTTGGGGGGCAACATGTGAATAAGATCTGTGAGTGAAAGGGATGAAATACCTTTGATTGCCTTGAATGCTAGGAGTAGGGTTTTAAAGATGATTCTCCCATGGATAGGTAACCAGTGAAGTTGTTTGAGAATGGGGGTCACGTGGTCGGTTCTGGCGGCTCCGTGTAGGACCCTTGCTGCAGCATTCATGGCCAGCTGTAATGGGGCTAGTGTGGATTGAGGGAGCCCTTGTAAGATGGCGTTTGCAAAGTCGAAGTGAGGCAGGATTAGTGCTTGGTATATGGTCCGGAAGTCATCTGGGTCCAGCAGGGAGCGCAGATGTCTGAGTGTGCGGATTTTGTAGTATACAGCTTTGACAATGTTGTTTATGTGGTGTTTCATATCCAGGCGTTGGTCCAACGTAACTCCAAGGTATCTTATTGTTTCTTTGGTTAGTAAGTCCGCTTCCTTAACACTGACATGGGATGGAGGAGTAAAGTCGGGGTCTCTGGAGATGAAAAGAACCTCCGTCTTTTTATGTTGAATGCGTAGATTCTGTGATTGGAGCCACGCTGAGACAGCATTGAAACAGTCTATTAGTGGTGCTAGGTCCATTTGGGCTGTGGAGAACGGCATGTATAAAAGAATGTCATCTGCATATATCAAACAGCTCACGTTAAATGATCTTATGATGTTGCAGATGGGCTGCATGTAAATATTGAATAGTAGGGAGGACAAGGAGGAGCCTTGAGGTACACCTTGTTTTTGATGGAAGTGTTTTGATTCCTCTGGTCCAGACTTCACGTATTGCCATCTTGCTTCCAGATAGGATTTACACCACCCTAGTGCATTGTTGCAGATGCCCTTCTCTTTCAACCTTCCCAGGAGAATTTCGTGACTCACCGAGTCGAACGCAGCGGCAATGTCCAAGAAGATGAGCACAAAACCTTTATGGATGTTGTCTATGCCTGTGATTATAACGTTGAATAGGCTAGTAAGGAGGGTCTCGACTCCATGATATTCTCTAAACCCATGTTGGCAGTGATCTAGGGGAGCTACGGAATCTATGTGATTTTGAATTTGCCGTTGTACCTCTTTCTCAGTTATCTTGGCTAGGAGAGGAATACTGGCTATTGGCCTATATGAATCGGCCTTTTGCGGGTCAAGCTTGGGGTTTTTCAATAGTGGCCTAATGGATGTCTGCTTAAGTGTTGCAGGGAAGTATCCTGTTGTGAAGGAGAGGTTCATTAGGTTTGCGATGAATGGACTGAACACACCACGTAGTTCCTTGATCCAAAAGGCTGGGCATGGGTCAGTCTGTGCAGTGGAGGTGTTGAGGGATGCTATGGTATCTTCAATGCATTTAGTGGAAGGAGTAGAGAACTTGTCAAGTAGGGTTAGGCCAGTTGGTTCCTGAAACTGTACTGCTGAATCCTTTTTGGTTTGAATGATCTTGGATTGCAGGTAGTCAGCGTATTCTTGTGGGTGAATCACACTGCGCTGATCGGGAGATGGTTCTTTCGAGAGGGATTTAACCAAGTTGAAGAGGTCACGTGGTTTATTCAAAGATCTCTTTAGGGTGTCAGTGTGATATTGTTTCATTTTGGTTGTGATTGCTTCACGATGAATTGAGAGGTGAGTTTGGTAGGCGGTCTGATCTTCAATGGAGAGCGTTCGGCGCCATCGGCGCTCGAGTCTACGTAGTTGAGTAAGAGACGATCGTAGCTCAGGAGAGAACCATGGGGCAGAGCTTCTCTTCATTCTTGCTGTGTTGTTGGCTTCCGGGCGTTGTGCGATGGCATTTAAGTTGGAGTTCCAGGATGATATCAGTTCTTCAAGGTCAGGCGTAGTTTTGTTGAGGAGGGATTGGGTCTCAGATATAATGTGTTCCCTGTTAAATGGGCGAAAGCTTCTTGTGGATGCTCGGGATGTGATGTTCTGATTTCGGCTTCTGTGCAGCTGCTCATTGTTGGTGGGTATCTGGATAATAATCAATTTGTGGTCTGACCAAGGTACATCAATCACTGATGTTGGTAGATTACGGTTTTGCTCGATGATTGGCTGAGGAGCAAAAACCATATCCAGTACATTCCCTTTTATATGTGTGGGTTCATTGATGATTTGTTTGAGTGTGAGTTCTTCCATGGCACCAAGGAAGGCATTTGCGTGGTTTTGGGGTAAGGATGGGAGATTGAAATCACCCATTATCCAATTTGGTTTATTGGGACTGAGGGTGTTGGCCGCAAGGTCAATAATGGTTGGGAGGTCATCTGGACAAGCCGACGGCGTTCTGTATAACAAGTTGAGAGAGCAATGCTGGTTTGCAATAGAGAGGATGTCTAGACTGCTTGTACTAGAGGAGTCTGTTATATGGAAGTCAAGGTCTGCTTTGGTGATTATAAGCACCCCACCTCCTTTTTTGTTTTCTCTATGTCTTGTGTGTATGGTGAAATTGGGGGGTAGGAGTTGATTGAGGATAACGTTGTCCTCCGATGATAACCAGGTTTCAGTGATCATAAGTATTTCTAGGTCGTAAAGTGAAATTGTGTCTAGTACAACAGGCCATTTTTTGCGAATAGAGCGTGCGTTAATGATGGCACATTTCAGTGGTCGGCAGCTCAGAGGTTTTTGCTGGCTGGGTGTATTGGATAGCTGTAGTGCTACATGGATAAGGTGGGAGCGTCGCGTGTAGGCGTCACTTCTTGGGTGGGAATATGGGGGATCATACCATCTTTTTCCATGGGTATTCAGGACAGGAATGTTGTTGTGGGACGTGTAGAGGGCCTGGGTGGTTCCAAGCCAGTGAGTGAGGAGGTAAAGGCTAAAGAGGGAGGCGAACTGGAGGGCCATTTTGAGGGTAGCAAGTAGTAGTGAGGTACAGTGTGACAGTAGTATCAATGAGGCACAATGTAGTAGCGGAGCACACTATATTTATGAGGTGCAGTAGGGAAGAGGAGATATTATGCAAAAATATACATTAGGATGGAGCAGTAGGAAGGATTGCAGTAGATGAGGTCTTAGAATATAGGTGACCTATCTACGAAATTGACTACATTCCAATCATATTAAGGAGATACAGAATGATATGCTGCAATGCTGGGATGATGCATTAACACGTTAATACTGAGATATAAGTAATGGGATAGGATTCCAACAGATTACATTGTATCTTTGATAGGTAAACTAGTATCGCATTGACAAAAGACTGACAATTAGTACCTTTCCCGTGTGAGCTCAGAAGATTATAACAGACTGTTATGTGGTGGGAGGATTCGGCCTACCTCACGGTCCACGCCTAAGGGCCACGCCAAAGGGCCCTCTGGCGAGGCCCTCAGGCGCGGGCCCGCCAGGCGCGGGCGCGCCCGATGGCGCGAAGTTTAAATTCCGTGTGCTGTGCCCCGATTGGGCCCGCGATGACCAGGAGGCCCCTCCCGCTGCTGGCGGCTCGATCCCCGGGAAGGGGAGAGCTGCCGGTGGTGGCGGGGACTGGAGAGAGTCAGCGCCCGATGGCGCGAAGTTTAAATTCCGTGTGCTGTGCCCCGATTGGGCCCGCGATGACCAGGAGGCCCCTCCCGCTGCTGGCGGCTCGATCCCCGGGAAGGGGAGAGCTGCTGGTGGTGGCGGGGGCTGGAGAGAGTCAGCGCCCGATGGCGCGAAGTTTAAATTCCGTGTGCTGTGCCCCGATTGGGCCCGCGATGACCAGGAGGCCCCTCCCGCTGCTGGCGGCTCGATCCCCGGGAAGGGGAGAGCTGCTGGTGGTGGTAGCCACCCTCTGTACTGACTCTAACCTGTTTATATCCTTTTGAAGGTGCAGTCTCCAGAACTGCACACAATACTCCAAATGAGGTTGCACCAAAGACTTATACAGAGGCACTATCACCTCCTTTCTTCTGCTGACCATTCCTCTCCCTATACATTCTAGCTTTTGCCATTGCCTTTTCTACCTGTTAGCTACTTTAAGATCACCAGACACAATCACGTCTAGGTCCCACTCTTCTTTTGTGGACAGAAGTACTTCACCCCTATACTATATTGCTCCCTTAGATTGCTGCAGCTCAAATGCATGACCTTGCATTTTTTAACATTAAATCCCAGCTTCCAAATTCTAGACTATTCTTCAAGCTTAGCTAAATCCCTCTTTATGTTATCTATACCTTCCTGGGTGTCTACTCTATTACAGATTTTGGTATCATCCACAAAAGAGGCAAACCTTACCCGACAGCCCTTCCGCAATATCACTAACAAAGATGTTAGAAAGAATTGGACCAGGACAGATCACAGGGGCACACCACTAGTAACCACCTCCTCCTCAGAGTGAGCTCTTTTTATCTATAACCTTTGTCACCTCCCACTCAACCAGTTTCTAACCCAAACAATAACTTTAGGATCCATCCCTAGGGTGCACAGTTTGTTTATAAGTCAACTGTGTGGAACGGTGTCAAAAGCTTTACTAAAATCTGAATTCACCATATCTAAGACTCTCCCTCAATCCAACTTCCTGGTCACCAAGTCAAAGAAATCAAAAAGATTTGTCTGACAAGACCTGCCTCTGGGTGAATCAATGCTGGCTTGGATCCAGTAATCCATTGGACTCCAGAAACCTCACTATTTTCTTTCAGCAGTGTTTCCAATAATTTACTCACCATCGAGGTTAAACTAACCGGCCTGTAGTTTTCAACCACATCCTTACTTCTGCTTTGGTGTAAAGGGATCACATGTGCCTCCTTCCAGTCCTCTGTCACCACTCCAGAATCCAACAAGATATTTAAAAGCTCAGTCAGTGGAGTTCCTAGAACACCCCAAGTTCCCTCAGTATTCTAGAGTGTATCCCATCTGGTCCCATCAATTTGTCTACTTTAAGTTTAGCTAGTTTCTCACAGACACACCGTCTTCTGAAAATTGTTCAAGATGTCCCTCGCTTCTGTTCCTGTTTGTGGGTGTTTTCTGAGGTCCTGCTCCTTTTTCTTCATCTGTGAACACAGAACATAAATATTTGTTAAGTAATTCCGCTTTATCGTCATCAGCTTCTACATATTCCTCCCCTTCACCCTTGAGTCTGACAATACCACTTTTGCCCTTCCTCTTCTCACTAACATATCTGAAAAATGTCTTATCACCCCATTTTATTGCATTGGCTATTTCCTCCTCTTTTTGAATCTTTGCTTACCTGACTGCTTTGCTAGCTTCTCTGTTTTTCCAAATATAGATGCTTATCTTCCTCTCTCTGTGATAACTTGTATTTCATGAAAGCCTCACTCTTTTTCTTCACCTTTTCAGCTACTTCTTTTGAAAACCATAGTGGTCTCCTTTTCCTTTTCTCTTTATTTACCATTTTAATCAAAAGGTTGCTTGCCCTTAAAATATCCCCTTTCAGTTTTGCCCACTGTTTTTCTACATCCCCCAGCTGTTCCCATCCTGCTAATGACTCCTTGAGGTACTGGCCCATCTTGGCAAAGTTAGTTTTCCTAAAGTCTAAGACCCTCGCTTTTGAATGGATTTCATCGCCCTAGTCCTACTATTGAACCACACCATCTATGGTTACACGATGCAAGGTTCCACCACCCAGGAAAAATATTCAGGCGTCATCGTGGATAACATGTTAAAATCCTCCGCCCAGTGTGCAGCGGTGGCCAAGAGAGCAAATAGAATGCTAGGTATCATAAGAATACTGAGGGAACTTGGGGATGTTCTAGCAGCTCCACTGACTGACCTTTTCAATGCCTCGTTGGAGTCGGGAGTGGTACCAAAGGACTGGAGAGAGGCTCATGTGGTACCATTACACAAAAGCAGAAGGATGAGGTTGAAAACTACAGGCCGGTTAGTTTAACTTCAGTGGTGAGTAAACTATTGGAAACGCTGCTGAAAGAGAAAATAGTGAGGTTTCTGGAGTCCAGCGGATCACAGGATCCGAGGCAGCATGGATTCACCAGAGGCAGGTCTTGTCAGACAAATCTGATTGATTTCTTTGACTGGGTGACCAGGGAATTGGACCTAGGGAGAGCCCTGGATGTGGTATATTTAGATTTCAGTAAAGCCTTTGACACTGTTCCTCACAGGCGACTTATAAACAAACTGAGCACCCTAGGGATGCGCCCTAAAGTTACTGTTTGGGTTAGAAATTGCTTGAGTGGGAGGCGACAAAGGGTACAGGTAAATGGAGCTCACTCTGAGGAGAAGGAAGTTACCAGTGGTGTGCCCCAGGGATCTGTCCTGGGTCCGATTCTTTTTAACACCTTTGTTAGTGATATAGTGGAAGGGCTGTCGGGTAAGGTTTGCCTCTTTGTGGATGATACCAAAATCTGCAATAGACACCCAGGAAGGTATAGATAACATGAGGAGGGATCTAGCTGAGCTTGAAGAATGGTCTACAATTTGGCAGCTGGGATTTAATGTTAAAAAGCGAGACCTAGGCGTGATTGTGTCTGATGATCTTAAAGTGGCTAGACAGGTAGAAAAGATGACAGCAAAAGCTAGAAGGATGCTTGGGTGCATACGGAGAGGAATGGCTAGCAGAAAAAAGGAGGTGATGGTGCCTCTGTATAAGTCTTTTATGCCGCCTCATTTGGAGTATAGTGTGCAATGCTGGAGACCGCACCTTCAAAAGGATATAAACAGGATGGAGTCAGTACAGAGGGTGGCTACTAAAATGGTTAGTGGTCTTCATTATAAAGCATATGTGGACAGACTTAAGGATCTTAATATGTACACATTAGAGGAAAGGAGGGATAGAGGTGATATGATCGAGACGTTTAAATACCTCTGTGGCATAAATGCACAGGGGGAGAGCCTCTTTCGATTGAAAGCAAGTACTGCTACGAGGGGACATGGGAGGAGGGTGAAAGTGGATAGATTCAGGAGTGATATGCGGAAATATTTCTTTACGGAAAGAGTGGTGCATCTGTGGAATAGTCTCTCAGTGGAGGTGGTAGAGATAAGGACAGTATCTGAATTCAAAAAAGCATGGGACAAACACACAGGATCTCTAAAGGAAAAAAGGGGACTGTTGTAGTTGTTGATATGGAAGGACAGACTAGATAGGCCATTTAGTCTTTTTCTGTCATCATTTTTCTATGTTTCTATGTTTCTGTAAGGAAAGGAATGGAAAATAAAACAAAGGATATTATAATGCCTCTGTATCTTTCCATGGCGCAACCACACCTTGAATATTGTGTACAATTCTGGTCGCCGTATCTTAAAAAGGATATAGCGTTATTAGAAAAGGTACAGAGAAGAGCCACCAAAATGGTAAAGGGGATGGAAGGATACTCCTATGAAGAGAAGCTAAAAAGGTTAGGGTTCTTCAACCTGGAAAAGAGACGGCTGAGGGGAGATATGATAGAGGACTATAAATTAATGAATGGAATGGAACAGGTAAACGTAGATCGATTGTTTACATCATCAGAATTTAAAAAGACTAGGGGAAATGCAATGAAGCTACAGGGTAACCTATTTAAGACTAATAAGAGAAAATATTTGTTTACTCAACGTGTAATCAAACTCTGGAATTTGTTACCAGAGGATGTAGTAAAAGCTGTTAGTGTAGATGAGTTTATAAAAGGTTCGGACGGGTTCCTGGAGGTCCATAAACCATTATTAAAAGGGACCCAGGTTATCACTGCTTGACCCAATACATGCATTGAGGAACCTGTGTCTTTTGGGGAGACTGCTAGGTACTTAAGAGCTAGATTGGCAACTGTTGGAAACAGGATACTGGGCTTGATGGACCTTGGTCTGACCCAGTATAGCAGATCTTATGTTCTTATGATGCAAAATGATCCCCCACTATAATATCAGAAACACTTTCACAGGGGGCGGAGCCTGATGCCGAGCAGCGTGGACGCCTAGTGCGGTGGCTCTGGGGAGTTCTTGCAAGAATCCGGATAAAAGTACCTCCTAAATTTCAAAAAGACTCCTGAAACTCACTACGGTACCTTCCTGATGGCGGGCCCTAAACCGCAGCGGTTGGATTATGCAGGCGCATTGAATAGCAGCGCAAAACGGACTAAAACGGAGCCCATCTCCCCCCAAAAAATGGCGGCCACACGTGAGGGGCCTGACGCCCACCTCGAGCTACTCACTGAAATCCGAGGGGTAAAGGAGTTGGTCAAAGCCAATGGGGTGGCGTTAAGCTCAGTGCATGAAGAGCTCGCAGGGCTTAACACCAAAATTGAAGACCTCTCTGTGAGACAGGACAAAGCGGAGGCAAGGCTTTCCGTCCACGAGGTCTGACTGGAAACGGTCGCCAAGCTTGAGAGGCATCTCAAAACGCTGCAACGGGAGGTGGAGGACGGCAACAATCGAGCACGCCGCAACAACGTGCGAGTGGTAGGCCTACCAGAGGGGGCGGAAGGGAAGGATATGCGGGCCTTCCTGTATAAGATGATCCCTGAGATCTTGCATTGTACTTTCGAAAAAGACTTCGAAATAGATCGTGCCCACCGCATCCCTTCTCACAGTATGCCGCAGAGCTCCAGACCGAGGCCTATCATTTTTCGCACCCTGTGTTACCAACAAGCGGCGCAGATTCTGGAGCTGGCGCGCACAAGAGCACCGATAGAATTCGAGGGGCGCAAACTCTCTTTTTTCCCGGATTTAGCCAAGCATACCGTTAATAGGCGCAAGAGGTTCTTGGAATGCCGACCTCGGCTGCAGCAACTTCAGGCGCGATTTGGCCTCCTTTATCCCGCAAGAATGCGCGTCACCTTGCATAATCAAACTCGCACCTTTGAAGAACCAGACGCGCTCCTACAGTTCCTGGAGGAAATGGAAGCCGCCCAGATGCGCTGAGCTGCTGGGCGCGGATGGCCCGATTCAATTCGGGCGAACAGAACTCTATTGCACTGTTGGTTTAGAGCCTCCAGAGTAGCGCTGTGTGTTTAACAGTGTACCCCTTTGTTTGTGGAGTCCCTTTCTATTGAGCCTCCAGAGTTGGGATAGATGTTGGAATGGATTGGGAGATGGGCCCCCTTTCTATATTTTTATATTTCTATATTGTTATGTATGCTCTCCTGTATGGTTAGTACCGCGTGCGGTAAGGGCCCACCTGTTTTTCTGGGTCTCCCGAGCCAGCCCTGCCGGCCTGCGCTCACCGGTAATTACTCAGGGTTTTGCCTCTCCTCCAGGGTTTGTTTGTGTTTGTCAGTTTGGTAAATTTACAAGAGATGTCAAGAGCATTCATTTACTGCAGATCTGCCAAGATAAGTTTTCTTATTATACTGATGTTTCTCCAGGTAGCATTATGTCTTTCGCTAAGGCCCTTCGGGGTAAATTTTACCACCGACTTCAATGGCTCCTTGTAAAATAGTCTCTCTTAATGTGCAAGGTATAAACAGCCCGATTAAGAGACGAAAAATCTTAGACTACGCACGTCGAGAAAGGGCTGACATACTGATGTTACAAGAGACGCATTTGAATTTGCAGGAGTCTTTGAAGCTTGGTCAGCGGCCCTATGAGGTAATAGCGTATTCCCCTGCTGTTAAGAAACATAACGGGGTAGCCATTTTGGCTAGAAAATCCCTTAAGTTTACCGTGTTAAGCCATTGTTCAGATGCAGAAGGGCGCTGGACAAAGGTTTTATTGAAGCTGGGCGGGCTTGAAGTGAACATCATGTGCTTATATGCTCCCACCGCGGATAATTTAGATTTTTTTGTCGCTGTTGCGAGAGAGTTACATGGGGACAGTGGGAAACCGATCATTGTTGGGGGGGACTTCAACCAAACACTAGACCCTCTCATAGATCGTCAACCTCCCCGCTTGCTTAAGCGGCCCAGGGGGCAACTTTTCCTTGCCTCCATGGTCCAGGAACTGGCTTTAGTGGACATTTGGCGCTTACAGCATCCACAGGAGCTGGAATTCACTTTTTTTTCTGCGCCGCACGCGTCGCAATCCCGCATCGATTTTTTCCTAGTTTCTAAGACCTTGGTCCCTAATATGGGTCCTGCTAGCCTGCACTCAATTCACATCTCAGTAATCTTACAGGATGACTCCCTGCACAGCCCGTCTGTTGATTGGGCTTTAGATAGATCTCTGCTAGATGTCCCTGAATTCCATATAGAGATAAAAGCTGCCATCTCTGAATACTTCCAGTTTAATTCTTCACATGCCACCTCCGTTTGGGCCTGGTGGGAGGGCTTTAAGGCCACAATTAGGGCGGCTATCACTAGCTTTAGTATACGATTGCAAAAGCAAAGGAAACAGCGGCTGCAGGACCTTGAGCAGCAGATCAAAGCAGGGGAGAGGGTCCTAACGCAGCGTACTGACCCCTGTATCTTGGTGCGGCTCCAGCGATTAAGATTTCAATATAGTGCCCTAATGACCACTGCGGCTTCCCAGAGCGTCCGGAGGCAGCAAGGGAATTATTACCGGGAGGGTAACAAAGCCGGTAAGCAGCTAGCAACTACATTAAAGGGTAAGCGGGAGGCCAAACAAGTCAGTGCCATCAAGAATTTACAGGGATCTGGTCTGTTAGTCAAAGATCTTGAGACTGCCGAGGCCTTCCGAGACTATTATACTCATCTATATAGCTCGGAGCGAGAGTTCTCGCAGGAGGGTTTTGAGCAGCTGATTGCTAATGTACAGCGGCCCACTCTCTCCGGGGTGCACAGGGAGGAGCTTGATGCTCCCTTCACTGAGGAGGAGATTAGACGAGCAATAGCCTCAATGGCCTCGGGTAAGGCCGCTGGGCCGGATGGGCTACCTGTTGAATTCTTTAAGAGTTTTGATAAGGCCCTTGCTCCTCATCTGGAGCAGTACTTTCGGCTGCTGTCTGCTCCGGGACAACAAACCGGTGCTTTTGCGGCAGCTAACTTAGTGGTATTTGAGAAGCCAGGCAGAGACCCCCAGTTAGTAACCAACTATCGCCCCATCTCACTGCTCAATGCCGATTACAAGATCTATGCAACTGCCTTGTCAACCCGGCTCTCTGGGATTATACCGACCTTAATCCACCCCGATCAATGTGGTTTTACGGGGGGTCGTTCGACTGCTGATAATGCGCGTCTTCTATGTCATATCTTGTTGGGAGCGGACGAGATGGAGAAGCCTCTGATAGGTCTCTCATTGGACGCAGAAAAGGCTTTTGATCGTTTGGAGTGGCCCTTTCTCTTTGCGACTCTTCGATGGTTTGGTTTCGGGGAGACTTATTTGAGAGCCTTGGAGGTTTTATACACTCTCCCTACCGCGCGAATTTGTGTTAATGGTGTGGCCTCGGCCTCTCTTGCTCTGAGACGTGGTACCCGTCAAGGTTGCCCGTTGTCCCCTATGCTCTTTAACCTAGCGATGGAGCTCTTAGCTCTTCTCATACGCCAAAGCCCCGATATACATGGCGCTTTGGTTGCGGGGCAGGAAACCAAGCTTTCAGCATATGCGGATGACCTCCTCCTTTTCACCTCGCCTGATTCTATTCCCAAGATATTGGAGCAAATAGAGAATTACTCGCGTTACTCAGGATATAAAATTAATTGGTCCAAATCTGTGATGTTTCCAATGAACAAATGGGTGCATAAAGAAAATCTCAGTGCATATCCTTTTCTATGGGAATCAGGTGCGGTGAAATATTTAGGAGCTCGTTATTGTTATCCGTTCGAAGAAACGGTTAGGTGTAACGCCGAAGCGATTCTGACCCTGGCTCGGGAGCTGACCACGAAGTGGTCTCCCCTAATGCTCTCTTGGTGGGGTCGGCTGGAAACTGTAAAAATGATGATAGTCCCCAAAGTGAATTATATCCTGGAGATGCTCCCCTGTTATCTCCCCGCTCATACTTACCAGCATCTTGAACGGATGCTTCTTCAGTTCTTGTGGAAGAACAGAACACCGAGGATAGCAAAGGAAAAATTGAGACTTAGTCGTGAGCTGGGTGGGGTGAACTTTCCCAACTTTAAGGCTTACCATCATGCCTTCCTTCTCAAACAAGGGTCTTGCTGGCTGGAGTCTTCCACTATCGGGAGGCCGGTCTGGGTTGCCTTGGAAGAGAGGTTATTGGCACCAGTACCGTTGAAGTGTACCCCAGGGATGCAATTTCCAAATACTTCCCCGCTCCCCATTGTTATTCTCGACACACTTAAAGCTTTTCAACCGCTTATTAAAGTCTGTGATCCCGATGGCTGCTCTCGAGCCCGACTGCCCATTTGGAATAATCCTATATTTAAAATCCAGAAGAAGTCCTTTGCTTGGAGAACTTGGTACTCCCGCGGGATATGGAGGGTAAGTCAATTGCAGAATGCTAATAAGTGGAAGACTTATGGGGAACTCAGGCAGGAATTTGGCCTCCCGCTTTCTTGCCACTTTCAGTGGCTTCAGCCCCGGCATTGTCTAGTAGGAGCGGGAATAGACCCTCGGCAGGGCTTGGGTACTGAGGGGGCTACTGAGACTCTTCGCGAACTCATGCAAGCGAAGGGAATAGTGTCACAGATTTCCAAGAGATTAACCCGGTCCCCGTCGCTATTGATGCGACAGGTGCAACAGAGATGGGAACGGGAGACAGGGAAAAGGCTTTCTGAACTCCAGTGGAGGAAATTCTGGTGCAAACAAGTAAGGGTGTCTAGGTCCGCCTCCATGACTCAGACACTATTTTATTTCGCTCATAACTGCTTTTATACTCCAGCTAAATTGGCACGGTGGGATGGCACTCTCAGCCCTCTTTGCTGGACTTGTGGGGTTGAGATTGGCACCCTGAAGCATATAGTATATGACTGCCCGGGGGTGCAAACTTTCTGGGACTCGGTTTGGAAACAAGTGCAGCTCATTCTGAAGTTCAGGGAGCCTCTTTCTTGGCAGATTATAGGCTACCGGTCTGCAGCAGATCTACCTTCACTGCCCAAAGAAGGTGCTTTTCTGTTGGATTTTATGATCGGAATAGCAATTTGTTTAATTACCAGCCACTGGAAATCTACAATAAGTACTAATGTTCATGAATGGTGGAATCGAGTCTGTTTGTATAGTCAGTTTGAGCAGAGTTCTTGTAAATCTAAGCTACCGTCTGGGAAACAATATCTTAAATGGCAACTGTTAAATGACTTCACTGCAACAGTCAAATTGAGTAGATGACCAAAGTTATGATCTGCTTGGGCTTTCATTTAAGGGATCTTGAGTTTTGAACCCTGGAGGGGAGCGCAGGGGAGGGTAGAGGGGGGGGGGCTTCCTTGGGGCTTTCTTCGTCTTTCTGTATTATTGTTCTAGAGGTAGGTTTGCTGTGTCTAGTAGATAGCTGTTGTGCTTTACTGTGTTTTGTTTTGTTTGGAAAATGAAAATAAAGCATTAAAAAAAAAAAAGAAACACTTTCACAATTGGTAAGCACCAAGTCCAGTAGGGCCCCTTTATGTTTGGGTTCTGTTACCAGTTGCCTGAATAGTTTTTCCTGTAGAGAATCCAGGATCTCCTTACTTCTAGATGATACTGCAGCAGGGATGTGCCAATTAACATCTGACATATTGAAATCCCCTATCAGTAGCACTTCCCCTTTCCTGGCAATGCTGCATATGTCTTCAATTAATTCTCTGTCCACCTCTTCTCCCTGTGAGGGAGGTCTGTATATCACACCAATGCAAATAGATTTCTCTTTCCCTCTTTCTAGTTTAACCCACAGTGCCTCATCTCGTCCTTTTAAACCCTGTATTTCCATAGCTTTAATATTATATTTTTACATATAGTGCCACTCCTCCTCCCCTTCTTCCTACCTGTCCTTTCTGAATAAAATATAGCCTGGTGTAGTTACATCCCAATCATGGTTGTCTCTGATACTGCCATTAAATCCAAGTCAGCCTCTCCAATTAAAGCCTCAACATCTGGGATCTTATTTTCCATGCTACGGGCATTTATAGACACTGCTTTCCAGATGTTGCCCCTTTTACTTATTTCTATACCTGGGGGCTTTCTTCACCTATCCCCAATGAATCTAGTTTAAAGCCCTCTTCAGTAGGTTAGCGGGTCTGCTGCTGAAGACACGTCAACCCTTCTTAGACAGACGGATGCCATCTCAGCTCTGCAACCCTTGGAACAGCATCCGTGACACCATCCACACAGCCATGCATTCATCTCCAGGTTGCAAGCTTCTCTGCCTTGGTCTTTACCCTCAATGGGGAGAATTGAAGAGAACACCACCTGCGCCCCTATCTGCTTCACCCTCTGTCCTAGAGCCTTGAAGTCACTTTTGATACGCTCAGAGGGATACCTGTCAGTTTCATTTGTGCCGACATAGATGAGCAACATTGGGTAATAGTCAGTGGGCTTGATGAATCACGGCAAACTCTCCGTAACACCTCGTATTTTGGCACCTGGCAGACAGCATACCTCTCTGGACATTAAGTCTGGTCGGCAGATGGATGCCTCAGTACCCCTCAGAAGAGAGTCACCAACCACCACTACCCTTCGCTTCCTTGTGGTCACCGATTCCTCAACTTTGGGGTGCTCAAGCTCTGGTTCTTCCTTTTCCAGGGATGCTTTCATCTCATCTATTTCCAGGGCTGCATAATGGTGGGGTGGGGAGTTGCGCAGTTTGTTTATTTAATTTATTTATTTATTTACATTCTCTTATATACCGCGCTATTTTGCATCAGTGCGGTTTTCATTGAACAAACTGAAATTACACTGAACAGGGCATTATAACTTGGAGATAACTATTTTACAGGGAACATGGGCTATGGAGGGTTAAGTGGCTTGCCCAAGACCACAAGGAACACCTGTGGGACTAGAAACCCCAGTTGAGGCAAGCATGCTGATACTTGCAGTCACAAAAGGAGCACACGCCTTTGTTGTAGCAGCTGCAAATGTCATTGTTGTGAATTTGCTTGCGCCATCTGGGGCTCTCTTTTGAAAATTCTGCACATACTTCAAGTTCATCCTCTGGAGCTAAATACCCATGTCATTGGCACCCCATGACAAGTTGGGTTGCACTTCCATTTTGTCACGGAAACGCTCGTCGTATGACAGCCATGTGTACCCCCTCATATTCCTTTGCAGCATAGACAATGGAATCCTTGCACGCCAGCATATGCCCGAGCTGCAAGGGGTCCTTGCAGCATGTGATGCTGATCATGTGAGCATATGCAATGGTCGAGTTTATTATGTTAAGTGGGACATGTGATCCCCTGGATACAGCAGATCATCCGTCTTTGCCCTTTATTTTTTTTTTGCCTTGTGCCACTGTCGCCCTTCTAGGAGCTTGAAGATGTCAAAATAGTCCCTCTGGATAGCCTTCTTTCTGAGAGACCATAGGATGGTCTTCCACAGTTCCGTTACACTGGGTGGCATTGCGGCATGGGTGCTGACAGTCTTGGCCTTCTCAGCCTCGAAGGAGGAAGAGGACAATAAAGAAGATGATGAAGATGATGAACAGAAGGAAAATCATGACTGCCTGTGTCTCTTCTTTCACTTGCGCAAGGGCTTGGGGGCTGATGCAGCGGAATCAGAATGAGCAATGGAGGCACCCACCGGGGTAATAGAAGGGGTAGTAGCGGAGAGTGTCTCATCTTCTATCTCTGTCACCAAGCGACTTGGTGACATCATTGTAGCTGCCACAGATACGCCATTTGGCAGTATAATTTAATGCGATTCTGGGGGCCAGATGCTGATCACCCAGGGTGCTGCTGGAACCTTGATATGTGACCTTCGCTCTGACACAGGTTGCTGCCAGACTGTGTCATGGGAGGACCCTCATTTCTGGGATGTGTGGTGATGGCGGTGTTTCCGTCATCGCAATCTGCTGGAGGCAGATCGATTTGATGAGCTCCTGTGGGGGGAGCAGTGTCCACCCCTTTGATGCTGGTGATGCTAGTGATGATTCTACCTCTGTGATGATCTTCATCATTGCTGGTGTCGACTCCATGCCATGCTTGATTAACTCCAACTACTTCTATTCACAAACAAGGATGTAGAATGATGTCTATCCACCTGGAGGGTGTCTGGGGTGTACTGGTGTGTTGGCAGCGCCGTTCCAAAGTCCCATGGGGATAGGGGTCTGGAGAATAGAGACACGGCCATGGTATGATCATCACCTGTGGTTCTGGTGCCTGGTGGGTCATATTGTGCAGCTGTCCCAGTCTGCTAGAACCACATGGAGGATGTAGAGAAAATGTGAGATCTTCATTAGTGTCTGTGGTCGAGTGTTCTTGAATGTCAGATGGCAACTCGCCTAGGCCAGTGCCTTCTGAGCCCTGCCCAGGCATCAAGGATGATTGGTGGGCAGCCAGGGCTGTCCTTCTTGCAGTGGCCCTCCCTCCTCGTAATCACTGGGGTGTCAGGTGTGCTGGCATATCTTGTTGGAAGGCTCCTAAGTCACTGTGGATGGCTTGTCTTTCCCTCCACAGGGTCCAGGTCCTCAGAAAGTTGCACGGTGCTGCCACCTACTGCATCCAAGGGATTGTCAGGCTGGTCGGGAAGCTCTCTACGCTGTCGACATCTTCCGGGCATGACATTAGTAACAGAGAAGCCCCTGTCACTCTGTCCTTTTTCAAACAAACCTCCCCTTTAAAGGCGTGGGGTGAAGCTTGTAGTTTTTGCTCCTCCCCTACGGCTCCTCCATGTGTAGCTGCCATGGTTGGCAAACAGTCCAAGTTCTGGTTGGGGCCCTAATCGGGGCACTGTGGCCAGCAACAGGCCAATCTTCCCTGCGAGGATCGCCAGCAGGCCTGGTTGAGCTGTAGCACAGGAGGAAAGCCAGTCCCCCTGCTGGGATCAGAAGGTGAGCGAGGATCTGAGCATGAGCAGGCAGCAAAATGTGCTGACCGGGGATGAGAATGCAGCACTGCTGGAATGCAATCGGAAGAAGTCTTTGCTGTACTCTTCACTCTTACCTTGATGAGATGCACTTAACTTGGCAGGAAGAAGGGAGGCTTCCGATGATGAACAGGAGCCAGTGCTTGCTCCTGCTTTCAGCGATGGATTGGTGGCATCTAAAGATCCTTGGTGCTTGCTCAAAGTGCCTGATGAAGACCATCAAGACACCGGTGATCGAAAAGGGGGAATCGCTCTTAACTGCCTCTTTTTATTGTGGGCCGCGATCTCGCCCAGAGACATGACTGTGACACTTGCCATGATGCTCTGTGCTGTGGCGGGACATTTCCTTCCATGGCCCTTTCGAGATCCCAGCCCTCAGGAGTAAGGGGAGGGCGGACGTGCCCGCCACCATGTTAAGCAGTGGTCCCATTGCACACACGCTCCGGCCACTTACATTTAGATAAAGTGGTCAGATTAGGAAAAATAGCAGGTTTATTCAAGGATATATCAATGCTGAACTTACAAATCTCACCTTTAGGAATGTTTCAAAAAAAAGGAACTGGGGGAATTTAGGCTCATACACTACCTATCCCACACAGAAGGGCAGTCAGTGGACAATTTCTTGGATCAAAGAATATGCTTAGTTAAATACTCTTCAGTGAATCAGACAGTGAACATGGTGCAAATCCATTGTACGGAACCTGGTTAGCAAGAACTGACAATGAATTGGCATGTAGACTGCTACCAGTGCACCCTGACAATTTTCATCTGCTAGGTTTCAAATTCAAAGGTCTCTATTACTATGACAAATGCTTGCCCTTAGGCTGCTTAATGTCCTGCTCTTTTTTGAAGAATTCAGCTCCATCTTACAATAAGTGATAGAGCAGGGCAAAGGCTGGCAAAAAATAATACATTACTTGGATTATTTCTTCACTGTAGACAATAATTAAAAAACATGTGTAAAGGATCTTTGTTGTTTCCAAGAAAAAGCACTGGCCCAAAACAAGACAGAGGGTCCCTGCCAGGATAGAGATTGATATGATAGAGATGGTGACTCCCATTGAATAAGCTACAGACTCTGAGGGACCTCATTCAGAGAACTTGCACAAACAAGGAGCAGAGGGAGACCATGGACAATTGTCTTTATTGGACAATTGCCCAATTTGGCCAAGTTTCATCTACAAAGGCCTACATCAGGGTTTTAGACTCCAAGCATGATGGATGTTTCAGTTAAGGAAATCAAAGATAAGATGCTGACAACACCAAGCATCGTGGCAAGCATGTACTCTGTGTACTTATGGAGGAAAAGACAAGTATCAAATGCAGAGATGGAATTATTTCAAAGGCAGATAGTGCAGTGGAAAGTAGCCCATGGATTGGCACACTAAAAGAATAACCAAAGACATCATCTTCTTAGGAATATTCCCCATTGCAGTAGCGCTGTCATTATGGAAGAATGAGTTCATGAACTAGACAGTAGTGTTCGGGTCAGACAACAAGGCGCTAGTCAGTGCCATTAACAAGCAGACAGCAAAGACGGAGAAACTAATTGGCCCCATTAGAAAACTAGTTTTAATATGGCTCCAGCTAAATGAAGCCTTAACAGCAAAGTATTTGCCCGGGGAAAGGAACAAGATTGCTGATGCCCTTTCCTGTTTGCAGATCATGCCCTTCAGGTGGCTAGCACCCGGAGCCGAAGTGAGGCCAATGAGAATACCGAGTGTTGTGAAATATTTCTTAGAAGGCATCTATACTTTGCTGTGACAGTCACTGGCACAGAATGCATGGGCAGCCTACCGGAGAGGCTGGAGGCTAATAAATGAATTTCTAAAACAGGATAGAGCAAAAGTACAGGAAGGCATATCAATCACACAGTTAATACATTTCATAAACTGCTTAAGGAAGGGTGGTGTTTCAAGGGCACAAGCCAAGTCACACCTGGCAGGCACTGCCTTCTTGAAAACAACCAGAAAGAAAGCCGTTACAAAGCATTTGTGATAAAAAAGATGAAGGCGGCTTAGGCTAGAAGGGAGCAGTCCAAACAAATGAAAACTGGTAGAGTTAGCAGCCCTGCAGGCCATGCTAGAAGCAACTGAACAGTTGCTAAGGGACAATTTTGCAATCAAGCAGTTTAGAACAAACATTTTTGTTAATGATTTTTGGAGAATTCAGGATTGGAGGTAGATTTCAAGGGTCCAGCATTAAGGACAGAGGGTGTAAGCCACCACAGCTCAAAGACTGGATTACACATTGATAAATCCAAAACTGATGAGATTGGAAAAGACTTGACAGTATGGTTGCATAAGACTCAGGTAGTAGAATTGCTCTTAGTAAGGGCCTTGCATCAATACTTCTTAGTTATGCCGCCAACAGAAGATATCCTGCTAAAATGGAGAGATGGAAGTTGCCTGTCTCAATACAATTTACAAAAGTACGGTCAAATTAGTTAAAAGCAGTAAGTCGGAATATGGAGGTTTATCTTCACCATCATTTAGAATAGGAGCTGCCACACTAGCATACAGGTTGGGAGGAGTAGGGGAAGAAATAATGAAAATTGGCAGATAGGGGTCCACAAAATATAAGACATATACAAGAACAGGGATAGCCGTCAAATAACTTAAAGCTGTCACTGCAGGCAAATGAAAAGACAGGATTTGGATAATCATTTCTACATTTATTGGACAAGGGAATGCATTGGAACTAGTTTATACCAGCAATTACTAAATGAGCTCGAAACAGATAGCCCCCAGACTACATTATATTGCATCTGGGGGGCAACAACCTGGTAAGTCAAAAGAACATAGACGTAATTATTGGCATAAAGAGGGACATAGACAACTCAGCTAAAAGCAAATTGGAGGAATCCATTGCAGTTTTTGGTCCCAGATTATTCTGAGGCCATAATGAAAGGAAGAAAAAAACCCAAAAGGCATTAAAAGTCGTAGGAGAAATTTAAATGTGGAAGTGGGGAGTTTTGCTCTATGTTGGAGGGGTTTAAACTTTTAATCCACATTCTGCAGCCGGGTTAATTTTTGCATATTTCAGGAAAACTGTACCCGTCTTATTCAACATGTTCTAATAGTGATTTTCCTTCTGCTATGGTCATGTATTATATACCATTTGATAGGAATATTTAGTCAGAAGTTTGGATCCCGAGAGTTTTGGGCTCGGCCTGGAAAGGGTTAATTATCAGACACAAGGGTATAATAGTAGGCGGGCACACTTTATACAAGGAAGATGGAGTCCACCTCACAGATAGCATCTTAGCATCTTTAACACAGATCTTTGACAAGCCATTGGGTCGGTTCTATAGTGGGGGAGGTCAAGGACTGCTAAGTGTTAAACACTGGTGGGACCTCATCAATGTTTAAGGAGGTATGAGGATAAGACTGGGGGCAGGGCCTATAAAAACAACACCTGGACTCAGTTAAAAGGGTTGCCCATTTCTAAAAAAGGGGCCCACGTCTGATATAAGGGCTCTGAAAGAAACAAACAAAGGGAAGGTCTCTCCATAACCAAAGCAAAACGAAAGCACAACAAAAAGACACTTGCAGAAACTCGATCAAGTCAGATCCTTAAAAAAAGTTCCAGCCATAGTCCATCTCCGTTGTCCTTTTGTCATGCTTTTGCTGATACATGGGGCTCTTGGGTCCACGAAGATGGCACTCAGCCTCTCAAAGAGGAGCTAGGACTATGGCTAAGATAAATTAGCCAGACTCAAGTAGGCATAAGGGTTCAGACCGTAAAAGGAGCAAGCAGGCTGCACATAGCAGTGGCCAAGCTCCAGGGTGCCTTTTGGCCACAGAATGAGTCCAGGCGATTGACACCTTGATTGGAAAGTCTAGCCCTAGCAGCAGAAGTGATCAAAAATACTCCCTTATATGCAGTAGTGAGTTATGTTGCAAAACTATTGTTTTGAGTTATTGTTTGATGTTAAGTTGTAATAAAGCTGTGACAAATTTTCCCACAAGTACAAATCTTAAAGTTTGATTTTTTTTTTGTCCCAGGAAGGAGAAGTAAAGTGACGAAAGAGAGGGGCTGGGTCGATAAGCCTAAGGGGCGTGTCTCTTGTTATGTGATAATGCCTCTGTATAGATCATTGGTGAGGCCTCATTTGAAATGCTGTGTTCTGCAGATACAGGCTCCTAAACTAAGGATATAAAGAGGCTAGTGAAGGTCCAGAGGAAAACAATGGAAGAGGTGTGGGGTTTGTGCCAGAAGATAAATGATACAGCCCTTGCCAAAGGAAGGAAAACTGTAGAACTAGGGGATATAATATGAAATTCTAAGGAGGTAGACTCAGGAGCAACACCAGGAAATAATTCTTCACAGAAAAGGTGGTGGATGACTCAAATGCCCTCATGGAGGCTGCATTGGAGACAAAAATGATGAGAGAATTCAACAAGTTGAAAGATGTACATTTGCAGTGTGACACAATGGTGTGTTTCTCCCTTTTACAAAATCAAGCAGGCATGTGGGGGTGCATGTCTGGGGGGGATCATGGAAGGTGTCGGGGTTTGTGTATCTGTGAGAGTCATGGGAAGGTGTCATGGGTTATGTGCATGTGTTTTTGTCATGGTGGGTATCAGGGGGATACATGTGTGTATCTGTGTCATGAGAGACATCAGGGGTGCATGCATATATGTCTGTGTGGGGGGTGTATGTTGGGTGTGTGTGTGTGCGTGTGAATGATGGGGATATGGGGGATGTATGTATATGTATGTAAGTATGTTATAGGGGATGTTGAGGGTGTTTGTACATGCGTGTGTGTGTCATGGGTGATTTTGGAAGCATGTATGCATGTGTGTCTGCATCAGGGGGAATGTTAGAGGATGCGTGTGTGTGTCATGGGGGTGTTGGGAATGCATGCATTCATGTGTGACATTGGGGTGTTGGGGTGCATGGGTGTGTGTGTGTGTTGGAGATGCATTGTGTGTCTGTCATGGGGTGTTAGAGGTGCATACATATATGTGTATGTGTGTGATAGGGGTTTCCCGTTTATATCCTTCAATACCCTCCCTCCTGCACTCTCTCCTTCCCGACACCCAGTCATGCACTCTTTCCCTTCCCTGACTTTCATTCATTCACTTAAGTGCAGTCCTTTCTTTAACTCCCTTCCTTCCTAATGTCATGCCCTTCTTCTCCCATCCTCCTCTCTAGTTGCACCCATTCCCTCATGCTTTCCTGCCTTCATCCTCTAAATCAGGGGTCTCAAACTCAAATTGCTTTGAGGGCCGAATGAGGACTTGTAAAGTAACCCGGGGGCCGCATAAGACACGGGCCTCATTTGCATAAGGGGCCTCATTTGCATAAATATTTGCATAATGTTGCATAATGAGTGCATGGATAAAGAAAGACTAGAAAATTTCTATATTACTATAATCCAGTGCCAACCGCCAGGCACATTAGGAACTACTACTAACACTGCCCATTTGGAACCAATAGCAAACCCCCCGTATCATAACAGCACTACCAGGACTCACAAAGCACCAGACCCTACCTATCAAAAGGCAACACTGCAAATATTAAATCAATACATTTCAGAGAACAATACATGACCTACTGGGAAAAGAGAACAAGTAGCAATGTCAAATAGGAATTACACAGAATACCTCAGCACTGTAGAAATAAAACTATAAATAATTTCTTGTACCAAAGCACAGACATTAATGATGCACATTTCCCAGAGCTGACATATTCCAGTTAATAAATTCAAAATAAAGAGATATTTTTCTACCTTTTGTGCATTTTTTTCAGTTGCAATTGCTCCAGCCACTTCTGGTTTCTTCGTGTCTTCTGCTATCTCCATCGTCTGCTGTCCATTTGTCCTTTCTTCTCTCTTCTAGTTTTTTTCCATTCTCTCTCTCTACATCTGCTTTAACATACTAATCTTTCTCCTTTTGCTCTTTCCTCATTCCTATTTCATCCACTCAAATTTTACCCCTCCATCCTCAATCCCCACTTACTCTCCCAATACCTGGCCAATTGTAGATTTGTCTTCTCTTCCAGACAAAATATTTTTCCCCTCTCCATTTCACTTTCCCAGCTCCATCCCATTCTAATCCTCCCCCAACATCAGCTCCCTTCTAGTTCCAGCCCCACCCAGCATCTGCTCCTTTCTAGTCCCTGCATCAGTCCATTTCCAGTCCTATCCTAGCCTCACCATCAGCCCATTTCCAATCCTAGCCCCCCATCAGCCCATTTCCAATCCTAGCTCCCTCCCCTCACAGCCCATTTCCATACCAAGCCCCCCTCCCCATCAGCCATTTGCAGTTCAAGCCCCCCTTCCACTCAGCCCATTTCCAGTCCTAGCAACCCCCCCAGCCCATTACCAGTCCTAGACCCCCCATAGCCCATAACCAGTCCTAACCTCCCCATAGCGCACTTCCAGTCTTACCCCCCCATCACCCCATTTTCAGTCTTACCCCCCCCATAGCCCATTACCAGTCCTAGTCCCCCCCATAGCCCACTTGCAGTCGTATCCCCCATCACCCCATTTTCAGTCTTTACTCACCTCATATGCCATTACCATTCCTAACACCCCCATCAGCCCATCTCCAGTCCTAACCACCATCACCCCATTTTCAGTCCTAGCCCCCACCATAGCCCATTACCAGTCATAACCCCCCCCTGCCAATAGCCCACTTCCAGTCCTAACCCCCATCTGCCCATTTCCAGTCCTAGCCCCCACCATAGCCCATTACCAGTCATAACCCCCCCCTGCCGATAGCCCACTTCCAGTCCTAACCCCCATCTGCCCATTTCCAGTCCTAGCCCCCACTATAGCCCATTACCAGTCATAACCCCCCCCTGCCAATAGCCCACTTCCAGTCCTAAACCCCATCTGCCCATTTCCAGTCCTAGCCCCCACCATAGCCCATTACTAGTTATAACCCCCCCCCAGCCCATTACCAGTCATAACCCCCCCTGCCAATAGCCCACTTCCAGTCCTAACCCCCATCTGCCCATTTCCAGTCCTAGCCCCCACCATAGCCCATTACCAGTTATAACCCCCCCCCAGCCCATTACCAGTCATAACCCCCCCCCTCCCCCCTCTGCCAATAGCCCACTTCCAGTTCAGTCAGCCCCTCCATAGCTCATTACCGGCCAACAAAAAAAACCCCAAAACCCTGGCTTCTGCTGCTGCCGTTGCCGCCGTGGCAGCAGCAGAATCAATTGTCAAATTAAAAAAAAAAAAACTGACTTCTGCTGCTCAAGCAGCTGTCCTGCGGCCCCTTTCCCTCTGCCCGGAGATCCGACTCTGCTCTATCAGCGGCGTGCTTTTCAAGCCGCGACGAGAGTATTCCCCTCTCGCGCGGTTTTTCAAGCCGCGCGAGAGGGGAATACTCTCTTCGCGGCTTGAAAAGCACGCCGCTGAGAGCAGAGTCGGATCTCCGGGCAGAGGGAAAGGGGCCGCAGGACAGCTGCTTGAGCAGCAGAAGTCAGTTTTTTTTTTAAATTTGACAATTGATTCTGCTGCTGCCACGGCGGCAA
This sequence comes from Ichthyophis bannanicus, assembly GCA_033557465.1. Classification (NCBI taxonomy): domain Eukaryota; kingdom Metazoa; phylum Chordata; class Amphibia; order Gymnophiona; family Ichthyophiidae; genus Ichthyophis; species Ichthyophis bannanicus. The sequence continues at coordinate 855,870,557 of CM066034.1, forward strand.
CGGCAGCAGCAGAAGCCAGGGTTTTGGAGGATTTTTGGTTTTCCGCCGTCGCGGGCTGCACAAAGTTGTCTCGCGGGCCGCATGCGGCCCGCGGGCCGCGTGTTTGAGACCCCTGCTCTAAATCTACCCCTTCTATTCATGCTCTGCCCCCTTACAACCCTTTCCTTCCTCTAAGGCAGCCAGGCCGCAGCCCCACTCTTTAGACTGGTGGAATGCAGGGTCTCCTGCCAGTCCTTTATTTATTTATTTATTTATTTAACCATTTTATTTAACCTTTCTGCCTGCAGCCCTGCTCTTCAAAGTCCAAAATGTAGACAAAAAATAAAATTTGTATGCAAAAAATGCAATGTGTGTTTTTGAGTCAGTGCTGACTCCTGGTAACCCAGCAGCTCCTGGGTTTTCTTGGCAGTGTGACTGGAAGTAGATTGCCAGGCCTTTCTTCCAAGGCAATAGAGAGTTAAATGACTTGCCCAAGACCACAAGGAGTGCTAGTAGGAATCAAACTCTGGTCTCTTGCTTACCAAGCCAGTGCTCTAATCACTAGGCTGCTCTTCCATGCCAACTTGTACATGCTTCTTTTAAATTTAAATCAATTTCACTTTTCTGTTCATATTCTGCTGATTTCAGTGTCCGATGTCCCAAGCAGTAACTTTAGAGTCCATCCATTATACTTCTAAAGAATAATTTTTGCTTTTCAAAAAAATGTCAAAGTCCAATAAAGGGGCTCAACGGTCTTACTGACGACAAAACCTCAACTTGCTGAACTCATTATGTCATCATTGCTCCAAGTCTCACACATTTGCATTGTACACAAAATGAGCCTTTTACAGTTCAACACTCCATCAAGCATTCAAATTCACAATGATGCTCTCAAACCAACTTATCTAAATCCAAGACGGCTTTCACTGTAGTGCATCAATCTCCCAACACTGATTTTACCCCAGCCGATGGTTTCGCCAACATCAAGAAACTTCCTCAAAGAGATTTCCATTGGTCATTAACTTTCATTCATAACATCAAATTCAAAAGGCAACAGCTTGTATTGTGTACAATCAAATGTGTAAGATTTGGGGCAATGACATACCATAACACTTAAGAGCAGGCTTAACCACTGGAAAAATTAGGTGGCTTCCAGGACAACAGATCTTGATCAGCATGTATTTTTACCCACAGGCAGGATGGGTCATTTTCATATAGCCCCTTAACTGGATAAATAACAATTTAAGCAGGTAAATAGCTTTTGAAAATTGCCCTCATTACATATGTACGTACAAAATAAAGTTTAACATTTATTTATTAGTATTTAGCTCATGCCTTTCCAGTAGATGTTCAAGGCAAGTTACATTTAGGTACAGTAGTTATTTCCCTGTCCCCAAAGACTTACAATCTAAATTTGTGCCTGAGATAATGGACGGTTAAGTGGCTTGCCCAAGGCTACAAAGAGTGTTAGTGGTATTTCTGGTTATAGGCTGCTGACCTAAGCACTAGACAACTCCTCCACTCAATTTAAAAGTGTAGGCCCTGAGAGCAGAGGTAGAGGAATGTTTTAGATCTTGTTGTGTCTGTTTGATTCCAGAGTGTGTAAAAATACCCACATAAAGGATCAAAACCCGAAGGTGACTGTGGTACAGATCACCAGCTACTAGTATGGAAACTCAAGCTAAAGCTGAAAAAAAAGCAAGCCACTCATGAATGTAGCAAAATATGATCTTGAAAATATACCACTAGAATTTAAAGACTACCTGCAAAATCAATTTGCCGTTTTGGATACAAATGACACAGCACCGGAAGAGTTATGGAATGATATCAAGAAAACTGTGCTTGAAGAAAGCAAAGTCTCTGCAGAAGGTGAAAAAGCAAAAAAAAAGATAAAATGGATGGCCAAAGAAACTCTGAAAATTACTCAGAAATTAAGAAAAGCTAAAGCCAGAGGAGAAAGAGAAGTAATCATGGAACTTGACTGAGATTTCCAACATTCAAGGTGAGACAAAAAGAAGTACCACAATGACTCATGAAAGGAAATAGAACAAAGGAAGAACAAGATCGGCTTCCCTAAAGCTACGAGATTTAAAGAGAAAATTCTAGCCTCGGAGTGGAATGCTAAAAAAATGCTCAAAAATACATGTTGAATAATATGTTGAAAAATATATGTAAAAAATACACAGTCATTACACCATAAGGATCAAGTGTATCAACAGTCATTTCAACCTGTACCTTATGATCAGGAACTGTTAGTGATGTGATGAAAGAAGTCAAAGCAGCATTGAAAGCATTACCAAAGAACAAAGTACTGGGCATTTATGGCATCTCCAATGAAATATTACAGCAATCAGATACAGCTGCTAAAATACAAGGCTCTGCCAGGAAGTTTGGAAGACAAAATAATGGTCATCTGACTGGAAATGATCTATGTTCATACCAATAATAAAGGTTATCCAACTGGCTGTGGAAATTATCGTGATACTGTTCTGATCCCACACGCCAGCAAGATTCTACTCAAGATAAATCAGTGGAGACTACAACCAAACCTGGAATAAGATCTGCCTGAAATGCAAGCAGGGTTCAGGAAAGGGTGAAGAAAAACAAACATCATTGCAGATGTGAGATGGACCTTTGAAATGACAAAAGAATACCAAAAGGATATCTATATATGTTTTATTGACCACAGCAAAACCTTTCATTGTGTAAATCATGAAAAACTCTGGACCACATTAAGAAGCATGGGTATACCAGAATACCTGATTGTGCATGAGAACTATCTTTACATTAATCAAGAAGCAACAGCTCGAACAGAACAAGGAGAAACACAGTGCTTTAAAATCAACAAAGGTGTATGACAAAGCTGCTTACTTTCCCCATACCTGTTTAATTTATATGTAGATCAAATCATCAGAGAAGCAGCGCTATATGAAGACAACCGAGGTGTGAAGATTGGTAGACTCATCAATTTCGCTATGCTGACAATACCACATTACTAGCTGAAAGTGAAGATGATCTAAAACATCTGCTTATCAAGATCAATGTGCCTGCCAGGGGCGGCCCAAGGAGGGTGCGGGGCCATGTGCGGAGATTCAATGTGGGGACTCATTTGCATAAGGAGCCTCATTTGCATAAATATTTGCAAAACGTTAACATGCGCTTTTAGTAAACATGCCTCTTAATAAGTGTCTGGATAAAGAAAGACTAACAGATTTCTACATTACTATATCGCAGTGACAACCACTAGGCTCATTAGGAAGTACTATAAACACTGACCATTTAGAACCAATAGCAAACCCACTGTATCATGACAGCACTACCAGGATTTACAAAGCACCAAACCCTACCTATCAAAAGACAACACTGCAAATATTAAACCAATACATCTCAAAGAATACCTATACATCTCACTGAGGGAAAGAGAACTAGTGGGACTGTCAAACAGAAACTACATGAACAGAATACCTCAGCTTGGTTACACATGCAGAACACAGACCATCACCACACAAAGAACAAGGGATCACAATTTAGAAATAGGAAGATAATAATTAAATTGGGAACCCCAAAAGCCAAACATGAAACAACAACACTGGAGAAATAAAACTATAAATTAATTTCCTCTTGCAAAAATCAAAAACACAAAGATGTTAGCGATACACATTTCCCAGACCTGACATATTCCAGTTAATAAATTCAAAATAAAGCACAGTTACCTGTAACAGGTGATCTCTGGGAACAGCAGGAATAAGTCTTCACATATGGGTACGTCGGTACTGACGGAGTCTGCGCGGGAACGCTTCCCAGCGTCCAATCAAAGAGCTTTTGGAAGCATCCCACCACACCTGCGTGCTGCCTTCCCGCCTTTCCCAACTGCCTCTCCTCAGTTAAGTTTTAAAGCTGAGACAAAGAGAGAGAGAGGAAAGGAAAGATAGATAGAGATACAACTCCTAGGGGAGGTGGGTGGGTTGTGAAGACTTATTCCTGCTGTTCCCAGAGATCACCTGTTACAGGTAAGTAACTGTGCTATCTCCAGGAACAAGCAGGAATGAGTCTTCACATATGGGGACTCCCAAGCTAAGATGCCTGGAGTCCCAGCATGTTATAGATTGGAACATGCTATACCTAATAACACCAGGCATCCTGAGGATGGAGGGTAGGAGTTAAAAAGAGAAAGGTGCTGTGGAAAACAGCTTAACCTAGCATAGGACTGCAGACAAGAAGTCCATGTGTGGATGATAATTGTCATCAATGATATTGAAATGAAATATTGCAATATGGACCTCCCCTAATAGGATTTCACAGAAGTATGGAGGTTCATGGGATCTACTGGGGAACCCAGTAGAGGAACCTCGAAGAGGACCTCACTGTAGGAAAAACAGTGGAGGTCAGAATCCTGAAAGGTAACAGGCAACCCCAGTAAAAAAACTGGGGTAGTACAAAAACGGTGGGCCTTCAGCGGAAGGCTTTAAGACAAAAACCGAACTCTTTTGGCGGCAGAGTGGCTCACTCTTAGGAGCAAAAAGAGAAAGGCTAACCGATTTGGACAAACAGGCACAGTCCTTGCGGGGAGAAAGGGTATGGGAACCCCCTTGTATCCCAAAAAGAGAGGACAAATGCCTGAGGCGTTAAAGCCTGTGAGTAACTGAAGATCCGCAATATCTCTCCGAAATGGGGTAAGCTAGGAGAGATATTGGAGCATGGAGAGCTTCAGAAGTACCTAAACCCTAAGGTTATGGTATAAAAGTTGTTGACTACCACAGGAGTGGTTGTGTGTGTAGAACCCCAAACCTGCTGGATAGCATAGGTATGGGTAAGCCCATCTGTCGGAATCATATAGCTATATGAGCATAGACAGTCAGATAGGTAAGTATGTGGATACATATCTATCTGTAATAAAATATCTCGACAGATACATACATTATATCTATATGTATATATATATATATATTAGATAGACATATAAGAATATATCTAGAGTGAGATATGGAAGGGCATAAAATACACACAAAAGATAGATATGAATATGTAGGCCTATATATGGGTGTCTGCAATTAAACAGAGATATGCCTACAGCACGGTTTTCACATAGGATATGTGGAGAGGAAAGATTCATCTAATAACAAGGAGGTGGAACCTACTTGAGAAGATATATAGAGAATCTATTCCTCCTGGTTATGATCTGCAAGGATGCTAGCTAGTGAAATAACCAGGACAGGTACGTGAAAAACAAAGGATAATATGAGTCTGCAGCCAGCAAGTCCAGAGTCTTCCAGAACTCTAGCATGGTAAGTGGACAGAAGACGCATAGAGATGAGATACCATGTTGACCTGCTTAAGGGCAAAAGTATCATGTGTTCTTACCATGAGGACGAGCTGCAAGGAGAAAGAGCATATCCCCGATTGGGAATACTATGGACCAAAGCAGGGAATTGGCAACTCCTTAAGTTTTCACATAAGGGAAGGCCTATGTCCTTTATATCAAAAAGGAGATAGGAAGAGAAGGGAGAACTCTTCTAGTCATGGGAGACATGACTGAAAAGCCTTTTCCAACCATCTAGAATAGCTGTTGGAGAAAAAAAACCCATGCTCTCTAGCAAGGGCCCATAGTGGAAAGCTTCTCTGTAGAATTGCAGAGAGCATGATGCAGGAGAATGAGGAGATAGAACCTGCTGCTGGAGAGCCAGTATCTCTGCCAACTATGCTGCCAAACCCAGGAGAAAGGAGATGGCAGAAATAGAAGACAATCCAGAAAGCATGTAGTGAGATAATCTCCAAGATAGATGAAAGCACTGACTTGGAGCCACTACTAAGACTAGACAGAATGTTAGTGGAGGACAAATCTGGTTGTTTGTGGACAAGAACCAGTGGTCCAAACATTAAGGCTCCTGCATAGGCAGCTGCTAGCAAGACAGCAGAAATTATCTTACTGTTTAAAAACAGAAAGAACAGACAGAACAGGAGTAGAAAACTCTGGACATGTCTGATAAGCTGCCCCAAAGCAAGATTGAAACAGAGGAGTTAACTCAGAGAGGAAAACTCCGCACTGGAAAGTGACAAAATTAGAGAGGCTGAAGAAAAAACCCTCCAGTGAAGTAATTCCGCTCTTACAGAGGAAAAGCTTGGTAAGAGGGTGAAGAGAATGGAGCTGAAGAAGACTTACCAAGTAGTAAGTCTATAGAAAGGAAAAATACATGCTGACACAGGAAACTATCATTTGATAGTGGTTAGACCTCTTTCCCTAGCAGGAAGAAGAGGAGAAACCTGTGACCTATAGGCATGAACATTCTGACAGCTCATAGAAATATAGAAAAAATGAAGGTCTTTGGAAAGAGATCCATGTCTAGGGGTTAGAATGAAGCGGTGGATTGCCTCTATTGCGAAGAAACAAACTGCAGATGCTAAACCCCAAGAGTCACAAGCATCTGATGATGATTGATCAGAAACCCTGCAGTTGCTGGGTTTGCTGAGCCTGGTGAGAGGTTGGATTCTTCAGACCAGGACAATGCCTCCCCTGTTTGGGAACATCTGTATGATGGGCAAGTGATGAATAAAACCTTCTTCTCCTGTGGGAAGAAAGTTTGGTAGGACATCTCCTACCTACTTGGACAGAAGAAGGTGTAGAACAACCCCTAGGAACAGGTAAATCAGTGGACAACTGAGTAACCTGACGTAAAGACTCCTTGTTGAAGAGATTTTCTCCAGTGCAAGGTGTATGTCCCAGTCTTTGTTGTGCCCATTTGTCCAAGTCTGAAGCTTGGAGCCAGGCTCTACGTCGTGCCCCTATAGCTTTAGCAGAAGTCCTGCTAACAGACTCAAAAGAGTCCAGGGAAGCACGAGAAAGAAACCAAGAGATATTCTGGATATGCGTAAGCAGTGAGGAATAGTCTGCACTCTTGGAATCTGGAAGGAAAGGAGTCAAAAGATGTAATTGCTTTGCGACCTCCTCAAGAGATAGACTCATATAAGAAATATATGAGAGAATTCTTGCAGAAAGCATAGATGTCTGGAAGGTTTGACGTCCAAAGGCATCTAGTGTCTTAGACTCATGACCTGGCGGATAAGAAGAGTGCTTTTTCTTACTCTTTACCCACCTCATTGCTGATTCCACAACTATGGAATGATGAGGAAGTTGAGTCTTTTGAAACCCTGGAGAGGGGGGCACCTGATATAAGAGATCAGTTGCTCTGGAAGGTGGGGGTACCCTTAAAGGTGTTTCCCACATTCCTAGAAGGAGATCCTGCAAGGAATGATGCAAAGGAAGCATTATGTTCTCCTTTGCTTTGGTAGAAAGAGAGCCCTGTGCAGGATCATGTCCTGGGATAGGAATGGCAAGAGATCTTGCTATATCCAGGAGGAAACTCTGAAAAGAGGGTTCCCCAACAGGAATCTCCCTTGGACAGGTTAGATCTGAAGAACTAGCCTGAGCACCAACAGAGCTATCCAAATATATAGGAATAGAAGATCCTGCACAGTGCAGTGTGGAATGCTTAAGGGATGGTCGCCGGTACTGGCTGTCAGGAGCAGCGACCGTCATTACCACATTGTCCATGCCAGGTATTGACTCCAAGCTTGGCATAGAAGGGAGCGATCCTGTTGAAAAAAGCATGGCAGGAGTTGGCCACGATGCTACTGTGGATACCGGTACCGATGCCAATACCGGTACCGATGTCGGAGTCGAGCCCGACAGAGACATCGGAGCAGTCATCGGTGACAGTTCAATTGGTACAGAGGTAACCGAAAACCTCCGGACGCTATCCTCGGTACCGAGCCACCGGTATCGATCGGTGTCGGTACCAAAGTGTACTGGTACCGAGTCTTCCAGACTAGAGAGCGATTCTAAACTCAGCATCGATAAGCGAAGCATGGAAGGCACAGACCGTAAGGGTAATGAGGACATCGGTACCGACTTCGGTACCGTGTCTGATACCGGTGAATGAAGGTCAACCAGTGGCAACTCAATCGGCCTCGGGGGAACCGAGAGTTGCGGATCCGAATCATCGGAACCGAGCCTTTGGTACCGCCGAGAGCTGGTACCAAGGCGAGTCGGTACCCAGTCCTCCAGACTGGACATCGATTCCAGACTCGGCATCAAAGGAAGCGAGGCTATCGATGCACGTCTGGAGGGTACTGACGTCGGTGGTAGTATCGGTGCTGGTACCGATAATGGAAAGTCAGTCTGGAGTGTATCCACCGGTCCCGAAGGCACCGAGGACGCCAGATGACCATCCCTGGTGAGGAGTGTTTCATCCAACACCAGTGCCGATGTCGGGGTATCGGTACCGCTCGAAGCGGATGCCACCACCGGACACGGCTCAGGTATGTTCTGTGAGGGGTGAACCCCAGGAACAACCTGAAACCCCTGAAAGGCTTTGGAGACCGAAGACTCCCGCCGGGGTTTTGAAGCCAGTAGGCCCTTGAGGGCAAGGCCGGAGCCGTCTACATGCTGTGCATGAGACCTACCACTCGAGGGCTGGCTAGTCTTAACAGACTGTTTGTGGGTTACCTGATCCTGTGTAGAAGAAGAAGGGGATGGTGCCCCGAAGTTGGAGGGAAACCGTGTATCGAGGGAACCTCGATATTGAAGACCTCTTCTCGCCAAACTGTTGTCAGGACCCAAGCAGGTTAGACACCGACTTCGAGGGTCTAAAAATAAAGTTGTACCGCCACAGTTTGAACATTTCTTGGAGAAAGTGGCTGGTGGTTCCATGAAGGAAAAAGAAGAGACCTAAAAGGCCTAAGACACCGTGGGACACTATGAAGAAAAAATATTCCTTGAAAAAGGAAGATTTTACAAGAAAAGAAAAGAAAACACCGGCGGTACCGGTGGCGTCGGGAAAGACAGCCGCAACCACAAGAAAACTAAAGAAATAAAACAAGAATTTTCTGCGGTGACAGGAGGACGTCCTGCCGGCTCCGCGGAAAACGAAAACTGAGGAGAGGCAGTTGGGAAAGGCGGGAAGGCAGCACGCAGGCGTGGTGGGATGCTTCCAAAAGCTCTTTGATTGGACGCTGGGAAGCGTTCCCGCGCAGACTCCGTCGGTACCGACGTACCCATATGTGAAGACTCATTCCTGCTTGTTCCTGGAGATAAAGTATTTTTCTACCTTTTGTTTGGCCATTTTATTTTTCAGTTGCAATTGCTCCAGTCACTTCCTTCTGGTTTCTTCGTATCTTCTGCGAGCTGTCCATTTGTCCTTCTCTTTTAGATGTTTTCCATTCTCTCTATATATCTGCTTTAACATACTGATCGTTTCCCTTTTGCTCTTTCCCCCATTTCTTTCCTTATTCCTTTATCATACACTCAGATTTCACCCTTCCATTCTCAATCCCCACTTACTCTCCCAATACCCGGCCCATCATAGATTTTTCTTCCCTCCCACACAAAATATCTTTTCCCCTCTCCATTCTCATTCGCCATCCCCATCCCCTTCTAGTCCTCCCCCAAAACAGCTCCCTTCTAGTTCTAGACCCACCCAGCATCCGCTCCCTTCTAGTCCCATTTTCCCATGCCCCCACATCAGCCCATTTCCAGTCCTAGCCCCCCATATCCAGTCCCATTCCAGCCCCCCATCAGCCCATTTCCACTCCAAGCTCCCCCATCAGCCAATTTCCAATCTTAGCCGCCCATTTCCAGCCCTATTCCAGCTCCCATCAGCCCACTTCCAGTCTTATTCCAGCCCTATTCCAGCCCCTCATCAGCCCATTTCCAATCCTAGTCCTCCCATCACAGCCCATTTCCAGGCCTAGCCCCCCCATCAAAGCCCATTTCCAATCCAAGTTCCCCCTCATCACAGCCTGATTCCAGTCCTAGCCCCCCCCCCACCATCAGAGCCTATTTCCAGTCCTAGCCCTCCACTACCACAGCCTGATTCCAGTCTTAGCCCCCCCATTACAGCCTGATTCCAGTCCTAGCCCCCCACCATAATAGCCCATTTCCAGTCTTAGTACCCCCATCACAGCCTGATTCCAGTCCTAGCACTCCCATCACAGCCTGATTCCAGTCCTAGCACTCCCATCACAGCCCATTTCCAGTCCAAGTTTCCCCCATTACAGCCTGATTCCAGCCCCCCAATCACAACCTATTTCCAGTCCTAGCCCCCACCACCACAGCCTGATTCCAGTCCATGCCCCCTCCCACCATCAGAGCCTATTTCCAGTCCTAGCCCCCCCCATCAAGCCTGATTCCAGTCCTAGCCCCCATCACAGCTCTAGCCCCAATCAAGCCTGATTCCATTCCTAGCCCCCCATCATGCCTGATTCCAGTCCTAGCCCCCCCATCACAGCCCTAGCCCCCCATCAAGCCTGATTCCAGTCCTAGCCCATCATGCCTGATTCCAGTCCTAGCCCCCCATCACAGCCCTAGTCCCCCCATCAAGCCTGATTCCAGTCCTAGCCCATCATGCCTGATTCCAGTCCTAGCCCATCACAGGCCTAGCCCCCCATCAAGCCTGATTCCAGTCCTAGCCCCCCCCCTATCAAGCCTGATTCCAGTCCTAGAACCCCCCCCCTTCAAAGAGCCCTGCGGCCGTCTAAAGGGCTGCAGAGGGAGCCTGGAAAACCCGCGCGAGGCCCCGGCTCTCACAGCCACCAGTGTGAGGAGTCTTTTCCCTCACGCTGACGGCTGTATCTGTGAAGCCGCGAATGCCGGGAGAGGTTAAAGGGCATTGCCTTTAACCTCTCCTGGCATTCGCGGCTTCACAGATACAGCCACCAGTGTGAGGGAAAAGATTCCTCATGCTGGTGGCTGGGGGCCGGGGGCTGGCGGCCGGGGCCTCACGCAGGCTTCCCCGGCTCCCTCTGCAGCCATCCATCCACCGTGCTATAATGAAGTTCGCATGGAGCCCACTGAAGCACGGGGCCCTGTGCAAACAACATTATCGCACAATGGACGGGCCGGCCCTGGTGCCTGCACCTTAACATGAAGAAGGCAAAGATCCTGATCACTGGCAAAATTAATCATTTCCTCCTTGATGGAGAAATAGAATAGTAGATAATTTTAGCTTGCTTGAATCAATAAATCAATAAAGAAATGATAAGCAGTCAAGACATCCAATGATACATTGCTCTTGGTAGAATGGCTGTGAAGGGCCTAGCCAAGGTTGTCAAATGCAGAAATATACTGTATCTCGACATATAAAGATTCAACTTTTCCAAGCCATGGTATTTTCAATAACATCATATGGATATGAAAGTTGGATAGTGAAGAAGAAAGACAGGAAGAAAATCAATGCCTTTGAATTATGGTGCTGGCGAATGAGGGGCATTCTGTGCTGGGCTTGTATGGCCAATCAGAATCGGGTCGCAGAGAGGTAGACCAGATTCTGATCGCATGGGGCTAGATTTGTCTGCGGGATCAGATTCAGGTCTACAGCCTGGACATGCAGTCTATGCCTCGATGCCAAATGGCTGCACATCCAGCCCACATACCCAGCTAACAGCCAGGTTCCTGAATGAAGCCGCAATGCCGTGGCATCCCATCGCCATGGCACTGCAGCTTCATTCAGGAGCCGTGATCCACTGCCGCAGAAAACAATCTTCGTTCCCAGGAGCCTGACCCCCCAATCTGGCCTTCCATGGCGAGGGTCAGGCTGCAGTGAACTCCCTGCATCCCCTTGCCCTCCTTACCGGGTCCAGCCAAGTTGTTTTGCGCCGTCCAGCAGGACTTATTCCACCTCCGAAGTGGAATAAGTCCCCTGTCTCCATGGCCAACCCCGGACGTCCAGGGCCGACCTCAGAATCGGCCCTGTACATCCGGAGTGGCTCTCCGCCCACTGCCCACCGCCGGCCCTTGCTCTGCCTCTGTCTCACCCCTCCCTCCCATGAACAGAGCTCCCCATACAAATTGCCAGTTCGTATGGGGAGCCCTGTCCTCGGCAGGCTGCCCGGTCGTTTAGCGCATCTGGACATCTGGATCGGACATCCGGACCCACTAAACGGTGTTCAGAATGACCCCATATAAGCCCAATTCCATAAGGGGCATGTCCAGGCCATCTGGACACCCCCAAACAGGATGGCCCCATTAGTACCTGATACTGCACCGCGGGAGCTAGATGTTCCCATGGGAGCAGGATCAGGAAGTAAGATGGCCCGGCGTGCCACTGCATCCCTGCAGAAGATGTCCACGTCGCTTCACGGCCAGCCCGCCACAGTGCCGACCCCTGTTTCCCTGCCACCCAACCCTCTGCGGGACCAGCCAGGCCCAGATCGGGCAGCAGGGACCTACCTTCAACTGATCCTGGCCTTGGGGGAAGGATTTCCAGGCCCAATCACTGCCTTCCTCTCTGCTTATTCCACCTCCGAGGTGGAATAAGCAGCACGTCCTATCCCACCCACAGGACATGACCTGAATCAGCCCTGTATGTCCTGGCGCCTCGGCCCACCCCCTCCTGCCTCTGTCCTGCTCTGCCTGCACTGCTGCTCTGTGTGTGTGGGGCGAGTATGTGGCAGAATATGGGCAAGACGGATAGTGGGGCTGCACGTCCCATTGGGATGTACAGACCTGCTATTCGGCTCACAAATTTGGGCCCTATGAGGGTCATTTTAAAAGGTGTAGTCATGATTTGGATGTCTGAAGATGTGCATGTGGACATTGAAATCATGGATATGTCTCTATAGCCATTCCATAAATTACATTCACAGATGTCTCCGGTGCAGGGATGTCCAAGTAGGAACATGGTGTGGCAGAGGCATGTCTGGGGAGAAGCAATGGACTTACATATCTAAGTTCAACCTCAGAAACATCGGAGACATCTGCAGGCACATTCATGTTTATATCTGCTCCAGGCACAACTAGGCATCAGGAAAGTGCTTGTTTTCACTTTTATCTTTATTCCATACTTTATATACCGCCCTTGTCGAAACGTGAGAGTGGTTTGCAATAAAATATGCTAACGCTATAGAAAAGGAAAAGAACTCCATTATGTGACAGGAAAGGAAAGAGTACCCAAAAGGTCATTAGAGATAATGTGAAAACAGCCAATTAAGCAGGGCTAGGGGAGGGGTGGTCAAAAGCCTGTTGGAATAAATGTGTCTTTAATGATGTTTTGAATTGTTGGTATGAGGGTTCCAGCCAGAGGGAAGATGGTAAGGCGTTCCAGAGAGAAGGTCCAAGAAAAAAGAAGGCAGCATGACGCGTTTGTTCCAGATGAGCTTGCGATGGAGATGGTAAAGACAGACGGTTTGCATGCAGTGAACATAATTGTCGGTAGGGAGTATGGAGAGAAATAAGATTAGCTAAATAAAGCGGATTTGATGTGTAAATGACCTTATGAGTTAAAATGAGGACCTTATACTTGAATCTGTAGCAAAGTGGCAGCCAATGAAGATGCAGCAGAAGGGGTGTTACATGGTCCGATTTTCGAGCATTGGTAACTAATCGAGCAGCAGTGTTCTGAATTAATTGAAGACGTTGGCGTTGGTAAGATGGTAAATTGACGAGGACATTACAGTAGTCTAATCTGGACATAACCAGGACCAATAAAAGAGTAACGAGAGAGTCAGTAGGCAAGACGGAGCGAACTGCTCTAATTTAACATAATGCAAGAAAAGAACGGCGAGAAAGATTTGAAACGTGGTTATGAAAAGAGAGTGAAGAGTCCAAAGTTACGCCTAGGTAACGGAAAGAGAAAGTGAGGGGGAAAGAGGTAGCATTAATTTGAGGTGAAATTGTTGGACAAGAAGAGCACAAAGAAACCCACATGGCTGTTGATTTTTCTGGATTCAGATAGAGAAAATTACACAGGTACACTAAAAAAAATTTTTTTTAAACTGCCTCTAATGTTTCGATTGATTTTTACGTTTTTTGGTGCGCTGAATCCAAATCTGGCAACCAATTTGCTCCATCACGTACAGATTTTTTGCTACATTGGGTTAGCAGTTTGAGGTGAACGTTTCAGATTGAGTGCGATTGAGATAAAAGTTTCTTGGATGAATTCTTTATACTAATTGTTTAGTAGTTATTCAAATAAGAATAAAGAAAATTGTAACAAGGCAGCACATAAGAATAGAGTAATGTCAACAAAACACATTGTGATGGTAGCAAAATTGTCTGCACTTAAAACAGCCACATACATGTGCACAAACATTAAGCATATAAGAGTGAGGTTAGACACAAAGCAAAGCAAAGAAATGTGCAAAAAATGTTGTACAGGTATGTATGTAAGAATAGAAAACGCAAACCGCACCATTGCAATACATGAAGACAAACACCCGATGGTGTGAAAATAAAATTCTAATAAATGAGATCCAACACTGTGGTAATAACTAGCAATTTTTTATTTCAAAGTTTAGTAAAAACACGATATTTGTCAACACAGTTTAGATTTTAAAGTCATTCTTGGGTCAATCAATCTCCTGGTGGGCCCGTTTCTTCTTCCCCCGAATGCTTCTCTTGGTGCGCTGCTTGGCGTATTTTTCATCTGGGGTTTCCCGCAGCAGCAACCAGCAGAAATCAGCCATCATAGTGGTGTTCCATCTTCCTTGGTACCTTCTCTCTGCGTCCTTGATGTCCTGGTGAAACCTTTCACCTTGTTCTTCACTGTACGCCCCCAAGTTTTCGGGAAAATAGTTCACATGGGAGTGCAAGAAATGGACGTTCAGGCTCATGTTACAGCCTTGTTCTTTGAAGGCATTGAGCATCCTGGCAACAATATCCTTATAGTTCTCATCCCGCCTGTTCCCCAAGAATTTGAGAACAACATCCTTGAAGGAATCCCAGGCTTCTTTTTCCTTTTCAGACATCGTTTCAGCGAATGCTCCATCTGAAATGAGTTTCCTTATATCAGGGCCAACAAACACTCCTTCCTTTAGCTTTGCTTCAGAAAGTCGGGGGAACTTTGAGCAAAGGTACCGAAAGCACTCACCATCTTTTGGAAGGGACTTGATGAATTGCTTAATGAGACCCAACTTAATGTGGAGAGGTGGTAATAGAATTTTATCACGAGGTACCAAGCTCTCATGAAGAACATTTTTCTCACCGGGTCTCAAATACTCCCGAATTGGCCAGTCTTTTTTTCCCCCAGTGTAGGTCGCGGGCCCGGCTATCCCACAAGCAAAGGAAGCAGGGATATTTGGTGAAACCGGATTGCTGCCCTAATAGCATGGATAGAATTTTAAAGTCTCCACAAATCATCCACTTATGCTCATCATAACGAATCTTCTGAAGAATCAGGGCCAAATTCTCGTATTTTTCTTGGAGAATAACAGAGTGAGCAATAGGAACTGAAGCGAATGTGTTGCCATTATGAAGAAGAACACCTTTTATGCTGTCTTTTGATGAATCAATGAACAGCCGCCATTCAGCAGGATCATACTTGAGTTTAAACTTTTCCATCACTCCGTATATATCGTTGCAAAATACCAAATCTTCCTCTTTGCTGAAATACTTCAAAAATTGTGTCTCGCGGTTGCGGTACCAATAAAAAGTTGTTCATGGTAACAATAGATTTTTCTGTTTAAGCCGAGAACCTAGCAGTTGGGCAGCATCTTTTGGGAGTCCTAAATCCCGGACTAAATCATTCAATTCAGCTTGAGAGAAAAGTTCAGGTTTCGGATCCGGTTCAGTTTCAAACTCGGAAGTACTGGACTCATCGGGAAAAGCCATCTGATGAGTCTCATCATGATCAGAACCGTCCACACAAATATGATCCAAAGATTTTGGTGGTTCAGGCACAGGTACTTCGTTGCTATAAGGCATAGGCCTAATTGCTGAGGGAAGGTTGGGGTAACTTATTATGTTCTTATTTTTTAAGTTGTATCCCTTCACAATGCAAGAGCAAAAATAGCAGTCACTGCTGTGGTCTCTTTGTTCACGCCACATCATAGGTATTCCGAAACGAAATGCTTGTTTTTTACCTTTCATCCATAAGTGTAGATCTTCCTCACATGTCTTGCACACTTTGTGAGGAGCCCACGGTTTGTCTTGATCGCCTAACTTCAAACCGAAATAGGCGAAATATACTTTTTTAATAAATGCAGAAATGTTCCTCTGCCGCTTTTTCACGGTATATTCCCCACAAATAAAACAAAAACTGTCCGGAGAGTTGACGCAACCTCTGGCTCTGTGAGCCATCACAAATACACAGCACTGCAAACTACAACTGTAGTGAACCACTTCGGAATAAAGCTGGATTACGACTGAGCAAACAAAAGGTAATAATGAACTTGCAAGAAACTGAAATTTGACAGGAACGTTCATGTCGCAACCACCGTGTTTGAGCGAGCGAACGAGGTGAGGCGAACAGGAAAGAACATGCGCCAGCGCGAGTACTGGATTTAGCCCCCGCCTCCCAATTGTCCTGTTAATGTATAAAATGAATACAAAACACTCTAAAATATCATGAGGGAGTGTTTCTAGTTAGTTAACCATTACAACCTCTATTTTGGGCCAAGAAAATAAACTGCAGTCGGCTAAAAAGAAATTATGTGAACATTCCTTATATGGGTAAGAAATCTAATTTTGCAAGAAAACGTGACGTGATGGAACATTTTGGCTATTTTTCCTGGATTCAGCACCCCAAAATCTATAGGAATCAGTTGCAAAACTGGAGGCAGTTTTTTGGTAGTGTACCTGTGTTATCAGAGAGCCGAGAAGCAATGTGGGAGAGACAACTGTTTAGCTGCGTGAGATCAATTTTGACCGTGGAGGTATGGAAAAGAAGCACAATGTCATCGGCGTAAATATAAATTGAAACAGGGAATTGTTGGATCAGCAGGGGTAAGGGGGCGAGAAAAATATTGAAGAGCAAACACCAAGAGAGTTTGGACAACAAAGGTCCTACATTGGGATTTAAATCCTGGCTATGCTGCTCTTAAGCCACTACTCTAATCATTATGCTATTTGACATCTTGGTTGTGAAATGCTATTCTGGGGTTGTCTATATAGATGTTTGATATAAGTGCGTATCGGGCATGTCCACATTTCTGAAATCGTGCCTGAACTTGCATGTGCCTGTTTTTTTTTCCAGACATTCTGCTTTGACATCCCAGATTGCATTTGGATGTTCCATTATGAAATGTGCCTCTATGTATACCATGGACTGACTAAAGAACAAATCAGTCGGTACTAGAGGACATCAAACCTAAGCTTTCTTCAGAAGCTGAAATGACAAGCCTTTGACTTTCATCCTTTGAACACATCATGTGAAGACAAAGATTATTGGAGAAAGACATTTATTTTATTTATATATTTAACTGGTTTTAATATACCGTTTTTCTATGAGGCAAAACGGTTTACATGGAACAGAACAAAATGGTTTACAATGAACAAATTGAAAACATATACAGGCAACTTAAGAACAGCAACAACTAACTTATAAACATCGTTTAACATGGGGAGTGGAAGTAAAACCGGGAAGGTATAAATTAGGATCTGTATTACAGAATGCTATGAAATAGGGAAGGATTAAAAGGTGGGAGAGTGGGGGAAGGCCAAGAGAGGTAATGAGGTAGAGGGTGAAGAATGCTTCAGTATGATCAGTATGCAATTAAAGGAGGCTGAGTAGCTTATAGGTGGCTATGGGAGGTAAAGGGAATGGTATAAGGGGGTGTAGGATGCTCTTGCTGGGTGTTAGCTGTGGTGGATGTACCATTGTGTTCTTCAAAAGAGTGTTTTGAGGCGCTTTTTGAAAAGTGTTTGGGATTGAATGCAGCGTATTGTGGGGGATAGTTGGCTCCATGTGGTGGGAGCATAGAATTCAAAGGCTCTTATGCATGTTCGTTGAGATTTTTTGTGGATCTTCATTGGTGAGAGGAGGAGATTTGATGCATTCTGTCGACAGAGTCTGTTGCTATCAGGACATCTAATTAGTGATTGGAGCTGCTCAGCAGAGGTGTTGAAGAAAGCTCTAGGAGGGGTGATGTGAGAATGTCTGGGGACTCCAGCTATAATGCGTGCAGCAGTGTTTTGGGCAAGCTGTAGAGGGGCAATGGCAGCCTTGGGAAGCCCATGGAGAACGGAATTACAGTAGTCAAGCAGAGATGTGATGGAGGCTTGGCAGACTGTACGGAAGCTGTTAGGAGATAGGAGGGAGCATACATTACAAAGAATTTGGAGTTTGAAGTATATGTTTTTGGTGACATTCTTAATGTGAGGTTGGAAATTTAGACATTCATCCAGGGTAACGCCAAGGTATGTGATCTGAGACTTGACTTGTATATCTGTGTCTCTGAGTTTAATGCTTTGGGGAGGTGTAAAATTGAGGTCTCTAGAAACATGAAGGATCTCTGTTTTGTTGTAATTGACTGCGAGGTTGTGATTCTGTAGCCATAAGACAGTTTCTTTGAAGCAGTCGGTGATGCTGGAGATAGTCAGGAGAGGAGGTGTAGAATGGAGTGAAGATCATTATATCATCGGCATAGAGTTGGTTTCTGACTTTGAACTTCTGAATGATGCAGCATAGAGGCCTAATGTAAATATTGAATAGGAGGGAGGAGAGAGTGGAAGCCTGTGGGACACCTTGGGGAAGGACGTAAGGCGCTGATGATTGGTTACCAAGTCTTATCCATTGCAATCGCTGGGAAAGGTAGGAGTGGATCCATTTGAGCAGGGAACCTTTGACACCAATAGTGTTGAGATGGTTGAGTAGAATTTGGTGGGTTACAGTGTCAAATGCTGCAGAGATGTCGAGAAAAAGCAGCACGAAGCCAGAGAGGGTTTTTTCAGTTCCAGTGTGAGTATATTTAGGAGGGAGGTAAGTAAGGTTTCAGCACTATGGTAGGGGCGAAAGCCATGTTGATTGTGGTCGAGTGGGGCGAGTCTGTCAACGTGCTCCTGAAGCTGAATTTGTACTGCTTTCTCTATAATTTTGGAGGGGTAGGGTACGCTTGCTATAGGTCTATATGATGCAGGTGATTTGGGGTCAAGATTGGGTTTCTTCAGGATGGGTCTCACAGAGATTTGTTTGAGAGCAAGTGGGAGGTAAGCTTGGGAGAGTGAGGTGTGAAGGATGGTGGAGATGAATGGTAGCATTGTAGTCCTTGTTAGCTTGATCCAGGTAACTGGGCAGGGGTCAAGAGGAGAGGTGGTGGCGTTGATGTGGGTGATGATTTTTAGAAGCTCTTCAGGAGGGGATATCCCTAAATGCAATCTGCAGTGTGATCGAAGAAGCTGAGGTGTTAGAGGGCAATATGATGAGGGTGGAGGAGCAGGGGAGTTTGTGCTTAGATATTAGGAAGTCCGCTATTACTTGTGGGTGGATGACATTGTTGTGATACAGCTGAGATGAATCACTTTTGAGGGTTCTTACTAGGTTAAAAAGTTCTCTTGGTTTATAGAATGTAGGAGTATGTTGTGGTATTCGCGCTTGAGGTTGAGGGTGTTGATGGAGTACGCTGTACATTGGTTTAGATAGGTGGTTTGAAGCTGCGGGTCCTTAGATTTTCTCCATTTTCATTCAAGTCTTTTGAGGGAATTTTTCTGTTCTCTGAGGAGGGCTGAGTATCAAGGAGCAGGAGATCAATGAATCTTGGAGGAGGCACAAGGTGGAGCCTTGGAGGCTTCAGTGATGGTAGTGTTCCAGGAACGTACTAGTGTATTGAGGTCTAAGTGGAGAAATGATTGCTTCAGGGTGGGATTGGTCTGCTAAATGAAGGAAGTCTCATTAAAGTTTATGAATCTTCTTGCTAAAGGGAGTTGGGGGGTGTTTAGGCAGGGGGGGTAGATAGGATGAAGGTTACTAAGTGGTGATCAGACCACGGGACAGGAGTGGATCAAGGGGAGAGAGAATGTGCAGAGGAGAGTAGGTTGTTAGGGAGGAAGAGTAAGTCAAAGGTGCCTCCCTTTAGGTGAGTTGAGGTGTTGATTAGTTGTGTGCTTGAAGGAAAGCATTGCTTTGGTTGACATTAGCTGAGGAGAGAAGAATGAAGGATGAAGTGTTTTTTGATGGGAGGCATGAGAACATATAGCTTCAAGAAGCGAGTCAAACTGGTCTGCATTGTGATGGAGTGCCCTATAGACAAGGCAGATGGAGAAGTGCCTGTTGCTTATTATGAGATTATCCAGACCATGGGAGGAAGTTGTGCTCATAGTGGTGAAATTGAATTGCTTGTTTGATAGGATGCAGAATCCACCGCCTCTGCTGCTGGTCAGTGGACAGTTGTGGATGTTGTGGGTGCTTGAATTCAATTGGTTGAGTAGGACATTGTCGGTTTCAGTTAACCATGTTTCTGTGATGCAAAGGAGATCTATTGCATCATCACTGATGTGGTCAGCAAGGGTTTGTAGTTTATTACGGGTGGATCGAGCATTGATAAGATTGCATTTGATTGTGTGGACAGAGTGGGTGGTGTGTGCTATTGGTAAGTTAGTGTAACATAGTATATGACGGCAGATACTATGTTACACTAACTTACCAATAGTGTGGGAGGAAGTGGGGATGTAAAGGAGCTGAGGGTGTCTCTTGTATTGGTGGGTGTGATGTAGGGCTAAAGAGGAGGGTATGGAGGGCCTTGGGAGGTGAATGATTGGGATAGGGTTGGGGAGGGTAAGGTGGGTTGAGAGGCAATGTATGAAGAGGGAGGAAAGGCATGTAAGGGCTAACCAGACAGGCAGGAGAGGTATGGTTGAGTGATATTCTCTGGATGGGAAATTGAGGGGGGGTTGCAGTGCAGTAATGAGCTTAGGTATTGAAAAGGTCAGTAGTGCAGTAGATTCAAGAAGAATGTGCTAAATGAGATTAACAGTAAAGCATAGTTACTCACCTATAACAGGTGATCTCCGGGAACAGCAGGAATTTAGTCCTCACATGTGGGTATCGTCGGTACCGACAGAGCCTGAGCGGGAATGCTCCCCAGCGTCCAATAGAAAGCTTTTGGGAGCATCCCACAGCACCTGCGTGCTGCCTTCCCGCCTTTCCCAACTGCCTCTCTCCGGTTGAGTTTAAAGCTGAGACAAAGAGAGAGAGAGGGAAAGAGAAAGAGATAGATAGAGAGATACAGCTCCTAGGGGAGGTGGGTGGGTTGTAAAGACTAAATTCCTGTTGTTCCCGGAGATCACCTGTTACAGGTGAGTAACTATGCTATCTCCAGGAACAAGCAGGAATGAAGTCCTGACATATGGGGACTCCCTAGCTTTAGATGCCAGGGAGAGACCCCAGAAGTTGTGTGCTCCTGTGAAAGGGCTCCACTTCCCCCATGGATCTCTGGCATCCAACCACGGATGGTGGGTAGGAGTTGATTAGGTATGGAACAGATGTTGGAGAACAGCCTGACCAAACAAGGCATCCCGGCGGGAGTCCTTGTCCAAGCAGTAATGGCCTGTGAAGGTATGAACCGAGGCCCAGGTGGCTGCTCGACAGATGTCGTCGATAGACACAGAGTGTAAATGAGCCATTGAAGCTGCCATGGCTCTCACATTGTGAGCTGTGACATGGCCCTCCAGAGGAAGATTCTTACTCTGATAGGCAAAGGAAATACACTGAGCAATCCAGTTAGACAGTGTTCTCTTGGAGACTGGAAGTCCTAAATGAGAAGGATCAAAAGCAACAAAGAGTTGAGAGGACTTCCTATGTTGCTGTGTTCTTTGTAAGTAAAAGGCTAAAGCTCTTTTACAGTCCAAAGTATGAAGATTCCTTTCTGCATTTGATGCATGAGGCCTTGGAAAAAAACACAGGTAGCTAGACCGCTTGGTTTAGATGAAAAGGCGAGACCACCTTTGGCATAAAGTGTGGATGAGTCCTAAGGACTACCTTGTCATGATGGAACCTTGTATAAGGTGGATCAGACACTAGTGCCTGCAACTCACTGATGCGACATGCTGATGTGATTGCAATGAGAAAGATAACCGTCCAAGAAAGGAATTTCAATGAGGTAGTAGCTAAGGGTTCGAAAGCTGGCTTCATGAGCTGACCAAGAACCAGGTTTAAGTCCCATGCCACCGGTGGTGGCTTAATGGGAGGCTTAGTCAGAAGAAGGCATCTCATAAATCTTGCTATAAGAGGATGGGAGGAATTAGGTTGTCTATTTAGAGGCTTGAAAGAAGCTGCAATAGCACTCAAATGGACTCTGAGTTAGTCTTACGTCCTGCATTGGATAAATGAAGGAGATACTCCAGTAGTGATTCCAGAGGTATCGCAAGGGGGTTAAGACCCTTCTGCGAACACCATATGGTAAACCTTTTCCACTTGAAAGCATAAGAGTGTGTTGTGGAAGGCTTCCTGGAAGCATAAAGGATATCCTTTACTTGTTGAGGGAGGTTAAGATCATGGAGATCTAGGCCTTCAGCAACCAAGCCCTGAGATGCAGAGACTGGGGATTGGGATGCGATAACATTCCGTCCTCCTGAGACAGGAGATCTGGAGCAGACCCTAACTCCAGAGAGGGAGCTTGAGAGAGATGTAGAAGCAGAGGGTACCACGCTTGCCGTGGCCAATGTGGAGCTATGAGAATCATACGGCCTCTGTCTCTCTGAAGCTTGAACAGGTGTTGGGAATTAGGGGAATGGGTGGAAAGGCATAAAGGAAGTCTTGACCCCAGTGAAGGAGGAAAGCATCCCTGGTCTGAGAGCCCTGAGCCGGCATTCTGGAACAGAACCAGGGAAGTTTGGCATTCAAAGGACTTGCAAAGAGGTCTATGTCCGGGGTTCCCCAAATTTGAAAAATCTTGGCCACCTGGTCTGCATGCAGAGACCATTCGTGTGGAAGCAGAACTCGACTGAGTCTGTCTGCCCAAGAGTTTTGTATGCCTGGAAGATACACTGCCAGGAGATGAATCTGATGCTCTCTGGCGAGGGCCCATAGTCGCAAAGCTTCGTTGCAAAGCGACAGAGAGCCTGTTCCCCCCTGCTTGTTCACGTAGAACATGGCTACTTGATTGTCCGTATGAATGAGGACTGTCTTGTAGCTGAGAAGGGTGTGGAACACTTGCAGAGCAAGGAAGATTGCTCTGAGCTCCAAGAGATTGATATGTAGATGAGTCTCCTGTGGAGTCCAAGTGCCTTGGGTGGAGAGGTCTTGCAGATGAAATCCCCAACCCATGGGAGAAGCATCTGTTGTGAGAGTTGCCTGGGGTAAAGGTTGTTGAAATGGGGACCCCAGCAACAGGTTTTGAGTGGACTGCCACCATTGGAGGGACAAAATAAGGCGATTTGTGTTTGCTATTTTGTCTGACAGGCACCCTGATGCCTGGGTCCATTGAGTGGATAAAGTCCACTGGGCTGCTCTCATATGGAGGCGAGCATAGGGAACCACATGCACAGTAGATGCCATGTGGCCTAGTAGCTGTAACATCTCTTGAGCAGTGAGATGAGGTTTTAGTACTGCTTGAGAAGCTAACTGCACCATGTGAAGGCAATGGGTCTGAGGAAGATAGGCCCTTGCTTTTCTGGTATCCAGCAAAGCTCCTATGAACTCTAAAGACTGAGTGGGAGTTAGACTGGACTTTGGGATGTATATGACAAGACCCAAATACTGAAGGATACGCATTGTGCAAGATAGAGAAATCCTGGCCTCTGACTCTGATGGGGCTCGAATGAGCCAGTCGTCTAAGTAAGGGAAGACGAATATTCCCAGAGTGCGGAGAAATGCTGCTACCACAGCCATGCATTTCGTGAACACCCTTGGTGCAGAGGCCAGGCCAAAAGGAAGCACCCTGTACTGGTAGTGCTTTCCTTGAAAAAGGAACCGAAGGAACTTTCTGTGAGATGGATGGATGAGAACATGAGTGTACGCATCCTTGAGATCTAGAGAACAAAGCCAATCCTGACTCTGAAGGTATGGCAGCAGAGTTCCCAGAGAAATCATCTTGAATTTCTCCTTGAACAGGAATTTG
The DNA here is from genome assembly GCA_033557465.1 of Ichthyophis bannanicus. Classification (NCBI taxonomy): domain Eukaryota; kingdom Metazoa; phylum Chordata; class Amphibia; order Gymnophiona; family Ichthyophiidae; genus Ichthyophis; species Ichthyophis bannanicus. Next base: position 855,894,299 of record CM066034.1, read on the forward strand.
TTCAATTCTCTGAGGTCTAAAATAGGTCTGTGTCCCCCTGTTTTCTTTGGGATAAGGAAATAGGGGGAGTAAAACCCTGTACCCTGTTGATGAATGGGTACTACTTCTATTGCCCCTTGGGCAAGAAGCATAGTGACCTCTTGATCTAACAGGTTGATGAGAGAGGTCTGAGAATTGAACTGTCTTATTTATTTATTTATTTTATTTATTTACATTCTCTTATATACTGCGCTATTCTGCATCAGTGCGGTTTATATTGAACAAACTATTTTACAGGGAACATGAGCTATGGAGAGTTAAGTGGCTTGCCCAAGACCACAAGGAGCACCTGTGGGACTAGAAACCCCAGTCCTTCCGGCCCAAGGTTGCTGTCCTCTAGTGGGATTTGAACCCCCGACCTTCCAGCCTGAAGTGCCTTGCCCCAACCACTAGGCCACTCCTCCACTCCATCGTGGGAGGGGGCATGCACGAAAAGTGAAACTTGTACCCCTCTTTTATGATGGAGAGTGTCCAATGTTCTGCTGTTATCTGCCCCCATCTGGGGGCATAGTGACACACCCTTCCTGAAATGGTGGAAGGCTCTGGTCCATTGAGAGCCAGGAAGGCTAAGTTCTCTAGATGAAAGTCAAAGGCCTTGTGGAGGCTGAGACTGCTGAGACGGTTGAGGCTTAGCGGTCTTTGCTTTCCTTTGTTTAGGTGGTTGCTGACTCTTTCGGCCAGATTGACCTGCAGAACGTCCCTGCTGGGAATAAGAGGGATAAAACCTCTTCTTTTTGGAGAAGTATGGTTTCTTGAAAGATTTCTTTCTTGCAGGATCATCTGTAGCTTTGGATAACACAGGTACACTACCAAAAAACTGCCTCCAGTTTTGCAACTGATTCCTATAGATTTTGGGGTGCTGAATCCAGGAAAAATAGCCAAAATGTTCCATCACGTCACGTTTTCTTGCAAAATTAGATTTCTTACCCATATAAGGAATGTTCACATAATTTCTTTTTAGCCGACTGCAGTTTATTTTCTTGGCCCAAAATAGAGGTTGTAATGGTTAACTAACTAGAAACACTCCCTCATGATATTTTAGAGTGTTTTGTATTCATTTTATACATTAACAGGACAATTGGGAGGCGGGGGCTAAATCCAGTACTCGCGCTGGCGCATGTTCTTTCCTGTTCGCCTCGCCTCGTTCGCTCGCTCAAACACGGTGGTTGCGACATGAACGTTCCTGTCAAATTTCAGTTTCTTGCAAGTTCATTATTACCTTTTGTTTGCTCAGTCGTAATCCAGCTTTATTCCGAAGTGGTTCACTACAGTTGTAGTTTGCAGTGCTGTGTATTTGTGATGGCTCACAGAGCCAGAGGTTGCGTCAACTCTCCGGACAGTTTTTGTTTTATTTGTGGGGAATATACCGTGAAAAAAGCGGCAGAGGAACATTTCTGCATTTATTAAAAAAGTATATTTCGCCTATTTCGGTTTGAAGTTAGGCGATCAAGACAAACCGTGGGCTCCTCACAAAGTGTGCAAGACATGTGAGGAAGATCTACGCTTATGGATGAAAGGTAAAAAACAAGCATTTCGTTTCGGAATACCTATGATGTGGCGTGAACAAAGAGACCACAGCAGTGATTGCTATTTTTGCTCTTGCATTGTGAAGGGATACAACTTAAAAAATAAGAACGTAATAAGTTACCCCAACCTTCCCTCAGCAATTAAGCCTATGCCTCATAGCAACGAAGTACCTGTGCCTGAACCACCAAAATCTTTGGATCATATTTGTGTGGACGGTTCTGATCATGATGAGACTCATCAGATGGCTTTTCCCGATGAGTCCAGTACTTCCGAGTTTGAAACTGAACCAGATCCGAAACCTGAACTTTTCTCTCAAGCTGAATTGAATGATTTAGTCCGGGATTTAGGACTCCCAAAAGATGCTGCCCAACTGCTAGGTTCTCGGCTTAAACAGAAAAATCTATTGTCACCAGGAACAACTTTTTATTGGTACCGCAACCGCGAGACACAATTTTTGAAGTATTTCAGCAAAGAGGAAGATTTGGTATTTTGCAACGATATATACGGAGTGATGGAAAAGTTTAAACTCAAGTATGATCCTGCTGAATGGCGGCTGTTCATTGATTCGTCAAAAGACAGCATAAAAGGTGTTCTTCTTCATAATGGCAACACATTCGCTTCAGTTCCTATTGCTCAACTCTGTTATTCTCCAAGAAAAATACGAGAATTTGGCCCTGATTCTTCAGAAGATTCGTTATGATGAGCATAAGTGGATGATTTGTGGAGACTTTAAAATTCTATCCATGCTATTAGGGCAGCAATCCGGTTTCACCAAATATCCCTGCTTCCTTTGCTTGTGGGATAGCCGGGCCCGCGACCTACACTGGGGGAAAAAAGACTGGCCAATTCGGGAGTATTTGAGACCCGGTGAGAAAAATGTTCTTCATGAGAGCTTGGTACCTCGTGATAAAATTCTATTACCACCTCTCCACATTAAGTTGGGTCTCATTAAGCAATTCATCAAGTCCCTTCCAAAAGATGGTGAGTGCTTTCGGTACCTTTGCTCAAAGTTCCCCTGACTTTCTGAAGCAAAGCTAAAGGAAGGAGTGTTTGTTGGCCCTGATATAAGGAAACTCATTTCAGATGGAGCATTCGCTGAAACGATGTCTGAGAAGGAAAAAGAAGCCTGTGATTCCTTCAAGGATGTTGTTCTCAAATTCTTGGGGAACAGGCGGGATGAGAACTATAAGGATATTGTTGCCAGGATGCTCAATGCCTTCAAAGAACAAGGCTGTAACATGAGCCTGAAAGTCCATTTCTTGCACTCCCATGTGAACTACTTTCCCGAAAACCTGGGGGCGTACAGTGAAGAACAAGGTGAAAGGTTTCACCAGGACATCAAGGACGCAGAGAGAAGGAACCAAGGAAGATGGAACACCACTATGATGGCTCATTTCTGCTGGTTGCTGCTGCGGGAAACCCCAGATGAAAAATACGCCAAGCAGCGCACCAAGAGAAGCATTCGGGGTAAGAAGAAACGGGCCCACCAGGAGATTGATTGACCCAAGAATGACTTTAAAATCTAAACTGTGTTGACAAATATCGTGTTTTTACTAAACTTTGAAATAAAAATTTGCTAGTTATTACCACAGTGTCGGATCTCATTTATTAGAATTTTATTTTCACACCATCGGGTGTTTGTCTTCATGTATTGCAATGGTGCGGTTTGCGTTTTCTATTCTTACATACATACCTGTACAACATTTTTTGCACATTTCTTTGCTTTGCTTTGTGTCTAACCTCGCTCTTATATGCTCAATGTTTGTGCACATGTATGTGGCTGTTTTAAGTGCAGACAATTTTGCTACCATTACAGTGTGTTTTGTTGACATTACTCTATTCTTATGTGCTGCCTTGTTACAATTTTCTTTATTCTTATTTGAATAACTACTAAACAATTAGTATAAAGAATTCATCCAAGAAACTTTTATCTTGATCGCACTCAATCTGAAACGTTCACCTCAAACTGCTAACCCAATGTAGCAAAAAATCTGTACGTGATGGAGCAAAGTGGTTACCAGATTTGGATTCAGCGCACCAAAAAACGTAAAAATCAATCGAAACAGAGGCAGTTTAAAAAAAATTTTTTTTAGTGTACCTGTGTAATCTGTCCAAAGTGGAGTTGTCAGCGTCTAATTCATTGGCTTTCTCTTGCCAATTTTTGCCAAATAGATTCTCACCTGTACAAGGGATATTGCCGAGTTTGTCCTGCACCCATAGCTCCATATCGGATGCCTGGAGCCAGGCAATTCTACGTGCACCTATGGCAATGGCAGAGGTTCTGCTTATGCACTCAAAACAGCTGCACGGTTGACAAACATAGACACATCCTGGGCATGTTTGACCAGTGTGAAAAAATCCTGCCTTCTATCCTCAGGAAGAAGAGGGCTCAAAACCTCTAAATCACCTGTGACTTCCTTAAGGAACATTCCCATATATAAAATATAGGAACTGATCCTGGCAGAAAGCATGGAAGCCTGGAAAGTACGACGTCCAAAGGCATCCAGAGTTCTACACTCACGTCCTGGTGGATTAGAGGCATGCCTCTTTGCACTCCTGATCCTTCTCATAGCTGATTCCACCACAATAGAGTGGTGAGGAAGCTGAGTCTTTTGGAAACCAGGACAAGGAGGGACTCGATACATGGTATCCAGTCTACGAGAGTGAGGAGAGGTGGTAAGAGGTGTTTCCCACATCCTTAGCATGAGATCATGCAAGATCTCATGGATAGGCAAAGTAGCCGCCTCTTTAGGAGCTTTGGGATATTGTAGAATCTCGAACTCCTTTGCCCTGGGCTCTGTTTCAGGAGCCACAGTAATGGAAAGACCTCGAGCCACCTCCCTGATAAAATCCTGAAAGGAGATATCTTCTGGAGGAGACATCCTGCGTTTAGGAGAGGAGGGTTCCTCCAGGAGAAGTATTCCGGTACCGACAGAGCTGTCAGAATCCTCAGAATCCTCCAAGGATTCAAAGTACTTTCTGTCCGGATGTTCTTGAAGAGCCCGATACCCGTACTGACCAAAGTCGGTACCGGGGGGAATCGGTACCGGTGTATCGGTACTGGGAGGCATCGCATGACTGGGTGCCGGCAAAGCAAACCCCAATGTCGATGCCGATGCTGTTGGTGTCGGTACCGGTTGAACTGTCTGACGCGGTTCCGAGGGTGTCGATGCCGCAAGGAGAGCTGCCAGACTGCGTTCAATAGCCAGGAACCTCTGGTCTATCGACGCTGCCGATGCCTGGGTATCGGTACTGGAGAAAGCAGCCGGTACCCCAGAGCATGGCACCAGTAGTTCTGCCGAGGTTGAGACCTCGAGAACATCCTGGAGCCCCGATAATGCTTTGGAAGCCGAAACGTCCCGCCGGGGCAATTTTGCCGGTACAGAACCCTCAAGGGCAACGCCAGAGGCATCTCGATGCTTGGAAGGAGATCTACCCTTTCAGGACCGGCTAGACTTATGTTTAGTTACCTGAGATCCATGGGAGGAAGACGAAGCCCTGGAAGACGTCGATGCCACAGAAGCTGCATCGGAGGGAAAAAGGGTGCTGAGCTTAGCAGCCCGGTTTTGTCGACCCCTCTTGGACATCATGGCAAAAGCCATACACTCGGAGATGGAGTGGTCAGGACCTAAACATTTAAGACACCACTCATGGGTGTCGGTGATAGAGATGGTACCGCCACACTTGGTGCACTTTTTGAAACCCGAAGCGGGTTTTTCTATAGTGGAGGAAATTTTGGGCCTAAGGCCTAAGGCCCAAAATGGTGCGTGCACCTGGAAAAGAAAAGTTTGGAAAAAAAAACTTTTTTTTTTTTTTAAAAAGAAAGAAAGAAAGGAGAACCGGCAGTACCGGTATAGCGTTGAGGAAGGCAGACGCAACTACAAAAAAGAAGATGAATAAGGAAACGTTTCTGAGGTGACAGGAACAACGACCTGCTGGCTACGAGGAAAACGAAGAACTGGAGAGAGGCAGTTGGGAAAGGCGGGAAGGCAGCACGCAGGCGCTGTGGGATGCTCCCAAAAGCTTTCTATTGGACGCTGGGGAGCGTTCCCGTGCAGGCTCCGTCAGTACCGACGATACCCATATGTGAGGACTACATTCCTGCTTGCTCCTGGATATTACAGCAGTGCTTGAGATACAGTGTGATACAGCAGCAAAAGAGATATAATAAAAAACAGCAGTGCATAAGATACAATATGGTAAAACAATGCCTGAAATATAATGTAATGTGGCGGTGCATAAGTACAATAAGGTACAGCAGTGTCAAGTTATAATGTGATACAGCAGTGCCTAAGATACAATATGGTACAGCATTGCCTAAATTATAATGTGTTACAATGATGTTTGAAACACGCTGTGATACAGTGAACATAAGAACATAAGATATGCCATACTGGGTCAGACCAAGGTCCATCAAGCCCAGTATCCTGTTTCCAACAGTGGCCAATGTAGATCATACGTACCTAGCAGTTTCCCCAAAAGACACAGTGATGTTAGCGAGGCAAAGTGATACCACAGAGCTTGAGATAGAGTATGGTGCAGCAATAGTTGAGGTATAATGTGATCGTCAGTATAATGGAGTCAGTATAGTGTGCAATAAGCAGTGCATAAACTGAGATATGTTCAACAGGGACTGAGAAGCTGGGTGCATAACAGTGCGCTGAGATAAGCAAAATGTCCGCATAAGAATGGAGAAACTCTGTTGAAGGGTATGGCTTAGGCAGAGCAGTGGTAGAGAGAATATTGACTAAGAGAACAGGTACTGGCGTGCAAGATTTTTGTCCTGCTTTTTTCGCTAGAAGGAGGTACAGAGGGGTTTACAAATTTAGTTAAGGCAACAAAAAATTAAACAATCAGATGAGAACATTACAAGACAGCTTTTGATTTACCCAGGTCCATACCAAGGGCTGTGTGAGTAGTGGAACTACACAGAGTGCAAGTATAGAAGGGGTGCTGATGTCATCACTGCGCTTCCGGGAAGCCTGACATGAGTTCCTGTGCGTGTCTGGATGGGAGGGGGTGCCAGGTTTGTGAGTCACACAAGGCACATTTCTAGCTTGGTACAGTCCTGCTTTTATCCATCATTATCACTATTAATCCCCAATTCTGTCATTACATCAGTGTTATGCTAAAGAACATTGAGATACATTAAAACCACAGTACTATATACAAGAGTAATTATCTTGGTATATTTGTATAAGTGGAAAATTCTCATGTTCTAAGCTGCTGAGCAGTGCTATCTTATCCTCAAGATTGTGTTTCATTGTTTCTGTTTATTATTGGGTCTTAGAATTCCTTGAAGAGTATGGTTTTCAGTGAGCACCTAAATTGATGTAGGATTCTTCAGAGCATGTCAAGTAGACATGAGTTCCTGTGCGTGTCTGGATGGGAGGGGGTGCCAGGTTTGTGAGTCACACAAGGCACATAGCACTGCTCAGCAGCTTAGAACATGAGAATTTTCCACTTATAGCTAGAAATGTGCCTTGTGTGACTCACAAACCTGGCACCCCCTCCCATCCAGACACACACAGGAACTCATGTCAGGCTTCCCGGAAGCGCAGTGATGACATCACCACCCCTTCTATACTTGCACTCTGTGTAGTTCCACTACTCACACAGCCCTTGGTACGGACCTGGGTAAATCAAAAGCTGTCTTGTAATGTTCTCATCTGATTGTTTAATTTTTTGTTGCCTTAACTAAATTTGTAAACCCCTCTGTACCTCCTTCTAGCGAAAAAAGCAGGACAAAAATCTTGCATGCCAGTACCTGTTCTCTTAGTCAATATTCTCTCTACCACTGCTCTGCCTAAGCCATACCCTTCAACAGAGTTTCTCCATTCTTATGCGGACATTTTGCTTATCTCAGCGCACTGTTATGCACCCAGCTTCTCAGTCCCTGTTGAACATATCTCAGTTTATGCACTGCTTATTGCACACTATACTGACGATCACATTATACCTCAACTATTGCTGCACCATACTCTATCTCAAGCTCTGTGGTATCACTTTGCCTCGCTAACATCACTGTGTCTTTTGGGGAAACTGCTAGGTACGTATGACCTATATTGGCCACTGTTGGAAACAGGATACTGGGCTTGATGGACCTTGGTCTGACCCAGTATGGCATATCTTATGTTCTTATGTTCACTGTATCACAGCGTGTTTCAAACATCATTGTAACACATTATAATTTAGGCAATGCTGTACCATATTGTATCTTAGGCACTGCTGTATCACATTATAACTTGACACTGCTGTACCTTATTGTACTTAATGCACCGCTACATTACATTATATTTCAGGCATTGTTTTACCATATTGTATCTTATGCACTGCTGTTTTTTTATTATATCTCTTTTGTTGCTGTATCACACTGTATCTCAAGCACTGCTGTAATCTCCAGGAACCTGTACCTCCTTCTAGCGAAAAAAGCAGGACAAAAATCTATGAATAAATGAAATTGTCTTAAAATCTTCTTGCACATAGGGTTGCTTATTGGCTCTACATTTTCCTGACAGGACTGATCCAGTTCTGGGTTTACCCCATTTCTTTAGGGAATTGTAGTCTTGCTTTGTTAAACATGGACTATAAAACGAATTCCCTCAAGGAGCCAATATCAACAGATACTAACAAAAAAAAAAACCCACAAAAAAGGCACACAAAAATCAAAAAGACAAAAACAGAAAGACGTGGGATACCCCAATGAAAGACAGGCCAGTCTGGAGAAAAAATAAGTATAACAAAACGTAGAGGAAAAAAGACCTCAGCAGCCCCCAACCTACAAACGGGAGGACTCATGTCTCACACAGGACAACAATGGCACAAAAGTGTAAAGACTCAGCTTACATCAACGGTCATAGAAAAAAAACTCTACAAAAATACCAGACTGATGCTGCCTAACATAGGTATAGAGTATACACAGCGTTGTGCTCAGCGTGATGTAACAGTCCAATGCAATGTAAAACAACGGAAACTGGAACTTATCTGCTACTCCAATCAACAGAAGATGAATTGAAAAGCTCAGTTGTCAAACGGCAAGAACAAACAATGAAGTGGGAGCCCCGACATCAGATGTTTCGCCTCACGGCTTCCTCGGGGAGCTCCAAAGTTTGTGCCGAGCCTGCAAGTAGATCCAGACAACGCTGATAGTCACAAATGGAAAAGTAGGGTAAAGAAGAGCACCAGCGAAAAGCTATCACTGTGAGGGTAAAATAAATGCGCTTTTTGAATTTTACCCGCCACAGTGATAGCTTTTCGCTGGTGCTCTTCTTTACCCTACTTTTCCATTTGTGACTATCAGCGTTGTTTGGATCTGCTTGCAGGCTCGGCACAAACTTTAGAGCTCCCTGAGGAAGCCGTGAGGCGAAACATCTGATGTCGGGGCTCCCACTTCATTGTTTGTTCTTGCCGTTTGACAACTGAGCTTTTCAATTCATCTTCTGTTGATTGGAGCAGCAGATAAGTTCCAGTTTCCGTTGTTTTACATTGCATTGGACTGTTACATCACGCTGAGCACAACGCTGTGTATACTCTATACCTATGTTAGGTAGCATCAGTCTGGTATTTTTGTAGAGGTTTTTTTCTATGACCGTTGATGTAAGCTGAGTCTTTACACTTTTGTGCCATTGTTGTCCTGTGTGAGACTTGAGTCCTCCCGTTTGTAGGTTGGGGGCTGCTGAGGTCTTATTTCCTCTCCTTTTTGTTATACTTATTTTTTCTCCAGACTGGGTTGTCTTTCATTGGGGTATCCCACGTCTTTCTGTTTTTGTCTTTTTGATTTTTGTGTACCTTTTTTTGGGGGGGGGGGGTTTGTTAGTATCTGTTGTTAAACACGGAAACATAGAAACATGATGACAGATACAGACTATACAGCCTATCCAGTCTGCCCTTCCATATGAAGCTCTAAGCTCTACACTCTCTTTTTAACTTTAGAGATCCTCTGTGTTTGTCCCATGCTTTCTTGAATTCAAATACAGTTTTTGTCTCTACCACCACCACTGGGAGACTATTCCACGCATCTACCATACTTTCCATAAGGAAATACAGTATTACTCCTGAGTCTATCCCCTGTCACCTTCCTCCTATGCCCCCTTGTTGCAGAGCTTTCTTTCAATTGAAAGAGGGTCTCCCATACATTTATGTCATGGAGGTGTTTAAACACCTCTATCATATCTCCCCCTTACGTCTTTCTTCCAAAGTATACACACTGAGATCTTTAAGTCTGTCCCCATATGCCTTACTGTATGACGAAGCCTTCTGACCATTTTGGTAGCCACCCTCTGCATTGACTTCATTCTGTGTATATTCTTTGAAGGTGTGGTCTTCAGAATTGCACACAATACTCCAAATGAGGTCTCACCAAAGACTTATACAGAGGCACTATCACCTCCTTTTTCCTGCTGGCCATTCCTCTCCTTATGCACCCAAGCATTCTTCTGGTTTTCGTCATTACTTTTTCTACCTCTTTAGCTACCTTAAGCTCATCAGAAGTAATCACCCCTAGGTCCTGCTCTTCTTTCATGGACAGAAGCATTTCACCCCTATAATGTACTGCTCCCTTGATTTTTGCAGCCTAAATGCATGACTCTAAATATTTTAGCGTTAAATCTCAGTTGCCAAATTCTCAACCATGCTTCAAATTTTGCTAAATCCTTCCCAATGTTATCTATACCTTGCAGAGTGTCTATCCCATTCCAGAATTCGGTATCATCAGCAAAGTGACAAACCTTAGCCGATAGCCCTTCTGCAATATCACAAAAATGTTAAAAAGAATCGGACCAAGGACAGATCCCTGCAGCACACCACTGGTAACATCCTTCTCCTCAGAGTGACCACCATTTATCTATACCCTTTGTCACCTCCCACTCAACCAATTTCTAACCCAGTCAGTCACTTTAGGGTCCATCCCCAGAGCATTCAATTTATTTATGTTGCCTGTGCAGAACAGTGACAAAGCCTTTACTGAAATCTAAGTACACCACATCTAGAGCTCTCTTTTGATCCAAGTCTCTGGTCACCAAGTCAAAGAACTTAATGAGATTTGTTTGACAGGACCTGCCTTTTGTAAAACCTTGCTATCTTGAATCCTGCAATCCACAGGATTCCGGAAACCTCATTATCCTCTGTTTTAACAGCCTTTCCAGTAGTTTGCTCACCACAGAGGTCAGACTAACCGGTCTGTAGTTCCTATCCTCATCCTTAGTTCCGCTTGTGTAAAAAGGGACCACATGTGCCTTTTTCCAGTCTTCTGGGACCATGCCAGACTCAAAAGAAAAATTGAAAAGGTCAGACAGTGGAGCCACTAGAACTTCCCTATGTTCGTTCAGCACTCTCAGATGTATCCCATCCAGCCCCATTGCTTTGTCTACTTTTAGTTTAGCTAGCTTCTCGTGAACACTGTCTTCTGAAAATTGTTCAGGATCCAGTTCACTTCTGTTTCTACTCAGAAGTACAAGTCCCTGCATGTAATAGGGTAAAACCAAGATGCAATCTACCCTGTCTGGAGAATCTGGAGCCCATTTTCTTGGCTGTAACAGTCTTTATTTATCTTTTACATTGTTATGGTCTTGCTTCATCAGCTTAATTTGTAAAAAAGATAAAGAGCTCGAACAGCTTTCTTTCCTATCAGATAAATGTTTCTCTGTTTTAGCATTTCAGTTGAGTTCAATGAGTCTTTCTTCATTACTCTAATCAAGATCATGATGGTCAGGTCCAGTGCACTTATTGTGTTTTTTCACCCTCTCCTTGACAATCAATATTTTGCTGTATTCCACACAATGACTTGATAATATTCAGATATTTGTGAATGAAAGATATGTAAAATAAAACTGCTTTATATTTTTGTCAGCTGGACGCTTAATAAAACAAAATATTAAAACATGTGTAATTTGAAAGGATAGCTCTTTCCTATAATTCATTACTTTTTACATCTTGTAATGTCTGCTGTGTGGTTCTTAACTTTAAGCAGCTCTGACATGCAAGCAGAATCTATGATATTTTGTACCTGTGATAGCACTCTGCATGCTCGAGAGTGCAGTTCCTTCAGCGCTGACCTTTCCATCTATCTCAAAAATTAACAGCAACCTGACTGGCACCTACCCTGGGCTTTGGATAAGTGCTGAAACACTCATAAGAACTGGTGGCCTAACTCCATTCCTCCTGCCATCCACTTTCTTTGTTTCTCCTTGTTTGCTCAGAAACCCCCGACTATTTTTTCCACTTGCTCAGCATAGATGTGCAGCATTTGATTTTAACTCTCCAACTTTTATATGTCCTGTTCTCATCTACTGCCTTTACGTCTGACATACCAAGCTTTTCCCCCGTAGACACAGAATTGAAGAAAAGACTTAGTAAATCGGACCCTTTGCGTTCATCGCAACTGCCAGACTCAAGTACAGCAAATTTATGAGCAGGGAACGTTGCATGTGCATAACACTCGGCTTCCTTTTGGGAAGCATTGCAGCTGAACATGCATCTCAAGCTGTGAAAAAAATCTGTTTGCGCTGTCAAAAACAGCAGCAGTAGCAGCAGCAGCAGGAGAAGGAAGATTAGCTGCTGCAGATGGGAATCCTTAGGCTCCTACTGTTGCTTGTGAGAGAGGCTGGTCAGCGGGCTGCCTAGGATATTACTGGGCGACTGCTGAGAAAAGTAAATCCTCTCTGGGTATGTGGTGGCATTTGGGGTGAGGGATGATCCTGTAGCACAGTGTTTCCACTCCAAAACTAAAAAGAAGAGATAATGGGGAGGAGAGGTGTCTTTCCAAGATGGTAGCATGCTACACCAGGGCTCTGTTTGGTGTCTTTTTTTTCCTTTATACTGCTGTCAAATATTTTTCCTTTATACTGCTGTCCAGTATACTGCTGTCAAATATTTTCTTTAATCTTTCCAATAGGTTAAATGTAGGAAAACCTCATATATAGGCTCCAGAGACATAGCTTTTACAGCAGTTTTGGAGTCCATAGACTTGTGATTTTGTTGACTGTGGTCTCTGGGTAAAGCTGCCCCCCATAGAGTCTAATTCCGTCCTGCATGTCCTGGCCCTGTACAGCCAGGTAGAATCGGGGCATGCAGCGGTAGCACCCAATTCTTATCCCGTGGAGGCTAGACGTACCCGCAGGATCAGAATCGGTCTACCGGCCTGGACATGCAGACCAGCCCCGATTCTGATCGGTCGCACACCCAGCCACATACCCGGCTAATTCAGCCAGGCTCCTGAATGGAGCCACAGTGCCATGGTATCGTGGCTCCATTCAGGAGCCAGGATCACCGGCTGACAGACAGAGCTATGTTTCCCCACAGCCTGACTCCCGATTGGGTCTTCCAAGCTTGGATCGGGCTGCGGGGAACCCCCTGTGCCCCCTCACCTGCTCCTCCGGTTCCTGCGCTGTGATCCCTCGCCGTCCAGAGGACTTATTCACCTTCGAGGAAAACCTCATACATTGAAGGCCCCGGACATACATGCACCGATGCACCGTCGTCGCTCCACTTCTGGACCACCCCCGTCTAAGGCTCCCCATACAACAGCGCTGTTCGTACAGAGAGCCTTTGTGCCAGGAGCAGCAGGGGGACGAACAGCAGGGATGTATGTCCTGCCTGGACTTTCATCCCTGCTTTCATGGCACAGAATGACCCCCATAGTGAATCTTCTTGCACAGTCTTTTTAAATGGAGGTGTCTCTGTACTGAGAGACTGGTATTTCGCTGTCCACTGAAGCTGTGGAATGGCCCATCTCACTGGGAATTTGTCAGTATTAGTGCTGGAGGGTAGATTCAGGAACTCCTTCGGTGCTTTGTCATTTCCATGGTAAATGTCACTCAAAAACAGGAGGCTAATAGGGGGTAATTTTATAAAGGATTTTTTGGTGTGTAAATCCTCTTCTGTGCATCTAAGAAACTTCTTATTCAATTACCCCATGCAAAAAAGAGCAGTGGTTGACAAGAAGACAGATACTTTTATGTTAACTCAAGGGCAAATTTGGGTGGAGAATGGGCAAAGGCATGAAGTACGCACAGAGGTTATAAATTACTAATCTACCCATATACTTCAGCTGCATACATTTACACCAGTTCCCAAGCTGCAGCCTCTACTTGCATTCTGCCTATTTGTTTCTGAAATGATTCTCAACAAAATATTGTCTGAGACAGAAACCTTGATGTCCCCACAACTGTCTTTTTTTACTATCATGCTTTGATCCAACATATTCATAGACAACGTCCATGGCTGATTTATAATGGTGAAGGACTGTGAATTGTTTGGCCATCCTCTGCCATTCTGGCTTTCATGCTGTCAGCATTTGCAATATTTTCTAGGCGTAGTTACTATGGTTCTGTTGACAGTACAGCTGTAGGTCTTCAACTACTCGGCTTCCCTTCTGCTCTTGGAGGCAAATCCTTTTCATCTGATTTGGGAGAGATTTCCTGAGACAAAGATGTTTTTCAAAGTCAGAACAGCTTCTCTTAATAAGGAGCCACAGACCCTAGCTCCCTGGTAGATAGACTTTGAGTCTATCTACCAGCTGTCACCTCCCTCCCCCTATGCCGATGCCACAGCATTCCCTGCCCCGGCTGGCCTGAGGAGCAGAGTACTGGTCCAGAAATCAAACCAAGGTCCTTTTCATGGCAGTGTATATACTCAGCCAGGGCCGGTGCTACCATTAGGTGAACTAGGCAGCCACCTAGCATGCCGGTCCTCCGGGGGTGCCTACTGCTGCCAGTCTTCGAGGCCAATAGTGGCAACAATTGACTCCAAACTGTGATGCAGAGCTTACCTGCACGTGAAGTCTGCACTTGCATAAACTGGAAGTAGGTGCCAGAGGGGTGCAGAAGCAGAAAATACAAAGCAAAAGAAACTGCAATAAAGCACTGGCATGTGCAGGTAAGTGCTGTGTTGCAGTTTGGGGTCCCTTACTGCTGCAGCAGGCCCCAGAGAGGGGCAGCAGCAGTGGCAATGGGAACAGTGGGGGAGGGGCACATAGAGAAGCAGTAGGATAGAGGGCCTGCCTAGGGAATCTCCCATCCATGCAGTGGCTCTGCACTGAGCGACTAGGTTAGCACCACGTTAACTATATTTTGAGGTGTGGCTTGGGATTTATTTATTTAACCAGTTTTCTATGCTACCTTATCCTTCAATCAAAGCAGTTTACATTATGTAATTACTACAAACAGGTACTGGATATATTCCCTTCTCCCCAAAGGGCTCACAATCTACGTGTACCTGAGGCAATGGAGGGTTAAATGGCTTGCCCAAGGCCACAAGGAGCACCTATAGGACTAGAAACCCCAGTCCCTCCAGCTTGAGATTGCTGTCCCCAGGTGGGACTTGAACCCATGGCCCTCCAGCCTGAAGTACTGTGTCCTAACCACTAGGCCACTCCTTGCCACTATGCCAGAAATATAAATTGTTAGAGACACTGAATAAATTTTCATGCCAACAATAAAAAAAATTGTAAGGAGGCAGAACAACATTATAGCATGCAGACTGCTCTTGAGAACTCAACACCTTTTCCTGCAGTCTTTGACTACAATGGAGAAGGCTAAACGGTGAACCCTCCTTGTGGTATTAGGGATCCCCTAGAGATGATGGGACCATTTTTGTGGTTTGAGGAGCGGCTTGTGACCTCAGGTAAAGTTTTGATCTGTCCCTTGAAAGAGGAAGAATGGTCCCCATGGATGTTGCTTTGCATTCAAAGGGCAGATGTTAGCCAAGTACAGTGTTAGAAGTGGCAGCCTGGATGCCCAAAGATGACGTTAGACCAGGGGTTCTCAACCCTGTCCTCGGGACCTACCTAGCCAGTTGGGTTTTCAGGATAACCACAATAAATATGTAGGAGAGAGATTTGCATACACTGCCTCCATTATATGCAAATCTCTCTCCTACATATTCATTGTGGTTATCCTGAAAACCCGACTGGCTAGGTGGGTCCCGAGGACAGGGTTGAGAACCCCTGCGTTAAACACTGATTGAATGTGACAGGAATAGCAGTGCTAGTTGTGCAGATCAGCACTGTAGAAATTGAAGAGCAGGCAGGAGATGTCAAAGCAGAATTATATGGGTATCCACTGAGGTAAGTATGCCCTCTATGATAGCACTTTTACAACACCTATCTCAAGCAGAATCCCAGGCAACTATAGACTGCATTAAAAGATATCAGGTTTCTTCTTCTCCTGCGATCTTACCTCTGGACAGTGTTTCACTCCAGTTCATTTGGATTGTAGTGGTCTGGACTGACGCTACTCTCATTGGCTCCGTAAGGCAATATATGTGCTTTCTTTGAAAATATGGTCAACAGGATCAATGTATGTCCAAAGAACCAGTGAATAAATAAATCTATGTCTTAGATGGGGCACATATTCAGGGCTGTTAAGATGGATATTTGCCTTGAAAGCATTACACACAACGTTGATTAAAAATAATCTGAGCCTCCAAAATAGGGTTGAATGGCTGAAAAATGGTTCAAGAAGAAGTAATTTTTATTTTATGTATTTTCAAGATGTTTGTCACACATGTGCGAGAGATAAAGAAAGTGTTCACATTCCAGGCAAAGTCCATGCCTTTCCTTGAGAAGATTCAGTATCTTCACAATATCTTCTTGTGAACAGAAGAAGAGATCAAAATGTTGGACTCCTGCAAGATCCTGCAGAGGAGAATATACTGAATTGGACTCAATTTTAGAGCCATCACAGGAGGCAATAATGGCTAGAGCTCTCAACTCAGTCCTCACGACACACCTAGCCAGTCAGGTTTTCAGGATAACCACAATGAATATGCATGAGAGAGATTTACATACAATGGAGGCAGTACATGCAAATCTCTCTCATGCATACTGTGTTATCCTGAAAACCTGACTGGCTAGGTGTGTCGTGAGGACTGGGTTGAGACAGGGCCGGCCCAAGGGGGGTGCGGGACCAAGTGCGGAGACTCAGTGCTGGGCCTAATTTGCATAATAGACCTCATTTGCATACATATTTGCATAATATTACCATACACTAACTTTTAGTAAACGTGCCTCTTAATGAGGGTATGGATAAAGAAAGACTAAAAGATTTCTACATTACTATAATCCAGTGCCAACCACCAGGC
Organism: Ichthyophis bannanicus; assembly: GCA_033557465.1. Lineage (NCBI taxonomy): Eukaryota > Metazoa > Chordata > Amphibia > Gymnophiona > Ichthyophiidae > Ichthyophis > Ichthyophis bannanicus. The sequence continues at coordinate 855,910,943 of CM066034.1, forward strand.
ACATTAGGAACTACTACAAACACTGCCCATTTAGAACCCATAGCAAACCCGCCATATCCTAACAGCACTACCAGGACTCACAAAGCACCATACCCTACCTATCAAAAGGAAATGCTGCAAATATTAAACCAATACATTTCAGAGAACAACAATACATGACCTATGGGGAAAGAGAACAAGTGGCAATGTCAAATAGGAATTACATAAACAGAATACCTCAGCTCAGTTACACATGCAGAACATAGACCATCACCAAACAAGGAATCACAATTTAGAAACAGGAAGACAATAATTAAACTGGGAACCCCAAAAGCCAAACTTGGAATGTACAACACTGTAGAAATAAAACTATAAATTAATTTCCTCTTGTACTAAACAAAGCGCAGACATTAATGATGCACATTTCCCAGAGCTAACATATTCCAGTTAATAAATTCAAAATAAAGAGATATTTGTCTATCTTTTGTGCATTTTTTTTCAGTTACAATTGCTCCAGCCACTTTCTTCTGGTTTCTTTGTGTCTTCTGCTAACTCTCCATCGTCTGCTGTCCATTTGTCCTTTCTTCTCTCTTCTAGTTTTTTTCCATTCTCTCTCTACATCTGCTTTAACATACTAATCTTTCTCCTTTTGCTCTTTCCTCATTCCTATTTCATCCACTCAAGTTTTACCCCTCCATCCTCAATCCCCACTTACTCTCCCAATATCCGGCCAATTGTAGATTTGTCTTCCCTCCCACACAAAATATTGTTCCCTCTCCATTTCACTCTCCCAGCTCCATCCCATTCTAATCCTCGCCCAACATCAGCTCTCTTCTAGTTCCAGCCCCACCCAGCATCCGCTCCCTTCTAGTCCCCGCATCAGCCCATTTCCAGTCCTAGCCCCACATAAGCCCATTTCCAATCCTATCCTAGCCCCACCATCAGCCCATTTCCAGTACTAGCTCCCCCATCCATTTCCAGTGCTATCCGAGTCCCTCCATCAGCTCATTTCCAATCCCAGCCCATCAGCCCATTTCTAGTCCTTTCCTAGCACCACCATCAGCCCATGTCAAATCCTAGCTCCCCTCCACTCAGCCCATTTCCAATCCAAGCCCCCCATGAGCCTACTTCCAGTTCTGGCCCCTCCATGAGTCCATTTCAATCCAAGCCCCCACCACAGCCCATTTCCAATTTTAGCACCCCCCAACAGCCCATTTCCAGTCCTATACTAGTCCCTCCATCAGCCCATTTCCTGTCCTAGTTCCCTCCCCTCACAGCCCATTTCCATTCCAAGCCCCCTCCCCATCAGCTATTTGCAGTTCAAGCCCCTCTTCCACTCAGCCCATTTCCATTCCTAGCAGCCCCCCATCAGCCAACTTCCAGTCCTAACCCCCCTATCAGCCCATTTCCAGTCCTAGCCCCCCATAGCCCATTACTAGCCCTTACCCCCATCAGCCCATTTCCAGTCCTAGCTCCCCATAGCCCATTACTAGCCCTTACCCCATCAGTCCATTTCCAGTCTTAGCCCCCCCCATAGCCCATTACCAGTCCTAACCCCCCATCATCCCATTTCCAGTCCTAGCCCCCCATAAGCCCATTACCAGTATAGCCCCCCATAGCCCATTACTACATTACTAGTCCTAACCCCTCCATCAGCCCACTTCCAGTCTTATCTCCCCCAGCCCATTACCAGTCCTAACCCCCCCATAGCCCATTACCAGTCCTAACCCCCCTCCCCCCCATCCGCCCAGGTAGATTTAAAAAAGACAAACCGGCTGCTGCTGCCACTGCTGCCGTGGCAGCGGCAGAATCAAGCGTCCCGCGGGGCCCCCCCCTGCCCGGCAGAGCCTCCCTGCAGCATCAGCTCCCGAGTCCCAAAGCGTGGGCTTTAAGAGCCGCAAAGGGAAAGTTTCCCTTTCTCGCGGCTCTGTTAATTCCGCCAGGGCTGATGGGATTTCCCATCAGCCCCGGTGGGCTTAACAGAGCCGCGAGAGGGCAGAGAAGCTCTCCCTTTGCGGCTCTGAAAGCTGACGCTGAGGGAGCTGATGCTGCAGGGAGGGTTCTGCCGGGCAGGGGGGCCCCGCGGGATGGTTGATTCTGCCGTTGCCACGGCGGCAGCAGCACCCGATTTGTTTGTTTTTAATCTACCTGGGCTGATGCAGAATGTTTTTTGCACGAGGGCCCCTGAAACATGGGGCCCTGTGCAAAAAACATCCTTGCTCAATGGACGGGCTGACCCTGGGTTGAAAACCCCTGGGCTATAGCAACCATCTTGGTATTTGTTGCCTTGGAAATGAAGTGAAATTGACAGAATGTTTGTTTTCAAAATAAAGATAGAATTTTTCTTGGTCAGGTCAGGATATTCCCTGATTTTTCTAGAATAAGTAAGAAAGAATAAAGGGCCCGATACTGAGGCGGGCAGGCCTGCCCACTGACCCCCTTAACCCAGATGCTCCAGCAGCCGCAGAGACTACACGAGTAACAGCGATTTTTGTTGCTACCCACATAGCCTCTGCATCTTAAAGATAGGCAAGGTTTTTTTCTCGCCTGTCTCTAAGGTGGAGAGGACTATGCGGGTAGCAATGAAAATCGCTGCTACTCATGTAGTCCCTTCCTCTGCCCCCTCTATCCCCCAGAATACCCCTAACATGCCCTGATGCTATGCGGATAGCATCTTGGCACGTTAGGGACTTAGCCGGGATATTCAAAGAGCACTACCCGTGTAGGTGCCCTTCAAATTTCCCAGATAAGGCCCTTACACAGGTAACTAAAGAAGTTACCCATATAAGGGCCTTTGAATATCGGGCCCAAAATGTTTTTGATGTTGTGCTCTAGAGCTCTGGGGAACAAGATCTGCCTTTTTTTATCCAGATCAGCTGGAAAATTTCCTGAGAGAACATACAGTCGAGTTGACAGGAGGAATAAGATGTTAAAATGTCTGTGAGATCTAATGCTTTCTGGGTCCGGACTTTTTATTTCTCCAATAGGTGGCATCATCTTGGAGTTGTCTTTATATTTCTTTTTCTTTCTTTCCAACCTAACTGATTGTTAAAAAGTAATTATATATATTTGTCTGTCTGGGGGCAAAGTGTGCAGACCATTAACTGCAGTGAAATGGAAGACACTCACCACAACGTGTGACCCCACAACACTGTCTGGAGTTAGCCAACATGACACCTCCCGTAAACAAGGTACATATGGCCTAGGGTAGCAACACACAGTTCTCTTGGCATGTTCCTGGGTGAGCCTACTACCCTGCCTTGGGCCCTAAGCTTCATATCCTCTCTGGACCCCTGCAAGGCTAGTATGCATGTGCATCTATCAGGGGCAGGACACCCTTTCATACTACCCATGGCTGTCTATGGCACTTGCCAATGGGTCATGCAACTGTGACACATTGGTCTACCCCACAGTCATTGCAATGTTAATCCTCCCTCACCTTCTATAGCTATTCTGTGTAAACACACTATTTATTCATTCAAAGACATAATGGGCCCGATTTTCATTTATCCGTATTTTAGAAGGACAATGTGCCTCGACGGCGCATAGCCCTCCCTGCCGACCTCTAAACCAGATATTCAGTGCCACTGTGATGGCATTGAATATCCAATGATAGCCGCAAAAGCCAGAAGCCGCCGAAGCTAACCAGGAAGCAGTGATATTGGATGCTGCCCAGTAAGCTCCTGTGCCTTAAAGATAGGCGAGGGTTTTCCTCGACTATCTTTACGACACCGATCGCTAACCGGGCAGCATCCAATATTGCTGCTGCCTGGTTAGCACCATTTTCCGCCTCTCTCTGTCCTGGAATGCCCCCAACACACCTCAATGCTAACCGGATAGCATCAAGGCACGTAGGGAACATAGTAGGAGATGTTCAATGGCACTATCCATGTAAGTGCCATTGATATCCTCATTTAAGGCATTTACACAGCTTACTTGGCTGTAAACTGTGTAAATGACTCGAATATCGGGCCCAAGATGTCTTTGGCCTGTTTCTCAACTGTGTCCTGCTCACTGAGTGCGATCTGTACTACAGACATCTGAATGGCCTTTCATTCCACCTGCAAACATTTGTTCATCATTGTGGTAGTCTAAAGTGGAGCTTATGTGCATCCTGTGTCACGTGTCCATGGCTATACTTCGCTGTTCATATGCATAGGAATGCTGTGTGCCCTCTCTTTGGGAAGTAGAACACAGTTTCCACATCCGCAATATTCTGTAGCTCAGCATGTATGGACCACAACTACTACATACACATCACCATGCCCACTGTTACATCATCATAGGCTGCACTGTGTCTGCACAAGGGGTATGACCAAATATAATAGGCATAGCACTTATATGTTGCTCACATTCACATTTTGTCCTTGATGGATCTCTGCTAGAGTTCCAAAAGCACACATCAGTGTTTTGTCCACAAAGGGTCACTCAACCCACTGACACCCATTCCTTGTCATAAGAACATAAGAAATGCCATACTGGGTCAGACCAAGGTCCATCAAGTCCAGTATCCTGTTTCCAACAGTGGCCAATCTAGATCACAAGTATCTAGACCTAGTATCCCAAAAAGACACACAGGATCCACAATGCTTGTAGTGGGGCAAGCAGTAGATTTCCCGGGTCCTTTTTAATAATGGTTTATGAACCTTTCTTCCAGGAACTTCTCCAAACCTTTTTTAAAGCCAGCCACACTAGCAACTTTTACTACATCCTCCGGTAACAAAATCCAGAGTTTGATTACGTGCTGCGGGAAAAAATATCTTCTCTTATTAGTCTTAAATGGATTACATTGTAGTTTCATTGTGTGTCCCCCTAGTCTTTCCATTTTTTGATGGCGTAAACAACCGATCTACATTTACCCATTTCATTCCATTCATTAATTTATAGACCTCTATCATATCTACCTTCAACTGTCTCTTCTCCAAGATGAAGAGCCCTAACCTTTTAAACCTTTCCTCATAGGGGTATCCTTCCATCCTCTTTGTCATTTTGGTGGCTCTTCTCTTTACCTTTCCTAATTCCACTATATTCTTTTTAAGATATCACAACCAGAATTGCACACAATATTCAAAGTGCGATTGCACTATGGAGCGATACAGAGGCATTATAATGTCCTTTGTTTTATTCTCCATTCCTTTCCTTATGATTCCTAGTATTTTATTTGTTTTCTTAGCTACCGCTGCACAATGGGCGGACGTTTTCAACATAATATCTACAATGACGCCTAAAATTTTTTTCCTGGGTGGTGGTTCCTAATGTGAACCTTACATTGTGTAACCATAGTTTGGGTTCTTCTTTCCTAGGTGCATGTTTGCACTTGTCCACATTAAATTTCATCTGCCATTTGAACGTCCAGTCTTCCAATTTGTCAAGGTCCTCTTTCAATTTTTCACAATTCTCTTGTGTTTTAACAACTTTAAATAATTTTGTGTCATCTGCAAAATTTGATCACTTCACTCATTACTCCTATTTCCAGGTCATTTATGAACATGTTAAAAAGCAGCAGGCCCAGCACAGATCCTTGGGATACATAAGAACATAAGAGATGCCATACTGGGTCAGACCAAGGTCCATCAAGCCCAGTATCCTGTTTCCAACAGAGGCCAATCCCGGTCATAAGTACCTAGCAGTATGCCCAAAAGACACAGGTTCCTCAGTGCTTGTATTGGGTCAAGCAGTGATATCCTGGGTCCCTTTTAAAAATGGTTTATGGACCTTTCCTCCAGGAACTTGTCCAAACCTTTTTTAAACCCAGCTATACTAACAGCTTTTACTATATCCTCCGGTAACAAATGCCAGAGTTTGATTACACGTTGAGTGAAAAAATATTTTCTTATTAGTCTTAAATAGTTACCCTGTAGCTTCACTGCATGTCCCCTAGTCTTTTTATATTCGGATGACGTAAACAATCGATCTACGTTTACCAGTTCCACTCAATTCATTAATTTATAGACCTCTATCATATCTCCCCTCAGCCATCTTTTTTCCACGTTGAACAGCCCTAACCTTTTTAGCCTCTCTTTATAGGAGTATCTTTCCATCCCCTTTACCATTTTGGTGGCTCTTCTCTGTACCTTTTCTAATAATGCTATATCCTTTTTAAGATACGGCGACCAGAATTGCACACAATATACAAGGTGCGGTTGCACCATGGAATGATACAGAGGCATTATAATATCCTTTGTTTTATTTTCCATTCCTTTCCTTTCCTTATGATACCTAGCATTCTATTTGCTCTCTTGGCCGCCACTGCCAAGAGGGCGGAGGGTTTTAACATGTTATCCACAATGACGCCTAAATCTTTTTCTTGGGTGGTGGTTCCCAATGTGGAACCTTGCATCGTGTAACCATAGTTTGGGTTGTTCTTTCCTAGGTGCATAACTTTGCACTTGTCCACATTAAATTTCATCTGCCATTTTGATGCTCAGTCTTCCAATTTATCAAGATCCTCTTGCAATTTTCCACAATCCTCTTTGGTTTTAACAACTTTAAATAGTTTTGTGTCATCTGCAAATTTGATAACCTCACTCGTTATTCCCATTTCCAGTTCATTTATGAATATGTCAAAAAGCAGCAGACCCAGCACAGATCCCTGGGGTACTTCACTAGTCACCTTTTTCCATTGGGAGAATTTTCCATTTAGCCCTACCCTCTGCTGTCTTTTAACCAGTTCCTGATCCACAATAGTACACTGCCTCTTATCCCATGACTTTTTAGTTTTGCCAAAAGTCTCCCATGAGGGACCTTGTCAAAGGCTTTCTGAAAGTACAGATACACTATATCAATTGACTCACCTTTGTCTATCTGTTTATTCACACCTTCAAAGAAACATAACAGATTAGTAAGGCAAGATCTTCCTTGTCTAAAGCCATGTTGGCTGTCTCCCATTAAGCCATGACTATCTAAATGTTGAATAATTTTGTTCTTTATGATAGTTTCTACTATTTTTCCCGGTATTGACGTCAGGCTCACCGGTCTGTAGTTTCCCGGATCACCCTTGGAACCCTTTTTAAAAATTGGCATTACATTGGCGATCTTCCAATCTTCAGGTATTACAGATTATTTTAATGATAGTTCACAGATTACTAATAGCAGGTCTGCAATCTCATATTTCAGTTCTTTCAACACCCTTGGATGTATACCACCACTCTTTCTGTAAATTTAATATTTCCGCAAATCACTCCTGAACCTATCCCCCTTCACCCTCATCCCATGTCCCCTGGTAGCAGAACTTGCTTTCAATTGAAAGAGGCTCTCTCCCTGAACATTTATGCCACGGAGGTATTTAAACATCTCAATCATATCAATTCTATCCCACCTTTCCTCTAAGGTGTACATATTAAGATCCCTAAGTCTGTCCTTATATGCTTTATAATGAAGACCACTAATCATCTTAGTACCCACCCTCTGCACCGACTCCATCCTGTTCACATCCTTTTGAAGGTGCGGTACCCAGAATTGCACACCATACTCCAAATGAGGTCACACCAAAGACTTATACAGAGGCACTATCAACCTCCTTTGTTCTGCTAGCTATTCCTCTCCATGTGCACCCAAGCATCCTTCTAGCTTTTGCCGTCGCCTTTTCTACCTGTTTAGCTACTTTAAGATCATCAGACACAACCACGCCTAGGTCCCGCTCTTCTTTAGTGGACAAAAGTACTCCACCCCCCATACTATATTGCTCCCTTGGATTGCTGCAGCCCAAATGCATGGCCTTACATTTTTTAACATTAAATCCCAGCTGCCAAATTCTAGACCATTCTTGAAGCTTAGCTAGATCCCTGCTCATGTTATTTACACCTTCCTGGGTGTCTACTCTATTGCAGATTTTGGTATCATCCGCAAAGAGGCAAACCTTACCCGACAGCCCTTCCGCTATATCACTAACAAAGATGTTAAAAAGAATCGGACCGATCCATGGGGCACACCAGTGGTAACATCCTTCTCCTCAGAGTGAGCTCCATTTACCTGTACTCTTTGTCGCCTCCCACCCAACCAATTTCTAACCCAAGCAGTAACTTTAGGGTCCATCCCTAGGGTGCTCAGTTTGTTTATAGGTCACCTGTGAGGAACAGTGTCAAAGGCTTTACTGAAATCCAAATACACCACATCTAGAGCTCTCCCTCGGTCCAACTCCCTGGTCACCCAGTCAAAGAAATCAATCAGATTTGTCTGACAAGACCTGCCTCTGGTGAATCCATGCTGCCTTGGATCCTGTAATCCGCTGGACTCCAGAAACCTCACTATTTTCTCTTTCAGCATGAGAGGTATGATGTATAGCTATACTCTACACCAGAGGTTCCCAACTCCAGTCCTGGAGGGCCAAACACCATTCAGGTTTTCAGGCTGTCCCTAATAAATATGCATGAGATGCATTTGCATGCACTGCCCCAATTGTATTCAAATGTATCTCATGCATATTCATTAGGGACAGCCTGAAAACCTGAATGGTGTTTGGCCCTCCAGGACTGGAGTTTGGAAACCTCTGCTCTACACTGTTGCTTTTTGGCATTTGCTTGTTGTAATGGATGGGTTTCAAATGATTATGGGCATCTGTCATTTAGTCCTTGTCATGGGAGGAAGGGGGTCTGGGGATGGGGGGGTGGGCAGGTTGGCTGCAGAATCTACTGCCAAGAACCACTCCTAGGGACAGCCAAGAACCATTCCTAGGGACAGCCCAGATGTAAAGTGCACATAATCCACCACATGCGCAATGCACATCACACTATTTTTAAATAAACACGTGCACTTATCACCAGGAAATGTGTGTGCGCAAATTCTTTCTTATCAGAACATGATGGTGGGCTTCTGGATGTGTCAGCTTCTGAGGGGGAGGGGGTGCTTCATCACCCTCCTTGCTACTGTTAGTGTGAGCTATTGCTTGGTCCTTTGCTTCATGTATCCTGCAGGTGAGAGCCAGGTTGTGTAGCATGCAGCAAGCGACCAATATGTCACAACATTTAACAGGAGTATAAAACAATTTGCCACCCAACCTGTCAAGGCATCTGATTCTTCTCTTCAGGATTCTGAATGTCCCCTCAGTAACAGTCCTGATCTGTCTATGTGACCTGTTGTAGTTCTGCTTTGCTTGTTTCTCAGGGCTGGACATGGGGGGAGGGGAAAGAGCTCATCTGCCAGATCTTCAGATCTGTCATCTGTTGGGGTGGAATACAGGTTTTATTGCTTGCATAAGGGGGTCCTGTCTTTAGCTAGTCTTCCTGCATCCCTATTTGTGGACCAGCAGTTCAGCATTTGCCTACTGCTTTCAATAGATACTATCGGGATTATTCTGAGCCATGAATAGCGGGAATGCTTCTCCTGCCTCCAAATAACTTCCCCGCCGGTTGTGTGGGGAAGTTAGACAGGGCGGGGAATGGGCGGCCCGAGGGCGGAGTCTGGGCAGGCAATGGGCGGTCACCGGCCCTGGAAGTACAGGGCCAGCAACATGTTCGGGGAAGTTATTCCACCTCCGAGGTGGAATAACTTCCCTGGATGTTTAGTTTTGCAGCTGCTGGGGCGCAGATGGGGCAGGGGGGGAGGCCAAGGGACATTCCCCACAGCCCAACCCTGGCCTTAGGAGGCCAAATTGGGGGTCAGGCTGTGGGGAATTAGCATCTGTTGCAGGCGGCTGGCATCGTGGATTTTAAATGGAGCCATGGTGCCATGGCAACAGGACACCATGGCACCACGGCTCCATTTAAAAGCCCTGACTGAGTTATTCAGGCTGTGCATGTATGTGCCTGCACATACATGCCTGATCAATGTGGCAGCAGGGGCAAAAGCAGCCTTTATTATTCTTAAAAGGACGAGTGTGCCAATAAACCCGACACTGGCCGTGTTTCGTAAAATACTTCCTCAGGGGTATTTGGCTCACTAATAAATAAATAAATAGTTAAAACATGAATAAGAATAGTAAATTAATAAGAGCATGCAAGTTAAAATCAAAATAAAACGAAATTAAACAATGAAAGCAAGGATAGCCAAAAAATAATAAGTGCAACATCTTAATCAATTATTAATTTTTAATGTACATAGTAACATGAGACATAACTATATATCATTTTTTGTTGTCATCATCTTTATTATTAACTTATACCTGTCATCTTTTTGTGATTCCTTTTAGTAAAGTCCGAAGGTGATTCTAGGGCTACATAGTTACACAAAACAACGTGGTATTAGCGATTGACCTTATATACTCATATATACTCATAAGGTATTTGCACTTATACATTCCTGTTGTAGTGACAGGTTTGATTTTACTATTTATGTACAATCTTATGTTTTTTATTTTTTGATAAGCACAGTAAATAGATAAAATTATTAGTTTTTTAGTGCAGTCTCCCTCCTCTTAGGGTTTAATTTTGTTTCTTTTTATTTTATAGTTAAGGTTGCAATTGGTTGTTTTCAGATTTTTATAACTTGTTAAGTTTTATTTATGTATATGTGCACAAATAGTGATGTACTCTATTCCAACTGATTCACTCCTGTTTTCCTCGTCCCTCCTTTAGTTTCCCATTAGTTTATCATTGGTGTTTCTCTTTTTGTTTGTTAAAGGCTGTTTTTTATGTATATTTATGTATGAAATACCCATTGTGAACATTTTTATGACTGCATGCACTTCATAGTTATATTGATTAATATACTTTTATGCTGATTAATGTACTTTTATGTTTATATGTTTATATGTATATGGTTGTTATATGTGTTTTATGAAATTAATAATTGATTAAGATGTTGCACTTATTTTTGGCTATCCTTGCTTTTATTGTTTAATTTTGTTTTATTTTGATTTTAACTTGCATGCTCTTATTAATTTACTATTCTTGTTCATGTTTTAACTATTTATTTATTTATTAGTCAGCCAAATACCCATGAGGAAGTATTTTACGAAACACGGCCAGTGTCGGGTTTATTGGCACACTTCTTGAAGGAATAAACAATCGATTTACACATTTACCCATTCTAGTCCACTTATTCTTTTATAGACCTCTATCATATCTCCAGGCAGCCTTCTCTTTGCAAGCTGAAGCTGAAGAGCCCTAACCTTTTAAGTCTTTCCTCAAAGCGGTATCCTTTCATCCCCCTTATCATTGTGGTCGTTCTCCTCTGTACTTTTTCTAATTCCGCTATATCCTTTTTAAGATATGGTGACCAAAATTGCGCACAATATTTGAGGTGCAGGCACACCATGGAACAATTCAGAGGCATTATAATATTCTTGATTTTAGTCTCCATTCCTTTCCTTTAGATCCCTAGCATTCTATTTGCTTTCTTGGCTGTAGCTGCATACCTGGCAGAGGGTTTCAAAGTATTATCCACGATTACACCTAAATCCTTTTCCTGGATGGTAGTTCCTAACGTGTGTAATTTTTCACGATCCTCTCGTGTTTTAACAATGTTCAATAATTTTGTATCATCTACAAATTTGATCACCTCACTTGTTGTTCCCATTTCCAGGTCATTTATAAATATGTTAAAAAGCAGCAGGCCCAGCACTATTCACCTTTCTCCATTGAGAAAAGTGGCAATTTAGCCCTATTCTCTTTTTTCTATCTTTTAATGAGTTCCTAGTCCACAACAGTATACTGCCTTCTACCCCATGACATTTTAATTTCTGTAAGAGTCTCTCATGAGGGACTTGTCAAAGGCTTTCTGAAAATTGAGATACACTATATCAACCAGCTCACCTTTATCTACCTGTTTATTCACACCTTCAAAAATATATAAAAGAGTATGGTGAGACAAGACTTTCCTTGGCTAAATCTATGTTGGCTTTCTGCCATTAACCATGACTATCTAGGTGTTCAGTAATTTTGCCCTTTATAATTTTTTCTGTCATTTTGCCCAGTACTGACATCAGGCTCACAAGTCTGTAGTTTCTTGGATCACCCCAGAACCCTTTTTAAAATTGGTGTTATGTTGGCCACTCTCTGATCTTCGGATACTACAGATTATTTTAATGATAGTTCACAGATTGCTAATAGTCGGTCTGCATTCTCATATTTCAGTTCTTTTAGAACCTCAGGATGTATACCATCCAGTCTAGGTGATTTGCTGCTCTTTAGTTTATCAAATTGCTGTATTACACCTCCCTGGTTTATAGGGATTTGCTTCAATTCCTCCGATGCATCACTTTTAAATATCATTTCTGGCATGGGTCACCTCCCTACATCTTCTTCAGTAAAGACCGAAGCAAAGAATCCATTCAGACTCGCCACTATGGTCTTGTCTTCCCTTACTGCCCCCTTTTACCCCTCTATCATCTAATGGTCCAACTGACTCACTCACAGGTTTTTTTGCTACAAATGTGCTTGAAAAAGTTTTTATTGTGAGTTTTTCCTTTCATGGCAAACTTCCTTTCTGCAGCTGCACACCCCACCACCAGCACCCATACTTACCATCACCTAGCACCCTGACACTTGGACAAATACCCACTCAGGCAACCACAGACACTGACATACTCTGACACCAATATTTGCACATATGCATACACCACAATGCATACTGGTACACAGACCCAATCACACACAGGATGGGAGAGGATGGGGGCCACAGGGGGAGGTGGCTGACTGTGGGCAGAGGGGTAGGGATAGAGTGGGGGTCTGGCAGGCTGAGGGTTTTGTGGAGTGATCTCTATCTGGCAAGGTAGGGAAGAAGGGCAGCAGGAGAATGGTGATATGGGGACAGTCGGTGTGAAGGGGTATAAGACCAACCACTCAGAAGAAAAGCAAACAGCAGCAGCAAATGCCAGCAAACTCACTGCATGTTATAAGAGATGTCTTTCCCCTGGTCTGGTCAGCAGCAGGTGCAAATGTGGACACGTGCCTTTACTGACGTGCTTTCACATGACGTTTATGGAATATGCCATCTGTGTGTACTGCCATGCCCTGTGCACACTCATTCTCTGCCCTCTATACTTTTGGGCACTGCCATTCATCCACACGTGCAATTCTATGCTTTAAGATCACGCTTAGCACATTATTCCTATTTTTGGCAAATGGATAGCTTATCCCCATGCATGGCTGATATGTAATTATTATAAAATTACTCAAGAGTTTACATCAGACCTTGACATTGCTTAAAAATACCATCTTGGAAGCCAAGACCAGATGTATTCTACACTTTAAAAGAGAAGGAAGGAAGGTGAAATGATTGCTGACATGATTAAAAGGTTAGGTAAGAGAGGCATTTATAGCCAAGACAACATCTTTCAATTAGTGGACAAAGGATCCAGATGAAGAAAACAGGAAACAGCAAAAGTACTGGAAAGTTAAATGTAAAGCATTGATAAGGCAAATAAAAAGAGAATTTGAAAAGAAGTTCGCCATGGAAGCAAAAATTCATAATAAAATCTTTTACAGGTACACTTGAAGCTAAAGCCTGTGAGAGAATCAGTTGGATCATTAGATGATAGAGGGGAAAAAGGGGTACTAAAGGAGGACAAGGCCATAGTGGAAAGACTAAATGAATTCTTTGCTTTGGTCTTAACTGAAGAAGAAAACCATCTCAGAAATGGTATTTAAAGGTGATAAATCAGAGGAATTGAAACAAATATCAGTAAACCTGGCAAGTGTACCTTTGCCTCAGATTGTAGGCGACTTGTCTTCTTATTTGTCATTTCATAAGAATCTTAAAGCTTACTTTTTCACAAAGCTTTTAAATTATGATCAGTGTATATGTTATTTTATATCTTTTAATTTTCATCTGTTTTGAATTATGATTTGTATTATGTTTATTACCTTGTAATCGCTTAGATGTTGTGATAAGTGGATTATAAATATGTCAAATAAATAAATGTTATAGGGAAATTTGACAAACTGCTCCTGCCCCAGTCATCGCTAGCATCACCATAGAGTATCAAGGCAGGACCCCAGGTGGGTGGCCAGATTGGGGGAGTGTCCAGATGGGCCTTCTGGGGTGGGGGAGGCTGTCCAGTTCAATGACTGGTGGGCCCCTCTGCAGGGCTTCTGTGGCTGCAATGTTTACTGACTATGGAGGTCCTGAAAGGGGTGCCATGGCCGGGGGGGGGGGGGGGCCTATAATGTAATTTGTGAGGGATAGGACTTGGGAAGTACCTGATTGGTGGGCGGAATAACGCCTGATAGGGTTGCCAACTGGCTCCAGATGCACCTGCTAGGCTTGATACAGTCCTGCGTGTACCCCATTCCATGCAGGGACTTGTATTCTTGTTTTTCTTATGGAGTGAAATAGAGAAATCTGAACTACATATCCCTGTATGCACTGGGGTAAACCTGGGACTGGATCAAACTTGTCAGGCGCATCTGGAGCCATTTGGCTATCCCGCTATCTGCTGAGGCAAGTGTAAGCACTTCTGTGTAAGCAACCTCTCCCGCTCTTAAAGACAATGGTGGCCGAGTGGGACAAAGATGTATCAGGTTCACGCCAGATGTTATGCTTCAGAAGGCCTTCACAAAGATAAAATATTAAATCTGGTTCTACTTATAATAATGCAAAGCATAAATTAGGTATACTGAAAAATGTTATTTCTTTTTATTTGGAACCAGAGAATAGTAATAATATTTTATTTATAATAACTAAGTAATTAATTTTAAAACAGCTTTGTATTTCACAATAAACAAAACTTTTATTTAAAAGTGACCAAATCTTGTTATATACTTTTCTTTTTCTAAGTTTAATTTAGTTTATTTAAAATTGATATACTGCCATACTGAGCCAGCAAGGTGGTTTACAATAAAACAGATGAGTTTGGAATCAACCATATTTGGCAAACAATATTATATCAGATAAGTATAACTTTTCACTTTTGCAATTACTTCTCAGTTATACTGTTCTCACTCATTAGCTCTTAAAAGAATTGATTCTTTGTGTTTCCTTCTTTATTACAGCCACAACTAATCTTGCACTATGAAGCCAGGTAAGTATGATGCTTTCTTGTGTATGTAATTGTCTGTCCATTTGTATATTCTTGTTCATGTGTCTGTGTCCTCCAAGAACAAAATTTATTTAAAATGATAAAAATAAAAATGTAATGTCCATTCACTAGTTTTTTTCCCTTCATAACTGCTGTTCAAAAAAAATATATAAAATATCCTCTGGCTAGGGTGTAATTCTGTTGGTGCGCATTTATCTCAGTAAATATTAGACTGCTGATGTAGTTCTTGTTCACTGTGGCAGCTCCGGGTCTCTCTTCTCTCAGCGCTGTCCTTCCGCTGCTCTCCTTCAACTGCTCGGTTCTGTCCTGAAGAGCACCCACTACCTAATTTTAAACAACTCAACAAGGAAAATCCTTAACTTCTGATTGAGAACATCCTTCTGTTAGTCCTAACATAGTAGCATAGTATATGACGGCAAATAAAGATCAGTATGGTCCATCTAGTCTGCCCAGTAAGGTGGCTAGAGTGGTGGTACCCGCCACTACGTCCACGTCACCTCCCCTCTGTACCTTTGTTTTTTTTACAATTGAAATTTCAATTATCTTACAATACACTCATAAGAATAGGAATAATAAAGAAAAAAAACACCCATACCGCACAACTCAGGGGAAAGAATAAGAACATAAGAAATGCCATACTGGGTCAGACCAAGGTCCATCAAGCCCAGTATCCTGTTTCCAAAAGTGACCAATCTAGTCATACGTACCTAGCAGTTTCCCCAAAAGTCATAGGTTCCACAATGCTTGTATTGGGTCAAGCATTGATACCCTGGGTCCCTTTTTAATAATGGTTTATGGACCTTTCCTCCAAGAACTTGTCCAAACCTTTTTTAAACCCAGCTACACTAACAGCCTTTACTACATCCTCCGGTAACAAATTCCAGAGTTTGATTACATGTTGTACATTGTAAACCAACTCCATTAGAGATAATATTAATCCACATCCAGGGAATACCGGAATCCACCAATTAGCTACCAGATAAATACAACTACATATTACCCTTATTACAAGCCATAACAGAGAAAACGTAAGATGAAATTAGACTTACCTGCTAATTGTTGTTCCTGGAGGAACTCCAGTCTAGTCCCGAACCTCTAGAGTTTTGCACCTCCTCCCGCAGCACTGGAGACTGAGCATGTCACACTTTTGGTGACACCGTATATCTAGTCCAGGGTCCGCCCCCACAGCTCCAGTAATCTATTGACAAAGCAGACTCACCAGAGCAATAAGTAAATACATCTGTAAACATCCTTAAACTTTAAACCTTTGTAAACCTAGCTCAAGCAAACAATTTAAAGAGCTAACAATGACATGTGCTGTTAACTCCCCTGTAAAGCAGTGCCTAAGCCTGCTAACTCCTTCTCCCCAGGCCTCTCGGAAAGCCTAGAGTGCTAAACGAACAAGCTGCACTCATCCCCGCTCCCCCCCCAAAGCACCGCTGTCCAACAAACCGTCTGACCCGGTCCGCCGACAATTCTTACTGTGCTTCAGGCTGCGGTCTGGTCCACATCGTCCGGGGGGGCAAGCGGGACTAGACTGGAGTTCCTCCAGGAACAACAATTAGTAGGTAAGTCTAATTTCATCTTCCTTATCGTCCCTCCAGTCTAGTCCCGAACCTCTAGGGATGTAACAGAGCAGTTATCACTTTAACGGGAGGGCCCGGCCAGACCAGCCTGTAGCACTGCTGATCCAAACCTAGAGTCACTTTCCGCCTGAATGTCAATCCTATAATGCTTCACAAAAGTATGCAAGGATGACCACGTCGCCGCCCTACAAATTTCCACTGCTGGCACTAAGCTAAACGCTGCCCAGGAAGCCGCCTGAGCACTAGTCGAATGCGCTTTTAAACCTTTCGGAACTACCTTGTTCTTTAAAATATATGCTGCCGCAATCGCTTCCTTAATCCACCACGCAATGGACCACTTTGACGCCGGCTCGCGTTGCTTTGGACCCCCAAACAACACAAACAATCTGTCTGTCTTGTGGATCAACGACGTTCTCTGCAAATAATTCTTCAGAGCTCTGCCAACATCCAACTGATGAAGCCTTCTGCTCGACTTATCTTTAATCTCACATTAAAACACTGGTAAAGAGACCACCTGTTTCACATGAAACGCCGAGACTACCTTCGGCAAAAATGCTATCAAAGGTCAAAAGAGGCTCTCTACATGATAAAGCCTGCAACTCCGAAATGCGCCTCGCCGACGATATAGCCACCAAAAACACCACCTTAAGAGTCAAATCTTTCAACGTCGCCTTCACTAATGGTTCGAATGGCTCTCTCACCAAAGCCTCCAGCACCAGGTTAAGGTCCCAGACCAGTACCGAGGCCCTGGTGGGCGGTCTAATCAAAGTCGCCACCCGTAAAAATCTCTTAACATTCGGATGTGCCCCCAGCATCATCCCCTGCACCTTCCCCCTAAAGCAGGAAAGTGCCGTCAACTGCACTCTCAGGGACACTGCCGCCAGTCCTTTATCAAAGCCATCCTGAAGAAAGGACAAAATCTGCGGAATGGAGGCGCTCAATGCCGTCACCTGCTTCGTCACACACCACGACTCAAACAACCGCCAGACCCTGATATACACCATCGACGTAGATCTTTGTCTGGATTTCAGTAACGTAGAAATCACCACGGACGAGTATCCCTTGGACCTCAGCCTTGCCCTCTCAAGCGCCAAGCCATAAGCGAGAACCGATCCACCTGAGGCATACTTAATGGCCCCTGCACTAACAGGTCCCTCCTGACTGGCAAGCGCCATGGTTGCTCTACTAGAATACGCAACAGGTCTGCATACCATGGCCCCCTTGGCCAATCTGGTGCAATTAGGATCACCAGACCTTTGTGCCATTCTATTCTCTGCAGAACTCGACCTATTAAGGCCCACGGCGGGAATACATACAGGAGCTTTTCCTCCGGCCATCTCTGTACTAGAGCATCCAGGCCTTTGGACATTCGTTCTCTTCGTCTTCTGTAAAACCTGCTGACCTTCGCGGATGCGAACGATGCCATGAGGTCCATCACCGGATTGCCCCAGCAATTCACCAGCAAGTCGAACACCTCCTGATTGAGACTCCACTCTCCTGGATCTACTTTGACTCGACTCAAGAAATCTGCCGTCACACTGTCCACTCCTGCTACATGTGCTGCCGATAACGCTTCCAAATTTAACTCGGCCCAGCTCAGAGGTTCCTCCGCTTCTTCCTCGAGAGCCACACTGCTAGTGCCGCCTTGCCGGTTGATGTATGCCACCGCGGTGGTGTTGTCTGACAGCACCCGAATCGCTTTGCCTTGCAGGAGTTGCTGAAAGGTCTTCAGTGCCAGAGTAACTGCTCTCAATTCCAACCTGTTTATTGGCCAAGACCTCTCCCGGTCCGTCCACTGACCTTGGGCATACTGCATCTCGAAGTGAGACCCCCAGCCGAACAGACTGGTATCCATCGTCAACGGTCTCCATTCCGGGAATTCGAGGGACATTCCCTTCTCTAAACCGCCCCGCACCAGCCACCACTGCAGAGATTGTCGTGCCTCCTAAGGACAGATCAGCTTCTGCGACAACCGATCCGACTGATGGGACCATCTTTTGAGAAGTGCTTTCTGCAGCGTTCTCATGTGTGCTCTGGCCCATGGCACCAACTCTATCGTAGCCGTCATTGTCCCCAGAAGCTGTAAGTAGTGCCACGCCGAAGGAGCTCGTTTCTTCAAAAGGCATGTATCAGTTGACTCAGTTTCCATGCCCTGAGGCTGGGTAGAAACACTCTCCCGCAGCTCGTGTCGAAGCGAGCCCCCAAATGCTCCAATTCCTGCGATGAGACCAACTTGCTCTTTGTCAGACTGACCACCCACCCGAGGGTCTGCAGAACCTGCACCACGCTGCGGGTGGCCTGTTCGCTTTCGCTCCTCGACTTTACCCGAATTAACCAATCGTCCAGGTATGGATGAACAAACACCCCTTCCTTGCTCAAAGCCGCAGCCACTACCACCATTAGTTTGGTGAAAGTTCTGGGAACTGTCGCCAAACCAAACGGCATCGCCTGAAATTGAAAATGCCCCATGGGCACCGCAAACCACAGAAACCTTTGATGTTCCAATTGAATGGGTATGTGAAGGTATGCCTCTGAAAGATCTAGCGACGTGAGGAATTCTCCTTGCTGGACCGCCACGATGACCGAGCGCAGTGTTTCCATACGAAAATGGAGTGGAGGAGTGGCCTAGTGGTTGGGGCAAGGTACTTCAGGCCGGAAGTTCAAATCCCACTAGAGGACAGCAACCTTGGGCTGGAAGGACTGGGGTTTCTAGTCCCACAGGTGCTCCTTGTGGTCTTGGGCAAGCCACTTAACCCTCCATAGCCCATGTTCCCTGTAAAATAGTTATCTCCAAGTTATAATGCCCTGTTCAATGTAATTTCAGTTTGCTCAATGTAAACCGCACTGATGCAGAATAGCGCGGTATATAAGAGAATGTAAATAAATAAATAAATTAAATAAATAAATGTGACACCCTGAGACATCTGTTCATCCTCTTTAGGTCCAGAATCGGTCTCAGGGTGCCCTCCTTTTATGGCACCATGAAATATATGGAGTACCGACCGCATGCTCGTTGGCCTGCCGGTACCGGCACCACTGCCTTTAGAGCTAGCAGCCTTTCCACAGTCTCGCAAACTGCCGCCAACCTTGACTTCGTCCTGCAGGGAGATTGCACGAAAGAGTCGGCCACCGGCCTTTGGAATTCGAGCGCATATCCTTTCTGAATGACTTCCAATACCCACCAATTCGATGTAATTTGGACCCAGGCAGGGAAAAATTCTCTTAAAAGCCCCCCTACGGGCACAAACCCTGCCTGGGCCCCCCTCGCTTCATTGCGATTTCTTGATATTCGGGGAAGAGGAGGTTCCAAAACCTCTGCCTGCTCTTCTAAACCCCCGAAACCCCTGCGATCTGTATTGAAACCACCCTCTCTGAAACTGAGCAAAACGCGACTGACGAAATCTCCGAAACTCCCTTTGCTGATTCTTGGAAGGCGCTGCCGGCCGACTCTGCTTCTGCTTGTCTTCCGGTAATCTCCCTCCTTTAGACTCTCCTAGGTCCGTGACCAACTTGTCCAAATCTTCTCCAAGGAGTAACTTGCCTCTAAATGGAAGCTTACCTAACCTAGCCTTAGAGGCCCCATCCGCCGCCCAATTGCGCAGCCAGAGGTACCCCTGTGCCGCCACCACGGACGCCATACTTACTGTTTGAAAGGCCTCGGATACGATCATATTGAATATCTGCTAAGTATGGCGCCCCCGACTCCAAGCAGGCCGCTTCTTTGACCGCCTCCTCCTGTGACCCCTTGATTCTCTGGGACCATCGAAGGCATGCCCTTGCCACCCATGCTCCACAAACTGAAGCCTGCATGGACAGTGCATTAATCTCAAAAACCTGCTTTAACAAGTTATCTAATCTCCTATTCTGAGTATCCTTAAGAGCGGCACTCCCTTCCACTGGAATCGTGGTTTTCTTTGTAACCACCGAAACTGCTGCATCAACCTTAGGCAACTTAAAAAGATCCTTATCCGGTTCCTCCAACGGGTATAGGCGCACCATCACTCTAGAGCCCTTTAGACTCGCCTCCGGCGTGTCCCACTCTTCCTGAATCATTTCCTTGAATACCCTATGTATTGGGAATACCCTTTGGGTCTTCTGTACCGCCTGTAACAAAGGATCCTCCAAAGTAGAATCCTATGCCTGGCCTGAAACCAGCATGTTTAAGGCCTTCAACGTCTCCGAGATTAATGCTGACACCTCCTCCCGCCGGAATACCCGGACCACCCTCGCTGGTCCTCCTGTTCCAGTATCTCGCCTTCTTCTAGGTCCTGCTCTAATTCCGAGTCGTCCATAGACTCTGACTGCTCCTCCAGGCCCACTCCTGGCTCATCCTTACCTGGGACCAGCCTGGGCTTTTTAAGGGGCACGCTACCCGGTCCTCCTCCTAGCGGAGCCGCTGATCTCTTTAACCCAATCGCTCCACCACTCACAGATTCTGGCATCCCACCTCCAGACTCCCCCAGGGCCTGCTGTAGCAGCACCATAAAGTCCCGTGAAAAAATAGCCGCCAACCCCGCTTGCAATGAGGGCTGGGCAGAGAGGGTATCCGTTGCCACGGACATCCCCGGTACTGGCTCCATAAGAGGCCCCGACGGGTCAAGAACCTCAACTGACTACGTCTGCCCCCTTATTTCTGCGGACACACTGTCCTCCATCACCAACTGTCTCCTGTGCACAGCCCCTACACACTCCTGCCTCTGAAACAGATCCCCTTCACATCCCACACATCAGACACATAGGCTTAGAAGGCATCTGGAGGCAGTACAATATAAATTAATTGTAAAAACAAAAAATCCTATTTTTTTTTTATACCTACACTAACACTCTTAATTCCATGCTACTGGCCCTGAAAATCGTTAATGTTCTATTCAAGAACCAACCTGAGGACAGAGGGAAGCAGGCAATCTCACACTGCCCTGGTTTCCTGCGCTTCAGACATACGGTCTGGGCCCGACATCTGCTGCCGCTCAGCTAACTGCACTCACCGCGAGTCAACTCTTGCCTGCTGGCGCTTACCTTCCCGCTGGCCAGCAGCTGCCACGCAGACCGCCGAAGCCTGATAGAAGAGAGACGGTCACTCCACACTACAGCGATCCACCGGCCTCAACCCGTGGCATGCCAAGCCACGGCAGAAGCCGGGCCGTTCCATCAGCGTGCACAGTGGGTCTCACCTCAGCTGCTTCACACCCGATCAGGGGATCAGAAACAGGAGGCCGCTCCGACGACTCCCTCACTCTCCCCTGCACAGTTACTGCTTCAGGGAGAGGGGAGAAGGGGGGCAGCCAGAGCAGCACTTCTTTTTACCAAATTATCTTCGAACTCAAATAGCCAATTTAAAGAGGTATCAACTCATCTTTTTTTTTTTTTTAAACAAGGACTAACTCTCTACCTATCCTATCTACCCTGATCCTTAATTATTTCTCCAGTGAGCCCTGAACCTCTAGGGCTCACACCTCCTTCTGCTGCATGGAGACTGAGATAACTGGAGCTGTGGGGGTGGACCCTAGACTAGATATACGGCGTCACCAAAAGTGTGACATGCTCAGTCTCCAGTGCTGCGGGAGGAGGTGCAAAACCCTAGAGGTTCGGGACTAGACTGGAGGGACGATAAGGAATCAAGAAATAACATAAGAAAAGTCTAAACACTACTTGCCCTGGAGAAAGGTCTCCAACTGAGCAGACTCAAGGAAAACATACTGAACATTTTGACAAACCACAATACATTTACATGGAAATTTGAGGAAAAAGGGCACTCCTTTCTCCAAAACACCAGGCTTTAGAGCCAGGAACATGCTCCTCCTCAAGTGGGTTGCCCTAGAATCATCGGGAAATATTCTTTGGCCACAAAAGGAAAGATTTTTAAAAGGAAAGATTTTTCTTCTGAAAAAACATACACAAAATAGTATTTTGATCCATCAAAGAACAAAAAGATAATATTACCTTTCATGCCACATTGATAGTATCAGTTGAGCTCTCCAAGAAAGCGGACAAGTCTAAACTATCAATAGCGGATAGCTGGTCCATGTCAGCACCACCTTGATCAGGACTCAACATCCCCACAGGAAGATAATATATATTTGAGATTTTTATTGCCTCCACATCACCAAAACATAAGTTCTCCTTTATAAATTTCTAAAGGAGAAGGAGAGAGATAGTGAGTACACGAAAAATCTCAAATTCTGCATCCAATTAACATTTTCCAGCACTTTTAGACACTGATGAATAACCAAACTATCCTTGATTGAGGACGTACTAACATAATGCAATACAGAAACAAGCATCCAGTTTAGTAAATCCCTCATCCATAACACACAATTTCTTATCATGATCTGTAATTTTCGCTGCAGCATCCACTGTAAAATTGGACAAGCTCTTCATAGATGACCCCAGGGAAAATCCCTGATGAGTAATAATGTCTAAAATGTCTTTCAGAGTAACATTATCAGACGAACTAGGGACAACATGAGCAAAAGAGGTAGAAAAAGGTACCTCTTTTGGTAATGGTAATGGTGCTACCATTTCAGAGCCACAAATCCCAATGGAGGAGACCCCTTCTGGGCTTCAGCAATGGAGATGGGTTGGACCACAACCAAGTCCTGGGGAGTCCTTCCAGCCTCAGTTGACACAACACTGGAATGACAGGGTGGGATAAGAACCCCTGAGGAGTCTAAGGAGTTGGGCAAACCACCAGAACTTCCAGTGGGCATAAAGGACATAGCTACCACATGACAGTCCATAGGGCCAGTTGTCGTCACCACCTTCTTCTCAGGCTGAAGCCACGATTTCTTCTTCCTCTTGCCTATAAGATATGACTCACCAGACTCCTCCAACTCCAAAGATGCTCCAAAGGGCAGGCCTACCACTTTGGAATGCTCCCGTGGACACGCGACCGGGACCATGTTCCTGAGCTTTAAAGTCCCAAGATGTCAGCTGTTCTATTGGGTAAAGCTGCCCAGAACAAACGCTGGCAGTGACTAGTAGCAGAAGAGGCTCTGGTTCTACTGATCCCTCAGCGGGGCCTGAGTTTTAAGGCCCCAATCGTCAGCTGTTCTGTCGGGTAAAGCTGCCCGGCACAAATCTCGATGGGGCCTGAGTTTTAAAGACCCCAGATGTCAGCTGTTCTGTCGGGTAGAAGTGCCCGGCACAAATGCCGGCAGTGTCTAGTAGCAAAAGAGGCTGCGGTTCACCTGTGCCTTTGTTTAGGATTATACCCAACGCTCCGTGCAAGTTACCCTCCTCTATAACTTTGTTTAGGGTTGTACTCGCTGCTCTGTGCAGGCCATCCCCCTCTATGCCTTTGTTTAGGGTTATACCCATCGCTCTATGCAGGTCACCCCCTCTATTTATTGAAGTATAAAAGATCTGCTTTGATTTCATTCTCTTGCTATAAAGGGATCCACTGTCCCATGCCATTTTAAATGCTGCCACTGTATTTGCCCCCAACACCTCCACCGGGAGAGCATTCCAAGCATCCACCACCCTTTCAGTGAAAACGTATTTCCTGATGCTGCTTTTAAGTTTACCACCTTGCAGCTTCATTTTATGCCCTCTAGTTTTACAGCTTCCCCTTCTTTGAAAAAGGTCTGTTTGTTCATTAATACCCTTAATATTTAAAGGTCTGTATCATATCATATCATATCATTAAACGTGCAATGCCTTGCCTATGCAGATGACATCCTGCTATATATCCCATTCAGGACTGACCGGCCAGATTTTTCACCCATTACAAGATGCTTTGAAGTAGTTGCAGACTGGCTACTCACCCAAAACCTGCGAATTAATCATAGTAAAACTGATGTGCTCTTCATCACCAGAAATCAGAAGTTCACCCCACCTCCAGCACTACAAGTCAAAAGTGCTGAGCTTAAAACTAAAACATCAATTCGCTATCTAGGCGTCACACTAGATCAGCGACTCGACATGATAACACATGTAAAAAACATCGCAAAAGCAGTATATCATAAGATTGGAACATTACGCCTTCTTCGACCACTCCTGGACTTCACTGATTACCGCTCTATATTCCAAGCCCTAGTGATCCCACACTTGGACTTCGCCAATATCACTTTCCTCAGACTTCCACAGTCAACGCTAAATCCACTCCGACTTGCCATGAACTCGGCCGCTAGAGTTCTTTTAGGGGTGTCAAGGTCAGAACACATTACGCCTGTGATGAAGGAGCTCCACTGGCTACCCCTACAAGCTCGTATTCATTACAAGGCACTTGTCATGACATTCAAAGCACTAAAGAACCAGTCTTCCACACCCATCAGTAAGTTAATCAACATCATGCCTGAAAACAGAAACAGAAGATCTGCAATGCGGAATGCTTTAGAAATCCCTAAGATAATGACAAAATGCCTAAAAGCTATGGCCAATAGGGCTTTTTCAGTTTATGCACCCACAGCTTGGAATGCCCTCCCCTCTGAAATTCGAGCTATCACGAGCCTTACCCCATTCAGAAAAGCGCTAAAATACCATCTATTCCAAAAACACTACCCAGAAAGCAACCCAGGGAAACACATGATAGATCCTCCAACCCCCCTCCCTAACTGCTCCAATACTTTAACCCAACGAGAGAATGGTTAATCAGCGTACCCTTAGCATAAACTCCTACAGTGCCATCAATCCTGCTCAATTGTGAATATTCAGTAGCTTGTAAAATGTGCTGTAAATAGTTCTCACCCAAGTTATTTGCCCTGTTCATTGTAAGCACAATGTGTTCCTGTTACATTGTACTATTGTTTCTGTTCATTGTAAACCACACTGATTATGATAGCGCGGTATATAAGAAATATAAATAAATAAATATCTCCCCTATCCCTCTTCTCCTCTAGGGTATACATTCGTCTCTTCTCATACGTCTTCTGGCACAGGCTCCAAATCATTTTAGTCACCTTCCTCTGAACCGTTTCAAGCTTTTTATACCCTTTTTGAGATATGCTCTCCAAAACTGAACACAATACTCTAAGTGAGCCCTCACCAATGACTGGTACAGGGGCATTATTGCCTCCTCCTTTCTGCTGATTATTCATCTCTGTATGCAGCCCAGCATCCTTCTGGTTTTGGCTAGCACTCTGTTGCATTGTTTCATCCCCTTGAGATCCTTAGACTCTATCACTCCGAGGTCTTTGTCTGGTCTGTGCATACCAACCTCTCACCTCCTATCGCATACAATTCCTTTGGATTTCTTTTCCTAAGTGAACAACTTTGCACTTCTTTGCATTAAATCTCAATTGCCAAGCATTAGATCATTCTTGCAGTTTTTGTAGATCTTTCTTCATGTTGTCCACTCCCTCAGAAGTGTCCACTCTTTTGCAAATTTTCGTGTCATCTGCAAAAAAGCAGACCTTTTCCCTTCAATCCTTCCACAATATCACTCACAAATGCATTTAACATTATTGGTCCCAGGACCAATCCCTGGAGCAAGCCACTACTCACCTTCCATTCTTTTGAGTGAGTTCCTTTTACCACCACCTTCTGTTGTCTGTCAGTCAACCAATTTCTGATCAAATTCACCACCTTGGGACCCATCTCCATGCTGCTCAGTTTATTGATAAGCCTCCTTTGATGAACAGTATCAAAGGCTTTGCTGAAATCTAAGTATATCGCATCCATTGTATGAAGTGATAAGCAACGCTGCTTCAACCCCACAAACAGCCAAAGCACCAAGCAAGCACCACAGCACCACCTAGTACACAGTTGAACTCAGGGATGCCAAGTGCATACTCAGTTAGAATGGAAATGACGCCACTCAAAAAACATAACAACCTAAGAGGCTTATATGTCCAACCTCCAGAATACTGTACCCTCACAAACAAGACAGAGAGACTACCACACCAAGCTCATTTCAAGCACTCTAAACAGCCCCAGAGAGCTCTTTGAGATAGTGAAATCATTCACCAGAACTCCACAAGAGGCAAGAGCAAATAATCCATCTCCACTAATAATGGCTAACTACCTCCAGAGAAAGAATCAAGCAACAACAACAAAGATGCACTACCACCTCACCAGGATCACACCCCCACCCCTTCCTCCTGGCATTGCTTGAACCTCATCTCACTCAAACAAATTAAGAAAGTAATTTCCAGTCTCAACACCACCATTTCACCACTCAACCAATGCTCAGTTAGCTCGATCAGAGCTAGCATGTGCAGACCTAGGTCCCTTCATTCTCAAGATCACCCAGCTATCCCTCACCCAGGGTTACATACCCACCAACCTCAAGCACACCTCCATTCGCCCAATTCTAAAAAATTCTCTCCTTGATCCAAGTCTTCCTGCATCATACAGGCCCATCACAAATTTACCATTTCTGGCATAAGTTTCCAACTGCAAGACTATATTACCTCACATGCTCCACTCGACCCACAGCAACATGGCTTCAGAGACCCAACCATGGAGTAGAAACTCTACTAACAGCACTCATAGAAAGGCTCACAAAGAACATGGGCATGCCCCACCATGGATTCATCATGATATTTCTCAATATCACAGATACATTTGACACCGTCACATCCTGATATCTTTATCTTTATTACATGCTTGATATACCGCTCAAGCAGTGCATCAGAACGGTTTACAATAAAAGGCAGCTACAGAAACAAGGAAATAGAAAAGAACAACAATAATTGACAGGAAAGGGAAAAAGGACAGATGTAGATGATATCATCATAGGAAGAAGGGATAGATAAAAGGAGGCCAGAGTCAGGAGGCAAGGTCAATGAGAGGGCTGTATAGATAGGAAAGGGCTGAATGGGAGGGATATAGCAAGGAAAAGCAGAATCAGAAGGAGGACTGTAGGGGAGAGAGAGGGAGATTGAAAGCAGTATGAAACTGGTGGGTCTTAACGATGTTTCTGAATTTTATGAAGGATGGTTCAGACCGAAGAGGAGAAGGCACAGATTTCCAAAGAGCAGGTTCCAGAAAGAAGAAGGCTGAGTTCCGAGTAAAGTCAAGGTGAGTGCGGGAAGGTGAGGGAAGAGCAAGGTGGTAAGAATGGAGAGCTCTGAGGAGGCATTGAGGGGTGTAAAACTGCAGAAGATCTAAGAGATATTGAGGGATGCCAATATGGAGTGCCTTACGGACTAAGGTGAGTATTTTGTAAGTGATCTGATGTCTGATGGGAAGCCAGTGCAAATGGATAAGTATGAGAATGATATGATCAATGTGGGGAACATGGGAGAGAAGTCAAGCCGATGTATTCTGGATAAGCTGGAGATGCTGAAGTCAAATGCAAGGCATTGATAAAGCAGGCAAAGGGAGAATTTGAGAAGAAGCTTGCTGTGGAAGCAAAAACGCGAAATAAAGATTTTTTCAAGTACATTCATAGCAAAAAACCTGTGAGAGAGTCAGTTGGTCCATTAGATGATAGAGGAGTTAAAGGGGCACTAAGAGGCGACAAGGCAATAGCGGAGAGACGGAATGAATTCTTTGCTTTGGTCTTTACTGAGGAAGATGTAGGGATGTTACCCATGACTGAAGTGGTATTTAAAGGTGTGGAAGAATTGAAGGAAATATCGATACATCGGGAAGTTGTATTACAACTATTAGATAAACTGAACAGTAGCAAATCACCTGGGCCGGATGGTATACATCCAAGGGTGTTGAAAGAACTGAAATATGAGATTGCAGACCTGCTATTAGTAATCTGTGAACTATCATTAAAATCATCTTTAATACCTGAAGATTGGAGGATCGCCAATGTAAGAACAATTTTTAAAAAGGGTTCCAGGGGTGATCCGGGAAACTACAGACCGGTGAGCCTCACGTCAGTACCGGGAAAAATGGTAGAAACCATCATAAAGAATAAAATTACTCAGCATGTAGATAGTTATGGCCTAATGGGAGACAGCCAACATGGAGGTGTACTACTGTGGATCAAGAACTGGTTAAAAGATAGAAAGCAGAGGGTTGGGCTAAATGGCCAATTTTCCCAATGGAGAAATAATAGGTCTTTTTGCGTCCTGGATGAGAGATCTATAGTGGTGGTGGCAATCAAGAAAATGAGAGCGGGAACTAGGAGAGGAACATTTATGTCAATAGCGCTCAGCCCGCCTTAGGTAAGATATCATAATTACAATCCATGGGTCTAACACACATGACCATGAAATGGTTCCAATTCTACCTAATGCATGGACAGCAGCAAGTAAGGCTAGGACCATTCAAATCTGTCCCTTACAATCAACATCAAGGGTTCCCCAAGGCTCCACTCTATCCTTCCTTTTATTTGATCTCTAACCTTCAGCCCATTTGTGCTATTATACAGGCCCACAAAGTACTATATCACATATATTCAGGCGATATAATGCTGCACATACCTTTCTACATGACTAGATTGTAAGCTCTTGACTAGACTGTAAGCTCTGATGAGCAGGGACTTCTCTTACATGTCTGTGCAGTGCTGCGTTCATCTTGTAGCACTATATAAATGCTCAGTAGTAGTAGTAGTAGTAGTAGTACATGCCCCACTTGCACCAACCTGGCCACATGCTTCACAGCAGTCACAAGCTGGATATCCAGATACAATCTCTCTGTAAACTTCAGAAAATGGAAGCTCTCTTCATCACAAGAAACCCAAACTTCCACCCCCTGACATCGCTAATAATTCCTGGAACCACTCAAATCATACTAGAAGTTAAACCTCAAATATGCTACCTTGGCATCATCTTGGATCAGCACCTCACACTACAGCCACACATTAACAACACCTTCAGACTTGTTTACCATAAAATGAAAATACTACAGCGCCTTCAAGCACTACTAGACTCAAGGCATTTCTGCACATTCTTTCAATCACCTGTGTTCCCACATTTAGACTACTGTAACATCATCCTTCAAGGGTTACCAAAATACACACTTCATCCACTACAGTTAGCTGAAAACATGGCAGCCCGCATTATACTGTACACGGAACGTCCAAATCTGAACACATAATGGCAATTCTAAAACAGCTCCACTGGCTGCCCATTGCAAGCCATATAAAATACAAAGTATTGCTGACCAGCTTCAAGATCTCCCACAACTTATCCTCAGAATGCCTACAATCTTTCTTACATAAAGTACCAAATAACAGAAGCAGAAGAATAAATGCACAAAACACTTTCACTATTCCCCTACTAAAAGTTAAAAGTAATCAATCTACCTCCAAACCAAGCCTTCTGGCTGTTTGCGCCATCCATTTAGAACAACCTCCATGACAATGTACGTCCAATCTCTGACCTAAAGGACTTCCATTAGAGCAGGGGTTCTCAACCCAGTCCTCGGGACCCACCTAGCCAGTCGGGTTTTCAGGATAACCACAATGAATATGCATGGAAGAGATTTGCATATAATGGAGGCAGTGTATGCAAATCTCTCATACATATTCATTGTGGTTATCCTGAAAACCCGACTGGCTAGGTGGGTCCTGAGGACAGGGTTGAGAACCCCTGCATTAGAGCCTCAAAACCTCTCTCTTCAAGGAACACTTCTATACTGTAACCTGAAACTCACCTGCCTTCTCCCCTCCCACTCAAGATTATGTAATCCTTCTCCTGCCTTACCAGTACTTCTAGATCTTATGTATATCTAGATAAGTTCTATACTCCATGTTTAATCCCCTTTGGGACAATGCAGAAGGACTAGTGTGCTCTTTGCACAGATAACGCAACATATACACACAAGTACTGCTGTGCCAAATGCAGAGACTGATGCACATGTAAACAGAAAAAAAAAAAGTACGCGCACACAGCAATGCCAAGCATATTTAAATAATATGTAAATGAGCCACACGTATTAAAATGGATGCTAATAAAGTCTATGTCCAATGCAGAGAAACACATAGAGAATTGTAAAACCAGCAGGAGTGTCATTATCTCTATGCCTGGTCTGAGGTGACTTAAAAATATTGTGCATGTAAGGAAAATTGTCTGTGTGTATCTTTCAGCGAATAAGCGAACGTTTGGCATTGAAGAAAAAATGCCTTTTGCTTCTTATCCTTATGTGTTCTTTGGACTCACTTATACTATTCTCCATTTACTGTTATGTCTCTCTGTTGTTGATTATTATGGGTGAGAGCCAAAAGAACCTGCCTGTCCTATGTGCATAATGCGAGTGTTTGACAATTATGAGCATGTGCACACAGCCACTTGTATCACGTCTATGGTTTTCACATGCATCGACTTCCCTCTTTTCAACTATACGCCAAAGTTTTCCGCACAGCTCATTTGCACACATGCCCTTTGCTGCATTCCAGTGCTGACGTTTTGCGGTATCGACTCGCTATGAAAACATGTACACAGCTAATAGCGTGCAACTTCAGCGCCAGCTTTCTGCATCGGCCTGCTTGTTCTATGTAAAAATGGAAGTTCATTTATCTGTAAACTGCTTTGACTTTCAGATAAATGAACTTCCATTTTTAAATAGCTAAATAAATAAATAATAATGCCCTTGATCTAGTTCTCTGGTCACCCAGTCCTCATATCATTTAAGAACTGTAACTGCTACTTAACCTAACTAATGAAAAATAAACAGATAATTGAAATGCCCTAATTTCTGAGATCACTGCTGAGGGTAGACTTTTAATTACTCGCTCAAAATCAGCAATTTCAGTTTCACGTTTGCTTTAGAGAGTTTTCTTAAATATAGGCACTTTGCTGTTTAACGGAACCCACTCCTTTGGGGAACAGACTATAATATAGCCTTCTTCGGCATTCGGAAATTTTTTTCATTTGCACTACAGTGATCTTTTTAAATGACTCAAATGCTTCAATCTTTTTTTTTTTACCCCATCTAATAATGCTTTCTTCTCAGCCCTCTACATAAGCAACACGCTCACATTCACTCTGAGTGGTATGAAAAGTGGACCACTACTGTATCACATACATTAATTCACAAACATTTGTTTAACAACTGAACTTGTGACTTTGCCTCTCCTCTTTTTACTAAAATCAATCATTCTTTCTCAGCTCAGCTATATAGGTCTCTCCCCATGGACTGTCCCTGATGATCTCCCCTTATATCATCAGGTATCCCTGGTAATCTAAAGGATTCTGCCGTGCTCCCACTGGTATTTCTATGGTGTTGTCATGGAGTGACCAATGGGGGCTTGAGTAAAAGAGCCCCCTCCAACTTGGCATTCTACAACTGCTTTCACTACAAAGTTTGACATTTTCAGCGGTTGTTAGGGAAACACCCATAGACTTTAATGGGACTCATCATTTCCTATGAGAGCCATCACTTTCTATGGAAAATGACAAATTTAAACTTTCCACCTTACCAAAATTAGTTGTCCTCATTAAGTTTTCCACTAAACCAATAATTCCTTTAATCTTCCCTAATAAAAATCCCTTTTTAATGCCACTCTATTCTGCTGCATTTTCCTATTCTGTAACATTTTCTTGAGCGCTAGTTTTGAATATGGCCATCTTCACTGTTGCTAGATAAGCCCCCCTTAATAAATTAGCACTCATTTTCCCACTTTTATACAGCATTATGTATGTTTAAATGTTAGGATGTTGTCTCTTTACATTTACTCTCTTCTCCACTCCCACTCAGGAGTCCGAACTTGCCTTAGATTGACAACCATTTACAATTTCTGTGAGCATGGTCCTTTTAAATTAAGCCTACCAGCTAAGCACAAGTGTGTTCAAGCCACCTACCTGTTCCCTGGCCGTAATCTGCAGCTTGCCTCTCTTTTTATTTTATTTATTTATTTATTTAGTGTTCTTTTATACCGCACTCTTTTTCATCAGCGCGGTTTACATTAAACAGAAATACTCATTGCAAGCAACAAACTGTGATGAGTTTACATATAACAGGAGAATTCAACTGGGAATTTAACTTTGGGAAACTTTGTACATATTTGTAAAATTTTAAAGTTTTCATTAAAAATTGTGCGGGGCCCCTTTACATTTCAAAACTGACTTTACTGCCAATACAACACTGCTCTCTTCAGATCGATGTGGCTGTGAATGACTGCCTTATCAACTTTGTGGCTCCGTTCCCCAACCTCTTTGCGCCGTTGATCAGCTGCAAATCACAGCTGACAGCTCCTGCGGTCCTGGCTAATTAATTTTTTAAACTTGCTGCAACCCTGAGTTTCACGGATCTCCCGCAGTTCACAGCGCCGCTGTTTCCCAGGCCTGCCTCTGTCGCAGCCTACCAGGGCATTCACTGGCAGCACAGCCCAATCCCTCAGGAACCATAATCGCAGTCCTAAGCACTCCTGCCTCTTTCTGGGCCCTGCGGTGACAATGGGACTGCCTTCCAATGCCCCACACACATGAGCTCAGGTAACTAAATTATTATCTTACATCAGCTTACACAAGGAATGTGAGGCCTGTGCGGTAAGTGTCTGTTCTGTGTGTTAAATGCAGGGAAGACGCTGGGCACATCTCCTGCATTTACTGCACAAGCTTTGCACTTACCACATGTTTCTTTGGTAAGAAATGCGTGGTAAGTGCCAAACTTTACTGCACTTTAGTAAAAGGGCCCCTATATTTGCAGATGGCACAAAATTATTCAAAGTTGATAAATCACAAGTGGATTGTGAAAGATTGAAAGAGGACCTTGAAAAATTGGTAGACTCAGCATCCAAATAGTAGATGAAATTTAATGTGGACAAGCTGACATTTTACTTACTGGTTAATGTCCTTTCCTTGAGTCCTGCTAGACCAGTCCAGACAAGTAGGCTCTACCAACAGATTGGTGGAGACAAAGAACCAATGAAAAGCCCAGGTTTCAATGACATCACTCCTATGCCTCTATCCGACTCAGCCACCAGAGGTCTCATCAGTATATCTCCAGGAACAAGCAGGAATGTAGTCTTCATGTATGGGTAACGTCGGTACCAATGGAGCCTGCGCGGGAACACTCCTCAGCGTCCAATAGGAAAGCTTTTGGGAGCATCCCACTGCGCCTGTGTAGCTGCCCTC
Organism: Ichthyophis bannanicus; assembly: GCA_033557465.1. Classification (NCBI taxonomy): domain Eukaryota; kingdom Metazoa; phylum Chordata; class Amphibia; order Gymnophiona; family Ichthyophiidae; genus Ichthyophis; species Ichthyophis bannanicus. The sequence goes on from CM066034.1 coordinate 855,944,341, forward strand.
ATGCTTTTCCAGCTCTCCCTCCTCAGTTCTTCGTTTTCTGCAAAGCCGACAAGAAGCAATTCCTGTCACCGTAGAAATTTTTTTTTTTTTTTTTGTATTTTTTGTGGTGGCGTCTGCCTTCCTGTCGACGCTGGACTGACTCCATCAGTGTTTTCTTTCTTTCTTTTCTTAACAAAAAAAAAATCTCTTCAGTGCAGGAAGAAAACTTTCTTCCTTCAAGCACACCGATGCCATCTTAGGCTTAGGCCTCTCCCTTTTGTCACAGACAAAATGGAAAAACCATCCAGTGGTTTTAAGAAGTGTTCCAAATGTGGCAGTACAATGTCGGTCACGGACACCCATGACTGGTGTCTAAAGTGTTTAGGACTGGCCGTCAGAATGTCCTCTCGGTAGGAAGTTGACAAACGGAGGCCTACAGAATCGAGCTGCAAAACTGGGCACCCTCTTTGCCTCCGATGCAGTGTCTTTAGCATCGACAGCTTCATCTTCCTCCCAAGAATCTCAGGTATCGAAACCTAGGTCTTCACAGAAGACTGGCCGGTGCTCCAAGGGTAGATCTCCTTTTAAGCATCGAGATGCCGCAGGCATTGCCCTGGAGTGGACACACCGGCCAAACAATCCAGGCAGGAGGACCTTGTCTCCAAAGCCTTAGTGGGGTCCCAGGATGCTCCCGAAGCCTCCACCTCCGGAGAGCTCCTGGAGCCATGCTCAGGGATCGTGGCCTGCAATTCCGGTACAGATACCCAAGCATCAGCAACCTCCATGGATCAACGTATCCTGGCCATTGAGCGAAATTTAGCAACCTTACTGGTGGCCTCTGTACTGGTAAAGCCTTTACAGTCGATTCCTCAGACATCGGTACCAGCTAGGGTACCAAAAGTGATTGAATCAACTTTTTTGCCCCATACCATGCTGCCACCTATGCCGGCCCTCGAGTCTGTTTCCAGTACCGAGGTACAGGCACTGCAAGGTGCAGCTACCGATTTCAAATGGTATCAAGTATGTGCAGAATGTGAAGACCCTGCCCGTTGACACTTTTGAGTCTTCCGACTCTGATTCGTCAGTACCTGGGAAATGAGAACTCTCCCAGAAGACCCATCTCCATCTCTACAACATCGCATGTCCCCTCCGGAGGACATGTCTTTCCAAGACTTTATTTGCGATGTTGCTCGGGGTCTGTCTATAACGGTGACTTTGGAAAAAGAACCTAGGGCTGAGGAACTTGAAATCCTTCAATACCCTACAGCCCCAAAAGAAGCTGCTACTCCCCCTATTCATTGCATACTTCGTATGTGGAAGACACCCCTAACCATCTCTCTACATACTCGATGACTCAATACAATGTACCGGAGTGTCCCGGCTTTCAAAAGATGCAATTAGCATACCATCCCATAGTGGTAGAATCGGCAATGCAACGAATAAAAAGTGCTAAGACACATTCCTCGAACCCACCAGGTAGGGAATCAAGAACCCTTGACGCTTTTGGTCAACGTTGTTTTCAGGCCTCCATGTTATTGGCCAGAATCAGTTCCTACATACTCTATATGGGTATGTTCCTTAAGGAGGTGGCTAGAGATTTAGAGTCGATGGCGCCTCTTCTCCCTGATAAGAGAGCTGATTAACTCACCCTTGTAAAGCATGCCCAAAATGTTTCAAAATTTATTAACAGGGCAACTTTTGACTGTGTTGAATGTATCAGTAGAACTTCAGCTATATGCATCGGTGCACGCAGGATTGTTTGGCTCCAAGCATCTGATCTTGAACAATGGGTTCAAGATAAGTTAGGTAATATCCCTTAAACTGGTAAAAACCTTTTTGGCAAGGATTGGCAGGACAAGGCTTCTCAGCTAGAATCAGAGAACACCACTCTTAATAGACTATCTAGACCTACTGCCAACCCAGCCAGAAAAAAAGACAGCGAAGAAGGCTTTTTTCAACAAGAAAAAGAAATACTACCCTTCTTACAATCCTGCGGTGCAGTGTCTAATCCATGCTCCCCAGAAAGAGCAGCAGCCACCAAAACAACATAGGAAGACTCAGACTCCTAAGTCACAGCCACCTCAGCAGACCCATCCTCCTCAGGGTCTTTGTCTAGAGAACATAGCAGTTCTGCCTCTGGAGATTCCAGATCCCATTAGCATTCCCGACAGACTTTGTCACTTTGCCCACAGGTGGCATCTTGTAACATCAGAGCAGTGGACTCTCTCCATAATACAGGAGGGGTACAAACTTCATCTATGAAGTCTACCCTCCCAGACTCCTCCAAGAGAGTTCTGTTCTCAACCCCCTCTCACCGATCTGTTGTTGCAAGAGGTCACCTCCCTTCTCTCGCAGGGAGCAATAGAAGAGGTAACACTCTCCCAGCAGGGACTGGGCTTTTATTCTCCATACTTCCTCATTCCAAAGAAAACAGGATACAGGCCCATTCTGGACCTCAGAGAACTGAACAAGCATCTGCTACAGGAGAAATTAAAAATGATCTTCCTAGGTACTCTTCTGCCCTATCTCCAGAGTCAGGATTGGCTCTGTTCTCTAGATCTAAAGGAGGCATGTACTCACATTCTTATTCATACGCAACACAGAAGGTTCCTGCGCTTTCTGTTCCAAGGAAGACATTATCAATACAGAGTCCTGCCTTTGGGCCTTGCCTCTGCCCCAAGAGTCTTTACAAAGTGCATGGCAGTAGTAGTCGCTTTCCTAAGGACTCTAGGAATATTTGTCTTCCCTTACTTAGACGACTGGATCATTCGGGCAAGAACCTCTCTAGAGGTTAATCTTTCCCTATCACGCACCATGCAGGTGCTGCAACACTTGGGATTTGTAATAAGCCTTCCAAAGTCCCAACTCATTCCATCTCAAACTCTAGAGTTCATAGGGGCTCTCCTAGACACTCAACAATCAAAGACTTTTCTGCCCCAAGCCTGCTGCGCTCGACTCAATCAGCTTGCATCTCAAGCATGCCTCAAGAACTTTCTCACTGCTCCAGAAATGCTGCAACATCTGGGTCAAATGGCATCGACAGTACATGTTGTTCCATATACTTGTCTACATATGCGCGCAGCTCAATGGACCCTGGCTTCCCAGTGGTCTTGGGTCGCCTGGGAGACAAAATAATGGTTTCTACACATCAAATCGCCTCTCTCCAGTGGTGGCAATCCCCAGAAAACCTTCTCGTAGGGTCACCTTTTCAGATGCCTTCACATCAATGTACCCTGGCGACGGATGCGTCCAAATTGGGCGGGGAGCTCATCTGGACAATCTCTCCACTCAGGGTCTTTGGACTCATCAGGAGTCACAACCCCACATAAATCTGCTGGAACTCAGAGCCATCCACAATGCTCTCAAGGTGTTCCAGGACCATCTTCAATTCCGAACAGTACTAGTCCAGACAGACAATCAAGTAGCCATGTTCTACTTGAACAAGCAGGACAGAACAGGCTCTTGGACCGTTTGCACTGAAGCCCTACATCTGTGGTCTTTTGCAATACAGCATCACATTCACCTACTTGCGGGGTATCTTCCAGGCAAGCAGAATGTCTTGGCGGACAAACTCAGTTGAGTCCTGCTACCTCACGAGTGGTCTCTCCATGTGGACAAGGTCGCTCTCATCTTTCAGATCTGGGGAACCCCAGATATAGACCTGTTTGCGAGTCCTCAGAATGCCAAGCTTCCCCGTTTCTGCTCCAGGACACCAGCACAGAACAACCAGCAGGTAGATGCCTTTCACCTTCACTGGGGTCAAGGCTTCCTATATGCCTTCCCTCCCATTTCCCTAATTCCCAAAACTCTTTTCAAACTCGAGAGACAGGGGCTACATGATTCTTATAGTTCCCCGTTGGTCATGACAACCGTGGTATTGTCTGTCTCAAGCTCAGCCAGTAGATTTAGGATCTGCTCCAGATCTCCTCTCTCAGGAGGACGGGACACTACTGCATCCCAATCCACAGTCCCTACATCTTACAGCATGGCTGCTGAAGGCATAGCCTTCCAGGACATCAACCTCTCTCAACAGGTAAAGGATATCCTCTTAGCTTCTAGGAAGCCTTCCACCAGACACTCCTACTCCTTCAAGTGGCATAGATTATCTGTCTGGTGTTCTGAAAGGGATCTTAACCCCTTCTCAGCTCTGGTGGATGCATTACTTGGATATCTTATCCACCTGTTTTCTTCTGGATTCAAAACCAATTCAGTAAGAATGCACCTAAGTGCAATTGCGGCCTCTCACATACCCCTGGATGGTCAGCCCATTTCTTCTCAGCCACTTGTTGCACGCTTCATAAGGGGTCTTCTATTGACTAAATCTCCCATTAAGCCGCCTCCAGTGCATGGGATCTTAATGTTGTTTTAGGACAGCTTCTCAAGCCACCCTTTGAACCTCTAGCCACCACTTCTCTGAAGTTTCTTACCTGGAAGGTCACTTTCCTTATTGCCCTCACTTCAGCAAGATGCATTAGTGAGCGCCAGGCTTTGGTGGCTAACCCTCCTTATACACGATTCTACCAAGATAAGGTAGTCCTTAGGACTCATCCCCACTTTATGCCAAAGGTGATCTCATCCTTCCATTTAAACCAGTCGGTTTACCTCCCTGTATTTTTTCCTAGACCTCATTCCTCTAGGTCAGAAACAACCCTACACACTCTAGATTGCAAATGTGCTTTTGCTTTTTATCTCCAGAGAACTCGAGAGCACAGAAAAGCTTCCCAACTTTTCATTGCCTTTGACTTGAGTCACCTGGGATTGTCAGTATCCAAGCGAACTCTATCCAGATGGATAGCAGATTGCATCTCCTTTGCTTACGAAAGAGCAGGTCTCTCTCTCAAGGGTCATGTCACTGCACATAATGTTCAGGCCATGGCTGCCTCTATGGCAAATCTACGCTCTGTAGCGTTCGATGACATATGCAAAGCAGCAACCTGGTCTTCTGTCCACACCTTTGCTGCTCACTATTGTCTGGACAAGGACTCCCGCCAGGGTGCCTTGTTTGGCCAAGATGTTCTCCAGTATCTCTTCCAAACTTAGATCAACTCCTCCCCCCCTCCCCCCGGGTTTCGATACCAAACATCTTTGGAGGATATATGACCTATTTACTTATGCTTGTGATCCACAGCTCACTCTGAGGTCATCTTTCTGGCATCTTCAAGCTAGGGTGTCCCATATGTGAAGACTACATTCTTTTTGTTCCTGGAGATAGTGTAGTTACTCACCTGTAACAGGTGATCTCTGGGAACAGCAGGAATTTAGTCTTCACAACCCACCCTCCTCCCCTAGGAGTTGCACTTTTCATCTTCTTCTCCTTCTCTCCTTTTATCTCAGCTACAAACTCAACTGAGGAGGGAGAGATGGAAAGGCAGGAAGGCAGCTACGCAGGCGCAGTGGGATGTGAAGACTAAATTCCTGCTGTCCCCGGAGATCACCTGTTACAGGTAAGTACACTTTCTTTGTTTCCAGCAGATGGTGGATGGATTTTTTTCTCCTCTCTGAAGAAAATTTGAAGAATTAAGAAGAAAAGATTGATAAAAACAGACTGCTTTGAGGGGACTCTCTCACTTGAGTGTGATGTGGGAGGCTCCACTAGACTACAATCTTTTTGGTAACCATAGGAGGAGAGGAAGTTAGTTTCGCGTCATGCTCTTACCCTGGATAACAGCCTGTTGAGCAGCCAGAAAATTGGAAGGATCTGGAAGGATGGAAGAGTGCAGCAACCTCACACAACCTCATCACCCCTCCCTCCTCCTCTGACCCCCCTGCTCTCTCCCAAAGATTGCAGAAGGGTCTCAGAGGCCACCTTAAAAATAAAATCTACCAAGTCTCAGGTTCTCCTCTAAGAGGAAAGAGAACAGCTGAGTAGCAGCTCAGAAAGTAGAGTGGCAGCACTAAGTGGGAGGAGGACCAAGAGAAAAGAGTCCACAAGCTTCTCTCCTTCCCCTGACTCTTGCCCTTTTTCCCTCTACCCTAATAACTTTCCCACCAACCCCGGTACCTCTGCTTAATTTTCTATCCCTCCCTCCAAAATACCTTTCCTCTTTTTTTTCTGTCTACCTTCTGTAAACCCCTCCCTACAATAGCATTTATAGGCTGCTACATGGGAAGGAGATTAAACTCCCTGCAGATGTAACCTGAGCTCCTCATACTAAGCATGAGGGAGGAGGGAGGAGGCAGGAGTGTGAGAGGGAGAGAGGCCACATTTTCATCTGTTTCCTGAAGCATTAAAGCACTACAGTGCTGTCACACCTTCCTTCTCCTTTCCACTTCTTGGCAAGAGTCAGGGGAAGGAGAGAAGCACAAAGGGTGGAGATGAAAAGCACAGGAGAGGAAGAAAGGTGCAGAATAGGAGATTTAGGATGAGACGAGATAGAGCGAGTCCTAGGGTAGATGTATTCCACAGCTGATTGAAGCATTGCTCGGATAGCAAAAGAGTGGTGCAAGCATCTGTATGAGAAGGGAGCTCTTCCAGTTGGCCACTGAGTCCACATGGATATCTAGGCTAACCAGATTTTAATGTGTAAATCTTGGACATTCGCTGAAAAGAAATTGTGTGTGTGGGGGAGGCTTCTGACATCTAGGGCTGAAGAACCCTAGATGTCAGAAGAACCCTATATTCATCCTCTCTCACTTCTCCCTGCCTGTTTTTTTTCTCGTTTCCCTCTTGTGTTTCTTTATTCTTCCTCTTTAGGTTCAATTTCAGTTCTGTTTCTTCATTCTTTTTGTCTCCAGTGAATATTTCATTCCTTTTTCTCTCTCTTCTCCTGGCCTTTCCCCTTTTTTCTTCCATCACTGTCCCTTTCTTCTTTTACCTCCCTCTCCCTTCCTCTTCATGTCCCATAAGAACATAAGATATGCCATACTGGGTCAGACCAAGGTCCATCAAGCCCAGTATCGTGTTTCCAACAGTGGCCAATCTAGGTCATACGTACCTAGCAGTTTCCCCAAAAGACACAGGTTCCGCAATGCTTGTACTGGGGTCAAGCATTGATATCCTGGGTCCCTTCTTAATAATGGTTTATGGACCTTTCCTCCAGGAACTTGTCCAAACCTTTTTTAAACCCAGCTACACTAACAGCCTTTACTACATCCTCTGGTAACAAATTCCAGAGTTTGATTACACGTTGAGTGAAAAAATATATTCTTTTATTAGTCTTAAATAGTTTACCCTGTAGCTTCATTGCATGTCCCCTAGTCTTTCTATATTCTGATAACGTAAACACTCGATCTACGTTTACCCGTTCCACTCCGTTCATTAATTTATAGACTTCTATCATATCTCCCCTTAGCCGTCTCTTTTCCAGGTTAAAGAGCCCTAACCTTTTCAGCCCTTTTCATAGGAGTATCCTTCCATCCCCTTTACCATTTTGGTGGCTCGTCTCTGAACCTTTTCTAATAACGCTATATCCTTTTTTAAGATACGGCGACCAGAATTGCACACAATATTCAAGGTGCGGTCTCTCCATGGAACGATATAGAGGCATTATAATATCTTTTGTTTTATTTTCCATTCCTTTCCTTATGCTACCTAGCATTCTATTTGCTCTCTTGGCCGCCGCTGCACACTGAGCCAAGGGTTTTAACATGTTATCCACAATGACGCCTAAATCTTTTTCCTGGGTGGTGGTTCCTAATGTGGAACCTTGCATCGTGTAACCATAGTTTGGGTTGTTCTTCCCTAGGTACATAACTTTGCACTTGTCCACATTCAATTTCATCTGCCACTTTGATGAACAGTCTTCCAATTTATCAAGATCCTCTTGCAATTTTCCACAATCCTCTTGGGTTTTAACAACTTTAAATAGTTTTGTGTCATCTGCAAATTTCATAACCTCACTCGTTATTCCACTTTCCAGGTCATTTATGAATATGTCAAAAAGCAGCGGACCCAGCACAAATCCTGGGGTACACCACTATTCACCTTTCTCCATTGGGAAAATTGGCCATTTAGCCCAACCCTCTGCTTTCTATCTTTAAACCAGTTCCTGATCCACAGTAGCACACTGCCTCCTATCCCATGACTCTTTAGTTTTGCCAAAATGTCTCTGATGAGGGACCTTGTCAAAGGCTTTCTGAAAGTCCAGATACACTATATCAACCGACTCACCTTTGTCCACCTGTTTATTCACACTTTCAAAAAAACATAACAGATTAGTAAGACAAGATCTTCCTGGTCTAAAGCCATGTTGGCTGTCTCCCATTAGGCCATGACTATCTACATGCTGAGTAATTTTATTCTTTATGATGGTTTCTACCATTTTTCCCGGTACTGACGTGAGGCTCATCGGTCTGTAGTTTCCCGGATTACCCCTGGAACCCTTTTTAAAAATTGGTGTTACATTGGCAATACTCCAATCTTCAGGTATTAGAGATGATTTTAATGATAGTTCATAGATTACTAATAGCAGATTTGCAATCTCATATTTCAGTTCTTTCAACACCCTTGGATGTATACCATCCGGCCCAGGTGATTTTACTCTTCAGTTTATCTAATAGTTGTAATACATCTTCCCGATGTATCGATATTTCCTTCAATTCTTCCGCACCTTTAAATACCACTTCAGTCATGGGTAACATCCCTACATCTTCCTCAGTAAAGACCGAAGCAAAGAATTCATTCAGTCTCTCCGCCATCGCCTTGTCGCCTCTTAGTGCCCCCTTTAACCCCTCTATCATCTAATGGACCAACTGACTCTCTCACAGGTTTTTTGCTACGAATGTACTTAAAAAAGTCTTTATTTCGTGTTTTTGCTTCCACAGCAAGCTTCTTCTCAAATTCTCCCTTTGCCTGCCTTATCAATGCCTTCAATTTAACTTGCCAGTGTTTGTGCTGTTTCCAGGTTTCGTCGTTTGGCTTTTTTTTCCATTTCCTGAAAGATGCTTTTTTGGCAACAACAGCCTCTCTGACCTCACCTTTAAACCATGCTGGCAGTTTTTTGGATTTCCTTCCACTATTCTTAAAGCGTGGAATACAGCTGGTCTGGGCTTCCAAGATAATATTTTTCAACAACACCCAAGCTTGATGTAAGTCTTTAACCTTTGCAACCGCTCTTTTTAGTTTTTTCTTAACTATTTTCCTCATTTTATCATAGTCTCCCTTTCGAAAGTTAAAAGGTAGTACTGTGGATTTCCTTACTATCCCTTCTCCACTAATTAAATCAAAGACGATCATGCTATGATCACTATTGCCAAGTGGCCCCAACACCCTTATCTCTTGCACTAGATCTAATATGGCTTCCCCTCTGGTCGGTTCATGAACCAGCTGCTCCAAGAAGCAGTCATTTATGTCATCTAGGAACTTTATCTCCCTAGCATGTCCTGCCGTGACACTGATCCAGTCGATACCGGGGTAATTGAAATCATCCATTATTATTACTGCGCTGTATCTTTTGTTAGCTTCCTTGATTTCTTTGAGCATTTCTCATTCATTTGTTCATTCTGGCCAGGTGGTCGATAGTACACCCCCACTGCCATCGCCTTCCCCTTTTTACATGGAATTTCAATCTATAGAGATTCTACAGCAAATTTTGTTTCCTTCAAAACTTTAATCCTTTCTGACTCAATGCCCTCTCTAACATAGAGCGCAACCCCTCCACCAATTTGATCAGCTCTATCATTACGATATAGTTTGTACCCAGGTATCACATTGTCCCACTGGTTGTCCTCCTTCCACCATGTCTCTGATATTCCAATCATATTTAACCTCTCATTTAGTGCTATATATTCTAACTGTCCCATCTTATTTTTTAGACTTCTAGCATTTGCATAGAAGCATTTTGGAGACTGTATTTTATTCATATTAATTTGGCTATTGGTAGACATGGGTAATTTGGGATCTTTAAGCTCTGTCTGCTTCATACTCGAGGTCATTTGGGCTACTTTACTCTTTTTTGGAACCTCTCTGCTTTTGGTAGTATCCTTCAAGGATACATTCTTCCGAACCATCCGCTCTTGGGCAACTGTCGGCTTTCCCCTATTATCTAGTTTAAAAGCTTCTCTATCTCCTTTTTAAAGGTTAATGCCAGAAGCCTGGTTCCATCCCAGTTAAGGTGAAGCCCATCCCTTCGGAAGAGCCCCTCCTTTCCCGAGAATGTTTCCCAGTTCCTAACAAATCCAAAACCCTCATCTCTGCACCATTGTCTCATCCACGCATTGAGACTCCGGAGCTCTGCCTGCCTTTTGGGTCCTGCACGTGGAACGGGAAGCATTTCAGAGAATGCTACCCTGGAAGTTCTGGATTTCAGCTTCCTACCTAAAAGACTAAATTTAGCCTCCAGAACCTCCCTACCACATTTTCCTATGTCATTGGTACCGACATGTACCAAGACAGCAGACTCCTCCCCAGCACTATCTAAGACCTTATCTAGGTGGCGCGTGAGGTCCGCTACCTTCGCACCAGGCAGGCATGTTACCAAGCGATCCTCATGTCCACCAGCCACCCAGCTATCTACATGCCTAATGATCGAATCACCAACTATAACGGCTGTCCTAACCTTTCCCTCATGGGCACATGGCCCTGGAGAAACTTCCTTGGTGCAAGAGGGTTTTACATCACCTGGAGGATAGGTCCTAGTTACAGGATCACTTCCTGCCACACCAGGGTGATGTTCTCCTGTCATGTGACCTCTCTCCTCCATGGCAACAGGGATGCTGCCAGACTGGAGGTGGGACTTCAGGACTATATCCCTGTAGGTCTCGTCTACATACCTCTCTGTCTTTCTTATGTTTTCCAAGTCTGCTACTCTAGCCTCTAGAGAACGGACTCGTTCCCTGAGAGCAAAGAGCTCCTTGCACCTAGTGCACATGTAAGACCTCTCACCAACTGGGAGAAAATCATACAAGTGACACTCAATGCAAAAGACTGGAAAGCCCCCATCTCGCTGCTGAACTGCTGTCTGCATCTTAGTTTTAAGTTTTTGTTTAGATCTTTAAGTTCTTTATTTACTAAGGGTTGCTATGGATATTTATACCAATAAAACTGTACCTAATATGTTTAATATACCTTGTTCACCTGAAGCTTAATTAATCTCAGGTCCTTAGTGTATGATTTGGGTAACGAGCTTCACCTGAGAGCACCTCCTGTCTTTTAAGATGTTTAAGTACCTATAAAACTACAATTATCCCAGGGGTGGGTGGGTGGGTGTGGGAGGGAGGGAAATAACACTTATTAAAAGAGGGCTGCTACACAATACCCTGTCCTGTGCTGCTGAGGTAAGCTATATTCTTATTTGATTTAAATTATAGATCTTTGCTGCTGCTAGGCTCTAACTTATTATGAAATTTAAACTACAAGCTCTCTGCTGGGTTCTAAATTTAACCAGAAAGCTCTCTTCTGTGTTTTAAATTTAAACTAAAAGCACTTTGCTGATGCTAGGCCCTGAGTGACTATTAAATTTAAACTACAAGCTCTCTGCTGGGTATGAAATGTAACCAGAAAGTTCTCTTCTGTGTTTTAAATTTAAACTGCTGCTACTAGGCCCTGACTGATTTAACAAAAAACAGTGGGTTCATAGATTAATTAGCTTTAATAGAAAGAATTCCTTTCAGAAAATTCCCAGAAGTATATACTCACAATTGTAGATCTCTCTCCAGAAGTAACAGTCCCCTTTTCTAGTCCTTCAAGACTCAAAGGTTAGTATGGGTGTTTGTGGGGTTTTTTTTAGTGCTATCAAGTCAGTGTTGACTCATAGCGACCCAGCTACTTCTGGTTTTCTTGGCAATGTATCACCGGAAGTAGATTACCCTCCATTGCCCAAAGTCACAAGGAGTGCCAGTGGGAACTGAACCCTTAATCTTCTGGGTACTAGGCAGTTACTCTAACCACTAGGCTACTTCTCCATGGACAACAGTGACAACATAATGGGAGAAAGAAGGCAGGGAAGAGAGGACAAGAGTGCTCAAGACAGAGCATCCCTACACCCTTCCTTGGGAACTCCGCTCCTCTGGAAGGATAAGACTCAAAGGAGAAGAGGCAGCATTAGGTAGGAGAGAGGAAAGGGAGACAGGCAACACCAGAAAAGAGGAGTACCAGCAGGAAGGAGAGAAAAAGACTGTCCCTGGGAGAGAAGAATGAGACATCATTGAAAGGGGAAAAGTACAGAAAGGGGTGTGTGTGAAGGCACTGGCAGGCAGGAGAGAAAGAGGGAGGATAGGGATTGTGGAAAGTAGGACAAGATTTATTTATTTAACAGTATTTCTAAACCGCCTTATCTTATTAATCAAGGTGGTATCACAGCAAACAATCGGGTAAAGTGAGTGTGTTAAACATGCAGTGAGGGTGAAATTTAGTTGAGTGTGTGTTGTATTGTGTGCTAGAATGGTTTGGGCTATATACAGTGGTGCTAAAAATATTTTCTATACATACAGTGTTTAGGCGGAATCATGAGCTGTTATACATTCTCTGAGGTTATGTGATGTGTCCATAGTGTTCTATGAACAGCATGGTTTTCAGCTGTTTTCTAAAGTCTTTGAGGTCTGTAGTTGCCCTCAAATCGTCCGGTAGTTTGTTCCATATTGTTGGAGCAGCCATTGAGAGTGCTCTGTCTGTTGTGTCCTTGCGTGTGTGTTTGAATTCACTTGGGGTGCTGACTCGGTTGTTTGTTTGTTTTCTTCTAGATTAAAACATAGGGCCCAAATGCTTAGGGCCCAAAGGTTTGGGGGGCCCTGTTAGATAACCCTTAATCCAGCCCTGTCCAGACACCATATAGGAAACAGATGATGCCATTAGTTGCAGCTGTTGTGCCAGCCCATATAGGACAATAGGTGGCATCGACACTGTGCTGGCTGGCATCCTCTTGGTGTCATTAGGCCAGAGACCAACCAGAGGTGGCATCATTAGCCACCACCCCACACTGGGGTCTTCTTGGTGTTTTCAAGACCCAGTTGGCTCAGTTGAGTCTTCAATCCCTGAAACAAATTCACAGCACCTAAAGAGGAAAGAATCAGTGAGGAGCCAAGCAGGTGCTTGGAGTTTTCAAGGCTAAGAGTGATTGCTGGGGACTGGTGAAGGGAGGGAAAAGAGGAAAGAGGGGAATGCGTGAGAGTGCTAGCTAGTTGGGATCTACAGAGATGCTAAGGGGGAACAATTTTTCAGGCTGATGCAGAAAGCTGGTGTTGAAGTCATGCTCTATCAACATTTTACGCCTATTTGCAGCGCACCGATAGCAAGTGACTTCAGCACCGGCATGCAGAAAGGAGCTCATATGAAAATGAGCCAGGTGTTAAACTGTGTGCAAAATGGCACTGTTAAACTGGAAGAGCAAGCCAAAAAACAAAGAAGTCTGCGCTAGTTTGGCATTCTCTTTCAGAGAAGCAGGGGCACTGTGTGGCTAATTTGCATATGAGCATCAACAGTATTTCGATGTGGTCTCCAACAGAAAGTGAATCCCTTGTGGCCCAGCAGCCCTGAATCCCTCATCTCCCTCCTGGTACCTCTAGAAATGAGCAGGAGCGCTGCCCATGTGCTCCCACACTTGCCCCACCATCTTGAAAAATGGAGGCATCTGGTCCCGCACAGTGCATCCTGGGATGCACCAGGCAGGGTCAGATTGCCATATAAGACCCCCTTTTAAGTAAATGTACTTAAAAGTGGCATTATCTGTGCTTAAAGGCCGCGCTAGTTTTCTGCATTGGCCTGTTTGAGAGGGAGACTTTTAGCATAGGCTCTCTTCTCCACCTAACTGCCACCAAGCTCCACCACCTATATTCCATTATTTATACTGGTGAAAGGTGCTGCTTTCAAACTGCCTGTGCCTCCCCTGGACCCTTCCTAAACAACTCCCTCTGCACACCACTTTTATTATGTCTTTCAGGAAACTCACAGTTTCCATTGAGCTCCATGAAAAACATAATAAGCTGTGTGCATAGGGAGTCAGGTAGAAAGGGACAGAGGTTGGGCTGGGGGCAAATACTATACATTCAATTTGAATGCAGCAGGCCAGGCCACTCAATGCAGTGAGTGACCTACTCCCCTGTCCTGCTGTTTTCATATTGCCTGGCCCCTTCCTACCTGGCTCCCTATGCACACTGATATGTTTTTCAGGGGGCTCATGCACTGTGCCTTGCCCTAGTCCCTTTCTGTCTGGCTCCTCCTGGGTCAGCGAGTCTGCTGGGTTGAGTGCTGCTGCCTGCACCTGTGACTGCTTCTCTCTCCTCCTCTGTCATTGTGGGGAGGGTCAGCTGGGCTGCTACTTTGGTGGTGGTGTCATGTGAGGATGGCTACAATCTGCTCAGGGCTGATGACAGGTGATAACATGCTTGTCTCTGTCTGCCTACAGTGGGGAGCTTTATGGTTATGGCTGTACAGAACAGATGCAGAGCACGTGGACATGGTGGACAGAAGGGGACTAGCCGAGCAGACACCTGATGCTGGGCGTGCTCCATGGCTGTTTTTTTAGGAGATGAACGCAGGTCCAGCAGTTCCAATTTTGCACAGCTGCGCAACCAATATGCTGAATGGGATCTTGCTAGCTACGATGAATGGGAGTCAGTGACTTAAACTGCCATGCTCCCCCATCCTGCCTCAGGGGGACCGTCAGTTTCCTTGGCAGGAGTGTGAGAGATGATCTGCCAAAGCGTGATTTTCCCACTGAATGCACGAAACTTGATAGATCTAGATCTGGGAGATAAAAGGGAAAAGGGTACTTTCTAGAGTCTGAAGGCAGAGTGCTTGCTGAAATTTGGGAGTATTTTAAACCCCTATATTAATGTGATATAATTAGATGTAAAAGCTAATGTATTAGTGGTTATGTACTTGTATGAATTTAAAAACGTATTTATATACTACTGCACAGTGCTGTGTATGCCTTGTAGTGCTATATAAAAGATAAGTAGGAGTAGTACTGTTTACGAAGGGGTTAAACATGATCTGGGGGAAAGGGAGGGGCAGTACTGGAAGGAGTAAACAACCACTTCACTCATTATTTCACAGACCTTTATCATACCTTCCTTCACCCATCCCTTCTCCAAGCTGAAGTGCCCTAACCTTTTAAGCCTTTCTTCAAAGGTGTATCTCCATCCCTTCATCATTTGGTCACCTTTCTCTGTACCTTTTCTAATTCCATTGTATCTTTTTTAGATGTGGTGACCAGAACTGTGCCCAATACTCATGGTGCGGTCACACCATGGAGTAATACAGAGGTATTATGATATCCTTTGTTTTATTCTCCATTCCTTTCTTTATAATTCCTAGCATTTCATTAGCTTTCTTGACCGCCACTGCACACTGAGCAGTGGATTTCAATGTATAGGAGGATTTAAACATGTTCTTGGGGGAAAAGGACGGGGCAGTATTGGGAGGGAGGATGCAAGTGGGAAATGACAGAAGTGAATGGGAGACACTGTCAAACCTCTGGTGCCACAGATCACATGGGCAGCGCTAGGGCAGAGGACATCACAGAGGATAAGATAGGCCAGCACCACTAATGGAATCATAAATGTGTCTGTTGACACAGGTCACATATCAGGGGCAATTCCCCAAAATCTTAGGGATGTCCCCCTCCCCCTGAATGTCTTTAAAAAGAGAACATGTCCAGGAAAACCCGGATGTTTTGTAACAATACGTAAATCAATCAGTTTGACCACTCAGTTTTCAGAATTTCTTTCCTATGGGGCTGATTGATAAAAAGTTTTGCCCTGTCTCACACCTCATACCTCGTCTAAACTAGCTCTTCAGCTTGGGAATCACAAAGGCCCATTTATTTAAAAGAAAAAAAATCTAAAAGCTACAGGGGTTTCAATTTGACTAAGAAATCTTTGCAGGTATGCAAAAAATAATAAATAAAAAATGCTAGGCTACAAAACCAAGCAACACCCCCCGCCCCCCCAAAAAAACAACAAAAAACCCAAAACAAAACTGTTTATAGGAGCAGACTTCATGGCAATAACACATTGGTATTTGAGCTAGCCTTTTTTCTAAGAGCAGTTTAAAGATGATTAGGAAGTGCAGTTACCTGGCACTGGCACTCGGGCGTCCACGAGGAGTCGCTGCTGTTTATTTAGCATTCTTATTCGCACAGGGACCAGTTGTCTCCACGAGCCCGTTTCCTGTTTGTTTCCCAGCGGCGCGCCCCGCCCCCTCTAGCCATCTGTGAGCGACCCACGCACGAGGCAAAGAACAGGCACTGTCGAGCACGAGAGAAGAAGAACCGCAGGTTAGCGAGAGAAAGGACAGAGATGCAGGCTTATAAAAGTTAGCGCTGAGTGCAGAATGCAAAGGGCTTTGGGGTTTCTTCTCCCCGCCCCATTCTTCAAAGGCCCTGCTTATAGGGCCTATTTCTTTCTCTTTTAGCCTCGGATTGCAGATATGCCCTTCTAGCAGCAGGGCTGAACCGAGGCTGCAGGAATTTAAAATAACAAAAGGCACCAAATGCAGCTCCGGAAAGCGATCTGGTTTACTTTGAGTACAATAGTTTTCAGTTTCCTCGGGGGCAATATTTCTCTATGAGTTTTGTGCATACTGTGACGACAGTGAATCTCAGTACTAAGCCCGAGTATCTGGAGTCTGCTCTCGGTCTCAGATTTACTGCTAATGCTAGCCCTAGTACTTGCGCCCTGCCGAATAGAGTTCTTCTAGGGTTCATAAAGATTGCAGGATGCCCGGGTGGGGGACGGCTACGCTCGCCGGTAGGTCTTCTGCTTCTATCTGCGTACATGCCTGCCGCGTGTGCTAAAAAGCACATGGCCTGCAGCGAAGCCGCGCCCCCTTGACCCGCTGCCGATTCGGCCTTAAAGCGTCTCAGCACAGGGGCGGGCACCGCCGGGACGTTTGCCTAGGGCTGCAGAAACTCTTGGGCTGGTTCTGGCTGTCAAGTTATCCATCTCTCCAAGGGAGACTGTGTGCTCAGCACTGGTTTTGAACATACATCCCAAAGCAGTGTGGTATTTATAATAACATAAGATATGCCATACTGGGACAGACCAAGGCCCAGTACCCTGTTTCTAACAATGGCCAATCCAGTTCACTTAGCAGCAGTGGTGTGATCCAAACCGACTAGGAACCGGTTTAGTTCCAGCCCTCCCACTTGTGTGATGGCCGCGTTGCTGCAACTCATGTGGAGATTTTGCAGCAGCCATTTGCTTAGGTCAGATCTGTGGATCCCCTGATGCTATCAAACATTGTCTGGCAGGGGGATTCCCGCCACTGCAGTGCCTGCGTTTCTGACAGGTGCTGGGATTCTTTTTTTGGCATGGCAGGTCTTTTTGCCGCATAAAGCCTTGCCACAGTGCCAGGGCCTTGGCGCTATGCCTCTTACAGTACCCTTCAGGTCTTTGCTTCTGTATCCTGGGCCACCATTTCCATTTCCAGGCTCTGCCCTTTGCATGGCCATGGCTTCCTACTCTTTCTCTAACATCATTGGTGGTGGTGGCAGCTTTCCTCCACGGATCTGGGTTTACCTGTACCTGGATGACTGGCTGATTCCGTCAAACTTCTGGGAGAAGTCCAGAAATGAGACAGTTCTGGTAATTCATTGGCTAGAGGAAGCAGGGACGTACCAAGCCAGAATCGTGCCCTGTGCGACTTGCACATCGGGCACGCACCCCCCTCCTCTCCATAACTCCGTCTAGCCGCTGCCTGCTTCTGCCGTCCTCTGTTTTCTCCACAGCGGCGGTAGCAGGGCAAGAGCAGGCAGAGGTTGGATGGAGGTATGGGGAGAGGGCGTGCCTGATGTGCAAGTCGCCAGCAGCAGTTCTGATCCCTCCCTGCTCTGACATCACAACAGAGGAGTGAGGGACCAGATCTGCACAAAGACCCGAAAAGACTTAGGGGGTGCATTTCGGCTGTCTGCTGTTGCTCTGCCGCTGGCACTTTTTGTTCTCAGCAGCGGCAGTACAACAGCAGGCAGCCAAAATGCATCCTCTAAGCCTTTGCATCCTGTGCTGTGGTAGCGAAGTGCCCGCAACGAATAAAACCAGGAGTCTATTTACTAGGATTCAAACCAGTTTATTTGTGCACAGTCTCAGGCACTTGTCACATTCAAAATGGTCTGAGCATGGAGTTCAGCAAAACAACAGCATTTATAGCTTTCTTCATCAGCTCTACACAGACAAACTCCTCATTGGTCCCGGTGGCCCCCCTCACCCCCATCCAATGGAGATCTCTGACCGGCTACCTGTTCTCCCCCTGCTCAGGCCTTTCTAGCCATGGCTCAGTTTCTAGACATAATACACTCTGCCTTACATTCTGCTTGCAAGGTCACTCCGCAGCACAGAAACCGTGTGAAAACAAGATACTGAAATACATCTGTGAATAACATAACAAGCTCAATGGAAAAGTCTTGCATTCTTATCAAAGCAGTTTAAAGCAGGTTTTCTAACTTCTACTGGCGTTTTGCTCTGCTCAGCTATAATATTCTGAAGTGGGGGTTGGGGACTCTGCTACATAACATACATTTACAGGCTATTCTAGGCCATAGCCTATCACATTCCCCCCTTTGATTATTCTCACCCGCAAGTGAGAAAGGGTGAGAATCAAATCACACATATGGTACCTTAGACTAGGGTGGAGGGATCACTCCGTGGTATAGAATAGTAGTCCCACATTGCCAGTATCTGTGCAGCTGCCTTACGGTCAATAATACTATCAATGGTTGAGTTCAGCATACGCAAGCATAAGGGCAGGAAACATGGGATGCACAAGCAAACAGCCACAATTAGTAATACAATCAATACAAGTGTCTTCAGGCCGCCCATACCTGAAAACCACGAACCAAACCAGCCATCAAGTTGCAAGCCATGCCAAGTTTGGACTGGGACATAAGTTTGCTTTCTCATGTGATTGGCTATGTCTTCTACAACTTGCCTTTCATTATCAATTTGCAAACAACAGTTAGTTAAATTAAACTTGCCACATACTCCTCCTCCAGCTGCAAGCAGATAATGCTAAGCGGTTCTGGTAAATAGCTGTACGCATCTGTGTGGCTTGTTTGGCTAACAAGGTTAGTGCTCTACTAGTTTCATTGGTTATAATTTCAACAACAGCTTGCAAACGTATAATACGGTCCAACATATACACTGGAGTGCGGTAGCCCCAAGAACCATCTTGTGCCCAGGTAGCAGGTCCATAGTAAGAAACAATTCTCTCTGGCGGCCATTCTTCAGAGGTTGCATCCCATTTGTCCCACTGGCCGATTTTGAGAGCCTCTCGCTTCTGTCGATTTTTGTATACAGGGAATCCCAATTGTTCTCCGTGGGATAGGGGCAAAAGGAAGAAAGATGGTCGTATGGTTCCTAGAACACACGCCCCTCCCCAATTGGCAGGGAGTTTAGCATATGCTCGAGTGCCACAAATCCAGTAAAGTCCAGGTGGAGCTTGCCAGGTGTTATGCGTAGCCAGATTCATCCATATCCTGGCCAAGTGAGGAAAACTGATCAAAGGATTTGAGGGTTCTGGAGTATTGGCACCTGACCACCAAGAAGTCTTCCCAGTAGTAGCATTGTAATATTTCTGGTTCAAACAGACCAACTGTCCTACTAGTGCAGTCAATTGTGGTCCTGCCCGTACAAAACACAGTTTACCCACTATGGAGTGGGTGAGGACCCATTCATTGGTAGTGTTATGGACATCAGTCTGGTTATATGGTACGGAATAGTTCAGTTCTTGTGCTTCCCAAGGCCACTGGTCTCCCATTTGAGTTCCTCCACAAACGAGACAGTCCGAGACATGGAGGCTGGAGGCCACAGCTCCAGCTAGTTCGATGAATAAATTCTGCTAAGCGTGGGGAACTACAAATTCTGCCTTCATGGCCTCATGGAAGGTATGATAAGAACATAAGATATGCCATACTGGGTCAGACCAAGGTCCATCAAGCCCAGTATTCTGTTTCCAACAGTGGCCAATCTAGGTCATACGTACCTAGCAGTTTCCCCAAGGGACACAGGTTCCACAATGCTTGTATTGGTTCAAGCATTGATATCCTGGGTCCCTTCTTAATAATGGTTTATGGACCTTTCCTCCAGGAACTTGTCCAAACCTTTTTTAAACCCAGCTACACTAACAGCCTTTACTACATCCTCCGGTAACAAATTCCAGAGTTTGATTACACGTTGAGTGAAAAAATATTTTCTTTTATTAGTCTTAAATAGTTTACCCTGTAGCTTCATTGCATGTCCCCTAGTCTTTCTATATTCTGATAAGGTAAACAATCGATCTACGTTTACCCGTTCCACCCGTTCATTAATTTATAGACTTCTATCATATCTCCCCTCAGCCGTCTCTTTTCCAGGTTAAAGAGCCCCAACCTTTTTAGCCTTTCTTCATAGGAGTAGCCTTCCATCCCCTTTACCATTTTGGTGGCTCTTCTCTGAACCTTTTCTAAAATTGCTATATCCTTTTTAAGATACGGCGACCAGAATTGCACACAATATTCAAGGTGCGGTCTCACCATGGAACGATATAGAGGCATTATAATATCTTTTGTTTTATTTTCCATTCCTTTCCTTATCATACCTAGCATTCTATTTGCTCTCTTGGCCGCCGCTGCACACTGGGCCGAGGGTTTTAACATGTTATCCACAAGGACGCCTAAATCTTTTTCTTGGGTGGTGGTTCCTAATGTGGAACCTTGCATCGTGTAACCATAGTTTGGGTTGTTCTTCCCTAGGTGCATAACCTTGCACTTCTCCACATTAAATTTCATCTGCCATTTTGATGCCCAGTCTTCCAATTTATCAAGATCCTCTTGCAATTTTCCACAATCCTCCTGGGTTTTAACAACTTTAAATAGTTTTGTGTCATCAGCAAATTTGATAACCTCACTCGTTATTCCACTTTCCAGGTCATTTATGAATATGTCAAAAAGCAGCGGACCCAGCACAGATCCCTGGGGTACACCACTATTCACCTTTCTCCATTGGGAAAATTGGCCATTTAGCCCTACCCTCTGCTTTCTATCTTTTAACCAGTTCCTGATCCACATTAGTACACTGCCTCCTATCCCATGACTCTTTAGTTTTGCCAAAAGTCTCTCATGAGGGACCTTGTCAAAGGCTTTCTGAAAGTCCAGATACACAATATCAACCGACTCACCTTTGTCCACCTGTTTATTCACTCCTTCAAAAAAACATAACAGATTAGTAAGACAAGATCTTCCTTGTCTAAAGCCATGTTGGCTGTCTCCCATTAGGTCATGACTATCTATATGCTGAGTAATTTTATTCTTTATGATGGTTTCTACCATTTTTCCCGGTACTGATGTCAGGCTCACCGGTCTGTAGTTTCCCGGATCACCCCTCGAACCCTTTTTAAAAATTGGTGTTACATTGGCGATCCTCCAATCCTCAGGTATTAGAGATGATTTTAATGATAGTTCACAGATTACTGATAGCAGGTCTGCAATCTCAAATTTCAGTTCTTTCAACACCCTTGGATGTATACCATCCGGCCCAGGTGATTTGCTACTCTTCAGTTTATCTAATAGTTGTAGGACATCTTCCCGATGTATCGATATTTCCTTCAATTCTTCCACACCTTTAAATACCACTTCAGTCGTGGGTAACATCCCTACATCTTCCTCAGTAAAGACCGAAGCAAAGAATTCATTCAGTCTCTCCGCTATCGCCTTGTCGCCTCTTAGTGCTCCTTTAACCCCTTTATCATCTAATGGACCAACTGACTCTCTCACGGGTTTTTTGCTACGAATGTACTTGAAAAGGTCTTTATTTCGCGTTTTTGCTTCCGCAGCAAGCTTCTTCTCAAATTCTCTCTTTGCCTGCCTTATCAATGCCTTGCATTTGACTTGCCAGTGCTTGTGCTGTTTCCAGGTTTCATCATTTGGCTCTTTTTTCCATTTCTTGAAAGATGCTTTTTTGGCAACAACAGCCTCTCTGACCTCAGCTTTAAACCATGCTGGCAATTTTTTGGACTTCCTTCCACTTTTCTTAAAGCGTGGAATACAGCTGGTCTGGGCTTCCAAGATAGTATTTTTCAACAACACCCAAGCTTGATGTACGTCTTTAACCTTTGCAACTGCTCCTTTTAGTTTTTTCTTAACTGTTTTCCTCATTCTATCATAGTCTCCCTTTCGAAAGTTAAAGGGTAGTACTGTGGATTTCCTTACTATCCCTCCTCCACTAATTAAATCAAAGGCGATCATGCTATGATCACTATTGCCAAGTGGCCCCAACACCCTTATCTCTTGCACTACATCTGGTGTTCCACTAAGGACTAGGTCTAATATTGCTTCCCCTCTGGTCGGTTCATGAACCAGCTGCTCCAAGAAGCAGTCATTTATTTCATCTAGGAACTTTATCTCCCTAGCATGTCCTGTTGTGACACTGACCCAGTCGATGCCGGGGTAATTGAAATCACCCATTATTATTACTGCACTGTAACGTTTGCTAGCTTCCTTGATTTCTTTGAGCATTTCATCATCCATTTGTTCATTCTGGCCAGGCGGACGATAGTACACCCCCACTGCCATCGCCTTCCCCTTTTTACATGGAATTTCAATCCATAGAGATTCTACAGCAAATTTTGTTTCTTGCAAAACTTTAATCCTTTCTGACTCAATGCCCTCTCTAACATAGAGCGCAACCCCTCCACCAATTTGATCAGCTCTATCATTTCGATATAGTTTGTACCCAGGTATCACAGTGTCCCACTGGTTGTCCTCCTTCCACCATGTCTCTGATATTCCAATCATATCTAACCTCTCGTTTAGTGCTATATATTCTAACTCTCCCATCTTGTTTTGTAGACTTCTAGCATTTGCATACAAGCATTTTAGAGACTGTATTTTATTCATATTAATTTGGCTATTGGTAGACATGGGTAATTTGGGATCTTTAAGTTCTGTCTGCTCCATACTCGAGGGCATTTGGGCTACTTTACTCTTTTTTGGAACCTCTCTGCTTTTTGTAGTATCCTTCAAGGATACATTCTTCCGAACCATGCGCTCTTGGGCGACTGTCGGCTTTCCCCTATTATCTAGTTTAAAAGCTGCTCTATCTCCTTTTTAAAGGTTAATGCCAGCAGCCTGGTTCCATCCCAGTTAAGGTGAAGCCCATCCCTTCGGAAGAGCCCCTCCTTTCCCCAGAATGTTCCCCAGTTCCTAACAAATCCGAACCCCTCATCTCTGCACCATTGTCTCATCCACGCATTGAGACTCCGGAGCTCTGCCTGCCTATTGGGTCCTGCGCGTGGAACGGGAAGCATTTCGGAGAACGCTACCCTGGAAGTTCTGGATTTCAACTTCCTACCTAAAAGCCTAAATTTAGCTTCCAGAACCTCCCTACCACATTTTGCTATGTCATTGGTACCAACATGTACCAAGACAGCAGACTCCTCCCCAGCACTATCTAAGACCTTATCTAGGTGGCGTGTGAGGTCCGCTACCTTCGCACCAGGCAGGCATGTTACCAGGCGATCCTCACGTCCACCAGCCACCCAGCTATCTACATGCCTAATGATCGAATCACCAACTATAACTGCTGTCCTAACCCTTCCCGCATGGGCACTTGGCCCTGGAGAAACCTCCTCGGTGCGAGAGGGGTTTACATCACCTGGAGGACAGGTCCTAGTTACAGGATCACTTCCTGCCACACCAGGGTGATGCTCTCCTGTCACGTGACCTCTCTCCTCCATGGCAACAGGGATGCTGCCAGACTGGAGGTGGGACTTCAGGACTATATCCCTGTAGGTCTCGTCTATGTACCTCTCTGTCTGTCTTATGTTTTCCAAGTCTGCTACTCTAGCCTCTAGAGAACGGACTCGTTCCCTGAGAGCAGAGAGCTCCTTGCACCTAGTGCACACGTAAGACCTCTCACCAGCTGGGAGAAAATCATACATGTGACACTCAATGCAAAAGACTGGAAAGCCCACATCCTGCTGCTGGACTGCTGTCTGCATCTTAGTTTTAAGTTTGTGTTTAGATCTTTAAGTTCTATATGTACTAAAGGGTGCAATGGATATTTATACCACTAAAACTGTACCTAAGAAGTTTAATATACCTTGTTCACCTGAAGCTTAATTAATTTCAGGTCCTTGGTGTATGACTGATTTGGGTAATGAGCTTCACCTGAGAGCACCTCCTGTCTTTTAAGTTGTGCAAGTACCTATAAAGCTGTGATTTTCCCAGGGGAGGGTGGGTGTGGGGAGGGAGGGAGGGATATAACACTTATTAAAAAAGGGCTGCTACACAGTACCTTGTCCTGTGCTGCTGAGGAAAACTATATTCTGATTTGATTTAAATTATAGCTCTTTGCTGCTACTAGGCTCTAACCTATTATGAAATTTAAACTACAAGCTCTCTGCTGGATTCTAAATTTAACCAGAAAGCTCTCTTCTGTGTTTTAATTTGAAACTAAAAGTACTTTGCTGATGCTAGGCCCTGAGTGACTATGAAATTTAAACTACAGCTGTCTACTGGGTATGAAAGGTAACCAGAAAGTTCTCTTCTGTGTTTTTAAATTGAATCTTAAACTGTTGCTACTAGGCCCTGACTGATTTAACAAAAAAAATAGTGGGTTCACAGATTAATTAGCTTTAAAAGAAAAAAAATTCCTTTCAGAAAAATTCCCGGAAGTATATACTCACAATTTCAGATTTCTCTCCAGAAGTAACAGCCCCCCTTTCCAGACTGATGTATGTGATAAGGTAAAGAAACATGAGTCTTTACATTCAGTTGGATGAATACGATGGTTCCAGGATCAGTTCCACCTCCTGCTATGCGCAGGCCAAATCGAAATCCTTGCTTTCATTGGCTGGGGTTGAAGATCTGAAGTCGTAGGGGATTGCATGTACTTTTCTTGCACTTGTTGGGTTCTAGTAGGGGTAATCTTTCCAGCATAGCTTTGCGATTTATCTCCAGTCTGTCCTGTAGGGCCACCAGACCAGGTAGCATAGTACACACAGTCCCACTTCGGGCAGTACTAGTCTGCTTCTGATGATTTGATATACGTTGTTGGGGAGTGTATTCCAGTGCACATCCCCCATCTGGACGCACCTTCAGGACACATATATTTCTCATCATAATAGTAAGCTTGTTCCCATGATCTGCACCTGTAGTAATTATTTCTGTTAATTAAGTCACAGGCATCAAAATAAAGGTACGCAGGTTGGGTGGGATCAGAGAGTTGACTAGTAGCGTTGACAAGGGCTCCATCTTCATCATTCCATCTCAGTTCCAGGACATAGTAAGATGGATTCTGTCGAGGTCTGAAACAAGTACAAGTCACAGACGTTCAGTTCTGTACCATTATAGATACACTGGCTGACTATGCCAGTACAAGTATAGTAAGAGTGATAAAGTAGAGTCTGAGTGACTTGCATTCCAGTTCGGGTGGTGGTTATACAGGCTGCACAAGGGGGCAAAGCAAGAGTGGTTCTCAAGAGTCCCAGGGCTACCGCAAGAATGAAACAACAGTTAGTAAGCATCATGATCATAGTCTCTAAATGATTGATAGACGTAGGTAATGGTTGATTGAGGTAGGTAGATAATGATTGATAGAGTCTGAAATGTGGATAAAGCAAAACTGAAGGACATCTCTTTCTTTGATAACCAGGAGCAGGTTGGCAAAGTCTTTACGATGACTGATCTTGTCTTCGCAGCGTGAGTCGCAACGGTGATGCAGGATTAGCGATCGAGGTCCAGGGGCGACTCTCAGGAACTGCTGCTGGTTTTACTCGACTGTGGTGGATCCAGGAGTCGATTTCTGCCACTTTAACTGCTGTTGGGGTTGGTAGCAAAACGACATATGGCCCTTTCCAATAAGGTGCCAACGGTGTCTTCTTCCACTCTTTTACCCACACTGAGGTTCCAGGCTTGAAAGGATGCAACGGCTCTGTTAGATTGATAGGCAACCGGTCTTGCACCCAGGTATGAAGGCCCTGTAAAACAGAACTTAGAGCCAACAATTCTTGCCTAGTGATTACTGATCCAATTTGATTCATATCCCCCCTTATCCCCTGAATTATGGGCGGGGCCTCCCATACAAAATCTCAAACGGGGATACTCCTGATGGCGTGGTGGGGGCTGAACGTATTCGGAGAAGGACCATGGGGAGAGCTTGGGGCCATTTTAGGTGGGCTTCTTGACAGAGCTTAGATAACTGGGACTTCAGGGTTCGGTTCATTCTCTCTACTTTCCCTGAACTCTGGGGTCTGTAAGCTGTGTGTAACTTCCATTGTATTTGCAGGGCATGGGCTAGCTGCTGGGTTACTTGTGACACAAAAGAGGGCCCATTGTCGGACCCCATGGTCAAAGGTATTCCGAACCGGGGGATGATCTCATGGAGCAAGGCTTTGGTGACTTCCCTGGCCTTCTCAGTTCTAGTGGGAAAAGCTTCCACCCATCCAGAAAAGGTACAGACTAGGACTAACAAGTAGCGATATCCACTTGCTCGTGGCATTTCTGCAAAGTCTATTTGAATATTTCCCATGGGGGTAACTCCTACTGACTGAACTCTTGGGGGTAGGACAGGACCTTGTCGGGCATTGTTCTTGGCATAAGTCACACATCTTCGGGCTACTGAGGTGGTCAGAGGTCCCAGCAATGAGATATAAAAGTATGGTTTTAGAGCGTTTGCCATTTTGGTTTTTCCATAGTGTGTGGCTTGATGAAAGGCTTGGACAAAGGCAGGGCCTAGGGCTTCAGGAATCACGGTCATACCAGGGGGTGAGCTCCCTTCAGGCGGTGGCAACACTATCCATCCAGTTTCTGATAGTTGCCCCCCCCTCATGTCGACAGTAATGGTCCATCTCTGTCTGGGTATATCTGGGTGTCCATGCACTAAGAGGTACTGGAAATATGGCTGCTTGAATTGTTACACTAGGGGTAGTGATTTGTCCAGCAATGGCTGCTTCTCGGGCTGTGGCATCGGCAAATCTATTTCCTCGGGACACTTCTCCATCTCCAGTTTGATGGCCTCGACAATGCATTACAGCAACGCGTTTGGGGGCCCATACTGCTTCTAATAAAGTCAATATTTCTGGGCCATACTTGACAGACTTGCCTCCTGAGGTGATTAATCCACGCTCCTTGTACAGGGCGCCATGGGCATGTAGTGTTGTGAAAGCATATTTGGAGTCTGTATATACATTCAGGCTGATTCCTGTTCCGATTTTGAGTGTGCGTGTGAGGGCTATCAATTCAGCCTTCTGTGCTGAGGTTCCTGGGGCCAGGGCTGACGATTCTACTACCATGTCTAGGGTCACCACTGCATAACCAGCACATCGCTGTCCTTCAATTATGAGGCTACTTCCATCCACGAAGAAAGTTTTGTCTGGGTGGTCCAAAGGGATATCAGTTAAATCTGGGCGACTTGAGTATACAATGTCCATTACTTCCAAGCAATCATGGTCAGGAGGGCCTGGACCGACTGGCAATAGGGTAGCTGGGTTCAGAGTTTGGCTGACACTCAATTGCAATCGAGGATTTTCACATAGCATACTTTGATAATTCAACATTCGAGCGTTGGTGAGCCAATGGTTTCCTTTATGTTCCATCAGGGTTAAAACAGAATGTGGTATGGTGACTTGGAGCTCGTGTCCTAGGGTGAGCTTGTCCGCTTCGCTCACCAAATTTATTTATTTATTTATTTGACATTTTTTTCTATACCGCGCTATTATAATCAGCGCGGTGTACATCGAACAAAACATACTGCAATGCATACAGGCAACATTGAGTTTACAATGAACAGGGAAAATAACACATGGGAAAACCGGGGGAACTATGTACAAGTTAACTTGATACTATATACAATACTCTAAACTCGTTTGGATATTGAAAGAGATTTCGTGTGGATGGTGTAGGTAAATGGTTATCAGGTGGGCTAATGTATAGGCTAACCATTTTCTGGTTGTATTAAGGTGCTAAGGCGTCTGGGGTATGTGGGAAGCTTGCCAGATGTGTGAGTGTCTGGGATGACTTCTGGGTAACATTTTGTGAACAGATGGTGTTTCAAAGCTTTTCGGAATAGGATTAGGCTTTTGATACCACGGATTTCATGGGGAAGTGCATTCCAGTTTAAAGGAGCGAATATTGAGAAAGCTCTGTTTGAGGTAGCCTTAGTGCACGATATCATCAACCTAGGAACTATTAAGGTGTTCATTGCAGTAGGCCTCCTGTTTCTATTTTCGAGGGTGCTGTGAATTAGCTTGCTGATTGGTGTAGGTGGGTAGTTATTCAAGGCTTTGAAAGTAAGGACTAATGACTTATAATGGAGTCTGGCATGTAAAGGTAGCCAATGCAGATCTTTCATGATAGGCGTTATGTGGTCGTATCTTGATGACCCAGAGAGGACTCTTGCAGCTGCATTCATAGCCAGACGAAGTGGATTTAAAGTTGATTGAGAGATACCGTGGAGGATGATGATCGCAAAATCCAGGTGTGGGAGGACTAATGCCTGGAAGGTTGTTCGGTAGTCAGTAGAATCCAGTAGGGGGCGGAGGTGGCGTAGTGTTCTGATCTTATGATATATAGTCTTTGTCACATTCCTCACATGTGTTGTCATATCCAGGTGCTGGTCCAATGTGATGCCGAGATATCGGATTGTGGGTTTGGACTTCAATTCTACATTGTTGACCAGTAGCGATGGAGGAGGTATGAACTTACGGTTCCTCGTAACAAAAAGAACATCAGTTTTGCTATAATTGATCCGTAGGTTTTGTGTCAGCAGCCATTCCGCTACTGCTCCGAAACAATTAATTATTGGGGAGAACACTGGTTGGTCAATTCTGAACGGCATATAGAGGAGGATGTCGTCATCTGCGTACGCCAGGCAATGTACGTTGAAAGATCAGATCAAATCACATATCGGCTGCATATAAATATTAAACATCAGTGCCGATAAGGATGATCCTTGAGGTACCCCTTGGGACTGCAGGAAAGGTTCTGAGGATGCCTGGCCTGTTTTGACTTGTTGCCACCTATTGGATAGGTAGGATTTACACCATTCTAGTGCTGTGCTTCGAATCCCCTTTTCTTTCAGGCGTTGCAGAAGTATATCATGATTCACAGAGTCGAAGGCGGCGGAGATGTCCAGGAAGATGAGGACAAATCCTTGTTGGAAGCTGTTTATTCCAGTGACCAGATCATTGAATAGGGTTGTAAGGATTGTGTCGACTCCATGTGCTTCCCTGAAGCCATGTTGTGATGGGTCTAGTGGTGCTTCCGTGTCGATATGATGCTGGATTTGTTGTTGAGCTGCTTTTTCGATGATTTTTGCGAGCTGGGGGATGTTCGAGATTGGCCTAAATGAATCAACTTTGGGTGGGTCAAGTCTACTGTTTTTCAGTAGGGGCCTGATAGAGGTGTGTTTCAGACTCTGTGGGAACGAGCCTGTTAGAAAGGACTGGTTCAGTATCTTGCACAAGATTTGGCTTAGATCATGTCGCAGATCTTTGATCCAGCTGGCTGGGCAGGGGTCGTTAGGTACTGTGCTAGGATTGATAGAAGCAATAATGTTCTCAATCTCACTAGTTGATACCATATTGAAATTGCATAATGGTATTGCTTGGGATGCCTTAGGTGATACGGAGGAGTTACTGATATTTATGTTTGAGTTGGTCTTAATCATTTTTGACTGCAAGTAGTTTGCGTAGCCTGTGGCTGAGGCATTGCAGGTTGGGCTGAAACCAGCTCTCCTGTTATGGATTTTACTAACCTGAACAGTGCATGTGGTTTATTGATGGAGCGTTTCAATAAGTCTGTGTGGTAGAGTTTCCTACTCTGTGTTATCTTCCCACGGTGGGTAATTAAGTGTGAGTTGTATGCAGCAAGGGCCTCTGGTGAGCGGGTTCGTCGCCACCGTCTCTCAAGTTTACGTAGGTGGTGGAGAGATGTACGAAGGTCTGTAGAGAACCATGGCGCGTGTTCCCGTTTTCTTATTTTCTTTTCAGTGTGTAATGGACATGAGGCGGCTCTGAGGTTCTCGTCCCATTTGGATATAAGGTCGTCTAAGTTGAGGGAAGAGTTGGTCATAAGTGGTCGAAGGTTTTCTAGGACAACGTCCCGGTTGAGTGGTTGGAAGCGGGCTGTGGGGGGTCCAGGTGTGTTAGATGGAATTTGGCTCTTGTGGGAAGTATTAGTGGGTATATTGAATCGGAGAAGATTGTGATCTGGCCATGGTACTGGTGTTACAGACAGTGCAAGGGCTTGGTTTGTTGAGGCGTTGAAATGAGGTGCGAAAATGAGGTCTAGTTTACCTCCCTTAGTGTGAGTGGGTGAGTCAACATATTGTTTGTAGCCTAGGTCCTCTAGTGCGTCTAGGAATGCTGCTGAGAGGCTGTCATGAAGAGATGGGAGGTTGAAATCACCAACTAACCAAATTGGAGAGCGTGAAGTGGATGTTGTGCACGCAAGTTCAATTATTGTTGGAAGGTCATCTGGTAAAGGAGTGGGTGCTCGATAGAGAATGTTGATTGTGCAGAGCTCATTAGATATGCTGAGGGAGTCAAGGTGGGTTGAGCTGGAGGAGTTGCATAGCTTGAAATGTAGATCCGCTTTGGCAAGGATGAGCGTCCCGCCCCCTTTCTGAATGGACCTGTGGCATGTGTATAGATCAAATCCTGGTGGCAGCATCTGATTCAGGAGGACGTCACAATCGGATAGCCATGTCTCCGTGATCATCAGGATGTCGAGATTGTATAGTGGAATCAGGTCAATGGCTGCAGGCCATTTTGATCGTACTGATTTGGCATTTATCAACACACATTTCAGTAGACGTTGGCGATGTTGCTTCTCGGCTTGTATCTTGTTGATGATTTGTAGAGGAATGTTAAGTAGATGGGAGTGGGATGTATGGTTGTTTTTTGCCGTGGTGTGGTGGGGGAATTCAGACCATCTCCTTCCAAATGTGTGTAGTATTGGTATGTAGTTGGTGTCATGGTTGAAAGCATTTGAGTTGCAGGGGAGACCAAGGGTAAGGAGGGTAATGAGTGAAAACAGGACTTTGTACATTCTAGATTAATAGCAGTACAGTACAGTCAAGTCAATTGGAGATAACAGTATGAGTAGATACAGGTTGCTAGAATTAGCAAGGTTAACGGTGGAAAATACTGACAACAGTGCAAGAAAATATTAGATACTAGCAATTGGGATAAATAGAGTACAACAGTGCAGTGAATGCAAATTAGTGGCAATAGTGACAACAGTACAGTACAATCCTAGTTGCTGGTAGACAATAAATAGACACTAAATTAACTGCAAGACAACAGTACAGTGAATGCAGGTTATTAGCAGCAGTAACAGTGTACAGGAGGATTCTAGTCACTAGCGATTAAGCGATCAACTACAGAATACAGCTACCAGTATAGATGACTGCAGGTTAATAGCAAAGATAAAAGCTGGTTTATCTAATACTGCAGGAAAAAGGGCTTGCCTACTGCTTACTTTAGTTGGACAGTATAGAATAGTATAAGATTTGTGACTTAGGGCATGTGATTATCTAACGGATAAGGACTTGCCTTCTCCTGATAGTGGTGGCTGGCTCTGTTCCAGGTGTGACTTCTGCTTTCGTTTGTGGATTGTTGGAGTGCCACTGCCTAAGGGCCACGCCAAAGGGCCCTCTGGCGAGGCCCTCTGGCGCGGGCCCGCCAGGCGCGGGCACACCTGCCGGCGCGAACTTTTAAAGTTCATGGAGCTGCCCCGATTGGGCAGAGATGGATTCCTGTGCTCCTCCTGCTTCTGGAGGCTCGATCCCCCGACTGGGGAGAGCTAATGAAGGAGGCGGGTGGTGAAAAAAAGGGCTGTGGCTGCTACAGCTCTCAGGCAAGGTGGCCATCCTTTGGCAACAGGATCCAATTGTTTTGAAAGGTAGGCTACAGGTCGCTGCCAAGACCCAAGAGGCTGGGTCAAGACTCCCAATGCGTTCCCACTTGACTCATGGACATATAGGTGAAATGGTTTCTGCACATCTGGTAGTCCCAAAGCTGGGGATGACATCAATGCTGCTTTTAGGGATTTAAATGCTTTATCTTGTTCTGGGCCCCATTCCAAGGGGGATCATCGTTCCACTCCCTTTGTGACTTGGTACAGGGGTTTTGCCATGAGCTCAAATTTGGTATCCATATGCGGCAATAGCCTGCAGCTCCCAGGAAAGCCCGCACCTGCTTTCTGGTGGTGGGGGTTGGGATGTGGCATACTGCTTCCTTTCGCTCAAGTCCTAATTTCCGGGTTCCTTTGGACAGATGGAACCCTGGGTATTTCACTTCTGTCTGACACAGTTGTGCCTTGGCTCTCGAGACCTTGTATCCAGCTTCATTCAAGAGGTGCAAGAGATCACTGGTAGCTTGCACACAATCAGTTTCGTTGTTGGTGGCTATAAGCAAATCATCTACATATTGGAGTAAGATTCTTTTTCCCAGAGTTACAGGGTAACTTGACAGATCTTGACTGAGGGCTGCACTGAAGATAGTGGGTGAATTCTTGAATCCTTGTGGTAGTCGAGTCCAAGTGAGTTGTCCTCGTCTTCCTGTGGTAGGGTTTTCCCATTCAAATGCAAACAGAAGTTGACTGGCAGATGCCAGGCGTATACAGAAAAAGGCATCTTTTAAGTCCAGAACAGTGAAATGAGTGGCTTCTGCTGGAATCAGTCCCAGGAGGGTGTAAGGATTTGGTACTACTGGATGTATGGTTTCAACTGCACTGTTCACTCGACGTAGATCCTGCACTGGGCGGTAGTCACCCGTCCCAGGCATCTTGATTGGGAGAAGGGGGGTGTTCCAGGGTGATTGGCATTCTCTAAGGAGTCCATACTGCAGTAGTTTCTTCAGGTGGCGATGAATACCTTCAATTGCTGGTCGTGGGAGGGGATACTGACGCACATGCACTGGTTCTGCTCCTGGCTTAAGGGTGACAAGCACAGGAGCTATATTCTTTGCTAGGCCAGGTGGATTATTCTCCGCCCATACTCCAGGCGGGGCTGCAATGTTGGTAGGTGTACAGGAGCTTGCTGCTGTGGATATAGGTAAATAGAACCGCCATTCTTCTTCTTGGGGGACAGTTAACACCATCAGGCCGGCAGGTTTTGAGTTTATAGTCATTTCCATTTTTCCCCCTTCAACGAAGGATATCTGTGCTTGAAACTTTGCAAGCATGTCTCGGTCCAAAAGGGGAACTGGGCATTCAGGCATATACAGGAACTGGTGTGTTATCTTCTGTCCCCCTAGTTCACAGGCGCGGTTCTGCAGAAAAGGTCTTGTGGTTCTTGTTCCTGTAGCTCCCACGATTGTAACAGATCGAGAGGACACAGGGGCCACAGGCTTGGCTACTACTGAATGCTCGGCCCTGGTGTCCACCATAAAGTCCGTATGCTGGTCTCCAATCTTTACATTGACCATAGGCTCCTGGAGACCTAGGACGAACCTGGAGCCCGGTCTGGCCTAGTCCTCATCCATAAAATGGTCCTCGGAGGTTGCCACTCCCTCTATGGCAGCCTCTTGCTGAAATTGTGTGCGCTGCATCCCCCCTCGTTGCTGGAATCGCCCCCCCCCCGCTCTCCTAGCGCTCCTGCCTCCAGGGGGTGGAGCTAATGTTCGGGCACTCGTTCTTCCAATGTCCTTCTTTACAATAAGCGCACTGATTTGCACCTAAGGGGGGCCGAGCGCTCCCTCGGCCCTTTCCCCATCCTCTGGCTCTTCTATTAGGATATCCTCCTCCGCGTCCTTCAACTAATGCTGCAGCGAGCAGATCCGCTTTCTTCTTCATCTTTCACTTTCCCTTTTGTATTCTTGATCACGATTCACAAATACCTTTTGTGCGACTTCCATTAACTGTGCTGAGTTCATGCCCGCAAATCCTCCTAATTTCTGCAGTTTTCGTTTTATGTCTCCCTGGGACTGACTCACAAAAGCGGCATTCACCATGCGTAAATTCTCCTGGGCTGCTGGGTCATAGGGGGTGTAAAGTCTATAGGCTTCAGTTAATCATTCATAGAAAGCAGCTGGACTTTCATCTGGGCGCTGAAGAACGTCCGCAACTTTCCCAACGTTCATAGCTCTCTGCCCTTCCTTCTTTAGGCCCTGCAGTAAGGCATGGCGGAACCGGGTGAGGGCCTTCTCTCCGTCGTCACTATTTGGGTCCCACCTGGGATCTTCATTTGGGAAATCTACGGCTGCTGCCTGTCGGGGATCTAGGTTTCTCCCATCTTCAGGGTTCTCTTCCAACCATCTAGTGGTTGCTCGCACTATCCGTGCCCGCTCTTCAGTAGTAAAGAGGGTAGCCAAGAGCTGGCGACAGTCAGACCAGGTGGGCTGGTGGGTTTGCATAATACTGGACATTAACTCTGTCAAATCTTGGGGCTTTTCAGTATAAGAGGCATAATCCGTTTTCCAGTTCAATAAATCTGTTGTGGAGAAAGGCACATAAACTAGACTGGTCGGTCCGACCACAACCTGACCCTCTTCATTTACAATAGGTAATCCTGGGACTTGCCGCAGTGGCATTTGGCGAACTGCTCTTGGGCCCGCTGCTCTGCTTCTAAGGGCGTAACGCAGATTTGGGGACCCGGTGATAATTGTGCTGCTGGCGCTTGGACGGGTGGATGGCCCTGGACTGGCATCTGACCCTCCGCTAGCGGATTCTTCAGGGGATGATGGTTCCGTTGCAGAGCTCTGCTCAGGACTAGGGCTCCGCCTTCTCCTTGGGGGAGGGATCTGGTCTTCAGGTGTTGGAGGGGGGTGATCGGGTGGAAGTACCTCGGCTAGAGGTACTCTCACTACCTCTGGCTCTACTCGGGGTACTGATGGAGCTGACGGGATTGGTGTATACGGGAATGTGGGTGGATAACCTGGGATCTCGGGAGGCTCTGGGGCTACATAAATAGGGGGCTTTTCTTTCTTATCAGGGACTCCCGTTGCAGTTGCTAACATAATTCTACACTGCCCCTCACGGCAACGCCTCATCCAAGAGGGTTGTTTCTCACAGATATCTAACCAGGAATCTATATAGGAAAACTGTTCGGGACCATAACTGTGCACCACCTTGTGCACACGGGACACAATTTGAATATCAAAAGTACCTTCTGGTGGCCACACGGCGTCCAGCGCTGGCCACACCCTACTACACAATATTCCTAAGTGGGTCGGTGTCATCTTTACCCCATAATCACCACTAAATCCCTTCTTAAAGTTCGTGATCATACAGTTCAATGGAGTTTGTACGGACTCCGCCCCTCCCATTATGACATAGGACGTACAAGACAGCAAACAGAAAGGGTGGGTAGGATGGCTGCGGGTAAGGGGTCCGCACAGCCCACAGAACAATGAGGGGGACAAACACCAGACGCTTCCTCCTTTTCGCGACCTGGGCGCTGTCACCCGGCCAGGAACTGTGCTACTTAGGAGTCCGCTCTCGCTCGGTCTGTATTGCAAGACCTCTCAAGCACACTTCACACAACCAAACATGCTAGCATTTCCCAAATTCCAAATTCCCAGGCTAACTGACTAAACCAAAATGTACCAAACCAAAAGGGTCAGTGGCTTCGCCCCGCGCATACTCAGGCAGGGTTACTAGGACCGCCCTGGAAGTTGATCAGACTCCCTTTACCTGTTACCATACCATATTAGTCTCGAGACTTTCCCAGAGCTAACTGACTAAGAACCAGAAAAATCATTACTCACCGGATCCGGTAGCTAATGCGCTGCGCAACCAGTTCCACCTTGGGTTGAATCCTGGACTCCCCTCAGGGTTCGAGGTGTTGGCTGGCCGGACCCAGCAGGCCGCCGAGGCAGGGCGGAACCCTCCGATGCAAGGGGACCGGCGGCGCCTGGGGTCCTCTCCGCTGTCGATCGGCCGTGGTTCCAGCCGGACCAAACCTGGAGGCGGTAATATGTGGTAGTATTCACTTGTGCACCATTCACGTACCCCACCTTCCCGCTCAGGGAACCAAGGAATACGTGGTAGCGAAGTGCCCGCAACGAATAAAACCAGGAGTCTATTTACTAGGATTCAAACCAGTTTATTTGTGCACAGTCTCAGGCACTTGTCACATTCAAAATGGTCTGAGCATGGAATTCAGCAAAACAACAGCATTTATAGCTTTCTTCATCAGCTCTACACAGACAAACTCCTCATTGGTCCCGGTGGCCCCCCTCACTCCCATCCAATGGAGATCTCTGACCGGCCACCTGTTCTCCCCCTGCTCAGGCCTTTCTAGCCATGGCTCAATTTCTAGACATAATACACTCTGCCTTACATTCTGCTTGCAAGGTCACTCCGCAGCACAGAAACTGTGTGAAAACAAGATACTGAAATACATCTGTGAATAACATAACAAGCTCAATGGAAAAGTCTTGCATTCTTATCAAAGCAGTTTAAAGCAGGTTTTCTAACTTCTACTGGCGTTTTGCTCTGCTCAGCTATAATATTCTGAAGTGGGTGTTGGGGACTCAGATCTAACATACAGGCCTCTGCTACATAACATACTTTTACAGGCTATTCTAGGCCATAGCCTATCACAGTGCGGTTGCAGTGCTTGCACAGGGCTAGGTACGGAACTGAGAGAAGGGGTCTCCAATTCCGGTCCTGGGGGCTGCAAACCAGTCAGGTTTTCAGGATGGCCCTAATGAATATGCATGAGACATATTTGCATGCACTGCCCCATTGTATTCAAATATGTCTCATGCATATTCAATGGGGCTATCCTGAAAACCTGACTGCGGCCCTCCAGGACTGGAATTGGTGATCCCTGGGGTAGAGAATGGCATGGGTGGTCAGTTATCCCAAGAGCAGCCTGATTGCTTCCCAGGACTTGGAGTTCCTTGTGCATGAGGGGTTGCCCAGGCAGTTCTGTGTTCTTTCAGCTCCCCGGGTCTGGGATTACTTCCAACTCCTAGGGTCCATATTATCAGGACCCTTACCCAGTCTCTAGTCATGTCCTGCTTAGACCATTGCAAACTTCTTCTCACTGACCTCTGAGTGATCTCTCTCCCATTCAATTCATTCAAAACTGAGGCTCACGGATAATCTGCCAGTGTCACTATGCCCACCACTCCTCTTCTAAAGTCACTTCATTGGCTCCCTATAAGTTTCCGCATCCAATTCAAATGTCTCCTCCTGACCTACAAATGCATTCACTCTACAGCTCCTCACTACCTCTCATCTCTCCCTACATCCCTTATCGGGAGCTCCACTCATGAGGTAAATCTTTTTTATCTGTGCCCTTCTCTTCAACGACCAACTCCAGTTCATTCCATCCTGCTGCATCATATATCTGGAACAGACTACCTGAGTCAATATGCCAGGCTCTATCCCTGATCTTATTCTGTTCCTGACTAAAACCCCACCTTTTTGAGGCTGCCTTTTGATCCTGACCCTTTTAATATCCTGTTTACAACCCTTATGTGTTAGAACCATTTCCTCTTAGTTTAATTTCTCTCCCACTTGTTGTGTTAGTCCCTGCTCAATAGAGCTTACAACCTATTCAGGACAATCCCAGTATTTAGTTATCCCAGTTTCAGTCCCAAGTTACCTATCCTGTTACAATGTAAGCATAAGGCCGTTGGTCTGATGCAAAATTTTTTGTTATTTGTAAACCGCACTGATACTGAAAAGCGCGGTATAGAAGAGCTTGTAAATAAATAAATACATAAAATAAAATCTCTTTTGTGTATATGTACAGCACTGTGTATATCATAGTGCTATAGAAATGTTAAGTAGTAAGGTCAGCTAGATCGTAAGCTCTGATGAGCAGGGACTGTCTTCAGTCTATATGTACAGTGCTGCGTATGCCTTGTTAACTCTATACAAATGATTAGAAGTAGTGATTTTGTCTCTTGTATGGTGACACGAAGGCACAACTTCTTTGGTAATTTCTGGAGCCCGCCATAGGGCTCCTGGGGCCTGATGCCGATTCTGATGTCCCTGGTATTTTCATGTTTTTCTAGCCTATGGTACAGGCTGCCATGTGAAGAGGAGAGGCCTCTAGCTGACAGTCCCCCTTGAGATCCAATGGTCCCTTTTTCGGCTAGATTTGATTAGCGGCTACTGAAACAGCGCATGACTGTTTCAGTCCTTACCAACTGCTTGGAAGCCCCATCTGTGGGATTCCAAGGCCCAGGCTTCCCCTATGGGAGATCCAGGGCCTTCAAGTGCTTCTGTTCCTGATGGCAGAGGGGTTAAGTGCACCCTGCTTTGCACTTTGGCCTGTCCTTTCCTCTGGTAATCCAGCCATATCCCCTATGGGGGTTGTTTGGGGTACAGAATAGGACATCCTTTCTCCAGAGGGTGAGGTGAGGAGGAAGATGAGCTTCCCCTGATGGAAGGTGAGGACCTTTTTTATTCTGATTCAGGATATTATGGTAGCTCTGCATATTGATGAGCCCTCTTCCATTTAAGCCTTGAAAGTAGACCCTATTTTGGAGGGTATCAGGCATCCTTCCCGCTTCTTTCCTCTACTGGAGATTATGTGGCAGCTTATGGTCTCCCAGTGGGAGATCCCTGAGCAGAGTTGGGTCTTCAGGGCCCTCTGTTGGCTGTACCTTCTGCCCCAGGACTAGTTGGATCATACTCTTCAGGCAGATTGCTCTTTGGGAAGGACCTGGAGAAGTTGGCAAAAGACCTGGGTGAGGCTCAACCCCAAAGATCTCCCAGAAGATAGGCGTAGGGTGCTAGGAGTGCCTCCCGCAGGACTCCATGGGGAGCATGGAAATGTTCTTGGATAGCTAGGACTCCGGGTAGGACCTACGCTTCTTATGAGTCTTAAGTTTAAAAAGCGTAGTTACTCACCTGTAACAGGTGTTCTCCAGGGACAGCAGGAATCAGTCCTAACTTACAGGTGACGGCACCGACGGAGCCCACGTGGAGCAATTCCCCAGCTTTCAAAGAAAACCTTTGGGATTGTTACCATGCATGCGTGGTCCTCTTCCCGTCCAATGGTGCCATCTTGCTCAGTCAGGTCCCTTAGCTCGAGCCCTACCAAGCAGATGGCAAGGGAAGCACAAAAATCCAGCAACTCATCAGGGGAGGTGGGAGGGTAGTGAGGACTGATTCCTGCTGTCCCTGGAGAACACCTGTTACAGGTGAGTAACTACGCTTTGTCCAGGAACAAGCAGGAAGTCAGCCCTCACTTATGGGACTCCCCAGCTACAGGTTACCGAACCTGTAACCAAAAAATGCCTCCGTGAGGTCGTGAGCAGAAGCCGATGCCCGAAGGAGCACGAGTCCTCGGGTCCTCAGGACGAAGCCCTCGGTAGTCGTGAAAAAGGGTTGCATGGCAAGAGTTGCTTATACCCCAAACAAATTACAGAGCATGGCCTGGCCGAAGGTGCTGTCCCGACAGGACTCCCTCTCCAGGCAGTAGTGTGTAGTGAAAGTATTCACTGAAGACCAGGTCGCTGCCTAGCAAATGACCCTTAGCTGGCTTGGCTCGGACACTGCACGGTGACTCGCCGATCCAAAGGGACACCAGCCTTTGTATGGGTGAAGGCAATGCAGTCCGCCACCCAATTAGAGAGAGTGCGTTTTGTGACTGCCTGCCCTAGGCGGTTCAGATCGTAGGTCATGAAGAGTCGGCCAGACTTGCGATGAGGCTGGGTGTGCTGCAGCTAGAAGGTAAGAGCCCTCTTGCAGTTGAGTGTATGAAAAGCCGCCGACACCTGGTCGGTGTGGGGTCTCGGGAAGAAGGTCGGTAAGACTATCTCCTGGTTGAGATGAAAATTCGAGACCACCTTCAGCAGGAACTTGGGGTGGGTACGGAGGACCACCCTATTCCCATAGAATCTAGTGTAAGGGGCATCAGCCATGAGAGCCTGGAGCTCACTGACCTGGCGGGCCAAGGTCAGAGCCACCAGGAAGACCACCTTCCAGGAAAGGTGCCGGAGCGAGCACGTCGCCATCGGCTCGAAGGGTGGACACGTAGGCTGCATGAGCACTACGTTCAAGTCCCATTCTGCCGGGGGGAGGCCGGATGGGCGGCTTGGACAGCAAGAGACCCCGCATAAAGCGGGAAACCAAGGGGTTTCCCTCACCGGGGAGGTGGTTCGCTGAGATGGCGCTCAGGTGCACCCTGATGGAGTTTGACTTTAGGCCTTCATTCGAGAGGTGGAGAAGATACTGAAGGACCCAGTGCGTAGGGCAAGGGAATGGGTCAATTTGGAGCTCGGAGCACCAGACTGAGAAGCGTCGCCACTTGAAGGCGTAAGCTCTCCTAGTCGAGGACTTCCTTGACGCAAGGAGGACCTCCTCGACCTCCGGGAGGTCTAGCGGGGCTAGAGAGACCTGCTTAGCTGCCAGGCCGTGAGGGATAGGGAGGCTAGGTTCTGGTGCACTACCTGCTGCTCCTCCTCCTGTGTTAACAGGCCCGGAGCACAACCCAGTGGAACTGATGGCTCCGTCGACAGCAGGAGTGGGAACCAGGACTG
This sequence comes from Ichthyophis bannanicus, assembly GCA_033557465.1. Lineage (NCBI taxonomy): Eukaryota > Metazoa > Chordata > Amphibia > Gymnophiona > Ichthyophiidae > Ichthyophis > Ichthyophis bannanicus. Next base: position 855,984,620 of record CM066034.1, read on the forward strand.
TCGAGGCTATAAGGACGTTAAGAGGATTATTGACACCCTGTCCCACAGGACTTTGTGGAGCAGGCCGGAGGACCAGCTCAAAAGGAATGCATCCGGACCCTCCCTGCTCGGGTGTGGTACGGGGCTGCAGAAGCGGGGAAGCTGTGTGTTCGATGGGCTGCTCCATGGCAGGGGGCCCCCACCGATGAAACAGCCAGCCGACCACCCCCGGATCCAGATGACATTCATGAGGGTGGAGGATTCTGCTGAGTTTGTCCGTGAGAACATTCTCCTGGCCTGGGAGGTAGACTGCTTTGAGGGTCATTCCCTGGCGGAAGGTGAAGGAACAGAGGAGGGCCGCTTCCCAGCAATGGGAGCGGGAACCTGTGCTCCCCTCCTTGTTGATGTAAAACATTGCCACTCGGTTGTCGGTCTGTGCGAGCACCAACCTCCCCTTGAGGACAGGTGGCGACTGTGGAGAGGCATTTCATGAAGACCCTCGGTGCGGATGCGAGGCCAAACGGGAGCACCCTGTACTGGAAGTGCTCTCCCCGCACCCTGAAGCGCAGGTACTGCCTGTGCTGGGGTGAATCAAAATGTGGGCGTAAGTGTCCTTTAGGTCCAAGGGGTATAGCCAGTCGCCCTGCCAAAGGAAGGGCAGCAGGACACCAAGAGATAACATCTTGAACTTCTCCCGCACCAAGAACGTGTTTATCTTTCGGAGATCGAGGATGGGCTGCAGACCCCCCATCTTTCTCGGGACAAGGAAGTACTGGGAGTAGAAGCCCCGACCTCGAAGGTGCCGGTTGACTAACTCCCGCTGTAGAAAGACCTGGTACGCGGGGAGTTGAGGCTTCGCCGGGGAGAAGGGAGGGGGAAGCCTGTCCGAGGTGATGGAAGCCCACTGAGGGGCAAAGGATGACAGATGCCCCCCCCCACCGGCTGCGGAGTGGCCAGGGGGCGAGAGGCTGTGTGGGTTGCGGTGGAGCCGGGGTTTGGGTCTTGGGCTCTTTCGGCTAACGATTATCCTGGCCGGACCTTGCACCGGTGTGGTCGGCGCAGGGGTAGATGGGTATGACAGGTAGCCACGATAAGGAAGGCCTTTTCTCGGAAAGAAGAGCTTTTTGGCTTGTTGCTTCTTCCGAGGGAGGGTGGAGGTCTTGCGTGAGAGACTGGTTCTGGTGATGATCTCCGTCTCTATCTCCACAGCCTTGTCTTCCATCGGCTTGCAAAAGAGCTGCTCGCTGAGGCAGGGTATGTCCAGGAGTTTCTCCTGCATCCACTGCTCCAAGTCAGAGGATTGAAGCCATGCTTGGCAATGGGCTCCGCTACCCACGGCAGCTACTCAAGCCGAGGACTTAAAACCATCGTAAGCGGAGTGGGAGAGGTACTTGGAACAGTCCGTGATGGACTTCAGGATGCCGAACTTGTTGAGGGGTTCGCCCTCGAGGCCTGTGGAGAAACCCCCGAGCTCCATGGCTAAATCGCGCAAGAACATACCCATATATAATTGGTATGCTTGAATGCGACAGGAAAGCATGGACCCCTGGTAGGCCTTGCAGCCTAAGGAGTCGAGGGCTCTTGACTCCCTTCCCAGGGGAACCGACGAATGTGAGTTCAGGCTTTTTTGCTTTCTCATGGTCAATTCCACCACCATGGGGGAGCTGGGTTTTCCGGAACCCAGGGCCGCGTTGTACCCTGTACATAGTGTCGAGGCACTTGCTCACTATGGGAACCGAGGCAGACGTCTCCCACATGTGGAGTAGCAGCCTAGACAAGATGGGAGGAACCGGGACAGTAAGAGACTCCCTAGGAGGGGGACTTGTACTGTAGGATGTCGAGCTCTTCGGCTCGAGGGTCCTCCTCAGCCTGGATAGCCAGGTTAAGAGCCCATGCCATATCCCGAATGAACATGAGGAAGGAGGTGTCCTCGGATGGCGAGTGCCGCTGAAACTCAGGAGGAGAGGGGTCCGATGGAAGGTCTCGGTGGGCATGGGTTTCTGGGGAGGTGTCCCTATCGGACTCCCAGTCCAAGAACTCGGATGAGGAATCCGATCCGGGCATGTCGCCCTGCCCAGCGGCCGAGGTCCGCTTGGAGCCTGAGGGCCTGGATGACCTCTCCCCAGAGGAACTGGAAGGCGAGTGAGACCGACGTCAAGGACCCTCACGAGGCCCACGGCTCTCGGGGGTTTCCTGGAATGATTTGGGGGTCCCCCGTGAGGGAGCCATGGTCTCAGGGTGTGAGTCAGCAAAGCTGGCTGTGAGCACCTGCTGGGTAGCGATGAACACAGAAACGCTGTGTTTGTGCGCCAGCATGCGGGATTCCCATGCAGTCGTAGGGTTCTGTGACGCCGATCCTGGGGTCACCAGGTCGGGCGTCGAGGAAGAGAGGGGGTCCTCGCCAGGACAGCCCTCAGGAGACCGGGTGCCTTCGCCGGAAGCCTCCGTGTCTGTACGGGGGTACCTTGCGGGGCTGCTTGTTGTCCGACTCTCGGGAACTCCGAAGAGGGCTAAGGCGACTTTGAGGCCTTCTTATGCCGCTCCACTTCAGGTGATCTCTGGTCGGAGTGCATCCGAGACCGCGGGGCCAAGGCGGGAGATCCCACCGGAGGAGAGACGACCGAGGGCGCCACTGTGGACTCTGAGGCGGCCTTTGTGAAAATGTCTTCAGACTTCTGCTTACGACTGAGCAGGACTTTGGAGGACATTTTCTTAAAAAGGGAACAGAGCTCCGGATCATGATCTGCCCCGAGACACTGCAAGCAACAGCCATGGGTGTTCTTAGAGCATCTATCACATTTTTTTGAATCCGGTGGCCATAGGGGCAAAAATGGCCCCTGCGAGGTCGAAGACCCACGCGGCCAGCAGTTGGAAGAAAAAAGGGCGCAAAGCCCATTAGGCAATAAAGGTGAAGAAAAAACCATCCCCTATAGCTCTAAAAAGGTAGAGCAGGGGAAGGATGGGTAGAGGACCGGTGCAACCGGAAAATAGGAGGCCAGCAGGCCGAAAACAAAACACTTTTTCTGAGGAATGAGGACGTATGTTCGAAGGGCTCCGCGGAAAAAGGGAGACTAAGCAAGATGGCACCCTTGGGTGGGAAGAGGACACGCATGCGTGGTAGCAATCACAAAGGCTTTCTTTGAAAGCTGGGGAATTGCTCTGCGTGGGCTCTGTCGGTGCCAATGTCACCCATAAGTGAGGACTGACTTCCTGCTTGTTCCTGGAGAAAGGGCTAGTCCTTTTGGAACTTGCAGCACTCTCAAGATTTGGCTATGGCACCTTCTGGATTTTTCTGCAGGGAAATACTGGCTCCAGAGAGTTCCTCCTGAGGTACAGCCAGTTGGAAGGTGGCTCCAGTTGTTTCTGTCAGAGTGGACCCATATCATTCAGACTAGTGGGTCCTCGGTCCTCAGAGTTACATGATGGAGTTTGTGGAGTCTCCTTGTGGCTCCCCACTCAAGTGACCGGTGATGACGAAAACTTCAACATCTCCTACAGTTGCAGGCTATTCTATCTATGCCCACTGCAGTGCAGTGCCAGCGGCGTTATTCCATCTATTTCATGGTATGAAAGAAGGGAGGTACTTCCTGGTCTTTTCCTAACCTGAAGGCAGTCAATGTCAAATTCGGAGTTCCTTACTTTTCTCATGGAGATCATCAGGTTAGTCATTGCATCAGTCCAGCAAGAGGAGTTCCTAGTTTCCCTAGACTTATCTGAGGTGTACTCTCTCATTCCCCTCTGAGAGCAACACTATGTGGGCCGCCATTTCAAGTTCTAGGCTGTACCCTTTAGCATAGCCTCGATGGTCATGGTGGTGGTAGTGGCTTTCCTGTGCAAACAAGGGATCCAGATTCACCTGTACCGGGATGACTGATTGATTTGGTCAAATTCCTGAGAGAAGGTCAGGGTCAAGACAGTCCTGGTAATTCATTAGCTAGAGAGGCAGGGGTTGGCCAACTATCTCAAGTACAGCCTGATTCCTTCCTCACACAAGAAAGGTTTCTCAAGCTGCAAAGCCAGCTGAGGGAGTTCTGTACTCTGTCAGCCTCCCAAGCCTGGAACTTCCTCCAACTCTTAGGGTCCTTGGCATTAGCCCTGAAGCTGGTTCCTTGGACCAGGTAACTCACAGAAGATGCCTCTGTAGGAAGCACATGTATATCTCTGGTCTCCCCTTTCTCAGGTGTTTGATCAGAACCTTCTTTTCCCTCATGAGATAAAGGAGCAGCTGATATTGAGGTTGCAGGCTCATCATCTGATGGATGGGATGCACCTGGAGGTGATGGAGTGGGTGATAGTCACCATGCATGCCAAGCTGAGGAGCTCACTATCTAGGTCAATTTGTGCAAGGACTGTGTTCTCTTCAGGCATTCGGCCAATCATTTGGTTGGAGGCGAAAGCAATCTGCCTGGTGCTTCTGAAGTTCTGGCCTCTCTTGGAGGGCAAAGCAGTGTACCTTTTCTTGGACAATGTCACAGCTATGATGCATGTAGATAAGCAAGGGAGGTTCCTAGTGCTGAAGTGGATCTTGAGGTGACTGAGATGTGTATGTGCTCTGTTAGTGCATGCTTTTATGCCTATGCACCTTAGCACATGCAAATGTTTGCTTTGCTTTAACTCTTCCTGTCTGTCTTCCAGGAAGCATGGCAAGAGAAGAGCTCTCCTCACTGGATTATCCGGCATGGCAGTCTCTTGACGTTTTACTGTTGAGCCTCTCTCCCTTCTCCCAATGAAGGGATTCAGTTGGCCCAGCATTTTTTGCCTCAAGATAGGAGGCGACTGATAGCACCATGGGTAGGAATAATACCTCGGCCTTGAGTTTCAGTGATCGCACATCTGGCCACTCCCCTTCTTCGGAGGACTCTGCTTCAACTGTGTCCCTTGTGTGGGGATCATTCTCGAGGAGGAAAGCTCCCGGAATCTGGTTTGTCCTCCCCGGAATTCTTTTCCTTCTTCGGCAAGCCTGGTCTTTGGCATGGAAGCTCTGACCCTGCAGCCTTTGGATTCCCTCGAGCTCAGTCATGTGAGGGATAGGCAGAGCATAGAAGCCCGGCTTGAGTGCCTTCTTCTAAGTGACCCAGACAGGTGTTGCCTTCTTTAGATGTGGGTCAGCCGGGGTCTGTCTGAGGCTTGGACTTGAATGCTGGTTCTGATATCTCAGTTGAGGAGTCTGGTGCAAAAAAAAAAGAAAAAAAGTGTTTTCTCCATCAGAGGTTCATGTGGAAACTGGTATTTTCTGCCTGTTCTGGAAGGGAGATCTGGTGGCATTGACTGTTCGAGTTTCCCCCACCTGGTATGTGGCTGACACTCTAGTGGCAGAGCAGGAGCCACAGGATCCCCGCTTCTGCAGGCAGTGTGGATATTCACAGCAGTCTTCCCATTTCCAGAAATAATCAAGATGATGATCTGGTCGGAATGGGTCCTTACCAGTTTCCTGCGTAGAGGGATAAAGGCGTGTAAAAGGATGTGAGTTATTCCTAAGAGGAATGTGTCACATGGTCTGGCCCACCCAAGGTGGAGGCAGAACTCATGATGGTCACGAAGTGGACCTCCACTCCCATGGAAGTCAGATTGGCCTTGAAGGGCACTATAAATAAAAAGATGGACTCTGCTGATGAGCCAGTTCGCAGTGGCAGCTGCTATTCTCCAGTTGACCTGATGCCTCAAGCCCTGCTCCTATGGATTCAGTCTTTCCTGCTGGATGATGCTGTGGAGTCTGTTGCTGTCTTCCATCTGATGCAATATATGTTCTAGCCCGCTTGTCGGCTAGGGATATTGTCCTGTTGGCAGTGATGCAGCGTTGGTTAGGGCAGCGGATACATCCTCCAAAACCCGGCTAACTTAACTGGCCTTAAGGGACAGCTCCCCTGTGGGGCTAATTGGAGAAGTTGATGAAGGATTTGGTCGAGGATGAGTCTTATCGCCTGCCAGAGGATAGACCGACCCAAGGGTCTGGGAAGCAAGCAAGGTCTTTCCCCTCTTGATCTCTGCCCATCCATTGCGGGCGCACTGGACTAACTTCTGGGGGTCTTGGGACTCCTGGTGTTTCATCCTGGAAAGCCCCCCTTCTCTGCTTCTTGATTTTGGACCTTTAATTAGCCCTTTCGATGGGGCTCATGGGCCCAGAGACTTGGTCCCCTCCAGAGGGGTTTCCTCCTGTTTATCACTGTTTTGTGACGCCATTCTCGAATGTCACTAAGGATAGAAGGGTGATAGACACCATGCTTGCAGTCCAGGACCTAGCTGCTTTGAAATCTATCCTGGAAGCATTTGTCTACTCTCCATGCGGATTGGCAGACATTGGGAGTCACCGCATGGGTCACGTTGGACAAGTTACTGCGCTTAATGGCGGCGGTCGTGTAAGTGCTGCTGGCTGAGTGGGCAAGGGTAGATATTCTATTTTTCTCGGGATGCCAAAGAAGGATGGCTCCTCCTGACCAATGGCTTCAAGGCAGTCAGTGCTTCTTTGCTCATGTTACGCTTCTGAATGGAAATTTTGAGATCTGTGATTTTGATGGTGCTCCGAAGGGAGTTCTTAGCGTCTCTAGTTCTGACGGAAGCTTGTTTTCATATCCTATCTGTGTTTTTACCATGTTTGGCTCACTTCATCAGTTTGCCACCCTCCCTTTGGCCTTTCCATTGCCTCAAGAATATTCTCTAGAGTTGTGGTGGTGACTGCAGTGCTATGGCGCTAAGGGACTATGGGTACACCCATTTCTGGACATCTGGCTCATCTAAGCCCATTCTCTGTTGGAGTGCTCTCTGATTTTGGTCCGAGTGGTGGTGTTCTGGAACGCTTTAGCTGGGTGGTCAATTGGGGAAAGCATCCATTTGAGCCTTCCCAATCCCTGGAATTCTTGGGAGCACGGTTTGATGCGTGAAATGGCAGAGTTCTTGCCAGAAGAGTGTAGAGATTGTTGGAATGACTTAAGTGTTCTGTTCTCAACAGACTCCCGGGGTTTGGGATTATCTCCAGCTGCTCGTCTTGATGGTGGCGGCAATAAAATGGTACCATGGGTGTGCTCTGCCAACCCTTTCTGACCGGAGTTCGAGCTCAGGCTTCCACTCCAACTGGGAGTGACAGACCGCTTGAGGTGGTGGCTACACCCATGTTATCTGAAGAGGGGCATGTTGCTGGATGATCACTTGTGGATTCTGGCAATGGACGCTAGTCTTATTGGCGGGGAAGCCCTTGTCAAGACTGAATGGCCCAGGGTTGTAGGATCTGCGGGCAGGCAGTGTGGTCAATCCACTGTCTCGAAGCAAGGGCTTTCCTGCTGGCCTACTGTGTTTTCCCATCCTTGGTCAAGGCAGGGTGGTGTGAGTGTTCTCAGGTAACACCATGGCAGTGCCATATGTCAGTCACCAAGATAGCACGGGGAATTCAGGCATGGCCCTGGGAATGGCTCTCTGGTTCACCTGGGCAGAAATGAGCCTCCTAGCTCTGTCGGCTCAGCATATTGCTGGGGTGGTCACTGTGGAAGTGGTCTTCTTCTGTCATCACTCTCTTGATCCCAAGTGTGGGAGTTGAGTCAGGAGGCGTTTCAGCTGCTTCTCTGCCATTAGGGTCCCCTGTGATGGAATTGATGGCATCCTGCTCCAATGACAAAGTGTGCCGTTGCTTCATTCGCCTCACAGAAACTGGATCCAAGGACGTGGTTGCCCTTTTTCAGTCCTGGCTACTGCAGTGCCTGCTGTATGTGCTTCCTTCATGACTGTTGATGGGGTATATGGTTTGGCACATAGAGCGCCATCCAGGCTGGATTGTTCTGGTGGTGCTGGATTGGATGAGGAGAGCGTGGTTTAGGGACCTGATGCGCTTTCTGCAAGTTCCTCCTCTTATCTGCCCCATTTTGGGGTCAGTTGCAGCAGGGGCTGTTTGTCCTGGATGACCCAGCTCCCTTCTCGTTTTCAGCTTGGTTCTTGAAGGGAGTCAGCTGACACGTAAGCGCTATGTTTTTGCTCCGCTCAAAGTCCGGAGGGGTTCTACCATCCTGGCATACATGTGAGTCTAGTAACTCTTTGAGCGTGGATGCGGCGCATGACAGCTTATTCTAAGTCTGTTCTGGAAAAGGTTTTTTTCCTTACCTCCCTGAAAATCCAGGTGACAGACTTGTCCTGTTTCAGGGGTCCAGTGGCTGGAAAGTCTTCAGCCTTGCACCTTGATGTTTCATGTTTTCTTCAAGGGGTTCAGCGTCTATGTCCTCCTCTCTGGTTGTTGTCCCTTCCCGGGATCTCTGCGTGAAAACTTGAAGGAGGAACTAGGAGATTGGGTATCCAAATGGCAGATGAAATTTTAATGTGGATAAATGCAAAGTGATACACATGGGGAAGAATAATCCTATATAATGCTAGGTTCTTGAGGCTGGCCCAACCATCAAGCAAGACCATGTGATCATCTAGGGCAGCAGCAAAAAGCATCAGCTTTCAAAGCAAATCAATAGATTCTGATAGCCACGCAAACTCAGAGCCATTAGTGCATTCGTTTTACATGCAGGAAAGGCAGGCATACACATACATACAAAGTGAAGTTTAATATTTTATTTATTTATTATTTATTACAATTTCTTATATACCGCGCTATTTAGCATCAGTGCGGTTTACATTATAACTTAACGACCATAACAACAAGCTGTCAGGTTTACATCGAACAGGAGTATAAACTTGGAAAACAGGGTTAACTATATACATAATCTATTTACATTGGAAGGATAGATAAAAGTCAGATAATGCATGTAGGTCTTTTAACTAAATTGGGTCAATTCCTGAAAGGTATATCTAGGATCAATTGCTGTCAGGTAAGTGTTGGAGGAACAGGTGGGTTTTGAGGGCCTTCCTGAACTGATATTGGTTGGCTATGGCCCTAATGTCAGGGGGTAGAGCATTCCAGCATTTGGGTACGTAAAAGCTGAAAGCCCTGTTTGTGGTTGTCATGTTGTACTTTGTCGAAGCCTTTGGTATTGCAAGCAAGTTTACAGCTGTTGATCTTCTGGATCTGTTGGGAGGGACAAAGTGGATAAGATGAGTGAGTGAGGAGGCTGAAATACCTTTGATTGCCTTGAAAGTTAATAGAAGGGTTTTGAAGGTGATTCTCCCATTGATTGGTAGCCAGTGCAGCTGTTTGAGAATGCGGGTCACGTGGTCGTATCTGGATGCTCCGTAAAGGATCCTAGCTGCGGCGTTCATGGCCAACTGTAAGGGGGTTAATGTGGATTGGGGGAGACCTTGTAAGATGGCATTTGCAAAATCAAAGTGCGGCAGGATCAGCGCTTGATATATGGTTCGGAAGTCATCTGGGTCCAAAAGGGAGCGTAGGTGCTTGAGAGAGCGTATTTTGAAGTAGACGGCTTTGACTATGTTGCTTATGTGGCTTTTCATGTTAAGATGTTGATCCAAAGTAACTCCCAAATATTTTATTGCATCTTTGGTTTGCAAATCAGCTTCATTGACACTGACATGGGATGGGGGGGTAAAGTAGGTATCTCTGGTGATGAATAGCACCTCCGTTTTTTTATGTTGGATGCGAAGGTTCTGTGTTTGGAGCCAAGTTGAAACTGCGTTGAAGCAGTCTGTGAGAGGGGTCAGGTCCATGTGAGTTGTGGAGAAGGGCATGTATAATAGGATATCATCTGCATATATCAAACAATTCACGTTGAATGATCTTATGATATTGCAGATGGGCTGCATGTAGATATTGAAAAGTAATGAGGATAACGATGAGCCCTGGGGTACTCCTTGCTTTTGATGGAAATGTGTTGACTCTTCTGATCCTGATTTCACAATAGGGTGTCAAATTGTGAATTTTTAAAGGATTGTTCTTGGAAGGGTGGTATTTAAATGATTATTTTTGTTGATTTAATTATCAAAATCTCGGTGGGGGCAGAGAGGGAATGTAAGGCTGAAGGTTTGCCTAGGGCAGGTCTCGACAGATTTTCTTAGGATCCAGGAACCAGCTCAAAAATCTAGGAGCCGAGCCATCCCACCTCAAAGCAGCCCCTCTCCCAAATTTTCTTCCTCCACAGCATCCTCTATTCTCAATTTTTCCCCTCACAGAATCTCTCAATCCTCGAAAATAGATCCATTTTAAATTATTAACAAAGATCCTTACTAGAAGCTGTTGCTGCTACCTCAGAGTTTAAAAAAATCAAAGATCAGCTGCTTCAGCTGCCGCTGCGTCCATTTGGGTCTGCTCACTGCCGCTGCTGCTAAGATGAATCCTGCTTGCCACTGCTGCTCAAGATTAGGCCTTGCTCACTGCTGCTGCCTTAAAATCATGCCTACTGACCATTGCTCCCGCTACCATGCCACCCTGCCGGCACTGCTTAACAAGAGTTTTAGTAATTATTAGGAAAGGAACAGAGAACGAAACGAAGAATATCATAATGACTTTGTTCCGCTCTATGGTGTGATCACACCTTGAGTATTGTGTGACACCCTGGTTGCTGCATCTTAAAAAAAATATAGTAGAATTTGAAACACGTATAGAGAAGAGCAACCAAAATGATAAAGGGGATGGAATGACTCCACTGTGAAGAAAGGCTAAAGGGTTAGGGCTCTTCAACTTGGAGAAAAAACAGCTGAAGGGAGATATGATAGAGGCCTATAAAATCCTGAGTGGAGTAAAATGGGCAATCTCAAATTGATTTGTTTTACTCTCAAAAAGTATAAAGATTAGAGGATATGCCATGAAGTTACAAAGTAGTACTTTTAAAATGAATATGAGAACATAATTTTTCACTCAACTTGTAATTCAGCTCTAGAATTCATTGCTGGAGGATCTGTTAAAAGCAGCTAGTGTGGGTGGATTTAAAAAAGGGGTTGGACAACTTCCTGGAGGAAGAGTCTATAAGCGATTATTAATAAGGAAGACTTGAGGAAAGCCACTGCTTTTTCCTTTGGGTAAACAACATTGAATCTGGCTACTTTCTGGGTTCCTGCCAGGTGACCTAAATTCGATCATCAAAAGTAAACCTAGAAGAGTATCCCACAATTATATCACACCTAACTAAAGAGACCACTCAATAAAGAAATAATTTTTTTGTCGGAACTACTGCCATGAAAACTTGCGTTCTCCCGAAGCAGACTATTCCTTTTAATCAAGAAATTGAAAAGGGATAACAACCCCCAAAGTACCCAAAAGGATATCACAAACCCATGGGGTACAAACAAAACGTGTAAGTGAGTTCTGTGTTTCATTTAAAAAAAGAAGCTTTTTCTTTCACTCCCCAATTCAGCTGCAAATAATAACCAAGGGTACTTAGCTCAAGTCCAGGCTCCCAAGGCTCAATAAAGATTTCAAAGCAGCAGGAGTGTCGCCGTGAAAGAGGGGAATCATCCACAATCGTCAGAAATCTGTAATCCAAACAGTATGTTCCAAACAGTATGTTGACCCAACGTTGTGTTTCGAGCTTGTGTGCTTCCCAGCCCTTCTTCAAAACAATTACTGACCTAAATTGGCACTATTGGAAACAGGATGCTGGGTTTGGTGGACCTTTAGTCTGACCCGGTATGCTGTTTTCTGTAGTCCTGAGTTATTGTAATAGTGTGTGCTGTTGAGTCGATTCTGACTCCTGGTAACCAAGCAGCCCCTGGGTTTTCTTGACAAACGGTCACCGAAAGTAGATTGCCAGGCTCTTCTCCCAAGGCAGCGGAAGGTAAAATAACTTGGTCAAGGCCACAAGGCATGCCCATGGGAATCAAGCCCTGGTCTCTTGGTTACCAGGCCACTGCTTTAATCACTAGGCTACTGAACAGTGGTATTTGTTAAACAATTAGTCTTTTCTCCTTCCTGCTTCTGCTTGTTTTTCACCTCTGAGTTTATACAGTGAATCCTGCTTGTACATTTTCTCCTTTCACTAACATCTAAACAAGAAAAAAATATATCTTATCAGCTGTGTCATTGTACTAGCTATTTTTCCTCCATTTGCATCTTTGTTATCCTGACTGCTTTTCCTGCTTCACTTATCTTCAGACATTATTGCCTATTTTTAACTGATCTTTTTATAAATACAAACCTTTTTCCTTTACGCTTTCAACCACCTTCTTAGACACCTTTTCCTCTTACCTTTTATTTGTTTTGATAGCAAAAAGGTGTGTTGTCCTTAAAGTATTTATTTCCTTTTAGCCTAACTCACAGCTCTTCTAGTTTCCTAAGCTTTTTTCACTCCATTTAATGACTTTAGAAGCACTCCCTCAACATAACAAAAATAGTCTTCCTGAAGTTTAGGACCCTAACTTTGGAGTGAACCACCTTTGCTTGTGATCTACACCTTCCTGTGATCATTGAATCCAAATACTGTTAAGATGGTTACCCTCTACATCAGAAGCATGTCCCATTTATAAGCACCAGGCCCAATATCACCCCTTCATTTCTGGACTCTGATGCTAGATGCTGAACATTACTTCCCACAGAGAATCTAGGATTTCCCTACTTCTAAATAACACCACAGTTGGAATGTCAGAATCAACATCTGTCAGACTGAAATCAGAAGTAGCACCTCCTCTTTTTTTTTTTTTTTAGCAATTTTAGGAATATTTTAAACTGAATTTCTATTTATTTCTGTCTGAGGGAGAGATTTATATATTACAATTGTATAGATAAGGTTCATTTGCTTGTTCCGGATTAATCCACAGAACCCAAGGCCGGCCCTTCAACTGGGCAGCCCAAGCACCTATCTAAGGTGGCAGAAATCCGGCTGACATGGCAGAGCAGCTGAACAGCATTAATGTTGGTGCTGGTGAAGGTCTTGGAACAACTGCCTGTGCTCAAGGCCAGGCCTGGCCTGCCCCTCCCCCTCTTCCTTCAACAAAGGAAATTGGAAGGGATGGGGCATGGCAGACCTTCAGCACAGACATGCTCAGAGGTCCTGTGCTGCATTGATAGCTGTGCTGCAGACCCAGTAGCACTGCAGTAGCAGCAACAACAGGGGTAGGAGGCAGGCCTAGCAGAGGAAAAGAAAGGCAGGAAGATGCTGGACATGGAAAATTGTAAGGAAGGGAACAGAACGTGATGGATATGGGGTGGGGGGGGGGGGGTGGTGCTCAGAGTCAGCTCAACCAGTAGGCAAGACTAGAGTGTCACCTAGGGAAGAATCTTCTGAGGGTAGCAAAAAACAAGAACAGTCAAAACAAAGCAATAGATCCTGACAGCTATACAAACTCAAAGAATCATCAGACATTGTTATCTCTAGGAACAAGCAGGAATGAGTCTTCACATATGGGTATCGTCGGTACTGACGGAGCCTGCGTGGGAACGCTCCCCAGCGTCCAGTAAGAAAGCTTTTGGGAGTATCCCACAGCGCCTGCACGTTGCCTTCCCGCCTTTCCTAACCGCCTCTCTCCAGTTCTTCTTTTCCGCGGAGCCTGCAGGTCGTGTTCCTGTCACCGCTGAAGAAGTTCTTTATTTTTCTTTATTTCTTTGGTCGCGCGTCTGCCTTCTTCGACGTCGGACCGGTACCGCCGGTCTTTCTTTCTTTAAAAAAAAAAACAAAATCTACCGTTTTTCCACTTCTGTGCAATTTTGTCTTTTGGGCCTTGGGCCTACAAGATTTTTCCTCATGGAAAAGCCCGCTTCCGGGTTTAAAAAGTGCACGAAGTGCAGCGGTACTCTTTCTATCACCGACACCCATGACTGGTGTCTAAAATGTTTGGGTCCTGACCACTCCATCACCGATTGTGAGTCCTGTTCCATGATGTCTAAAAGAGGTCGACAGAATCGAGCGGCAAAGCTCAGTACCCTGTTTCCCTCTGATGCAGCTTCAGTGGCATCGACATCTTCCCGGGCTTCGTCTTCTTCCCATGGATCTCGGGTAACCAAACATAAGTCCAGCCGGTCCTCGAAGGGTAGATCTCCCTCTAAGTATCAAGATGCCTCCAGGCTTGCCCTCGAGGATCCTGCACCGGCAAAATTATCCCGGCGGGAGGCTCCGGCTTCCAAAGCTTCATCTATGGGGTCACAGGTTGACATCGATGGCGTGGCCTCAACCGATCACCTGTTGCCATGTTCTGGGCTACCGGTGGTCTCCACTGGTACCGACATCCAGACATTGGTTGCGTCGATGGATCAGAATATTCTGACCATGCATCATGCCATCACGGCATTCATACAAGCTGCGACGCCTCCGGTACCGCAACAAACTCCGTTGGCGTTACCAGTTCCGGCGCCGGCACCGATTGCATCGGCATCGCTGTCGACTGCAGCGGTACCCTGTCCTGTGATGCCCATCGGTACCAAATCGGTACCGATCACTCCCGATGTCGATACCATTCGGTACGCATATCGGGCCCTGCAAGAGCATCCAGACTGGCGATACTTCGATTCTTCTGAGGACTCTGATGAATCAGAGGCTTCTGTCGAAGCATCGGTACTCCTTCCTCAGGAGCCCTCTTCTCCAAAAAGAAGAATGTCTCCTCCAGAAGACTTGTCTTTTCAAGACTTCATTAGGGAAGTGGCCAAGGGCCTCTCTATTTCATTGGCCCCTGAACCAGATCCTGGAGCCAAGAAATTAGATATTTTACAATATCCTAAGGCTCCTAAAGAGGCAGCTACTTTACCAATTAATGAGATCCTTTATGATCACATGTTGGGCATATGGGAGACACCTCTTACTACTTCCCCTCATTCTCGCAGGTTGGACACCATGTACCGTGTTCCTCCTTGTCCTGGCTTTCATAAAACTCAGCTTCCTCACCACTTTATTGTGGTGGAGTCTTCTATGAAAAAGATAAAGAGTGCTAAAAGGCACTCTTCTAATCCTCCAGGAAGAGAATGCAGAACCTTAGATGCTTTTGGCAGGAGAATTTTCCAGGCCAATATGCTTACTGCCAGAATCAACTCCTATAGTCTCTATATGGGGATGTTTCTAAAAGAAGTTACAGATCATCTGCTAACTTTATCTCCTTTTATCTCAGAAGATAAAAGGGAAGAGTTTCTCACCTGGCTTAAACATGCCCAGGATGTGTCCAAATTCTCCAACCGTGCAGCCTTTGACTCTTTTGAGTGTTCCAGCAGAGCCTCGGCTATTGCCATAGGGGCACGCAGACTTGCTTGGTTGCAGGCTTCTGATTTGGAACCCTGGGTCCAGAATGTACAGGTGAAAACCTTTTTGGTAGGGATTGGCAAGAAAAGGCCACTCAAATGGATGCTGAAAATTCTGCCTTAGATAGACTTTCAAAGTCTACTTCTGCTCCTGCTAGAAAAAGGTTATTCAAAAAGACTTTCTTTCCCAAAAAAGGGAAATATTATCCTGGTTATGGTCTCCAGGCATCTTCTACAGGTCGTTTTGCTGCAAAGCGTCAGCAACAACCTAAACAAGCCAAGCCTAAGGCTACAAGGACTGCTACGGCCCAACAGCCTCAACCTCCTCAGGGCCTTTGACTTACAACTAGAGAACTTAGCCTTTCTGGCTCTAGAGGAACCAGAGCCTTTCACCATTCCAGGAAAGTTAGCTCATTTTGCTCCCAGATGGGAACAAATCACAGCAGAGCAATGGACCCTCTCCATCATAAGGGAGGGGTACAAGCTTCATTTCTTAAACCTTCCTCCTCACACTATGGTGAGACAGTTCAATTCTCCAACATCTCTCCTCGACCTTCTGGGTCAGGAGATTGCTACCCTTCTTGCCCAAAGGGCAATAGAAGAAGTACCCCTTCTTCAACAGGGCTCAGGGTTCTACTCCCCCTATTTTCTTATCCCAAAGAAAACAGGGGGCTACAGACCCATATTAGATCTCAAAGAGTTGAACAAGTTTCTATGCAAGGAGAAATTCAAGATGATTTCTCTCGGTGCTCTCCTTCCATACCTTCAGAGTCAGGATTGGCTTTGTTCTCTAGATCCCAAGGATGCGTACACCCATGTCCTCATCCATCCAACACACAGAAGGTTCCTTCGGTTCCTTTATCAAGGAAAGCACTACCAATACAGAGTGCTTCCTTTCGGTCTGGCCTCTGGTCCAAGAGTGTTCACAAAATGCATAACAGTAGTAGCTGCATTTCTACGCACTCTAGGAATATTTGTATTCGCATATCTGGACGACTGGCTCATCCGAGTACCATCCCAGTCAGAGGCCCAGACTTCCCTAGCCTGCACAAGGCGTGTTCTTCAGTATCTGGGACTTGTGATAAACATCCCAAAATCAAAACTCACCCCTACTCAGTCATTGGAGTTCATAGGAGCCTTGCTAGATACCACAACTGCAAGGGCCTATCTTCCCCAGGCCCGTTGCCTACGCTTGGTGCAGTTAGCCTCTCAAATTCAGTTAAAATCCCATTTAACTGCTCGAGAGATGTTACAACTGTTAGGCCACATGAGGGCAGCTCAGTGGACTCTGTCCACCCAATGGACCCAGGCATCAGGTTGCCTGTCAGACAAAATAGCAACCTCCAGTCGCCTCTTTTGGTCCCTCCAGTGGTGGAGGTCCACTCAAAATCTGTTGCTGGGGTCCCCCTTTCAACAGTTGCTACCCCAAGCAACCCTCACAACAGATGCCTCCCCAAAGGGTTGGGGAGCTCATCTACAAGATCTCTCCACCCAGGGCATCTGGTCTCCACAGGAGACATCTCTACATATCAACCTCTTAGAGCATAGAGCAATTCTTCTAGCTCTCAGAGTCTTCCACACCCTGCTCAGCTACAAGACAGTCCTCATCCATACGGACAACCAAGTAGCCATGTTCTGCGTGAACAAGCAGGGCGGGACTGGCTCTCTGTCGCTTTGCAACGAAGCTTTGAGATTGTGGGCCTTCGCCAGAGAGCATCAGATTCATCTCATGGCAGTGTATCTTCCAGGTGTTCAAAACTCTTGGGCAGACAGACTCAGTCGAGTTCTGCTTCCACACGAATGGTCCCTCCATGGGGACCAGATAGCCAGGATCTTTCGAATTTGGAGAACCCCAGACATAGACCTGTTTGCAAGTCCGTGGAATGCCGGTTCTGTTCCAGGATTCCGTGTTAGGGAGTTCAGGCCAGGGATGCCTTCCTCCTCCACTGGGGGCAAGACTTCCTCTATGCCTTTCCACCCATTCCCTTAATTTCCAAGACACTGTTCAAGCTTCAGAGAGACAAGGGGTCTATGATCCTCATAGCTCCACGTTGGCCATGCCAAGTGTGGTACCCTCTACTTCTTCATCTCTCTCAAGCTCCCTCCCTGGACTTGGGATCTTCTCCAGACCTCCTGTCCCAGGAGGAGGGAACGTTATGGCACCCAAATTCCCAGTCTCTTCATCTCAGAGCCTGGTTGCTGAAGGCCTAGACCTTCAAGATTGGCATCTGTCTCAGCAAGTGAAGGATATCCTTCATGCTTCCAGAAAGCCTTCCAGTAGACGTTCCTATGCTTTTAAATGGAAAAGGTTTACCATTTGGTGTGCGGAGAAGGGTCTTAACCCTCTTGCAATACCTCTGAATTCTTTACTAGAGTATTTGCTGCATTTATCCCATGCAGGCCTCAAAACAAATTCAGTAAGAGTCCATTTGAGTGCTATTGCAGCAAACCTTAAGCCTCTCAGTGGACATCCTATTTCCTCTCATCCTCTTATTGCAAGATTCATGAGAGGCCTTCTTTTAAACAGTGGCATGGGATTTGAATTTGGTTCTTGGCCAGCTTATGAAGCCACCATTTGAACCCTTAGCCACTACCTCCTTGAAATTCCTTTCCTGGAAGGTTATTTTTCTCATTGCAGTCACCTCAGCTCGCCGTATCAGTGAGCTGCAGGCCTTGGTGGCTAATCCTCCTTATACAAGGTTCCATCATGACAAGGTAGTCCTCAGAACTAATCCACACTTTATGCCTAAAGTGGTCTCACCTTTTCATCTGAACCAGGAGGTGTATTTACCTGTCTTTTTTCCAGGACCTCATGCATCAAGTGCAGAGAGGAATCTTCATACCCTGGATTGTAAAAGAGCACTTGCTTTCTACTTACAAAGGACACAGCAACATAGAAAGTCTTCTCAACTCTTTGTTGCTTTTGATCCCTCTTATTTAGGACTTCCAGTCTCTAAGAGAACTCTGTCCAATTGGATTGCTCAGTGTATTTCCTTCGCCTACCAGAGTAAGAACCTTTCTCTGGAGGGCCATGGCAGCCTCTATGGCTCATCTAAACTCTGTGTCCATCGACCAAATCTGTCGAGCGGCCACCTGGGCCTCGGTTCATACCTTTACAGCCCATTACTGCTTTGACAAGGACTCCCGCCGGGATGCCTTGTTTGGTCATGCTGTTCTCAAACACCTGTTCCATACCTAATCAACTCCTACCCCCCATCCCTGGTTGGATGCCCGAGATCCATGGGGTGAGGTAGAGCCCTTCTCAGGGACTCACAACTTTGGAGATCTCCCTGGCATCTCTAGCTGGGGAGTCCCCATATGTGAAGACTCATTCCTGCTTGTTCCTGGAGATAGCACAGTTACTTACCTGTAACAGGTGATCTCTGGGAACAGCAGGAATAAGTCTTCACAACCCACCCACCTCCCCTAGGAGTTGTATCTCTCTATCTATCTTTCCTTTCCTCTCTCTCTCTTTGTCTCAGCTTTAAAACTCGAACTGGAGAGAGGCGGTTAGGAAAGGTGGGAAGGCAGCGCGCAGGCGCTGTGGGATGCTCCCAAAAGCTTTCTTACTGGACGCTGGGGAGCGTTCCCGCGCAGGCTCCGTCGGTACCGACGATACCCATATGTGAAGACTTATTCCTGCTGTTCCCAGAGATCACCTGTTACAGGTAAGTAACTGTGCTTTATCTACGGTGAGAGTGGGCACACATCCATACAAAGCAGTGTTTAATATTTAATTTTACGGGATTGTTGTGGAAGTGATGGTGTCGGCTGATCATGATTATTGAATTATCAAAATCTCATGGGAGGGGACGGTGTAAGGCTGAAGGTTTGCTTATGGGCACTCAGTACCCTTATACTGGCCCTGGATGTGCTAGGGAAGGGAAGAGAAAGAAAGAAAGGGGAGATGCTGGACTTGGAGAAAAGGGGAGGAAAGAGAAGATTCTTGACCAATGGGAAAGGTGGGGAAGAGATGGGGAAATGCTGGACATCTGAAGGGAGGGGAAAAGAGAGAGAGAAGGAGAGAAGCTTGACATGGTGGGGAATTGGACAGGGGGAATTAGTGAGAGGCTGAGGAAGAAGAGAGAGATGAGAAATGGCAGTAGTGGGTGAGGGAAATGGAAATCTCTGATAGACTGAGGACTGAATGGGAAGAATGAGTGGATGGAAAAGCAGAAAAATAACTGGAAGAAAGCTAATAGTAAAAGACCAATGTTCAAGATGGATATAGGGGAGGAAATGAAGATAAGAGGAGACAAAGAAGTAGCAAATGAATTGGAGACCCTAGGTACAGAGTTAAGAGAAGTTGGATAGATGAAAGCAGAAACATTCAACTTAGCCCCTTAAAGGTTGGCTAGGTTGATAAGCTCCCTGAGTATTTGGTGTTGAAATATAGCATTCCATATTGTCCTGCTTAGACCAGTCCAGATAAGTGGGTTGTGCTCCACTAAATGGCAGATTGATGGAGACAAAGAACCAATGAAAAGCCCAGGTTTCAGTGACATCACTCTCATGCCTCTATACTCCTCAGCCACCAGAGGTCTCTTCAGTATTTCTTTGCTTCCAGCAGATGGTGGATAGATTTTCTCCTTTCTCAAGGAAATTCTGAAGATTGAGAGGAAAAGATGGCTTCCTTAACGTCCCTCCAGTCCTGACTAGTGGGTAGTCACACTTCACTAACAGCATGGAGACTGAGCATGTCAAATGCTGATGACATCACCTTTCATAGTCAGTTACCACCCCAGTATTCTCAGTCTCCATGCAGCTGGAGAGGTGTGATTCCTCAGGGTGTGACTTGCTTAGGGACAACACGGAGCAGTTGGTTTAGTTTTTTTTACTGATTATTTTTCACCTTTGGAGAGAGGGGTACTTTTCCTTTAAGGCGGGAGAGCAGATATGCCTAGTTTAAAGTTGAATTCAAAACACAAAAAAAAAAAAGAAAAGATTGATCAGTGGCCTTTTCAAGCAGGGCAGGCAAGTGTAGCAAGAGCTGCCCTCTGGAAGGGCTGGGGCAGTGATCTCTGGTAAGCAGCAGTTCCCAAACCCGACAGAGGGTGAGGAGCTGCTCTCTGTGCAAGGCCTGTCTCTTGCACCGCAGGGGCCTCCGACATTGCTGACACCAGCAAAGAAGGGCAGAACGTGCGTCTGGAGATCCCGGACAACTGGTAAATAGCCTGAATGTCTTCTGCAGTCAGTTTTCTTATTTTCCTTCTGCCTCTCCATGGTCGCGGCGGAGTTGCTAGGCCATCGGTAGCTCGTGGGAAGGTGGGAGCAGCTGATCAGTGCAGCGCGGGAAGAGGCGCCATCTTAATGAGAGGAACTTCTATCAACGGGGGACATTTTGGGGGGCTGGATGCAGGAGATTACTTCACTGCATTTTCTTGTTTTTGTGAGTTCCCCTGGTCTTTGAATGGCACAGTTAACATAAAAGAAAAAAAATGAAGAGGGGGTCAAAGAGAAACAAAGAAGTGGGCATAGATGCTGTCTAGGCATATTGGCCTTACAGAAGGGGGTGGCCTGTGGCTGCGTCATGCCCACCATGGTCACGTGTTCGGCTTGTAGCTCCCAGAGGGGTTTTGTTTCGTTTAGAAAGGAGGGACCCAAGGGGGGCTTTTAGGGTCCTTCTCAGCAGTTGGGAGAGTGCTCTTTGCCCGCAGCCAGGCGGATAACTCTTCCTGATGGAGCGAATACCCCTCCTCTGCCCCTTCTGGAGGGAAGAAGTACTGGGGTCAAGTTTCCCAGACTGTCCTTGTCCAAGGATATGGCTGAGGAGTTGGGCCACAACAGGTTTTGCCCGGAGTTTGTTTTACTCATTCGTAAAGCCTTTTGCATGAAGCAGCGTGTGGGGGGGGGGGGGGGAGGAGGGGATGGGCGACCCGCAGGGGCCCTCTGAGAGGTCTAGGAAGTTGGAGCTCTCCGAGGAGTGGCAGAAGCAGAGGACCGAGGGGGGGGGGGCCTGGTCCTAGCTGGAGATGTTTGGAGACATGGGGTCTCTTCACTTGGTAGAGGAAGGGGACTCGGAGTACATGGACATTGGCGGGGGATCCGCCAAGCTTGAGGAATTGGAGATCCTACAGGGAGACGAGGTGAGGATTGTGCGTGTCTTCTGTTGGTAGGAGTCGCAGCCGCATTGCATCAGGAAGGTGTTCTCTTACATCCCTACCTGGATGATTGGATGATTGGCTGGTTAGAGCAAAATCCCAGGAAGTGAGCCAAAGGGCCACAGATAAGGTCATTGCCTGCCTGCCTGCAGGGCCTCGGTTAGGTCGTCAACTTTGCCAAGAGCCGGTTGCAGCCATTGTAGGATTTGGTATACTTGCAGACCTGGTTCCAGACAGCCGAAAACCAGGTGTCCCTGCCGAAGGACAGAATTCGCATCGGCATGCAGACTCCGGCGTGGCATTATCTGCAAGTGCTTGGTTTGATGGCAGCATCCATCGAACTTGTGCCATGTGCCCGAGTGCACATGAGGCTATTGCAGAGGGCTCTATTCCATCGATGGTCAGTGCAGCATCATCCACTGTTGTGGCCGCTCCCATGCCCAAGAGCCACCAGGATGGTGTTATGGTGGTGGCTCCGGCAGGACAAGTTCTTGGCGGGGATGCTCCTGGAGACACCTCGATGGATAGCATTGATGACAGATGCCAGTCTCTCGGGCTGGAGAGTGCTTTGCGAGGCGCAGATAGCACAGGGGTGTAGGTCGATGGAGGAGAGTAGCTTGCCCATCAACCAGTTGGAACTGTGTGCTGTGTTCAAAGCTCTGCAGAGGTTTCACAGTTTCTTGTGAGGGAAACCGGTCAGAGTTTTTTTCGGACAGCGCCACTACTGTGGTTTACATAAATCGGCAGGGTGATACGAGCAGTGCTCAACTGGAACTCGAAGTTGCTTTGCTGCTGGACTGGGCGGACGACAACTTGATGGTGCTATCGGAGGCATATGTGGCAAGGAAGGAGAATGTGGCAGCTGATTACCTCAGCCGTTTTCACATTGACCGAAGTGAGTAGACCCTCAGTGTGAAAGTGTTTGCTCAGCTGGTACAGCATTGGGGCGAGCTGATCATGGATCTGATGGCCACCTTCGATGCCGTAAAGGCGGCGCAGTTCTAAAGCAGAAGGAGCACATGTCGGAAGGCCTCGATGCCTTAGTACAGCATTGGCCCCAGGAGATAGTACTGTATGTGTTCCCCCCCCCCCACCATGGGCACTCATAGGTTGCATAATATAGTGGATAGAGGCGCATTGGGATCTGGTGATACTCGTGGCTCCCTACTGGCCGTGAAGACTGTGGTATACGGACCTTGTTCGGCTAGCAGTGGAATGGCCTTGGCGCCTTCCTGTCTGGGTCAATCACCTGTCTCAAGGCCTGGCCCGGATGCCTTAGGTGGAGCAGTTCTCACTTATGGCCTGGCTATTGAGCGGGCTCGGTTGAGAAGGCAGGGCTATTTGACCCCAATCATTGGTACTTTATTGAAGGCCCAGAAGCATTCCACCAGTCTTTCGTATGTTTGTGTGCAGCATGTATTCGAGAGCTGGTGTGAATTACGTGACTGCCAGGCCCTAGCGGTGTCTGTTCTGGAGGTGTTAGCATTCTTGCAGTCCAGGTTTGAAAAGCGTCTCGCCTGTAGCTCCCTGTAAGTACAAGTGGCGGCCCTAACATGTTATCGGGGAAAGGTCCAGGGAATCTTTTTGGCTGCTCACTCAGACGGGCGGTGAAGCAACTCCAGCACCCGATTCGGCTGGTGGTGTCCCCTTGGGATCTCAATCTGGTTTTGTCGGCGTTAGTAGAGGCACCCTTTGATCCAATCAGCAGTTGCTCCTTGAAGGATCTGAATTAGAAGACAGTCTTTTTGGTGGCAATCTGTTCAGCTCACAGGATTTCAGAGCTGCAGGTACAGTCGTGCCGCAAGCCTTTTTTCACAATATCCAAGAAGGTGGTCTTAAGGCCGTTGCCCTCCTTTTTACCTAAGGTAGTCTCAGTCTTCCACCTCAATCAACCAGTATTCTTGGTGTTGAGAGCGAGGGCGAAGGACCCCCAACTGAGTCTTCTGATGTCCACTGATTACTCAAGCGCTATCTCAAATGCACAGCTACATTTCGAAAGACCATTTATTTGTTTGTGCTCTTTGGGGGACCACGCAAAGGGAAGTGGCCTCCAAGGCATCTATTTCTAAGTGGGTGAAGGAAGCTATCTTCTCGGCTTAACTTTAGCAACAGCGAGCCTTGCCCAAAGGGTTGTGGGCTCATTCTACCAGGGCGCAAGCTGCCTCATGTGCGTAAGCTAGCCTGGTCCCACCAGGGGACATCTGCAGGGCAGCTACTTGGTTGTCCTTACATACTTTTGTACAACTGTATCGCCTGAAGGTGCAGGTGGCGGGGGATGCAAGATTCGGTGCAGCAGTGATTCAGACCAAGCTCGCAGGTCCCTCCCAGGGTTAGTACTGCTATGGTACATCCCATAGATTTGGACTGGACTGGAGGGACGATAAGGAAGATGAAATTAGGACTTACTTGCTAATTGCCTTTCCTTGAGTTCCCTCAAGTCCAGTCTAGTCCTGGACCCTCCCAGAATTCCGTAGCATTTGTCAATGTGGTGATCCTGGGCAGTAAGAAGTCATCTCTTGGTGTTAGTCCAGATTGAGCAAACAGGCTTTGTGCGGAGCGATCCTCCATACAGGGCTACCGCATCACAGGCCCATCCTTTCTCAGTTCATGGGGTCAGTGTAAATAGAGAGAAAAGACACAAACCAAAGGGAAGCGTTTTCCTGAAGCACTTCTCAGGGTGACAGGGTACTTGTGGTCGCTTTACCCACTCTTTCAGTAGGTTCTCCACTGGGCAGGAGGGTTGGTTGGCCTTGGTTGTGGTTCGTATAGTCTGCTTTGTCAATGGTATACTGGGGTGGCTAAGGTGGCAACTGCCCATGAGAGGTGATGATGTCAGCATGGACATGGTCAGTCTCCAAGCTGCTGGTGATGTGTGACTACCCACAGGTTGGGACTGGACTGGACTGGAGAGAGCTCAAGGAAAGCCAATTAGCAGGTAAGTTCTAATTTCACCTTTAAATGCTCATGAACAACCACCTTTAAGGGCTGACCCTCTCACTTGGGTGTGACGTGGGAGGCTCCACTAGACTGCGGTCTTTTTGGTAGCCATAGGAGGAGGGAAAATTGGTTCAGATCTACACACTTATGATAAGAGCCTGTTGAGCAACCAGAAATTGGAAGGATCTGGAAGAGCACAGTAGCCTCGCACAACCGCAGCACCCTATCCCTCCTCTATCCCCCCCCCACCCCTCGCTCTCTCCTGAAGATTGTAGAAGACTCTCAGAGGGAGCTGCCTGCCAGGCACCTTAAATGCAATGCTGCAAAAGCCATTGAAACAGTATCGGAGAAGTAAAGCTGAGCCTTGCACAGATCCTCTGCCTGGAGCTTGCAGGGTGGTGAGAACCAAGGCTTGACCTCGTCCTTGTCCTTGTTGGGGGCTCCAGATTCTGTCTTGGTGGTTCCCGCTATTTTCTGCACGCGCTAGTAGCGTTTTTCTCTTCTTGTGTGCCTGGCGGTCACATGGTCTGTATGTGTGTTCTGCCCAAGCAGCTCCAATGCGTGTTCCTACCCTAGTGCTTGCAGTGTGCGTTGCAGCTAATGCGCGCCTTCGGGCTGCCACAGCCTTAGTACATGCTGTTGTGATACTTGCCTTAACTCTCTTATGTCTTCTTCCAGTAATCGTTTGGCCTGTGCCTTATCTCCAGCTTCTAGACCAGTGATGGCTAACCTTTTTGAGCCCGAGTGCCCAAACTGCCGCACAAAACCAAAGAATTTCCTCAAAGTGCCAGCACGTCAATTAAAGCCTCATTTGCATAAGGTGCCTCATTTGCATAAATATTTGCATAATGTTACCATACACTAACTTTTAGTAAACATGCCTCTTAATGAGTATATGGATAAAGAAAGACTAAAAGGTTTCTACATTACTATAATCCAGTACCAACCGCCAGGCACATTAGGAACTACTACAAACGCTGCCCATTTAGAACCCATAGCAAACCCGCCGTATCCTAACAGCACTACCAGGACTCACAAAGCACCATACCCTAACTATCAAAAGGCAACACTGCAAATATTAAACCAATACATTTCAGAGAACAACAATACATGACCTACTGGGGAAAGAACAAGTGGCAATGTCAAATAGGAATTATATAAACAGAATACCTCAGCTCAGTTACACATGCAGAACAGACCATCACCAAACAAGGAATCACAATTTAGAAACAGGAAGACAATAATTAAACTGGGAACCCCAAAAGCCAAACTTGGAATATACAACAACACTGTAGAAATAAAACTATAAATTAATTTCCTCTTGTACTAAACAAAGCGCAAAAATTAATGATGCACATTTCCCAGAGCTGACATATTCCAGTTAATAAATTCAAAATAAAGAGATATTTTTCTACCTTTTGTGCATTTTTTTTCAGTTGCAATTGTTCCAGCCACTTTCTTCTGGTTTCTTCGTGTCTTCTGCTAACTCTCCATCTGCTGTCCATTTGTCCTTTCTTCTGTCTTCTTGGTTTTTTTTTCCATTCTCTCTCTACATCTGCTTTAACATACTAATCTTTCTCCTTTTGCTCTTTCCTCATTCCTATTTCATCTACTCAAAATTTACCCCTCCATCCTCAATCCCCACTTATTCTCCCAATACCCGGCCAATTGTAGATTTTTTATCCCTCCCACACAAAATATTTTTCCCCTCTCCATTTTACTCTCCCAGCCCCATCCCATTCTAATCCTCCCCCAACACCAGCTCCCTTCTAGTTCCAGCCTCACCCAGCATCCAGTCCCTTCTAGTCCCTGCATCAGCCCATTTCCAGTCCTAGCAGCCCCCCAACCCATTCCACCCAACCCACTACCAGTCCTATCCCACCTCATCAACCCACTTCCAGTCATAACCCCCCATCAGCCCATTTCAGTTTAATCCCCCCCTATACCCCATTACCAGTCATCACCCCCATCAGCCCACTTCCAGTCCTAACCCCCCCATCAGCCCACTTCCAGTCCTAACCCCCATCAACCCATTTCCAGTCAGCCCCCCATAGCCCATTGCCAGTCCTAACCCCCCCATCAGCCCACAGTCCATTACCAGTCCTAACCCCATCAGCCCACCTCAAGTCCTAACCCCTCCCCATCAGCCCATTTCCTGTCCTAGCCCCCCCATAGTCCATTATCAGTCCTAACCCCCCATAGCCCATTACCAGACAGCCCCCATCAGCCAACAGCCCATTACCAGTCTTAACCCCCCCATAGCCCATTGCCAGTCCTAACCCCCCCATCAGCCCACAGCCCATTACCAGTCCTAACCACATCAGCCCACCTCAAGTCCTAACCCCTCCCCATCAGCCCATTTCTTGTCCCAGCCCCCCCATAGCCCATTATCAGTCCTAAACCCCCCCATAGCCCATTACCAGTCCTAACTCCATCAGACCACCTCCAGGGTTAACCCCCCTGAGCCCATTTCCAGTCCTAACCCCACCCAAAAGCCCACCTCAAGTCCTAACCCCTCCCCATCAGCCCATTTCCTGTCCTAGCCCCCCATAGCCCATTACCAGTCCTAACCCCACCCAACAGGCCACCTCAAGTCCTAACCCCTCCCCATCAGCCCATTTCCTGTCCTAGCCCCCCATAGCCCATTACCAGTCCTAAGCCCCCATCAACCCACTTCCAGTCCTAATCCCGTCAGCCCATATAGACTTAGCTCCCCCATAGCCCATAGCCCCCCCATAGCCCATCACCACTCCTAACCTCCCCCATCCCATCACCACTCCTAACCCCCCCATCAGCCAATTTCCTGTCCTAGCCCCCCATAGCCCAGTACCAGTCCTAGCCCCCCCCAACAGCCCACAGCCATTACCACTCCTAACCCCCCCAGCCCATCACCAGTCCTAACCCCCCAACAGCCCACAGCCATTACCACTCCTAACCCCCCCCAGCCCATTACCACTCCTAACCCCCCCAGCCCATCACCACTCCTAACCCCCCATCAGCCCATTTCCTGTCCTAGCCCCCCCAGCCCATCACCAGTCCTAACCCCCCAACAGCCCACAGCCATTACCACTCCTAACCCCCCCCAGCCCATCACCAGTCCTAACCCCCCCTCCAGCCATTACCACTCCTAACCCCCCATCAGCCCATGTCCTGTCCTACCCCCCCCTAGCCCATCACCAGTCCTAACCCCCCAACAGCCCCCAGCCATTACCACTCCTAACCCCCCCCCCCAGCCCATCACCAGTCCTAACACCCCCCCCAGCCATTACCACTCCTAACCCCCCCCCAGCGAAATTTTTTTTACAAAGAAAGCTGTCGGGGCCGGGGCCGCCGCGGCAGAATCGAGTGTGCCGCGGGGCCCCCCCGCCCAGCAGAGCCTGCCCTCCGTCCCCGGTATCACCTCTCTCAGCTGCCTCCAGTCACACGCGCCGGCTTTCAGAGCGCGAGGGAAGTTTCTCCCTCGCTGCTCTGTTAAGCCCGCGGGGGCTGATGGGAACTTCCCATCAGCCCCCGCGGGCATAACAGAGCAGCGAGGAAGAAACTCCACTCGCGCTCTGAAAGCAGGCGCGTTTGACTAGAGGCAGCTGAGAGAAGGTGATACCGGGGACGGAGGGCAGGCTCTGCTGGGCGGGGGGGCCCCGCGGCACACTCGATTCTGCCGCGGCGGCCCCGGCCCCGGCAGCGGCAGCTTTTTATTTTTTATTTTTTTAATGCCGCATATTTTGATTGCGGACCTTCCCGCGTGCCAGCTGCAAGGCCTTCGCGTGCCACAGCTGGCACGCGTGCCATAGGTTCGCCATCGCTGTTCTAGACTCTTCTCTTCTAGCATGGCAGCTCCTAAGTTGTCCCTGGAGGGATTGCTCCCCCTCTCTATGCTGGGGGATGCTGTTCATCCGGCTTTGCCTGCCTAAGAGCAGGACGTGGCGGATGGCGCTATGGGTAAGGATAACCAGCCAGCTAGAGATTGCAGCGACTATGCTGTGTGCTGTGCTGCTCCCCGTCCTCTAGGAGATCGACGGCGACTGGGTCTCTTTGTGTAGGGTGGTCATTTTCGTGAGGAGAGCTTCCGGAGTCCAGATTGTCCTCTCTGGAATTCTTTTCCTTTTATAATGAGCCTGATCATTCTGGTGTAGAAATTCAGACCCTGTAGCCTCTGGATTCCCCCAAATGCAGTCTTGGGAGGGGCAGGCTGAGAGTGGAAGCCCTATTCGATTGCCCGTGGCTAAGTTTTTACCAGCAAAGGGCTCCCCCTGGAGACTAGGAATCAGCTGGGATATGACAGAGATTTGGACTGTGTCTTGGATTCAGATGTTTTGATGTGGATAAAAAAGTGCTCTCGTCTTCAGAGCATTGTGAGGAGGCCGATGTTATCCGCCTGTTCCAGAAGGTGGCACTGAAGGCGTTGATTCACAGAGTCTCATCCGCGTTGAATCACGGGGTCTCATCCACCTTGAATTTGCTGGTTGCTTCAGACATGGAGCAGGAACTGAAGATGCATCCACTCCTGCAACATGTGCAGAAATCCGCTGCTGTTTTCCTGTTCTCGGAAGTGCTCAAGGGCCTGTTCCTGTCAGAGTGGGATTCCTCCAACTCCCCACTTCAGGGGCTAAGGGTGTATAAGAGGATGCATGCTATCCCAGAGGAGGAGTGTGTTGTGTGGTTTGATGTTTCCAAGGTGGATATGCAGATCACAACAGTTACCAGACAGACCATCATTCCTGTGGAAGGCAGATTGGCCTTAAAGGAAACTCTGGACTGAAAGGTGGATTAATGTTAAAGATCCAGTTCGCTGTGGCAGCTGCTATTCTTCAGCTGACAGACATGCAGCCCTGCTCCTGTGGCTTTTATTGTATATCTTTTGCCAAATGATTGTACCCCTCTTTTGGAGTCGATTACAGCCTTCCTTTCTGATGCCATGTACGGCCTGGTACTTTTAGCAACCAGGAATTGTGCCCTGTTGACAGTGACACAGTGTTGACTTTGCTCAGACATGGGGCGGTGGACTCATCTTCCAAGGACCGGTTGCCCATCTGGCTTTAAAGGGATTCTTCTGTTGGATCCAATTTGGAGAAGCTTTTAAAGAACCTGGGTGAGACAAAATCTTACAGCCTTCCAGAGGACAGGTCCAAGGGGCCGTCCTCTGCTTAATCCTCGTGGGTGCGCTGGTCAGACTCCCGGGGGTCTCGGGACTTCCATCGCTACCAGCCTGGAAAGCCCTTTTTCCTCATCTGCTTTTGGACTTCAGGCTCATTCTCGGTCCCTTCATAGAATGCTTGGCAGCAGGGGACCCAGTCCCATCCAGAGGAGGACCCTCCCGGGCTGCGCAGTGAAGGAATGGGGGCTTATTCCCTGGTTCCTGTGGTTAGGGACAGGCTTTGACTCTTCTTCAGGAATGGGCCCAGGTCACCAAGTATTGCTGGGTGCTAGTCTACATTCAGTACGGCTATGGCCTGGAATGCAAAGAGTCGATTCCAGCTGCTGGTGTCTTCTCTCCTTGTGGGTCTGCAAACAAGAGGGCTGCCATGTGGAACACCTTGGACAGGTTGCCTCTCCTGGAGGCAGTGGTGCCAGTTTCCCTGGACAATTGGGACAGGGGCAGGTATTCCATCCGTTTTTGTGGTGGCTGACATGGAAGGAACATTCCAGCCCATTCTGGACATCAGATGTGTCAACAAATGCTTGCGTGTCATGCATTTCTGGGTGGAAACTTTGCAATCCAGGATTCAAGTGGTGTGCAGAGGGAGTTCCCAGCATCTTTGGTTTTGGCCGAGGCATATTTTCATATCCTGATCTGGGGAATCAGCATGTATCAGTGTTTTGCCATTCTTGGCTCTCACCTTCAGTTCGCTGCCCTTCTTTCGGACTCTCCACTGCCTGAAGGATGTTCTCTAAGATCATGGTGGTGGTGTCTGTGGTGCTGCAATGCTGAGGAATTTGTATGCACACCCTTGAACTACTGGTTCATCCGAGCCCATTCGCCTTCAGAGGCATCACTTTCCACTTTTGTCAATCATTACCACTTGGATGTCCACGTATGGGCAGTCATGGCCTTTTATTTTGTTTAGCAATGCTTATATACCGATTTTCACAGGGTCAAAGTGGTGTACATTCAGGTATGATATGTTTTTCTTGTCCCCGAAGGGCTCACAATCTCTGTTTTGTACCTGAGGCAACAGAGGGTTAAGTGGCTTGCCTAAGGCCACAAGGAACACCTATGGGACTAGAAACCCTGGTACATCTGACCCGAGGTTGCTGTCCTCCAGCAGGATTCGAATCTAAGGCCTGAGGCAACTAGGCCACTCCTCCCTTTGGCTCAAGGCTTCTGTGAGCTGCTGTGTCTTCTTCCCGCCCAGTAGAATTGTAGCTTTGGTCCATCCCACTTGTCTGGACTGGTCTAGCAGGATGATATGGAAGGTGACATTTTACTTACCAGATAATGTCCTTTCCTTGAGTCCTGCTAGACCAGTCCAGGGCCTGCCCCTGGAATGGCTTGCTCTGTTCTTCGGCGATCCCCTTGGGAGGAGTGGTCTAGTGGTTAGGACAAGGTACTTCAGGCCAGAGAGCCGGGGGTTCAAGTCTCACCTGGGGACAGCAATCTCAGGCCAGAGGGACTGGGATTTCTAGTCCTATAGGCACTCCTTGTGGTCTTGGGCAAGCCACTTAACCCTCCATTGCCCATGTTCCCTATAAGTATTAGTGTATGTGTCTCCTATCCCCTCGTGTTAAATGTATCCCCCAATTGACCGCTTTGACCCGGTGAAAAGCGGGATATAAATACAGCTAAATAAATAAATAAATAAATTATATATTTGGCTCTGCAGGTTCATCTTCTATGTTCAGCTTTTATGCATTCCTGTACATAGTTCTCTGTTTGATTTCCCATTATTGCTCACATTGAGGTTGTGTGCGGCTTGCCATGTTCTCCCATATGCTGTGAGATGGATACTGAAGAGACATCTGGTGGCTGAGGCAAATAGAGGCATGGGAGCGATGTCATTGATTCTTTGTCTCCACCAATCTGCAGGTAGGGGAACATAACTCATTTGTCTGGACTGGACTAGCAGGACTCAAGGAAAGGACATTATCTGATAAGTAAAATGCACTATCAAAGGAGAAATCTTTTTCTCTGTAAACTTGGCAGCTCTCTTTTTTTTTTTATACTGTTTAGCTATCTGCCTTCTATTCTTTCCTCCCCTCTGCTGAGTTAATCAGGAATATGCTTCTTGAATGTGTGACGTGATGATCAGCTTTGTGGTGGATGGAATTCTATTCTGGAGAGGAGGAGGAAGCAAATTGTGTTTGGTGTCCATTTTAGAATATGGAGTGTAGAATTTCAAATCAGTAACAAGTAAAACACTGACCAGCTGTGTTTTTTACAAGATGATTACTTTTCACTGTTATAGTTCATAGGTGCACTTTCAGCATGTTGTTTTGTCCTGGTCTTCCTTGCCTGTCATTTGCTTTGAATGATATACCATCCTGTCTGTATCCAGGAATATTTTGATGTCAAGCTTTACATAACAGAGACTGCAACACAAGAAGAATTTGTGTAATAGTAGATGAAAATTGTATAGTAAATTCAAACTGACAGAAAATAAACATGTTTCCACCCTTCCTATGTCTGTCTTTCTAGTCTCCCATTTTTCTTCATGATTGCCTCCTTCATTGTTTATTTTACTGCCCTTTCTTTCCTTATTCTAGTACTTCATCTTTATTTTCTCTCATTTTATTCTTTTCTACCATCTCTCTTACCAACTTAGCTTTAGTACTGGGACATGACCTCTGCTTTCTGCAGTGCTCCATCTCCTGCAAATCCCTTCGCCATTCTAAGCTTCCTTTTCTCTGTCGGTCTTTTCTTGCACAGCTACACGCTTTTCCAGAGAAAATGGTAACGGACACAAATGTAGCACGCACTAACCTTGCAAATTTTCACAAATGCATGAGTTAAGAAG
Source organism: Ichthyophis bannanicus (assembly GCA_033557465.1). Lineage (NCBI taxonomy): Eukaryota > Metazoa > Chordata > Amphibia > Gymnophiona > Ichthyophiidae > Ichthyophis > Ichthyophis bannanicus. The sequence continues at coordinate 856,016,623 of CM066034.1, forward strand.
TCTTTGGTGTGTTCTGTTAATCAAAACAGACTTATCAGGAGGTCAGAGCTGCACTTGGTCTGAGACCTAGTGGAGGAATGGAAATAGCAGTTAGGCCAACCGGGTGTACTTGTGATTGTTTATAACAGGGCGGGCAGATCTTTAGGTCCCGGGGCCTTATCAGAAGCCATGACTGAGTTAGAGGGGCTGGTGGGATCTGTAGTTTGAGGAGCGAGGGGAAGGAGGCTCCCTGACTTTCACATCAACTATGTTGTTGTTGTTGTTGTTGTTAAGTGCCGTCGAGTCGGAGTCGACTCATGGCGACCCTCTGGATAGCTATCCTAAATTGTGTTCGGTCTTGAGTCAGGCTGCTACCCGTAGCTGCTGTTACTGTCTCGATCCATCTCATTGCTGGCCTTCCTCTTTTGCGTTGACCTTCTATCTTGCCAAGCATGATGTCTTTCTCTAATGATCTCTCTCTTCGCATAATGTGTCCAAAGTATGAAAGTCGAAGTCTTGTCATCTGAGCTTCTAAAGAAAGCTTAGGTTTGATCTCCTCTAGTACCGACTGGTTTGTTCTTCGGGCAGTCCATGGTATACACAATATTCGCCGCCAGCACCATAATTCAAAGGCATCTATTTTCTTCCTGTCTATCTTTTTCACTGTCCAGCTTTCACATCCATATGATATTATTGATGTTATTAACTATACTTGGTATAAAGGAAGAGTAGGCTTTCTCAAATTACCTGTGCTACATTTGGAGGTTTTGTTGTCTGGTGTGTTGTGTTTTTGTTGGCTGGGGCAGTTGCAGGTCCGGAGGAGAATAGCTTTTTTTTTTTCTAACCCTGCCATGGTGTCTGGGTTGCGCTGGGTTACTTCAGAGTTCTAGGGACTATAAGGCTGTATGCTTGGAAGTAGCGTTTACTGTTACCAGGTGTACTGGAGCTCACTGCCACCGACTCTAATCTCCATTACTGGGGCTGGGTCAAGAGCTGAGAGCAAGGTACTTGCCACAAACCTGTAAGTATTAGGGTATGTTGAGATCCTTCTTGATTCAGAACTTCTTGGTAGAACCTGGTAAAGGAACGTGGTACCTGAAGAAATTCTTAGAGGCGAGATGACAGTAGAAAGAGTGGAATAACTTGTAATGACCAAAAGAAGTAGAAAATTAGTTTTAAAATTTACTGTGCAGTATAACTTACTGTATTTTACTAAGGCGGTTATTTTGGAAGTCCTATTTATGCTTTGGACTTTTGAAAACGGGCACACGGACGTCCAAATAACAAAGACGTCCCCGGAGCCATTTTAGAAGCCGGTTCTATATATATATCCCCAGAATGAGGATGTCCAAGTTTCAAAGGAACGTGACTAGGGCTTTCCAGGCAAGTTGGAAGTGCACACATGATTTCAGAAATTGCGAGCCCACCCACTAGCAGGACCAGACCGTGCATGTCTATTCCTATTCCAGGGCACGGATAGGCACCAGAAAAGCTCTCCTTCTGCCATCTAGACCCCTGGAGGGCAGAGATAAAGGTACTCTGATATCCCTTTCCATGATAACAAAAATTATCCAGGAACAAGCAGGAAGTCTTTTTTTTTTTATATATGGGTGATGTTGGCGCCGATGGAGCCCACATGGAGCATTTCCCCAGCTTTCAAAAAAAGCCTTTGGGATATGCTATATGCATATGTGGTCCCCTTCCCGCCCTAGGGTGCCATCTAGCTCGGTCTCCTTCTTTTCATGGAGCTCAACGGGTGTCTGTCCTGTTTCCATGGAAAAATACTTGCTAACTATGCTTAAAATTAGTTTCCTGGTTTGCGTATCGGTTCCTGTTCCCGCCTCGAGCCGGCGCTATTCTCACTCCTTTTGTCTTTTTTTTGATCGAGGCTCGCCTTGACTGGTATTTGTGCCCTTTTTTGCCCAGGGTTCGTCGACCCTGTCCGGATGTTTCCCCACCATGTCCCCGGTGGGTTTAAAAAATGCAACCGCTGCAGTCAAACCATGTCTGTCACCGACACCCATGACTGCTGCCTGGGCTCGGACCATGACGGACCTGTGCCAGGCCATGACACCTAAGACCAGTAAGTCGAAGATGCTGGAAAAATTGTTCCCCATGTCCAACTCGGCATCAGCCTTCCCGACGCTGAGCTCTAAGCCCAGCACTTCCCGTGAGGCCCGAGCATCCTTGGAGTCCCACGGCAGCGGCTCCTCAGAGAAGATCCTGGAACCCGAGAGAAAGAAGAAAAACTCCTCTAAGTCAGCTAAGGTTGCACCGGAGAAACCTAGTAAAACCGCTCAGAGGGACTCGGTAAGCTCCGAGAAGCGCCCTACCAAGGTCCTCAAGAAGGATTCTTCGGTCGGTGGAGACCGTGCGAGGTTCCTCAAGACCTTAGTCCTCGTCGAGGACGCACTTGCAAGAGTGCTGGCGCCAGGCCCGAGATCCTCTGTGCCTATCCTGAAAGCTGCGGAGCTTTCAGGCTTGGAAACCAGAATTGGCAGCCTTGGAGCAGAACATCACTGCTGTTCTGGCCTTGCAGCAGGCATTGATGGTTGGTTTGTCCACATCATCTACCCCGATGACCAGTCCCCTGACTGAAGGGGAGTTCCCGGTCGTCAAGCTGAGCTTAGAGTACCATTGGCCTTGGGAAAGCCCTTGACGCTGGTGGAGGTCTTGGTCCCATTCCTCGGCATCCGATCCTCCCCGTCCAGTTTCCGTGACTTGGACTCCAGGTCCTCCGGAGGTTGCCAGCCTCAACATAATGATTGCAGGGCCTCATACTCGTCGTCACCTCTCGACTCCGAGTGGGAGATTAGACGAAGAGGCATCCCCAGAAACCAAACGGCACCGAGATATTCTCTCGGATCAGTCTCCCCAGCACCATTCTCTTCTGGAAGATGTGGCCTTCTACGACTTTGTCAAGGATATGACCAGAGCCTTCTCGGTGCAGACTGATGCAGAGGAAGATCTGCACACTGAAGAACTGGAGATTCTGCAGCACGAGTCTCCACTCAAGGAAGCTCTCATGGTGTTCGTGCAGCTGATCCTCGAACGGCTATTACTCAGAATGTGGGAGATGCTGGTGCCGGTGGTGAGCCGGTGCCTCGACGCCATGTACCGTGTCTGGAAGGGCCCGAGGTTCCACCAGCCCCAGCTCCCACATAACTCCATGGTCGTCAATTCGACCATGTAGAAACTTAAGAGCCAGAAGACCCACTCTTCTGTCCCTCCTGGAAGGGACACTGATGCCCTTGGGCGCAAGTGGCTCCATGCTGTGTTGCTGGATCCAAGTCTATGAACTGTACATAGGCATGTACCTGAAGGCCCTAACACAGGAGTTGTCTGGGTTTTCAGCAGGGCTTGCTGGAGAATCCTCCAATAGCTCCATTCCCTGACTTCCAGGATCAGGGACTACTCTAAGTTCTTTTCCTGGGTGGCCTATGACTGTTCCGAGTCAGCAGCTCGAGTAGCAGCAGCCAGCATCGGTGCCCGGCACCAAGCCTGGTTGCAGTCTTCTGACCTCGAGCAATGGGCCCAAGACAAGCTGCTTGATGTCCTCTGCACCGGGGAGATCCTGCTCGTCAAGCCTATGGCCGACAAGGCAGCCAAGATCGAAGCCGACGTGGTGGCTTGCCAGAGGCTCTCCAAAAAGACCTCATCTTTTCCCCGTAAGAAACCATCAGAGAAAAGAATCCTGTTCCCAAGGAAAAAAGGGGCCCTTTCATCAGAGTCGCCACTACCAGCCCTTCTTGGGCCAGCATCTGGGTTCTCACCCTAAAAGACAAGGCCATGGAGCTCAGAAGCCAAAGGCACAGAAACCCCAGGCCCCTGCTCCGGGGGGGGGGGGGGAGCTTTTGACTCCCGGGGCAGGGCCTCCTCTTCCCTGGGAGAACTTCACCAGCCCACAGGGGGCCACCTGGAGCTCTTTGCCCACAGGTGGGTCAGTGTCACCTCAGACCAGTAGGTACTGCAGGTGGTAAGGGAGGGATACCTCTTCCACCTACAGCAGGTACCACCCAGGTTCTTCCTAGGAGAGCCGTTGTGACCTCTCCTTCACCAGACCCTTCTACTCTCAGAACTCATTGTTCTCCAGGACCAAGCAGGAAGTCAGTCCTCACTTATGGGTGACGTCGGCGCCGACGGAGCCCTCGCGGAGCAATTTTCCCCAGCTTTCAAAGAAAGCCTTTGGGAATTGCAGCGCGCATGCGCGGTCGTCTTCCCGCCCGAGGGTGCCATCTTAGCCAGTCTTCTTTTTTCCGCGGAGCCCTGCAGACGTCCCCGTCTTGTCCCCGCGAAAAAGTTGATTTTCCTCTTTATTTTATACTTTTTTCTTTCGGTTCGACGCCGATCGTTTTCCCGCCCGGACTCGCGACGCCGGTCTCGAGTCCTCTAGCGTTTTTTCGGTTTTTCTGACTTAGTCAGCTTTCATTTTCGTTTTCCCTGGCAGCCCGGTCCTTTGACCTCGCAGGGGCCCTTTTTCCCCCGATGGCTGCCAGTGGCTTTAAGCGGTGTGGTCGGTGTGACCGAAATACGTCACTAACCGACACACACGACTTTTGCCTCCGCTGCTTGGGCCCGGATCATGAGGAACTGATCTGTGGGCCCTGCAGCAAACTGTCCTCGAAGGCGTTGAGAAGTCGGCGGCATCAGCGCGAGAGAATCTTCGCTGACCCCAGCCGTACCCGGACCTCGTCGGAGGCCTCCGTGTCAAAGGGCTCCAGCTCGGACCGTCGCCGGAGCTCCTCCGACCGGGGTTCTCCCTCCGGGGACCATCGTCGGAAGGAAAAACCCGCGAGGGCGGCGTCGGTGGACGCTCCTGGCTCCGCGAGGGCCAGGTCGCATAGCCCCGACAGCCGCCCCGGGTCCTTGGAGAAGGAACATCTCCCGAAGCGACCTCGCCTGGAGTCGGAGATGCCTGCCCGGGTAAGTCCTGTAGTCCTTCTGGACTCGCCTCCGCGACAGCCGACGTCGGGCCCGACGCCGTCGGGGCCCGAGTCGGGGGCTGCTGGGTCACCTGAGCTCGGACTCAGGTTGACGGCCTTGGAGAGCAGACTGTCTGCCTTCATGGACCAGCAGCGGGCACTGCTCGCTGGCCTCGCTGGCGCCGCTGCCCCGACCGCCGGGACGTCGACGTCCAAGTCGACCCCGGAGACCGAGCCGATCCTCGAGTCAATGAGAACTCGAGTCGATCCTCGGTCGAGGTCACCCTCGGCCTCCCGTTCGGGACCGAGGTCGCCGACGCCGACTCCCTCGACGTCGGGGCGGCTGGCGCCGCACCCTGCCCGGGCCGACCCCACCGAGTCCTCGTCGGAGTCGGTCTGGGAGTCTGAGGAGGAAGAGTCACCTGATTCTTTCCGGACTCGGTGTGTCCCATCGGACTCACCGGGGTCCGAACCTCGGAAGCAGTCCCCCCCGGAGGATGCCCGGTTCTCGGACTTCGTTAGGGATATGGCCAAGGCTTTGGCCTTCCCTGCGGATCCCGAGGAGGAGCCTCGAGCCGAAGAGCTCGACGCCCTCCAGTATGACTCTCCCGCGAGGGAGCACTTTACTGTGCCGGTTCCTCCTATGCTGGAACGACTACTCTTCCGCATGTGGGAGAGTCCGGCCTCCTCGCCGGTCCTGAGCAAGCGGGTCGATTCTATCTATCGGGTCCGCAAGAGCCCTGGCTTTCAGAAGGCACAGCTGCCACACCATTCCATGGTAGTGGAATCGGCCATGCATCGTCTTAAGAGCCAGAAGATGCACTCCTCGGTGCCTCCTGGAAGGGAGGCCCGTAACCTGGATGGCCTTGGCAAGAAGTGCTTCCAGGGCTCTATGCTCGCATGTCGTGTCCAGACTTACCAGCTCTACATGGGCATGTATCTCCGGGATCTGGCTAAAGAGCTAGCCGGATTCTCCACTGGTCTCTCCGAGGAGCCCTTGCGGAGGTTCCTAGCCTTGTCCACGGGCATTCGGGAATGCTCAAAGTTCATGTCCCGAGCAGCCTATGATGGCTTTGAGGCCTCGGCTAGAGTGGCCGCAGCCGGCATCGGTGCCCGCCGACAGGCTTGGCTTCAGTCGTCGGATCTTGAGCCCTGGGTACAGGACAAGTTGGTCGATGTCCCCTGCCGAGGCGAAAACCTCTTTGGCAAGCCCATGGCGGAAAAGGCTGCACAAATTGAGACTGAGACTCTCACCAGGACCAGGCTTTCTAGGAAGACCTCCGCCCCTTCCCAGAAAAAGAAGGGCTCGGGGAAAAAGTCCTTTTACCCGAGGAAGGCGGCTGCCTACAAACAGTACCCCCATTATCAGGCCCCTGCAGCTCCCCAACAGGGCCAGCAGGCCAAGGGACGGGGTAACGGGTCCCGTAGGCAGCAAGCCCCCAAGCCTGCACCACCAGCCCCTGCTCAGCAGGGTGGGGGTTTTTGACTCGCTCAGCATAGCCTCTCCCCCCCCGCTGGTTCCTCCCAGCACCGGAGGCCGGCTGGTTCACTTCGGCCACAGGTGGTCCAGCATCACCGCAGATGCCTGGGTACTTCAGGTCGTGCGAGAAGGCTACCTTCTCCACTTCCATCAGGTCCCTCCCTCCTATTTTCCGGGAGAACCTTCGCGCCCCCCTCTGCACAGGGAGTTGCTCCTTCAGGAGTTAGCAGGTCTTCTGCAGGAACAGGCGGTGGAACCGGTGCCCCACCACCTGAGAGGTCAAGGCTTTTATTCAAGGTATTTTCTGATACCAAAGAGAACAGGGGGCCTCAGACCCATCCTGGACTTGCGCAACCTCAACAAGTTCCTTGTGCGGGAGAAGTTCAAAATGCTTACCCTTGGAATCCTTCTGCCCTACCTCCAGCAGGGAGATTGGCTATGCTCCTTGGATCTAAAGGATGCCTACACGCACATCCTCATCCACCCCAGCCACCGCCAATACCTAAGGTTTGTGGTGGCAGGAAATCATTACCAGTACAGAGTACTGCCCTTTGGCCTATCCTCCGCACCGCGAGTCTTCACAAAATGTCTCGCGGTCGTGGCGGCCCATCTCCGGCTTCACGGCCTCTATGTCTTTCCGTACCTCGACGACTGGCTCATCAGAGCAGCGTCCGCTCAGGAGGTCGCCAACGCCACGCGCCGCACGGTGACTCTGCTGCAGCACTTGGGCTTTGTCATAAACTTCGCAAAGTCCACTTTGCTCCCCTCACAGGATCTCGAGTTCATCGGCGCAAGGCTGCACACTCCTCGGGCACGAGCGTACCTACCGCTCGACAGGGCGCAACGGCTCATGGACCTAGCCGACCGCTTTCGCAGCCAGCCCCTGGTCTCCGCCAGGCGCTTCCTGAGACTGCTCGGCCATATGGCTTCCACCGTCCATGTGACCCCCAATGCCCGCCTGAACATGCGGTCTGCTCAATGGTGTCTCCGCCAGCAGTGGCGACAAGCCACAGGCGGCCTGGCGGACCTGGTGCGCGTCTCCGAGCCGCTGCTCTCGTCTCTCCGGTGGTGGCTCCGGCAGCCGAACCTGATATTCGGAATGCCTTTCCAGTCACCTCAGCCGACCCGGGTGCTGACCACCGATGCATCCCTCCTGGGCTGGGGAGCGCATTGCCAAGAGGCACGTACTCAGGGCCTCTGGACCATGTGGGAGTCTGCTCAGCAGATCAACTTCCTGGAGCTCAGGGCGATCCGCCTAGCTCTCAAGGCCTTCTCCCACCTGACTTCCCAACAGTCCGTCCTTGTCCAGACGGACAATCAAGTTGCCATGTTCTACGTGAACAAGCAGGGGGGCACGGGCTCCTTCCTCCTCTGCCGGGAGGCACAGAAGCTCTGCTCTTGGGCCGTCAGTCACGGCATTCTCCTCAAGGCAGTTTATCTCCCGGGCCAAGAAAATTGCCTTGCAGACAAACTCAGCAGGGTCCTCCAGCCGCACGAGTGGCGTCTGGATCCCTTGGTAGTTCAGAAGCTCTTCCTCAAGTGGGGTCTCCCCACGGTGGATCTCTTTGCCAGTCCTCACAACCGGCAGCTTCCTCGCTTCTGCTTTCGTCAGCCACACCCCCTTCGGGTGGCGGCGGACGCCTTTCTGATCTCGTGGTCGGGGAGCCTTCTGTACGCTTTCCCTCCCATCCCGCTGGTCTCTCGGACTCTTTTCAAGGTTCTCCGAGACAAAGCCTTCATGATCCTGGTGGCCCCTCGATGGCCCAGGCAGCCGTGGTTTCCGCTCCTGCTGCAACTGGCGGTGGAGGATCCAATCCCTCTGGGGGTACAACCGGATCTCCTCACTCAGGATCAGGGGTCCCTTCTGCACCCCAACCTCAGGTCTCTCAACCTCATGGCCTGGCTGCTGAGAGGGTAGTCCTTGCTCCCCTTCTCCTGCCGGCGGAGGTGGAGGAGGTCGTCTTAGCTTCGCGACGGCCTTCTACCCGCAAATGCTACGCCCTTAAATGGCGTCGCTTTGCAGTCTGGTGTACCCAACAGTCTCAGGATCCCTTCTCCTGCCCGGTGTCGGTGATCTTGCAGTACTTGCTGCACCTCTCTAATCTGGGACTTAAGTCCAACTCCGTCAAAGTTCACCTCAGTGCTCTTTCAGCACATCATGTGCCAGTGGACGGCAGACCTCTCTCCAATGACCCTCTCGTAGCGAGGTTTCTCCGAGGTCTCCTTCTACTTAAACCACCTCTGCGCCCGCCAGCGCCTGACTGGGACCTGAATGTGGTTTTGCAGCGGATCACCTGTCCGCCTTTTGAACCTATGGCTACCTGTTCTCTCTCCGTTTTCTGTCTTGGAAAACACTGTTCTTGATAGCCCTCACTTCCGCTAGGCGCGTAAGTGAATTGCAGGCCCTCGTGTCTGATCCCCCTTACACTCGGTTCTACAAGAATAGGGTAGTCCTACGGACTCACCCAAAATTTCAGCCTAAAGTGGTCTCCCCTTTTCACATCAATCAGGAGGTGGTACTTCCAACCTTCTTTCCCAGACCACACTCCAGCCGAGCTGAAACGGTCCTCCATACCCTGGACTGTAGAAGGGCATTGAACTTCTACCTTGACCGTACGCGGGAGCACCGTAAAGCTGCTCAGCTTTTTGTGTCTTTTGACCCCAATAAATTGGGGCTCCCGGTCTCCAAGCGTACTCTGTCCATCTGGGTTGCGGACTGTATCTCTTGGGCTTATGGGGCAGCCGGACTCTCCTTAGAAAGTCGAGTCACGGCTCATTGCGTTCGGGCAAAGGCCACGTCAGTGGCTTACCTCCGCTCTGTTCCGCTGGCAGACATCTGCCGGGCCGCTACTTGGTCTTCGAGCCAGACTTTTGCGGTCCATTACTGTCTCGAGAGGGAGTCCCGTAGGGACAGTGCTTTCGGACAGGCAGTCCTCCGTAATCTCTTTGAGGTCTGAGCAACTCCTACCCTCCATCCCGGATGTGGGCTACCGGTGGGTGATAATTCAGCGAAGATTCTATCCTTCTGTGCTGCTGAGCTAGAGGGAGCTCATTTTTGTGCTTAGGGTCTCCGGTAGCCTTGAGCTTGGGAGTCCCATAAGTGAGGACTGACTTCCTGCTTGGTCCTGGAGAAAGCGTAGTTACTCACCTGTAACAGGTGTTCTCCAGGAGCAGCAGGAATCAGTCCTCACTACCCCCCCTCCTCCCTTGGAGTTGCAATCGTCTGCTTATGTTCTTTTTTTGCAAATTTTTATGCTGTCTTTTTTAGCTATGTCATCTGACTGGCTAAGATGGCACCCTCGGGCGGGAAGACGACCGCGCATGCGCGCTGCAATTCCCAAAGGCTTTCTTTGAAAGCTGGGGAAAATTGCTCCGCGAGGGCTCCGTCGGCGCCGACGTCACCCATAAGTGAGGACTGATTCCTGCTGCTCCTGGAGAACACCTGTTACAGGTGAGTAACTACGCTGTCTGCTCAGGGACAACGCAGTAGAGCCTGTACCTAAACACCTTTGGGGGGAAAAGGCTTCTACTCCAAATACGTCCTTGTCCCAACGAGAATTGGGGGACTCAGGCCCATGCTAGACCTGAGAAATTTAAGTTTCTGGTGAAGGAGAAGTTCAAGATGCTCTCCCTTGGAACACTGCTGCCTTACCACCACCAGGGAGATTGGCTGTGCTCCTTGGTCCTAAAGGATGCATACACACACATCCTGATCCACCCCTCCCACAGGCAGTAGCTACAGTTCATGATGGGAGGAAGGCACTACCAGTACCAGGGTGCTACTCTTCGGCTTGGCCTCCTCGTCAAGGGTCTTTACCAAATGCCTGGAGGTGGTAGCTGCCCACCTGCGCTTACAAAGGGCTTTCATCTTCACCTATGTAGATGACTGGCTAATCAGGAGTGGTATGGCCTCAGAGGTCAGTCAGGCTGCAGAGCGTGCAACCCTTCTTCAGCATCTGGGGTTCGTCATCAACTACCCCAAATCCCATCTCTCTCCATCCCAAAGCCTGGAGTTCATTTGTGCTTAGCTGGACACGTTATAGGTCAAGGCTGTCCTCCCAAGAGAGAGGGCAGAACGCCTCTGGCAACTGGCAGGAGAGGTAACGGACAACCCAGTGGTGCCTCTGCTCGCAGTGGACTCAAGCCATGGGCAGACTATGGGTCAGGGTTACTTGCCAACTGGTGGAGTCCCTCAACTGGTGGCACCTCCAGGCGGGAATGCCCTTCCAGGCCCCGGCGCCGCAGAGGACCCTGACCCATAGACATCTCCCTCCTGGGATGGGGGGCACATTGTGGGGTCCACTGCACACAGGACAGTTGGTCTCAGGAGGAGTCACTCTTGCAGATCAAACTCCTGGAGCTCAGGGCAATCTTCTTGGCCATATGAGCGTTCCGCCACTGCCTGTGACACCGGCCTGTACTGACCCAGATCGACAACCAGGTCGCCATGTTTTATATCAACAGGCAGGGGGGCACGGGTTTGTATTTCCTCGCCAGGAGGCGGTGGCTCTCCTCTTGTTCGCAGCGTGCAACAGCATGCTTCTGTGAGTGGTGTACCTCCTGGGCCAGAACAGCTGCCTAGTAGACAAGCTGAGCAGAGTCCTTCATCCACACATGTGGCACTTAAACTCTAGGGTAATGAAGCAGCTCTTCCACCTCTTTGGCAGGTCCGTGATGGATCTATTCACATTCCTGGACAACACACAGCTGCCTCGCATCTGCTCACATCAGCCGCACCCAGCGAGAGTGGTAGCAGATGCCTTCCTGATCTCGTGGTCCGAGGGCCTACTCTATGCATTCACACAACCCCCCCCCCCCCCGGTTGCCAGGACCCTCGTCAAGGTCCAGAGCAAGAGAGCATCACTTATACTGATTGCCCCCAGGCGGCCCAGGCAACCTTGGTTCCCTCTGTTGTTTTCCTGTCGGTGGCAGTCCCAGTTCCACTGGGCTGAGCCCCGGATCTCTTGTCCCAGGATGAGGGCTCCCTCCTGCACCCCAATCTGGGGTTGCTAAGGCTAACAGCGTGGCTGCTGAAAGGGTAGTGTTGACCCCTTTCAATCTTCCGGGAGAAGTTGAGGAAATCCTACTAGCCTCCCGAAAACCCTCCACCAGACGGGCTTATGTCTAAGTGGAGAAGGTTCTCCGTATGATGTGCAGAAAGGGAGGAGAACACCTTCTCCCGTCATGTGCAACTAGGACTCCAGTACCTACTACACACATTGGGCTGAAATCTAACTCTTGTCAGGGTACATCTGAGCGCTATAGTCACTTACCACCACTGTATCGAGGGAAAATCCCTCTCTGACCAGCTCCTGGATTCCAGGTTACTCTGGGGCCTCCTGTTATCCAAGCCCCCTACCCGCCCTCCGGTGGCGGAGTGGGATCTCCAATGTGGTGCTCTCCCAGCTTACCAAACTACCATTCGAACCACTTGCCACCTGGGGTACCTGTCTTGGAAAGTGGCCTTTCTGGTGACCCTCATTTTTGCTCGAAGAGTGAGCAAATTCTAGGCCCTGGTGGCAGATCCAGCATATACAAGGTTTTTATAAGATCAGGATAGCACTCCGCAGACATGTCAAATTCCTCCGGAAGGTGGTGTCTCCTATCCACCTTAACCAAGAGGTGGTTCTCCTCCCCTTCTTCCCATGGCCTCATGCTGGCAGGGAGGAACTAGTACTTCATACACTGGATTGCAAACAGGCCCTGTTCTACTTACAGCGGACTCGGGCCCTTCGCAAAGCTCCTCAGTTTTTCGTGTCTTATGACCCCAGCAGACTGGGGCTCCCTGTGACTAAGCAAACTCTGTCCACTTGGGTGGCGGACTGTATTGCCGTCGCCAATGAGCGAGCTGGCCTCTCCCTCGAGCACCGATCACGGCGCATCACGTAAGAGTGATGGCCAATTCAGTGGCCAACCTCTGCTCAGTGCCAGTGATGGGGATCTTCAGGGCCACCACATGGTCTTCAGTTCATATGTTCACAGCTCACTACTGCCTGGAGAATGAATCCCGAAGGGACTGTGCCTTTGGCCAGGAAGTACTCTGTAATATTCTCAGAGTGTAGGCAACTCCTGCCCTCCGACCCTTCTGTGTTCAGGCTACCGGAGTGATAGTGTCATTGGATGCTAAAGTCTGCAGTGTCTCTTAGGGGGGGGGACTCACCTTCTGCAATTCGTGGCTACCCAATTGGACACCGTTTGGTGCTGTTGTGGTTCGGTCCTCGGCAGCCTGAAGCTAGGGAGTCCCTTATGTGAGGACTGACTTCCTGCTTGTTCCTGGAGGAAGCATAGTTCCTCACCTGTAACAGTTGTTCTCCAGGGACAGCAGGAGTCAGTTCTCACAATCCTCCCTCCTCCCCTGGAAGTTGCCTCTGTACTTTGTTTTAGTTTTTACTTCCGTCCTAGCTGTGTCATCTGACTGAGCAAGTTTGCTCCCTTGGGCGGGAAGAGGTCCACGCATGCGTAGTAGCATGTCCCAAAGGTTTTCTTTGAAAGCTGGGAAAATGCTCCGTGCGGGCTCCGTCGGCACCAACATCACCCATATGTGAGGACTGATTCCTGCTGTCCCTTGAGAACACCTGTAACAGGTGAGTAACTACGCTCAGCAGGAAAACAAGGACAGTTGTTTTTGGTTTGGCACACTGATGCATATCCCTGCATTAACTTGCATGGACATGCATTCAGCATAGTATGGACATCCTTACCAGAGATTTTTGTAACAGGGACATCTATGTGGCTGCTAGTGCAGCTGTCCATTTCAGGGATTCCAAGGTGCTAAACTCGGACCAAAATGTTAACTTCCCTGGTATTTTTTGGGCATTTTGCCCTGGGCCTACCAAATTGTACCTGGATGTCATAAGAACATAAGATTTATTTATTTATTTTCATTTTCTTAAATATCATACTATTCAACATCAGTGCGGTTTACATGGAACAACTCGTAAAACATACATGTTGCATATAATGAACTGTGCTTACAAGAAACAGGTAATCAAACTTGATACACCATATTGGGTCAGACCAAGTGTCCTTCAAGCCTAGTATCCTGTCTCCAACAGTGGCCAATCCAGGTCATAAGTACCTGTCAGATTTCCAAAAGAGTAGACCGATTCCATGCTGCTTATTTTGGAGGTAATAGATGGATTTCCCCAGGCCACTCTAATAATGATTTATAGACTTTCCTTCAGGAACTTGTCCAAGCCTATTTAAACCCAGCTAGACTCATAAAAGCTTTGACTACATCCTCCTGCAACAAATTCCAGAGTTTGATTACACATTGAATGCTCCGTGCAGCATTGTCCCACCTCCAAAGGAAGTTCTTTACCACTTCCTTTGGAGGCGGGACAATGCTGCACGGAGCCCGTCGAGAGACAGGGAGGCTCCGCAATGATTTTACCGGCACAGCCGTGGTTCCCTAGGAGGCAGGGAGCCGCAGCTGCATCAGAAGGGAGGCAGACATGGGGAGAGGTGATGAGGGGGCAGGGAACCTGCAACACGGCTGACTGACGGGGGGGAAGGCTGACATGGACGGGGGGGACTGATATGGATGGATGGATGGAGGGAGGGGGCTGATATGGATGGATGGATGGATGGAGGGAGGGGGGCTGACATGGACAGAGGGAGGGAGGGAGGGGGCTGATATGGATGGAGGGAGGGAGGGGGGCTGACATGGACAGAGGGAGGCTGAAATGGAGGGAGGGAGCTGATATGGATGGATGGAGGGAAGGGGCTGACATGGAGGGAGGGATAGAGGGAGGGGGCTGACATGGAGGGAGGGAGGGATGGGGGCTGACATGGAGGGATGGAGGGAGGAGGCTGGCATGGACAAAGGGGAGAGACAAGGGGGGAGACAAGGGGACATACTGGACAGACGGGATAAATGCTGGACAGAGGCGAGAGACAGTATGGGTTAAGATTATAATGGGCTGATGGGGGAGCTAGCACTGGTAATGGGCAGATGGGGGGCTAGGACTGGTAATGGGTTGATTAGGGAAGGCTAGAATTGGGAATGGACTGATCAAGGGGGGGGGGTTGGGACTGGTAATGGGCTTATAGGGGGGTAGGACTGGTAATGGGTGATTAGGGGAGCCTAGCACTGGTAATGGTGCTGAGGGGGGGGGGGACTAGCACTGGAAATGAGCTGATTAGGGGAGGCTAGGACTGGTAATGGGCTGATGGGGTGGGGTAGGACTGGTAATGGACTGATGGGAGGCTAGCATTGGAAATGAGCTGATCGGGGAGGGCTATGACTGGAAATGAGCTGATTAGTGGAGGCTAGGATGGTAATGAGCTAATGGGGGGTAGGAGTGGTATTGGGCTGATTAGGGGAGGCTAGCACTGGTAATGGGGTTGAGGGGGGATTAGCACTAGAAGTGAGCTGATTTGGGGGGCTTTGACTGGGAATGGGCTGATTGTGTGGAGGGAAGGATAAAGCTGCTGGCACTGGAAGAAAACTGGGGGCTAAGGCTACAAATGGGCTGATATGAGGGGATGGGAGAATGGAACTGGAAGGGAGTGGATGAGAAGGGCTGCCATGGTATTTGTACTAGAAGGGACTGGTAAGTGGGGAAGGAGGGGGACTGGAAGGGAATGGACACCAGTGGCATTAATGGGAATGCAAGTTGACATTGGAAGGTACTGGGAGTGAGGACTGGAAAGGGGCTGATACTGGGGAGGGGTTACTGGGACTGGAAATAGGCTGATGGAAAGAAGTGAAGAAAACGAAAGAAGAGATAAGAACTGGCAGATGGACCATAGACCACAGAAAGAGAGCTAAGAGAAGACAGGAAAGCAGAAGCCTCAGATCAGGACCAGCATGATCAGAGAATAAATTGATCAGACAACAAAGGTAGAAAAAATAATTTTATTTCATATTAGTGATTTGACTACAAAATCATAATTTTGAAATCAAATACTTGTTATTGTGATTAATTATTGTGGTTTAAATAAATACATTTTATAAATAAAAACATATTGCAAAGGCCTATAATATATTAATTCAACAAATGATTACAGCAACAATGCGTTAACGGTAAAGGAGGAGAGACGCATTTGATTTTATCATTGGGGGTCACCACAAGTTGACCAATGGTAAAAGGGGTCACGGTACAAAAAAGGTTGAGAACCACTGCATTAGATGATGATGAAATTGGATAGACTCTGGAGTAATAGATAGAAAGGTACAGAGAAGAGCCACCAAAATGGTAAAGGGGATGGAAGGATGCTCCTATGAAGAGAAGCTAAAAAGGTTAGGGCTCTTCAACCTGGAAAAGAGACGGCTGAGGGGAGATATGATAGAGGTCTATAAATTAATGAATGGAGTGGAACAGGTAAACGTAGATTGATTGTTTACATCATCAGAATATAAAAAGACTAGGGGACATGCAATGAAGCTATAGGGTAACCTATTTAAGACTAATAAGAGACAATATTTTTTCACTCAAAGTGTAATCAAACTCTGGAATTTGTTACCGGAGGATTAGTGTAGCTGGGTTTGGACAAGCTCCCGGAGGAAAGGTCCATAAACCATTATTAAAAGGGACCCAGACTATCACTGCTTGACCCAATACAAGCATTGAGAAACCTGTGTCTTTTGGGGAGACTGCTAGGTACTTATGACCTAGATTGGCCACTGTTGGAAACAGGATACTGGGCTTGATGGACCTTGGTCTGACCCAGTATGGCATATCTTATGTTCTTATGTTCTCTACGGAAAGTGTGATAGATGTGTGGAATAGTCTCCCAGTGTACGTGGTGGGGGCAATCACAGTGACAATTCAAAATGGCATGGGACAGACACAGTGGATCCCTTTTTAGCAACAGGATAAAATCAAAATAAGCATAACTATCTCTTATATCTGAAGAAATAGAGGTTCCCTGCACGGAGCGGTGGGTATACCCCTAAACAAAGGCATGGTGAGAGGTGACCTGCACGGAACGGCAAGTGCACCTATTCTTGCCACCTGGCTGGGCAGAATAGATGGACGATACTGCTTTTTGTCTGCCGTCATTTACTGTTACTATGTCATTTACTATATGGAAGGGCAGACTAGATAGGCTGTGTGGTCTTTATCTCCAGGAACAAGCAGGAATGAGTCTTCACATATGGGTACGTCGGTACCGACGGAGTCTGCGCGGGAACGCTTCCCAGCGTCCAATCAAAACGCTTTTGGAAGCATCCCACCACGCCTGCGTGCTGCCTTCCCGCCTTCCCAACTGCCTCTCCTCAGTTTTCGTTTTTCCGCGGAGCCGGCAGGACGTCCTCCTGTCACCGCAGAAAATTCTTCTTTTATTTTTTAGTTTTCTTGTGGTCGCGGCTGCCTTCCCCGACGCCACCGGTACCGCCGGTATTTTTCTCTCCTTTTTTTTCTTGTAAAATTTTCCTTTTTAAGGAATATTTTTTCTTCTTAGTGCCTCACGGTTTTCTTAGGCCTGCTAGGCCTACTCACTTTCCTTCATGGAACCGCCAGTCACTATTCCCAAGAAATGTTCAAACTGCGGCGGTACAAAATCAACGTTAGACACCCCTAACTGGTGTCTGGCCGGTTTGGGTCCTGACCATTTTCCTCCGGAGTGTCCCTCCTGCAATAGTATTATCGAAAGAAGTCTTCAGCATCAGGTTTCCCTCGATACGCGGTCCCCATCCAGCTTCAGGGCACCGACCACTTCTTTTTCTACACGGAATCAGGTAACCCAAAAACAGTCTGTTAAGACTAGCCAGTCCTCGAGTGGTAGATCTCATGCACAGCATAGAGATGCCTCTGGCCTTGCCCTCGAGAACATACTGGTTTTAAAACCCCGGTGGGAGTCTTCGGCCTCTAAAGCATGTGTGGGTTTTCAGGTTGTTCCTGAGGTTCACCCCTCATAGAACATACCTGTGCCATGCTCGGTGGTGGCATCCGCTTCGAGCGGTACCGATACCCCGGCATCAGCAATGGTGTTGGATGAAACATTCCTCACCAAGGATCGTTGTCTGGCGTCCTCGGTACCTACGGGACCGTTGGATACGCTCCAGGCCGACCCTCCAGTATCGGTATCGATCCCGGTACTGATACTAGTACCGACGTCGGTACCCTCCAGATGTGCTTCGATAGACTCGCTTCCTTCGATGCCGAGTCTGGAATCGATCTCCAGTCTGGAGGACTGGGTATCGACTCGCCTTGGTACCGACACCAAACAGTAGCAAAGGCACGGTTCCGATGATCCATGTCCGGCACTCTCGGTTTCTTCCATACCGATAGAGTTGTCACCGGCTGGCCTTCATCCACTGGTACCGGATATGGTGCCAGAGTCGGTACCGGTATCCACATTACCATGGCTGTCGGTGCCTTCCATGCTTCCCTCTTCAGGCTCGCTTCCCTCGATACCGAGTTTGGAATCGATCCCTAGCATGGACGATATGCTACCGACTGTTGCTGGTCCCGACCCCCTGCGGTACCGGGGACTATTCTCTAGGGATCTCCACCATTCAGGATCTTATATTCCTAAAAGGTTGGATAGATCCTCCGGTGCCAATGCTAGTTCTTCAGCAGATCTAGCCTGTCCAAAAGAATTTCCCTCTGGGGATTTTTCTTTTCAAGCTTTTCTCATGGATATGATGAGATCACTTGCCATTTCTATGCCTGGACAGGATCCTACACAAGGCAATGCGGAATCCCTGTATATTTCTGGGACAGCAAAGGATACCATCATGCTTCCTTTGCATCATTCCTTGCAGGATCTCCTTCTACGAATGTGGGAAGCTCCTTTAACGGTGCCCCCACCTTCTAGGACAACTGATCTTCTATATCAGGTGCCTACCTCTCCAGGTTTTCAAAAGACTCAACTTCCTCATCATTCCATTGTTGTTGAATCAGCAATGAGGCGGGTGAAGAGTACTAAAAAGCACTCTTCTTATCCGCCAGGTCGTGAGTCTAAGACTTTAGATGCCTTTGGACGCCAAACCTTCCAGGCATCAATTCTTTCAGCAAGAATTCTCTCATATATTTTCTATATGGGATTATCTCTTGATGAGGTCACAAAGAACTTACTATCTTTGACTCCTTTTCTTCAAGAGACTATAAGTGCAGACTATTCCTCTCTGGTTAGTCATGCTCAAAATATATCTAGGTTCCTTATTCGTGCTTCCCTGGACTCCTTTGAGTCTGTTAGCAGAACCTCTGCTATAGCTATAGGGGCACGACGTAAAGCCTGGCTCCAGGCTTCAAACTTAGACAAATGGGCTCAAGAAAGACTGGGAAATACTCCTTGCACTGGAGAAAATCTCTTTAACAAGGAGTCTTTACTCCAGGTTGCTCAGTTAACCACTGACGTTCCTGTTTCCAGAGGCTGCTCTACGCCTTCCTCTTTCCCAGTTGGTAGGAAATGTTCTACCCAACTTTCTTCCCCTAGGGGGAAAAAGTTTTATTCTTCTTCTGCCCATCATTCAGATGTTCCCAAACAAGGAAAACATCGCCCTAGTCTGAAGAAACCACAACCTCAACAGGGTCCACAAACCCAGCAGTCGCAGGGTTTTAAATAAGTCATTTTTCCCCTTGTGTTGCTGGTTACAGGGGCAGTCTACTTCTTTTTGCTGAAGTATCTGCACTAAATTTATCCTAACTTTTTCAAGATGTCTCTTCTTGAGATATTTTTTTCCTTTACTCTAAGAGTCTTCATGATGATCATGCCCTCACTTGACAGGTTTCTCTTCCTTTTCGGGAAAAGAGAAATGACAACTATTAATAAGACAGTTGTTTCCCTGTACTGGTATGTATCATCTTAACTTTCAGAGACTTCCTTCATAGTCAGTCTCCTTCACCTCTGTCTTACCTCCCTCTTGCTACAGCATCTGGTTTGTAAGAGTGGCTCTTTTACACTGGTAAGCTCCTATGGTCCTCTACCTGTTCCACAGGGGGATTCTCCATTTAAGAGTTGTCTCCCCCTTTATTTCCTTAGGGCAGCTCATCAGACACTAGATAGTCCTGCTATGTCTGTTGTCTCTTTTTTCCAATCTAAAAAAGATGGGAAAAGAAATTTTTCACTGCTGCCCTGATAATTGCTGCAGATACACTAATTCCTAGTGGTTAAGTCATTGGTTCTGTTCACCACACAACCAGGGCTTCTCCTCCACTAGCTATTCTTCTAGCCTCCGTGCTAAACCTCAAACAGGTTATCAACCTCGTTTGGGAAATCCTATTATCACAGACTGCTTGGTTAACTTCTATTCTTTGTCCTTGGCAGAATAGTTCTTACCCACTGGCTTTTAACAGCCAGTTTTTTCTTCTAACTAACCTGCAGCATGCTCTCTGCAACTCTACAGAGTAGCTTTGCACTATGGGCCCTTGCTAGAGAGCATCATATCTTGTCTAGCAGATAACCCCAGAGGGTTAGGAAGGGTTTCCCCAGTCATATTTTTCATGTCTGGTAGGTGTTCCCTACCCCTACCATCTCATCTAAAATCTCTTTTGAGACCTGAGGCTCAAGCCTTTTCTTCACGTGACAACCTAAAGAATGGCAAATTCCCTGGCTTGGTCCATATCCCCTTGGTCTTCTCGCCAGAGATCTTTTTTGTTTCAGTGGCAATTAAAGGACGCCTGATACCCATCTGCCCTTGTATCTTCCTCCAGTGACGTCCTCTATCCATTCTCCATACTGCGGTTCTGGAGAAATCTGGACTTGCTGCCTGCAGACTGAAGTTATCCTCTGCCTTTTTCCATGTAGGCCATCCTGGTTATTTAAGAGCTCAAATTCTGAAACGGATTTAGACTCTCTTTTATCAGGGACTCTATTCCCCTGACTTTTTCAATCATAACCAGGGAAGGAAGATTCTTGATGCATCTATTCAAGCGGGTATCACCCTCCTTGCTTGTTAGATGAATCTTTTCTTTCCCCATACTTCTATGGGGATCAATTTCTATAGACATTTCTTCATCCACATACCTGGAGACATCTGTCTACATGCCTACATATTCATATACACACACATATATATATATATATATATATATATATATTTTATATCTATCTGTGTATCTTCTGCCCATACAGGTCTCTCCGTATATATATGCATATATACTCTATATGTGTATAACTTCATGAATGTATGTATGTATATATCTATCTATCTATCTATCTATAAATATATCTATATGTCTCTATAGAGATATATCTTTTAAGTAGATATGTATCCACGTACTTATCTGTCTGTTTACATTTAGATATTCATACATTCCTATATGATCCTGACAGATGGGCACCACCCCTATCAATGCTGTACCAGCATATTTAGGGTTCTACACACATAACCACTTCCTGTGGTGATCAACAAACTTTTCTTATCATAACCTTTCAGGGTTAGGTACCCCTGAAGTTCTCCATGTACCCTTTTTTCTTTCCTTTCAGGAAAGACATTGGGGAACTTCAGTTTATCTAAAGCTTAGCGCTTCCTAAGTCTGTCCTTAACTTCTTATAAGATACAGGGGTTTTCCACACCCTTTCTCTCCTACATGGACTGTAGCTCCAGGAACAAGCAGGAATGAGTCTTGTGATAAGGAAGCTTATCATAGCTCAGGAAGGGGCTATAGAAAAGGTGAAGTGTCTCTGAACAAGCAACCTGTCAGTGCTGGTAGAAATGAGAAAACAGAATTTTGCCATAAAAGACTACCAGTCCCAGAATGCACCAGGTTTCCAACAGCCATGAGAGGAGCTGAAGTGAGAACACATGTGTTCAATCAAAAGGGCTATGAGGTAATCCCCAAGCACTCATTGCAAAGGGCAGGGCTTGATTCAGCACAGCTGCGCTGTGCTAGGATGGAACACTCATCTCAAAGGGCAAGGCCTGATTCAGCACAGCTGCGCTGTGCTAAGGTGGAGCACTCATCAAGGCAGAATAAAGATAGAGTCTATTCTACAGAGAATCATCCAGAGCTGGGATGTCATGATCATTGGTATCTTGATCATCCACGGGATCCTGATCTTCATTCTCATCAGAAGCAGAGGTCAGAACGGACGGACAGAGAGAGCAAGAAGCCCTTTAAAAGAAGGAAGAGAAAAGCCTCTGGGAAGTCTACAGGAGTCCAGCACAGTACGTATACTGGGAGACAGACAAGAGGCCAGCATACACCATTGGACTGGGGGAGACCAGAGGAGTGGTATTGCAGAGGCAGGAATCTCCAGACGGCACCTGTGAGGGAAACAGCTGCACATGGAAGGGACCCTAAGATCCATGCCAGAAGGTATGTGAAGAGAGATCCAGTGTCCAGGGATCTAGATTGGAAGGCTGGACACAGAAACTGGACTACATATTGGCCAGGCTATTTAGAGGGGAACTCTCACAGCAATGGAAGCTCAGGTATGAACACTGATCTGTGCCCTAGCTATTGCTTTGAAAGAAAGCAGGGAAATGATTATTCTCCTGGTAGTGCTCCATTGAGAAATTCCTTTGTGCCAAGCCAAGATATTGAACCTATGATTATTGAAGAAAGGGGAGAGGTCTTAGAACCAGAATGTGAATATATGGACTGCTCTCTGTCCAAACTCAAATGGTAGTTTTCTGTTACAAAGTGCAACAACCATCACAAAGAAATACCAACTTGTTCTTTAATCTACTCAGAAAACCTTCTGAGTAAGATTTTGAGCTACACAGTGAAAGCAAGCCAGCTAAGGGGTTTCAGCTGGGTGATTGCTAGCAATTGCGCTTACCTAATTGCTTGTGTGCTCTGAAGGGAATCACTTCTGAATTTATATGTAAAGATATAAGAAGTTAACCTGAAGAAAAGAAAAGCTTTCCTACTTTGTGGGTTTATTTGGTTGCTTACTGCATTGCTAAGACATTATTTGCTAAAGCCTACAAGAAAGACCAGTTTGTTGCTAACCAGGTCTTCAATCCTTTGCTTTAATTACCTGACCAGTTCAGATGTTGTTTTTTTTCCTGATTTTGTTTTCCTAACTTTAAAACTGCAAGCAAGTATCCTGAGTTCTGTGCTACCAAGCATTATCTGTGTTGGGAGAAACCCTCATAAATAAAAATCTTATTTGCTTTACCCTTGAGCAAGTATTATTAATTATTGTTCACGGCTGTGTCTGGAAGGAATGGACTACATTACCCACAAATCCTTGCAAATCATATAAAAATATGCTTTTGCCAAGACTGTGAACATTCTCACCCAGGCGGCCGTCTGACAGTCTTCACATATGGGTACGTCGGTACTGACGGAGCCTGCGTGGGAACGCTCCCCAGCTTCCCAAAAAAGGAAAGCTTTTGGGAGCATCCCACAGCGCCTGCGCGCTGCCTTCCTGCCTTTCCGAACCGCCTCTCCCCAGTTCTTCTTTTCCGCGGAGCCAGCAGGTCGTGTTCCTGTCGCTGCTGAAGAATTTCTTTGTTTTATTTTATTTCTTTGGTCGCGCGTCTGCCTTCTCCGACATCGAACCGGTACCGCCGATCTTTCTTTCTTTTCTTAAAAAAAAAAAAAAAAAGAACGTATTTTTCCCTCAGTGTGTTTTTTCCTCTTTGGGCCTTAGGCCTCACGAAAAATTTTCTTCATGGAAAAACCAGCCTCCGGGTTTAAAAAATGCACTAAGTGCAGCGGTACTATTTCTGTTACCGACACCCATGAATGGTGTCTCAAATGTTTGGGTCCTGACCACTCCATTTTGGATTGTTCGTCCTGCTCCTTGATGTCCAAACGAGGTTTACAGAACCGAGCAGCCAAGCTCCATGTTCTGTTTCCCTCTGATGCAGCTTCAGTGGCATCGACGTCTTCCAGGGCTGCTTCTTCCTCCCATGGATCTCAGGTAACCAAACATAAATCCAGCCGGTCCTCGAAGGGTAGATCTCCTTCCAAGCATCGAGATGCCTCCGGGCTTGCCCTCGAGGATCCTGCACCGGCAAAACTACCCCGGCGGGAAGCTCCGGCTTCCAAAGCTCCACCTATGGGGTTGCAGGTTGATATCGATGGCACGGCCTCGACCGATCACCTGTTAGAATGCTCTGGGGTACCGGCACAACCGTCCGGTACCGAATTCCAGGCATTCATGGCGTCGATGGATCAGAATGTTCTATCCATGCAGCAGGCTATCACGGCCTTCATTCAAGCTGCGACGCCGCTGATACCACAACAAACTCTGTTGTCGGTATCGGCCCAGGTACCGGCACCAATGCAGGTACCGGTACCGACTGCATCGACATCAGCCATGGTGTCGTCTGCAGCGGTTCCCTGCCTTGGGATGCCTATCGGTACCGAGCCGGTACCGATAACGCCCGATGTTGATACGGCTCGGTACGCGTATCGAGCTTTGAAAGAGCATCCTGACAGTGGATACTTTGATTCCTCCGAAGATTCTGATGCATCGGAGGCATCTTCTGAAGTATCCATAGCCCTTCCTGAAGAGCCTTCTTCTCCAAAAAGAAGAATGTCTCCTCCAGAAGACTTGTCCTTTCAAGACTTCATAAGAGAAGTGGCTAAAGGGCTTTCTATTTCAGTAACCTCTGAATCAGAGCCTAGAGCTAAAAAATTGGATATTTTAGGTTATTCTAAGGCTCCTAAGGAGGCAGTCACCTTGCCAATTCATGAGATTCTTTATGATCACATGATTGACTTATGGGAGACTCCTCTCACTATCTCTCCTCATTCTCGTAGGTTGGACACTATGTACCGTGTCCCTCCTTGTCCTGGTTTTCATAAAACACAGCTTCCTCACCATTCTATTGTGGTGGAGTCAGCTATGAAAAAGATAAAGAGTGCAAAAAGACACTCCTCTGCTCCTCCAGGAAAGAATGCAGGACCTTGGATGCTTTTGGCAGGAAAATCTTCCAAGCCAGTATGCTCATTGCCAGAATCAACTCCTATAGTCTTTATATGGGTATGTTTCTGAAAGAAGTTGCAGATAAGCTGCATACTTTCCTCCATTTTCTTCCAGAAGATAAAAGGGAAGAATTTCTTATTTGGCTTAAGCATACTCAAGATATTTCAAAGTTTTCCAACCGTGCAGCTTTTGACTCCTTTGAGGGTGCCAGCAGAGCTTCGGCCATTGCCATAGCTGCACGCAGAATTGCTTGGCTCCAAGCTTCTGATCTAGAATCTTGGGTCCAGGATGGCTTGGGAAATCTTCCCTGTACAGGAGAAAACCTGTTTGGCAAAGATTGGCAAATAAAAGCCACTCAAAGGATGCAGAAAATTCTGCTTTGGATAGACTTTCAAAGTCAACCTCCATTCCTGCCAAGAAAAAACCTTCTAGGTCAGGAGGTGGCTGCCCTTCTTGCCCAAGGGGCAATAGAAGAAGTACCTCTTCTTCAACAAGGGTCAGGGTTTTACTCCCCCCTACTTTCTGATCCCAAAGAAAACAGGGGGCTACAGACCCATATTAGATCTCAGAAAATTGAACACATTTCTAAGCAAGGAGAAATTCAAGATGCTTTCTCTGTGCACTCTCCTTCCATACCTTCAGAGTCAGGATTGGCTTTGTTCTCTAGATCTCAAGGATGCGTACACACATGTTCTCATCCATCCATCTCACAGAAGGTTCCTCCGTTTTCTTTTCCAAGGAAAGCATTACCAATACAGGGTGCTTCCTTTCAGTCTGGCCTCTGCTCCAAGAGTGTTCACCAAATGCATTGCAGTAGTAGCTGCATTTCTACGCACTCTGGGAATATTTGTATTCCCATACCTGGACGACTGGCTCATCCGAGCTCCATCTCAGTCAGAGGCCCAGATTTCCCTGGACTGCACAAGGCGCATTCTGCAGTATCTGGGACTTGTGGTGAACCTCCCAATGTGCCAGCTCACCCCTACTCAGTCCCTAGAGTTCATAGGGGCCTGGCTAGATACTACCACTGCAAGGGCCTATCTTCCTCAGGCTCGTTGCCTACGCCTAGTGCAGTTAGCCGCCCAGATTCAGTCAAAGAGCCATTTAACTGCCCGGGAGATGCTACAACTGCTAGGCCACATGGCATCCACAGTGCATGTGGTCCCCTATGCTCGTCTTCACATGAGAGCAGCTCAATGGACTTTGTCCACCCAGTGGACTCGAGCATCAGGGGCTCTGTCAGACAAAATAGCAACCTCCAGGCGCCTCTTTTGGTCTCTCCAGTGGTGGAAGTCCACCCAAAATCTGTTGCTGGGGTCCCCCTTCCAACAGTTGTTGCCCCAGGCAACCCTCACAACAGATGCCTCCGAAACAGGTTGGGGAGCTCATCTGCAAGACCTCTCCACTCAGGGCACTTGGTCTCCCCAGGAGACCTCTCTACATATCAACCACTTGGAGCTCCGAGCAGTTTTTCTAGCTCTCAAGGTCTTCCATACCCTGCTCAGCTACAAGACAGTCCTCATTCATACGGACAATCAGGTAGCCATGTTTTACATAAACAAGCAAGGAGGAACTGGCTCTCTGTCGCTTTGCAACGAAGCTTTAAGATTGTGGGCCTTCGCCAGAGTGCATCAAATCCATCTCCTGGCCGTATACCTTCCAGGAATCCAAAACTCTTGGCAGACAGACTCAGTCGAGTTCTGCTTCCACACGAATGGTCCCTGCACATGGACCAGGTACTCAGAATCTTTCAAGAGTGGGGAACCCCGGACATAGACCTCTTTGCAAGTCCGTGGAATGCCAAACTTCCCCGGTTCTGTTCCAGAATTCCGTGTCAGGGAGTTCAGGCCAAGGATGCCTTCCTCCTTCACTGGGGTCAAGACTTCCTGTACGCCTTTCCACCCATTCCCTTAATTCCCAAGACTCTGTTCAAGCTCCAGAGGGATCAAGGATCTATGATCCTCATACCTCCACGCTGGCCACGCCAAGTGTGGTACCCTCTACTTCTGCATCTCTCTCAAGCTCCCTCCCTAGACTTGGGAGCTGCTCCAGACCTTCTGTCCCAGGAGGAGGGGACTTTGTGGCACCCAAACCCCAAGTCCCTTCACCTCAGAGCTTGGTTGCTGAAGGCCTAGACCTTCAAGGTTGGAATCTTTCTCAGCAGGTGAAGGATATCCTCCATGCTTCCAGAAAACCTTCTACTAGACGTTCCTATGTTTTTAAATGAAAAAGCTTTTCCATTTGGTGTACTGAGAAGGGTCTTGACCCTCTAGCACTACCTTTGAATTCTCTATTGGAATATCTCTTGCATCTCTCCAATGCAGGCCTTAAGACGAATTCAGTAAGGGTCCATTTGAGTGCTATTGCAGCATCCCTTAAGCCTATCAATGGACAGCCTATTTCCTCTCATCCTCTTATTGCAAGATTCATGAGAGGCCTAACTTTAACTAAACCTCCCATTAGGCCTCCTCCGGTGGCATGGGACTTAAATCTGGTTCTTGGTCAGCTTATGAAGCCACCTTTTGAACCCTTAGCCACCACCTCCTTGAAATTTCTTTCCTGGAAGGTTATTTTCCTCATTGCAGTCACCTCAGCTCGCTGCATCAGTGAACTGCAGGCCTTAGTGGCTAATCCACCTTATACAAGGTTCCATCATGATAAGGTAGTCCTTAGGACCAATCCACGCTTTATGCCTAAAGTGGTCTCACCTTTTCACCTTAATCAAGAGGTGTATTTACCTGTCTTTTTTCCAGGTCCTCATGCATCAAGTGCAGAGAGGAATCTTCATACCCTGGATTGTAAGAGAGCTCTTGCCTTTTACTTACAAAGGACACAGCAACATAGAAAGTCTTCTCAACTCTTTTTTGCTTTTGATCCCTCTCATTTGGGACTTCCAGTCTCTAAGAGGACACTGTCCAATTGGATTGCTCAGTGCATTTCTTTCGCCTACCAGAGTAAGAACCTTTCTCTGGAGGGCCATGTCACAGCTCATAATGTGAGGGCCATGGCCACCTCTATGGGTCATCTAAATTCTGTGTCCATCGACCAGATCTGTCGAGCGGCCACCTGGGCCTCGGTTCATACCTTCACAGCCCATTACTGTTTGGACAAGGACTCCCGCCGGGATGCCTTGTTTGGTCAGGCTGTTCTCAAACACCTGTTCCATGCTTAATCAACTCCTGCCCTCCTTCCCTGGATGGATGCCTGAGATCCATAAGGGGAGGTAGAGCCCTTCTCAGGGTCTCATAACCTTGGGGATCTCCCAGGCATCTCTAGCTAGGGAGTCCCCATATGTGAAGACTCGTTCCTGCTTGTTCCTGGAGATAGCACAGTTGCTTACCTGTAACAGGTGATCTCTGGGAACAGCAGGAATAAGTCACCCACCTCCCGTAGGAGTTGTATCTCTCTATCTATCTTTCCTTTCCTCTCTCTCTTTGTCTCAGCTTTAAAACTCGAACTGGGGAGAGGCGGTTAGGAAAGGTGGGAAGGCAGCGCGCAGGCGCTGTGGGATGCTCCCAAAAGCTTTCCTTTTTTGGGAAGCTGGGGAGTGTTCCCGCGAAGGCTCCGTCGGTACCGACGTACCCATATGTGAAGACTTATTCCTGCTGTTCCCAGAGATCACCTGTTACAGGTAAGTAACTGTGCTTTCTACTGCCAGTCCAGCAGGGTCAGACTCTTTTTTTTCTTTTGGTCCTAGGATTAGATTTTCTTGGACCAGCACAGCTTAATGGTACTTTCTGCGTCTTCCGCTGAAGTCCTACCTCTCTTTCCCTACCCCAGTTTTTTTCCCTGGGGCTATTTCTTCACCCTGAGGGGTTCTGGCCTCCACTTGTTTTTCTACTTTTCTTACCTCTACGTCTCAGTGAGGTACTCCTTGAGGTTTTCCAATGGTTCTTCTAACAGATCCATATCAACCTCAGTAGACTTGCAATGCCAACAAGGGAGGCCCATATCTCAATTTTTACCACTAGATCTCCTCTCTACAGGGTTCTTCTCTGTAGAGGTCCTGTTCTAGTTCAGCTGTTCCACAGCACCTTTTCTGTATTCAACTCCTACCCTCCATCCCCAGGATGCCTGAGGTTCTGGGGAGCAGCATGGCTCTTCTACATCCGCAACATGCTAGGACTCCCTCTGGGCATCTCAGCTTGGGAGTCCCCATATGTGAAGACTCATTCCTGCTTGTTCCTGGAGATAGCACAGTTACTTACCTGTAACAGGTGATCTCTGGGAACAGCAGGAATAAGTCTTCACAACCCACCCACCTCCCCTAGGAGTTGTATCTCTTTATCTATCTCCAGGAACAAGCAGGAATAAGTCCTCACATATGGGTACGTCGGTACCGACGGAGCCCGCGCGGGAAAGCTCCCCAGCTTCTTAGAAGGAAAGCTTTTGGGGCCTCCCACTGCGCATGCGCGCTGCCTTCCCGCCTTCCTGACCAACTCTCCTCAGTTCTTCTTTTTCCACGGAGCCAGCAGGTCGTGTTCCTGTCACCGCTGAAGAAGTTGTTATTTTAATTTGCTTCTTTGGCCGCGTGTCTGCCTTCCCCGATTCCGGACCGGTACCGCCGGTCTTTTTTCCTTTATTTCTTTAAAAAAAAAAATAATCTTATTTTTTCCCCACTTGGTGTGTTTGTTCTGTGAGGCCTCTAGGCCTTCACAAATTCTCCCTCATGGAGAAACCAGCCTCTGGTTTTAAAAAATGCACCAAGTGTAGCGGTACTATTTCAGTCACAGACACTCATGAATGGTGTCTTAAATGTTTGGGGCCTGACCATTCCATTCCGGATTGCCCATCCTGTTCTTTGATGTCTAAACGTGGCTTACAAAACCGGGCAGCCAAGTTTCACATGCTGTTTTCTACAGATACTCCAGCATCGACATCTTCCAGGTCTTCCTCTCCTGATGGATCTCAGGTAACCAAACATTCCTCTGGCAGGTCCTCAAAGGGCAAATCTCCCTCTAAGTATTGAGATACCCCTGGGCTTGACCCTGAGGACCCTGCCCCAGCCAAACAACCCCGGCGGGAAGCTCCGGCTTCCAAAGCTCCTCCTATGGGGTTACAGGTTGACATCGATGGCACGGCCTCGACTGATCACCTGTTAGACTGCTCTGGGGTACCGGCTCAGTCATCCGGTACCGATATCCAGACAGTCGTGGCATCTATGGATCATACAGTTCAATCCATGCAGCAGGCCATCTTGGCTTTTATTAAGGCTGCGACGCCCTCGGTACCGCACCCTGCGGTACCGACTCCGGTTCCGGTACCACAACCGATACCGGTACCCAGGGCATCCACATCGACCAGGATACCGATTCCAGTTCCCGGTTCCGGGGTTTTTTCCGATACCGATCCGGTTCCGGGTACCCCCGATGTCGATACCGGTCGATACGCTTATCGATCCCTGGAAGCAAACAGACGATACTTCGAGTCTTCTGATGATTCTGATTCATCAGATGACTCTGCTGAAGTATCCCTTACTCTACCTGAGGAGCCCTCTTCTCCAAAGAGGAGAATGTCTCCTCCAGAGTATTTATCCTTTCAAGACTTCATCATTGAAGTAGCTAAAGGTCTTTCTATTTCAGTATCCTCTGAAAAAGA
The DNA here is from genome assembly GCA_033557465.1 of Ichthyophis bannanicus. Taxonomy (NCBI): domain Eukaryota; kingdom Metazoa; phylum Chordata; class Amphibia; order Gymnophiona; family Ichthyophiidae; genus Ichthyophis; species Ichthyophis bannanicus. The sequence continues at coordinate 856,046,383 of CM066034.1, forward strand.
ACCTAGATCAAAAAAGTTAGACATTTTAGGATACTCTAAGGTTCCCAAAGAGGCAGTCACCTTGCCCATCCATGAAATTCTTCAAGAACACATGATGGACTTATGGGAGACTCCTCTCACCCTATCTCCACATTCTCGTCGTCTGGACACCATGTATCGTGTCTCCCCTTCTCCTGGGTTTCAGCTCCCTCACCACTCCATCGTGGTGCAGTCAGCTATGAAAAGAATAAAGAGTACAAAAAGACACTCTTCTACTCCTCCAGGAAGAGAATGTAGGACTTTGGATGCTTTTTGTAGAAAAATCTTCCAAGCAAGTATGCTTATTGGCAGGATCAATTCATACAGCCTCTATATGGGCATGTTTCTGAAGGAGATTGCATTAAAAATACGCCATTTTCTCCCCTTTATCCCAGAGGATAGAAAGGAGGAGTTCCTTCTTTTGCTGAAGCATACCCAAGATATTTCAAAGTTCTCCAACAGAGCAGCCTTTGACTCCTTTGAGGGTGCTAGCAGAGCCTCAGGTATTGCCATAGCAGCTCGCAGAATTAAGAACATAAGAACATAAGATATGCCATACTGGGGCAGACCAAGGTCCATCAAGCCCAGTATCCTGTTTCCAACAGTGGCCAGTCTAGGTCATAAGTACCTAGCAGTTTCCCCAAAAGACAGAGGTTCCTCAATGCTTGTATTGGGTCAAGCAGTGATATCCTGGGTCCCTTTTAATAGTGGTTTATGGACCTTTCCTCTAGGAACTTGTCCAAACCTTTTTTTAAACCAAGCTACACTAACAGCTTTTACTACATCGTCCGGTAACAGAATTTGATTATACGTTGAATGAAAAAATATTTTCTTTTATTAGTCTTAAATAGGTTACCCTGTAGCTTCATTGCATACCCCCTAGCCTTTCTATATTCTGATGATGTAAACAATCGATCTATGTTTACCCATTCCATTCCATTCATTAATTTATAGACCTCCATCACATCTCCCCTCAGCCGTCTCTTTTCCAGGTTGGACAGCCCTAACCTTTTTAGCCATAGGGGTATCCTTCCATCCCCTTTACCATTTTGGTGTCTCTTCCCTGTACCTTTTCTAATAATGCTATATCCTTTTTAAGATACGGCGACCAGAATTGTACACAATACTCAAGGTGTGGTTGCAGCATGGTACGATACAGAGGTATTATAAAATCCTTTGTTTTATTTTCCATTTCTTTCCTTATGATTCCTAGCATTCTATTTGCTCTCTTGGCTGCCATTGCACACTGGGCAGAGGGTTTCAACATGTTATCCACGATGATGCTTAAATCTTTTTCCTGGGTGGTGGATCCTAATGTGGAACCTTGCATCGTGTAACCATAGTTTGGGTTTTTCTTTCCTAGGCGCAGCTGTTTCTTACAGAATCTACATATGTCTGCTTTAGCAGGTTTTTTGTATACTTGCTGTCAATCATCTCGTCCATAATACACTGTCCTGAGCTCATAGTTTCACTTGACCTCTCATTCGCTTTCGACCTTGTTGACCACTACACTCTCCTGTCCTGCCTATCTGGCTTTGGCATTGCTGGCATCCCCTCAAATGGTTCTGATCTTTTTTGACTACTCAATCTTTTTCTGTTCTCTCCAGCACCTCATTCTCCTCTGCAATTGCTTGGCTCCAGGCCTTTGACCTAGAACCCTGGGTCCAGGATGGGTTGGGAAATTTGCCCTGTACAGGTGAGAATCTGTTTGGTAAGGAGTGGCAAATCAAAGCCACTCAAATGGATGCAGAAAATGCTGCTTTAGATAGACTTTCTAAGTCTACCTCTACCCCTGTCAAGAAAAAATCTTTCAAGAAGCCTTTCTACAAGAAGGCCAGATTTGCCACAAATACTGGCCAACAATCTTCTGCAGCTCGCTTTGCTCCTAAGCGTCAGCAGCCTAAACAGGCCAGGGCAAAACCTGCAGGGGCTGCTACAGCCCAGCAGTCCCAACCCCCTCAGGGTTTTTGACTTAAAACTAGAGAACTTAACCTTTCTGGCTCTAAAACATCCAGAACCTCTCACCATTCCAGGAAGGTTAACTCATTTTGCTCCCAGATGGGAGCAAATCACATCAGAACAATGGACCCTCTCTATCATCAGAGAGGGCTACAAACTACATTTTTCCAACCTTCCTCCCCATACCATGGTGAGATGTTTCAATTCTCCCCCATCTCTCCTAGACCTGTTGGGTCAGGAGGTGACCACTCTTCTCGCCCAAAAGGCAATAGAAGAGGTTCCTCTTCTTCAACAGGGGTCAGGTTTTTACTCCCCTTATTTTCTCATTCCCAAGAAAACAGGGGGGTACAGACCCATTCTGGATCTCAGAGAATTGAACAAATTCCTATGCAAGGAGAAATTCAAGATGCTTTCTCTAGGTACTCTCCTTCCATACCTACAGAGTCAGGATTGGCTTTGTTCTCTAGATCTCAAGGATGCGTACACACATATACTCATCCATCCATCCCACAGAAAATTCCTACGGTTTCTGTTCCAGGGAAAACATTTCCAATACAGAGTACTTCCCTTCGGTCTAGCCTCTGCTCCAAGGGTATTTACCAAATGCATGGCAATAGTAGCTGCATTTCTACGCGCCCTGGGAATTTTTGTCTTCCCATACCTGGACGACTGGCTCATCCGAGCTCCATCTCAGTCCGAGACTCAGACTTCCCTGGATCGCACCAGGCGCATTCTGCAGTATCTGGGACTTGTGATCAATCTGCCAAAGTCCCAACTCACCCCTACTCAATCCCTAGAATTCATAGGGGCCTGGTTGGATACCACCACTGCAAGGGCCTATCTGCCTCAGGCCCGTTGCCAACGTTTAGTGCACTTAGCCTCTCAGACTCAGTCCAGAAGCCACTTGACTTCCAGAGAGATGCTACAACTATTAGGCCACATGGCCTCCACAGTGCATGTGGTGCCTTATGCTCGCCTACATATGAGAGCAGCTCAATGGACTTTATCCACCCAGTGGACTCAAGCATCAGGAGCTCTCTCAGACCAAATAGCAAACTCCAAACGTCTCTTTTGGTCTCTCCAATGGTGGATATCCACTCAAAATCTGTTGTTGGGGGCCCCCTTTCAACCATTGTTGCCCCAAGCAACCCTCACAACAGATGCCTCCCAAACAGGTTGGGGAGCTCATCTTCAAGATCTCTCCACTCAGGGCACTTGGTCTCCACAGGAGACCACCCTTCATATCAACCACTTGGAACTTCGAGCAATCTTTCTGGCTCTCAAAGTTTTTCATACCCTCCTCAGTAACATGACAGTCCTTATTCACACGGACAATCAAGTAGCCATGTTTTACATAAACAAACAAGGAGGGACTGGCTCTCTGTTGCTTTGCAACGAAGCTCTAAGATTATGGGCCTTCGCCAGAGAGCATCAAATCCATCTCCTGGCAGTATATCTTCCAGGAATCCAAAACTCTTGGGCAGACAGACTCAGTCGAGTTCTGCTTCCACACGAATGGTCCCTGCACATGGATCAGGTACTCAGAATCTTCCAGAAATGGGGAACCCCGGACATAGACCTCTTTGCAAGTCCGTGGAATGCCAAACTTCCCTGGTTCTGTTCCAGAATTCCGTGTCAGGGAGTTCACGCCAAGGATGCCTTCCTCCTTCATTGGGGTCAGGCCTTCCTGTATGCCTTTCCACCCATTCCTTTGATTCCCAAGACTCTGTTCAAACATCAAAGGGATCAAGGGTCCATGATCCTCATAGCTCCACGCTGGCCACGCCAAGTGTGGTACCCTCTACTTCTGCATCTCTCCCAAGCCCCCTCCCTGGACTTGGGAGCGGCTCCAGACCTTCTGCCTCAGGAGGAGGGGACTTTGTGGCACCCAAACCCCAAGTCCCTTCACCTCAGAGCTTGGTTACTGAAGGCCTAGACCTTCAACACTTCAATCTTTCGCAGCAAGTGAAGGATATCCTACATGACTCTTACGCTTATAAATGGAAAAGATTTTCCATTTGGTGTGCTCACAAGGGTCTTAACCCTCTAGCATTCCCGTTGAATTCTCTTTTGGAATATCTCCTGCATCTCTCCAATGCAGGACTCAAAACGAATTCAGTAAGAGTCCATTTGAGTTCTATTGCAGCATCACTTAAGCCCATCAATGGACAACCTGTTTCCTCTCATCCTCTTATTGCAAGATTCATGAGAGGCCTAACCTCAACTAAACCTCCCATTCGACCTCCTCCGGTGGCATGGGACTTAAACTTGGTTCTTGGTCAGCTTATGAAGCCACCCTTTGAACCCTTAGCCACTACCTCCTTGAAATTTCTTTCCTGGAAGGTTATTTTTCTTATTGCAGTCACCTCAGCTCGCCGTATCAGTGAACTGCAAGCTCTAGTGGCTAATCCACCTTATACAAGGTTCCATCATGATAAGGTGGTCCTTAGGACCAATCCCCACTTTATGCCTAAAGTGGTCTCCCCTTTTCATCTTAATCAAGAGGTATATTTACCTGTCTTTTCTCCAGCTCCTCATGCATCCAGTGCAGAGAGGAACCTTCATACTCTAGATTGTAAAAGAGCTCTTGCCTTTTACCTCCACAGGACACAGCAACATCAAAAGTCTTCTCAGCTTTTTGTTGCTTTTGATCCTTCTCATTTAGGACTTCCAGTCTCCAAAAGAACACTCTCCAATTGGATTGCTCAGTGTATCTTTTTTGCTTACCAGAGTAAGAACCTTTCTCTGGAGGGCCATGTCACCGCTCACAATGTGAGGGCCATGGCCACCTCTATGGCTCATCTAAACTCTGTGTCCATTAACCAGATCTGTCGAGCAGCCACCTGGGCCTCGGTTCATACCTTTACAGCCCATTACTGTTTGGACAAGGACTCCCGCCGGGATGCCTTGTTTGGTCAGGCTGTCCTCAGACACCTGTTCCATTCTTGAACAACTCCAGCCCACCTTCCCTGAATGGATGCCTGAGATCCATAGGAAGATGAGGAACCTTTCAGGGTCTCATACCCTTGGGGGGATCTCTCGGGCATCTTAGCTAGGGAGTCCCCATATGTGAGGACTTATTCCTGCTTGTTCCTGGAGATAGCACAGTTACTTACCTGTAACAGGTGATCTCTGGGAACAGCAGGAATTAGTCCTCACAACCCACCCACCTCCCCTAGGAGTTGTATCTCTCTCTTTCCTTTCCTCTCTCTATTGTCTCAGCTTTAAACTCGAACTGAGGAGAGTTGGTCAGGAAGGCGGGAAGGCAGCACGCATGCGCAGTGGGAGGCCCCAAAAGCTTTCCTTCTGGGAAGCTGGGGAGCTTTCCTGCGCGGGCTCTGTCGGTACCGACGTGCCCATATGTGAGGACTAATTCCTGCTGTTCCCAGAGATCACCTGTTACAGGTAAGTAACTGTGCTTTCCTTTCCTCTCTCTCTCTTTGTCTCAGCTTTAAAACTTAACTGAGGAGAGGCAGTTGGGAAGGCGGGAAGGCAGCACGCAGGCGTGGTGGGATGCTTCCAAAAGCGTTTTGAGTGGACGCTGGGAAGCGTTCCCACGCAGACTCCGTCGGTACCGACGTACCCATATGTGAAGACTTATTCCTGCTGTTCCCAAAGATCACCTGTTACAGGTAAGTAACTGTGCTTTCTGCTGTCATGTTTCTATTATAAAACACAAGGGCATTGTGAAAAATTGTAAGAGGATCTTGATAAATTGTAAGACTGGAAGTTCAAATGGGCAGATGAAATTAACGTGGATAAGTGCAAAGTTATGCACCTAGATAAGAACAACCGAAATAACAGTTACATGATGCAAGGTTACACATTAGGAACCACCACCCAGGAAAAGGATTTCTGTGGCATCGTGGGTAATGCATTGAAACCCTATGCCCAGTGTGTAGTGGTGGCCAAGAAAACAAATAGAATGTTAAAATAGAATGCTAGGACTCATAAGGAAAGCAATGGAGAATAAAATAAAGGATATTATAATGCCTCTGTATCCGCTCCATGGTGCAATCACACTTTAAATATTGTGTGCAGTTCTTGTCGCCGTATCTTAAAAAGGATATAGCAGAATTACAAAAGGTACAGCCACCAAAATGGTAAAGGGGATGGAAGGATACTCCTATGAGGAAAGACTTCAAAGGTTAGGGCTCTTCAACTTGGAAAGGAGGACTGAGGAGAGAGATGATATGGAGTGGAACAGGTAAATGTAGATCAGTTGTTTATGCCATCATAAAGTAGAAAGACTAGGGAACACGCAATGAAGCTACAATGTAACTCATTTTAAACTAATAAGAAAATATTTTTTTGCTCGACACGTAATCAAATTCTGGAATTCGTTACTGGAGGATGTAGTAAAAGCTTTTAGTGTAACAGGGTTTAAAATGGGTTTGGACAAATTCCTGGAGAAAAGGTCCATAAACCATTATTAAAGAGGACCCAGGAAATCCACTGCTTATCCCAGGACAAGCATTGTGGAACCTATGTACCTCTGGGAACTTTCCAGGTACTTGTGACCTAGACTGGCTACTGTTGGAAACAGGATACTGGGCTTGATGGACCTTGGTCTGACCCAGTATGACATTTCTTATATTCTTATGATATTTACTGCCTAGTCTTAGACTTTCTTACTAGCTCCTTTGCTCTAGATTTATTTCATTCTGCCTTATGCCCTGGTTACTAATCAGAGTTCAATTTACTTCATTTTCTAGACAGCCTGACTCCTTGCCTAGCTGTTTTATCCTCCATTTTCATGACATTTCTACAGCTGTTAAGAATTGATCATCTGGAAATGTTTCTTGGCATCTATAACATGACACACTGCTGGCTGGATCCATTGCTTTCTGTCCTTGTGAGCAGTTCTCTCTCTCTCTCTGACCCTCTGAATCTTTCTGTTTGAGTACCTCTAGATTCTGTCATGGGCTCCTTATCCTTCCTCTCTCTTTATGGAGTAATTTTTGTAATTTTGTTCTTTGGCACTACCATTGTTTTGCAGACAAAATTAATATCAGATTTTATCATTTACTTTAATTACCACTGCCCATTTGTCGTCTTGTTTCCAAGTTCTTAGATACACTTCTGCTTTCTGTGCTTGTATTTATTCAGGATGGGCATTCTGTGGGGCCTTTTCAGCGACGGTGGCCAGCATGCTTAAAGTGGCTGGCAGGTCACTGCTTTAAATTAAACCTGGATATTCAGTGGTAGGCCACATCCAGGGACCAGCATTGAATATCCGGTTTGCCTGTATTGTTCTTTTGCAGTCTAGTTAGAGGTGATATTTAGGTGCTTTTGCTATTCGGTCACCGACTGAAGTTAGAATAGCTTTTCTACCTGTCCTAACTTTAGGTTGTTTAGATAACCAGTTAGTGACTATCACCTCTCCATGGCTAGCTAATGGTGCTGCCCTTGTTCCATCCCTGGAATGCCCCATCATTATCTGGTTAGTGAGGGGGCATTTAAACCTCTTAGGGGGTACATTCAGTGGTACTGAATGGGTTAGTGGCACTGAATATTTCAGTGAGTGGTGATTTTCAGGTCTGTAAACTGCATAAATGCCTTAGAATATGCCCTCATCTATTTTATTTCCAGGAAATCCCAATTATCTTATTTATCATGTGCCATTGTATTCATTGACAAATTACCATTTTTTCTCTAAGTTTGTTGTTTGTATGTTTGTTTATTTAGTCATTTTTCTATCTTATTGGTCTTATGGAATTTACATAGACCTCCTATGTTTTTTGAGCCCCATTGTATTTCATATCTCGGACTCCCTTCATTCTTCCTTGCTAACTGCAGTATTAATTAAATTAGGCATTTTGTCCATTGTTTGTTTCCCACCAAGTCTCTTCACCTCCTATCTCTTTTGTTGTAATGGCTTACTTGCTGGTTTTCCTAGTGTTGCTCTTGTTCTACCACACTTTCAGTGGGCCTATTCTCCAGGAACAAGCAGGAAGTCAGTCCTCACATAATGGGTGATGTCGCACTGACGAGCCTTGCGGAAGCATCTTCCTTTAGGAGATGCCAATATGCATGCGTGGTTTCCTTCCCACCCAAGGGTGCCATCTTATTCAGTCTCCCCTTTTCCGCGGAGCCCAACAGATGTCTGTTTTCTTTCCACAAAAAAAATGTGTTTGGTGCATCAAATTGCCCTTCTTTCTCCAGTTAGCACTGTTCCCTTTCCTGCCTCCAAGCCCCGTTGCCCTGGCTTCAAGGCTCGGAACTGTGTTTTAGTTTTTATTCCAGCGGGGTTCGTGCCTTAATTTAACTGCTGGCCGCTTCGAAGGTCTTCGACATCACAGGGGTTCTTTTTGCCCTATTGGCCAGTGGATTCAAAAAGTGTGATTGATGCACAAAAACATGTCCTTAACCGATTAAACATGATTGCTACCTCCGGTGTCTAGGAGCCGATCATGACCCAGAGGTTTGCACCCTGTGCAAAAAAAATGTCTGCGACGGCTATCCAAAGTCGGCGGCAGAATCAAGACGACAACTTCCACAGGTCAGATTCTGCCCCTGTGTCCCCGGTAGCCTCACACTTGAAGGCCCCCGCATGGATCCTCGGAGTCGTGTAAAGCTCCCGCGACATGCGATCAGGCCCGCGGACACTTCGACAAGAGTTCTTTGCAGCATGAGCGCAAGAAAAAGAAGTCCTCGCAGACCTCATCTTGGGAATTGGACACGCATGGCAAATCTTGTGCCAGGTCCCACAGTCCTCGGAGGGTATCACTGCTGTCAGAGCAGGAGCATCCGGTTAAGGTGCCCATAACAGACGCTGAGCTTCCAGTGATGGGTCACGGACCCACAAGACCTGTCCTGTCAAAGACTCCCTCTCCTCACCGACTCTGGACCAGTCACTCCGGTGTCCATGTCGAAGGTTGCAACTCCTGAATGGGAGCCAGGATGATGGCATTGGAACGCTGTGTTACTACCTTCCTTGCCAAGCGTCGATGCCCAGCCCCACTGGTGCTCATGCTGAGACCGCAGGAACCTCGATATCAAGGACACTCTGGGCTGCTGAGATGATCCTCGAGAGCCTCGAGTCAATCCTTGGCAAGGGTCTCGATCCCACTCCTGTAACTTGGGAGCAAGATCCTCCCTGGCAAGCGCTTATGGCTCCGGCCAAGCAGCCGCCATGGGTCACCGAAGACCCGAACCGAGCCTGATGCCTCAGGAGTCATCCGGCCTTGGGTTCTCCATAGACTACTTGGTTTGGGAGTCCAAGGACAAGGCACTTCCTCAGAGACACGTAAGCACTGCGATTTCCCCTCCGATCTGTCTCCCCGGCGTCACAATGCCGGTCCCCACCCGAGGACACACATTGTTCCTTGAGTTTGTCCAAGACATGGCGCAAGCCTTGTCTCAAACCACTGAGTCGGGGGAGGACCCTCACATGGAGGAGTTGGAAATCCTCCAGTATGAAGCTCCACCTAAGGAGGCCCTGATGGTCCCCGTCTCCGCCATCATCGGGCAACTCATCCTTCGGATGTGGGACACACTGGCACCGGTGCCAACAGTTAGCCGACGCCTTGACACCATGTACTGGGTCTAGTAGGGCCCCGGCTTTCGGATGGTGCAACTCTCTCACACCTCTATGGTGGTGCAGTGAGTCATGCGCCGACAGAAAAGCCTGAAGACTCACTCTTCCATGACCTTGGGCAGGGAGCCCTGCACCCTTGACGCCCTTGGGTGCAAATGCTACCAGGGCTCGATGCTAGGTTGCCAAATCCAAGCCTACCAGTAGCATATCGGCATGTATCTCCGAGACCTAGCAAAAGAGCTTGCATGTTTCTTGGCAGGTCTCACTGGAGATCACTTCCAGCGATTCTAAACCCTCACGAAGTGCGTCGGGGAGTGCTCGAATTACATGTCTCGAGCCGCCTATGATGGCTTAGAATCTAACATGAGGGTGGACGCCGCAGGCATTGGTGCCGGACACCAGACCTGACTCCAGGCATCGGACCTTGAGCAGTGGGTACAGGAGAAATTCCTCAACGTCTCTTGTCTCGGTGAAAATCTCTTCGGCAAACTGATGAAGGACAAGATGGTTGAGATCGAGACAGAGTACATCCCGTGAACTCAGCTTTCTAGGAAGGTCCCCACGCTTCCCAAGAAGAAATCATTGGAGAAGAGACACCCTCTTCACAGAAAAGGCCAGTCTTCCCAGGGCTATCCCCAATACCAGACCCCCCCAGACCCCGCAGCATGGCATCCACAGTCTATGTGATTCCCAATGCCCACTTCCACATGCGAACAGTTCAGAGGTGTGTCTATTCGCAGTGGACACAAGCCACAGGCAGGCTGCGGGACAGGGTCTCAATGTCCCATCAACTAGCAGAGTCACTAAACTGGTGGCAGGGCACACAGCATCTGCAGGAGGGCATGCTCTTCCAGTCCCCACATCCCCAGAGGGTCCTCACCATGAACACATCCCTACAGGGCTGGGGTGCCCACTGCGAGGAGCTGCACATGCAGGGCAACTAGTTCCTGGCGGAGAGCCAGCAACAGATCAACCTGCTGGAGCTCAAGGCCATTTTTATGGTGATCAAGGCCTTCCACCACTGCCTGCGGAATCAGTTGGTGCTAGTAGAAGTGGGCAACCAGGTTGCTATGTTCTACCTGAACAAGCAGGGGTCATAAGGTCTCATCCCTCTGCTCGAATGTGATCGGTCAGGAAATGCTCTTCAGGGCAGTATACCTGTGGGCCAGGACAATGTCCTAGTGGACAGGCTGAGTAGGGTCCTCCAATCGGCATGAATTGTGACTAGACTAGGGTGGCACAGTGGCTAGTCTGATTCTGGGGAACCCCAAGTCTGGACCTCTTCGCCAGCCCAACCAATGCTCAGCTGTCCTGCATCCATCCCGGATAGTGGCGGATGCCTTCCTCATCTCATGGTCGGAGGGCCTTCTGTATGCCTTCCCTCACACACTGCTAATCTTCCAAACGGTCTTCAAGGTCCTGCAGGATTTCATGATTCTGGTGACCTCCATGGTGGCCCAGGCAACCTTGGTTTCCCTTGTTGCTCCGCCTCTTGACGGAGCTCCCAGTCTGACCCAGGAGGAAGGCTTCATCCTTCATCCCAACCTGATGTCCCTTTTGCTAACAGCATGGCTGCTGAACGGGTAGCCTTAGCACTCTTCAACCTCCCAAGGGAGGTAGAGGAAGTCTTCCTGGCCTCTCGTAAGAACTCCACGAGACGAGCCTATGTTTTCAAATGGCACAGATTCTCAGTTTGGTGTGTGGAGCAATGGGTCGATCCGTTCTCTTTCCAGGTGCACATGGTGGTGCAGTACTTGCTTTCACCTTTCGCAAACTGGACTCAAATCCAACTCTGTCAGAGTGCACCTAAGCGTGTTCTTGGCGCACCATCACTGTTCCCTCTAAGCTGTGCACGTGTGCGCGCGCACACACCTCGCCGAGCGAGCGCACATACTTTACAACAGAGCGCACAAAAATTATGGTTCTGATTCTGATAGAAAACAACACAGACGTCTTAAAATTTAAAAGTTGTGATTGTAATTACTAGAAATTTTCCGCTTCATTTAGTAATCATCTATTTTCATTTAATTTGATTAAAATCAATGTGGTGTACATGTAGTCAAATTTTAAAGTATATAACTTCGAGTGTTGTTATGTGGCGCACAAAAATTTAACCTTCCTTTAAAAGCTGCACAGCTGATATTTTATGCGCACACAGCCTACAGAAAATTAGAGGGAACATTGCGCACCATCATTCCATAGAGGGCAAACCGCTCTCTGCGCAGCCCCACATTACCTGATTTATGCGGGGCCTTCTGCTCTTTAAACCTCCCATCTGCTCATCCCCGGCAGAATGGGACCTCAACTTGGTTCTGACGCAGCTCACCAAGCTGCCTTTTGAATTGCTGGCAACCTTCCATTTTCATTCTCTCTCCTGGAAGGTTGTCTTCCTGGTGGTGCACGCCTCTGCCTGCAGAGTTAGCAAGCTTCAGGCCTTGGTGACCAAGCCACTTTACACCAGGTTCTACAAGAATAGGGTTGTGCTTCGCATCCACCCTAAATTCCTTCCGAAGGTGATATCTGCCTTCCACCTGAACCAGGAGGTGGTGCTCCCCACCTTCTTTCCACGGCCCCACACTGACAAGGCGGCAGCTGTTCTCCATTCTCTGAATTGTAAGAGGCCCTGTCCTCCTATCTGCAACGTACCCAGGGCCACTGCAAAGTCTTGCAGCTTTTTCTTTCCTATGACCCCAGACGACTGGGGGAGGTTGTTACCAAGCGGATCCTGTCCACCTGGGTGATGGACTGCATCGCCTTTGCCCACAATCAGGCTAGGCTCTCAGAGCATCAGGCTGCCACCTTGTCCTCAGTTCACACCTTTGCAGCTCACTACTGCCTGGAGAGGGAGTCCCGACGGAACAGTGCTTTCGGCTAGGCCATACTCTGTAATCTGTTTGGGGTTTAGGCAACTCCTGCCTTCTGACTCTTCTTGTTCAGGCCACTGGAGCGATGGTTCACCCTGGACACTGGGGTCCTTAATGTCTTTTCTCAGGCTCGCTTGCGTCTGCTTGCTGCTGAGCCGTGTTTTTCTACAGGTTCTCGGTAGCCTGTAGCTAGGGAGTCCCGTATGTGAGGACTGGCTTCCTGCTTGTTCCTGGAGAAAGCGTAGTTACTCACTCACTGTAACAGGTGTTCTCCAGGGACAGCAGGAATCGGTTCTCACAACCTTCCCTCCTCTCCTTGGAGTTGCTGTACAATTTTTGCCATCTTCTTTTGTCGGCTCTACAGTAGCTATATCATCTGACTGAGTAAGATGGCACCCTTGGGCGGGAAGGGGACCACACATAGGTGGTGGCATCTTCCAAAGGCTTTCTTAGAAAGTTAGGGAGATGCTTCTGCGGTTCTCTGTCTGCGCCGACGTCACTCATATGTGAGGAATGATTCCTTGGAGAACACCAGTTACAGGTGAGTAACTATGCTTTATTGCCATGTGTCACCTTTTATTTGCATAGGCTTCCTCTTAAATTTAGCTGTCATTTCATAAGGTCCATATCTTCTTATAGATTGCCTTTGCTGCTATCCTTTATTCTCCGATCCCTAATCTCCAGTTCTCCTAAAGGTTGCTACTTGATACTGTTCACAGCAAGCATAATTCTCTTCACTTTTTGGTTTCTCCCTACTCGCGTTTCATTTCTGAAATGATCTGCCTTCACACTCATTTTTTCAGCTTTCTTTTACATGAAGCTAGAAACCCAACTTCAAACTTGCTTTTGATTACTGCCCTTTATTGCTTTCGGTTATACCTTTCTCTTCCATATAGGCTAGTTAACGTTGTAAGATAAAAGGATGGTAACACTGAATAAGTAGATAAAAAAACAAAAACGTATTTTTCCTTGTGAGGCTTTGTAGTATAACCCGAAGCAGAATTTCAGTGGTGCTTTGTTGGTTCTGCTTAAGTTTGCTTTAACACTCCAATTAGTCCCTATTTTGGAGAAAAAACTGAATTTACTTTATACTCTTGAAATTAATGAGTGCTGAGTTTGGTCCTTGTGTAGATTTATAGTTTAAGCAGTGATAGGAGCAGATAGGCTTCTCATGCATGTTATCATAACTTAGGGGCTTGTTTACAAAGCCGCGGTAGCGGTTCGTGGTCGTTATCGGAGCCGCGGCCCCATTGAAATCAATGGGGTCGCGGCTCCGATAACGATCGCGAACCGCTACCGCAGCTTTGTAAACAAGCCCCTTAGTATGACTTAGGTTGTCCCATTCCAGAAAATGGGGACTTCACTTTTTCCCTCAAAATTGATGTCCTGAATATATCATATTACGGTTTTTAGCCTACTCACTACCCTGCTACATTTCAGTTTCTGAGATTTTCATCCTCACTAGAAGACCATTATCTTTTGGAATGAAAATGCAAACCACTCTGGACTCTGACACTGTTATGAAGGGCAGTTTATCAAGAAAAAATAAATAATAAAATATGCTTTATTCAATAGCTTGTGAATGTCATAAATACAGTGTGAAACTACTGTACTTTGTTCTTCCATAGAGAGAAGTACACAGGAACTGATAGCAGGTTAGCTGCTCCGAAGAGCATTTTGAGGGACATTGAAATGACTATTCTTTTGACATCTGGAAAACAAATATTTAAAAAAAATGTTTATAATTAGAATTTATATAAAGTTGTAACACACTTTTGGGTATGTTGTTTTACTAAAGGTTAACGCACTTTAATGAATGTTAATATTCATTAAGTGCTGCAGAACCCATAGAAATAAAGGGGCAGCAATTAGGGTATCTTAACGTTTAACATGGGTTAACCTTTAGTAAACATGCCTCAGAGACCTGTGTACTAAGCAGTTTTTCAGTTTTAGTGTGTGCATTAAACCCTTTTTTATTGTTAGTGAGATGTGGTTCAAACGTTGCTGTACTGCTGAAGGACAGCATTAAAAAGAAGGAAGCCGAAACTGGCAGCTGATAAACCACTTAACTCTAATTGGTAGAACGATGCGAAAGGGAAGGAGGATGAAGGTAGAGACTGCGTTTCAAGATAACTATCACATGTTCTCTTGAAACCTAGTCCATTGGAACTATCACATGTCATCAGTGTTCTTACTAGCAGAATGTTGCAGGATAGGGGTGGGACACCCCATCAAAAAGAGCCATGAATGGGTTTGATCTTCAGAGTAACAAAAACATGTAAAATAACTGGACTATAAAGAAATGTCCTCCAAAGTCATATCTAATTCTTGAATAGACATTGGTATCCTTTGGTTAAGCCAAAACTATAAATAGGCTTGTTTCTGGATCACAGTAGTGATACTTAAAGGCAGGTCTGCATATGAGTTATTTTTGAAGGATCTCATTGGTGATGTGATTATATTGATCTAACAAAAAGTCCCTCTTGGGTTCTATTTCTTAAAAATATCTAGATTAATGATGATTGTCACAGTCCAAAAATTATCCCATCTTTCATCAAAACATATATAATCCTGTTAAGGGGGGCACTTGCGAGCCCAAATAAGATGACCGTATAATAACGGAGCTCTCCTTACCTCCAGCCCAGTCTGTGGTATTCCCTGGATAATTTCATTGCTGCCGACATGCATTAGTGGGCTGGAGTGACTCCCAAACACCAGAGTTGCTGATATGTGATCCATTACTTTACAGGTGTATGCAACTTTAATAGATGTTAATGTACAAGAGCAGTGAAAGAGAATACAATAGAGGATTCATAGTCTGACAAGAGCAGGGCACTGTTTTGCTTAGAGGTCATCCTACTCTCATCACCTTGGTCTTATACAGCCCTGCTGGTTCAGTGATGGTGCCCCCACTGCACAAGTGACCTGGGTCTAGAGAGGAGATCTGTGACGCACCATGTCCGACAAAGGTTCCTATGCTGCAACCCTGTCCAGATTCTCCAGAACCGTTGGACCTCTAGCCATGGCTGCGCCTTCTGATCCAATTCATGACTCCAGCAAAACTCCCGAGGAGTTTCTTGTTCTGTCCCTATCTGCCACGAAAGCAGACCTGTAGGAGATCTTACAGGAGCTTAGATTATTCCATTTGGATTTTTCAAAAGCAACGAGTGACATAAAAGCCGACATTAAATCTGTGGATGACCAGGTCACTCAGAATGAAATTAACATTGGTGAACAAATCAATGCTACAGCTCTCTTCCAGTCAAAAATCCACAATGGACCAGCTCACTAAGAACCTTAAAGAACGACATGACGACCTCAAAAATTGCCAGAGACGAAATAATATCAGAGTCCTTGGAGTTCCTGAACAAGCCGGCGACAAGGAAAACACAGAGGAACTAATCCAACAGCTCTATTCCTTTTGTGTCCTTGGGACTCCTGGCCCAGTTAAACTTGAGAGGGCCCACCAAAGCATCTGACCCAAAACAGGTTCTGGATTCCAGCCGCGCCCCATCATAGCATGCTTCCATTCTTTTGAAGACAAAATCGGACTTTTACATAGCCTCAGAAGGAAACGCTTCATTTGCATTTTCAAGGCTCAGAGGTCCAAGTTTTCCATGATCTTTCCCAGTACACACTAGAGTGGAGGAAGATCTTTAAACCTACGATCCAGTTTTTACAAAAAAAGACCGCTAAATATAGATGGGGGTTCCCCTTCGCTTTAATTTTTGAATGGGGCAATATGCAACATAAATTAGTGGAGATGGTCAACTGCCTTGATATGATGAACTTATAAAATGAAGGAGGACATTCTCCGAACCTGCATAGAGAGCAGCAAGACTGGCATGCCTCAACCCCTAAGAGGCGTAAGATAACTGGGTCCGTAGACATCTGGATGAGACATGGACACCAGAAAGCTTCCCTGATCCAGTTTTTGGGAATGTCTATTTCATCTCACTGTATTCATTTTCCTGTTATCTATGTTCTTTTCCCCTTTAATCTAATGATGGTCTACTTCTCCTTACTACATCTGAAGGAGCTTTGTTATAATGTTCTATTGTTTAATTATACTCCACACTATATTGCTAACTAAATCTGAGGAAGGCTGGAGGGACTCTGTCAGTAGGCATGTAGCCTATTCACTATTACAGTGACTGCAATTCTTGTGTTAGGGGATGGTCTTTGCTTACTAGCAGGTTGCGGGATAGGAGGTTGGTGGTTAATAGTTGGGTCCAGCTAGTTGGGGGTCCAGGGGGTGGCCTTTAGTGAGGGGCAGTGTCCCTCTACAGCAGGTTGCTGCTCTCTGCCACGGCGGCTATCATTTCTCCCACTCTCTTCGTCCCAATGGCCACAGCAGTGGTGTTGGGTTTCTACTTTCTCCATCTTGCCATTTTCAACCTCTCCTTTTCCCGCAATTTCATTCCTTTCCCTCCTTTGAAGTCCATTCCATCTGTCTTTTTAATCCTCTACCTCTCCAGATTGCTGTCACCTATAGATCCCCTGACAAGTCCTCTTCTACCTTCCTCACTGATTTTGACTCTTGACTCTCCTTATTCCTGGATTCTTCTTCCCCATTCCTTATTCTTGGTGACTTTAATTTTCATATTGATAAACCCTCTGACCCCACTATGTGTCAAAGCTCCTTTCCCTTACCTCCTCTTTCAGCCTCCAGCTTTACTCTTCTGCCCCCACTCATCATTTTGGTCACTGCCTTGACCTAGATTTCTACTCTAATTGTTTACTTCTATTTTCCATACCTCTGCTCTTCCCGTATTTGACCATCACATGTTAAGTTTCACTCTTTATTACTCCCCTCCTCAATCTTGCCCAAATTCCTCCTATCTTTTTAGGAATCTTCATGCTGTTGATCCACTGATACTATCCACTACTGTCTCATCTCTTCTCTCTTCCACTTTGTCCTCTAAGTCTGTTGATGAAGCCATAGCTTCCTATAATACTGCTCTCTCCTCTACTTTGGATACCCTTGCTCCACCCATTCTACGTCCTGTGAGGTGCAGCTCGCCTCAGCCCTGGTTGTCTTCAGCTATCCGCTACCTATGTTCCTGTGTTTGCTCAGCTGAGCTCACTTAGTTCAAATCCCACTCTGTCTTTCTTTGTTCATTTTAAATTCATGCTGCTTTCTTTCCAGTCCGCCATTGCACTCGCTAAGCAAAACTATTTTCTTCATCTGACTAACCATCTTGCCTCTAACCCTCACCATTTCTTTTCTACTGTCAATCCTCTTCTTAAGGCACCACCACCTCTAATCCCTCCTCCTCTCTCTGCCCAAACCCTAGCAGACTGTTTCCATGACATAGTGCATAAGATTACTCTTCAATTCCCCCACTAAATCTTCTTCCCCCTCTCCGTTACCGTTTCCACTCAACCTTTCACCCTTTCATCCTTTTCTAAAATCTCAGTTGAGGAAACCTCTTCTTCTTTCCTCCTCTAAACTTACTACTTGTTCTTCTGATCCTATCCCCCTCCCCCATCTCCTCAACTCCATCTCCTCCTCCGTCATCCCATTCATATCACACATTCTCTACCTTTCGCTTTCCACTGCAACCTTCTCTGCAGCCTTCAAGCATGCTGTAATCACACCTCTCCTCAAAATACCCTCAGTTGACCCTACTTGTCCTTCTAATTATTGACCCATCTCCCTTCTCCCATTCATTTCCAAAATTCTTGAATGGGCAGTTCTAAACTGCTGTCTCGAATTTCTCTCCTCTCAAGCCCTCCTTTGTCCACTTTAATCTGGTTTTTGTCTATTTCATTCTACTGAAATGGCTCTTGCCAAAGTCTCCAGTGATCTGTTTCTCGCTAAGTCCAAAGGTCTAAAGGCCTTTACTCGATTCTCATTCTTCCCAATCTTTCTGCTGCTTTTGATATTGTTGACCACCTCCTCCTCCTTAACATTTTATCCTCTCTTGGTTTTAGAGGCCCTAAACTGTCTTAGTTCTCTTCTTATCTCTCCAGTCGCACTTTCAGTGTTTGTTCTGGAGGTTCCTCCTCTTCTGCCATCCCTCTCTCAGTTGGTGTACCTCAAGGGTCTGTTCTGGACCCTCTCCTTTTCTCTCTATACCCAGTCCCTTGATGCCCTCATCTCTTTCCATGGCTTTCAGTATAATTTTTATGCTGATGACTTTCAAATCTATCTGTCTACACCTGACATTTCCCCTTTGCTCCAAACTCGTATCTTTACTTGCTTATTTGACATTGCCGCCTGAATGTCTCACTGCCGCCTCAAATTGAATATGGCTAAAATTTAACGTCTCATTTTTCCCTCTAAACCCTGCTCCCCCCTTACTCCTTTCTCTATCACTGTTGACAACACTCTTCTTCTTCCTGTTTCCTCGGCCTGCAACCTTGGGGGTCATCTTTGACTCCTTCCTTTTCTTCTCCACACATATTCAACATATAGCTAAAACCTATGATTTCTTCCTCTACAGCATTAACAAAATTCGTCCCTTCCTCTCTGAATACACTAAGGCTCTTGTCCACTCTTTGGTCACTTCACGTCTTGGTTATTGCAACCTCCTCCTTGCTAGCCTCCCTCAATGTCATCTCTCTCCTCTTCAATCTAGAACTCTGCTTCACGGCTAACCTTCCGCCAGCCCTGATACTTATATCATACCTCTTCTAAAATCACTTCACTGGCTCTCCTTCCATTTTCGCATCCAATTCAAACTTCTCCTTCAGACATATAAATGCATTGACTCTACTGCCCCTCATTACCTTTCCTCTCTTCTCTCTCTCTCTACACCCCTCCTCATGAACTCTGCTGCTCCTCTGGCTTTCTTCTCTTTATGCCTTTTTCTTTTTCTGCAAACTCCAGACTTCGATCATTTCACCTTGCTGCTCCTTATGAATGGAACAAACTTCCTCTATCTTTACGTCAAGTCTCTTTTCTCACCTTCTTCAAATCCATGCTAAAGGCTTACCTCTTTGAAGTCTCATTTGGATCCTAATCCCTTGATCTCCTTGTGTCTGTTTTTCCTATTTGAACCCCCCTTGTTTCTCTTTTATTGTTCTATCTGTCTTGATTAGATTATAAGCTCTGTGAGCAGGGACTGCTTCTTTATATGTTTGTACAGTGCTGCGTACGCCTTGTAGCGCTAATATAAATGAGAAGTAGTAGTGGTTAGGTTGGAGGGGAAGCTTCTGTCTCATGACACTGGCACCCTCTAACATGGCACTTCCGTTGCCAACTTGGTTATTTTTTATTTCTTAAGTACTCGTTCTTACTCAGTAGGACTGTAATTCGGGGGGGGGGGGGCTCTTTAGGCTGTTGCTAGGAGAAACATTTCATGAGAGCGTAGCACACTCTGAAGGTGCGCATGGCAAACAGTGTTACATTTATAAAAAAAAAAAGTCACAGTTCAGCGAGCTGGTACAGTTGTGGAGGTCCCTCGGATGGATTATGGTTAGACTCATTTTAAGGAATGTACGTGGCCTCCACAGTCTAGTTAAACGTAGGCAGCTACAGGACTGGTTGAGAAGGGAGAGAGCTGATATAGTGTTCCTACAGGAAACTCATCTGTCTGGACAAGATCACCTATGTTATGGTCCCGTATGTTCCCGCAGGTCTTTTTTTCTAATTTTTCCTCCCACAGGAGGGGGGTGATGACCCTTTTCTTCCAAAACTCTTCCTTCCAGCTGGCCTCATAGTATAGTGACCCAGGGATTAGGTTTCTCATTCTGACTGGGGCTTTAAAAGAAACCCTATGTACAACTGTCATTGTCTGCATCCTCCCTTCTCAGATTGGAAACACATTGGCCGAGTTGCTTGAGGCAATCCAGTCTCGCCAGCAGGGTGAGCTACTGATCCGAGTAGACTTCAGTTGTGTTTTATCAGGCATAGATAGGACAGGTAAGGGAAATCTTTTCTCCACGAACTGAGTGAGCTCAGGCAACTAATCGCTAATTTATACCTCTGATGCCTGGAGAGCCTCCACAAAGGAGAGCGAGATTACACTTGCTATTCCCCAGCCCACCAGAACCATTCTAGAATTGACCTTCGGCTTACCTCGTGAGACTTACTCTCCATATTCTCTAACTCATCCATTGGCACTATGGGAGATTCTGACCATGCGATCATATCCTTAGAATTGTGTGAGGGAGATCTAGATATCCCACCTTGCACTTCGGCCTTTCATAGGGGCATCCTCAAAAATAAGGAGTTTCTACTTGCGGTGCAAAAAGAGTGGCATGAGTATCTTTCCTCTAACATGGATGACATCTCCTCGTTCACCCTATGGGAAGCCAGCAAAGCCTTTCTTTGGGGGCAATTGATGTCTTTATCCAGCACTTTTAAAAGGAAGGATGCAGCTAGGCAGGAGGATCTTAGAAGATCCATTGTAGAGTTAAAACAACTTCATTATAAAATGGGTAGCCCTAAGGTATGGCAGCATCTGATGCACATGAGGGGGGGGGGGAACTATCTGCCCTGGAAATCTCAACGATGCTTCGGACTAGGCGTCACTTCTTTGAACATGGCAGTGAGGCAAATTGACTTTTCCTATGGCAATTAAAGTGGTAGAGGACCAAATGTAAAGTGCACGCCATCTCCTCGTCTCATGGCACCACAATATATCGCTTCCAAGGGATAGCTGATATATTTGCTAATTTTTACAAAGACCTATGTTCATCCCAGTTAGTGGCAGTTGGGACAGAGATTCGAGAATGGCTGGTGGACGCTGATCTCCCTCGTCTTATTCATGAAGCTCATGAGACTCTTGATTGCCTTGTCTCGGAAGGTACGTTCTACAATTCGCCACTTAAAGATTGCCCAGGCGCCTGGTCCAGATCTTCTATGGGCTGAAATATATAAGACTCTATCAGAGTTCTTTGCTCCTACTTTGGTCTGTGTTTTCAAGGTTATCCTGCCTGGGAAGACACTGCCAACATCTTTCTACTAGGCCACCATCACAGTAATTCCCAAGGATGGTAAAGACTAGCTTGTGTGTAGTAATTTTAGACCCATATCCCTTCTAACCTTGATTATTAATTTTTTTTTACCAAAATCCTCTCTGCATGCTTAGAATTGAAAATTCACAATCTCATACATCCGGATCAAACAGGGTTCATAAAATACAGGTACGGCTTTGAAAATGTCTGGTAGCTAATAAATATTTCACATGGGCTTAGGGGGAAATTGGAAAATTAGGTGATCCTTTCATTAGATCCTGAAAAGGTTTTTGACAAGGTTGAGTGGCCCTACCTGTTGGAAGTCTTGGGACACTTAGGATTTTGGCCCATCCTTGTGGCTGGATAGAAGCAATGTATACCAATCCTATGGCCATGGTCCTAATTAATGGATTCCACTCTAGCTCTTTCCACCTAGGGCATGGAACTGGGCAAGGATGCCCCTTAGCCACTTCTATTATGTGCGCTCGCCATAGAACCCACTAGCTTGTCATATTCAGGAGCGAGTGTTGCACACAGGAATCAACTTAGGTGGTCACTCGCATGCCATATCCCTGTAATCAGATGACACCCTCATTTATCTTTGAGATCTGGTGTCCACGCACCCAGTAATTGTCGACATTCTTGACTGTTTCTTGAAAGTTTCAGGCTTCACCATAAATAGGCAGAAATCTGCCTTACTTCTGTGTATGACTGACACACTATCATCTCTCCAGGAGTTACCAGGTGACTTCCTTAGGGTTGATCATTTTAAATACCTTGGTATACACATCCACCAAGCCCTTACTTTACTGTTCTCACTAAATTATGGAGCGCTCTTAGATGGGCTCACCATGGAAACAAAATCCCTGTTTGCCATCTCGATTGTTTGGCTTGGTCGCATCAACACAGTTAAGATACTGCTCCTCCCAAAGCTTCTATTCTTATTCACACAGCTTCCTATACAGGTACCTTGCAGATTTTTTAAGGTGGTTCGCCGGAACCCCTCAGCCTTTTTTTGGCAGGATAAAAATGCTGGGTCAGTTGGTCTGTTCTCATTCGACCCCAAAATAATGGGGGCCTAGGGTTCCCCGACCTGGAACTGTACTACTGGTGCTCGTGCCTGCATGCTACCCATTTTTGGAAGATAGCTTGAGATATGACTGGGTGAGTTTGGAAGAGATGTGGCTGACTCCTATACCTCTTAAAGTGGTCCTGTTCCTCTGAGAAAAGTCGGAAACCTATCTAGTACTCTCCCACCTTTTTCTGAGACTTGCGTGGAGGACATGGAACGCACTTTGTAAGAGACACAAGTCCTCTCCCTGGGTGTCTCCTTACGTGCTAATCACATCTTTCGCTTTCATAAGAGATTTTGGTGGAAGGCTTTTGAGCCTTGGATGGGACCTTCGCTTACCCTCTTTGTTTGAAGACTCTGCTTTTATCTCCAAAGACCAGCTAGAGATCCTCTGGGGAACTTCACTGTCCTTTTTTCCAATTCTTTCAATTATGTCATTGTTTTGGGACCCTCCTCCGAGTCATCGAGGTGCTGCGCCCTCCTAGACAGTGGGAGCGCATCCTTTTTGAGTCTAAGCAGCTGAAGTCCTTTTTAGCCCAGCTATATCAAGCTCTTACTTATAGACCCACCAACTCCTGCCTGAAATCTCACTTACAGGGAGGACTGGAGGGGGCTCTAGGTGATAGATCGGAAGAATTCTGGAAAGAGGTGTACCAATATTCTTACTCTTGCTCAATATTGTTATCCCTAGTAAACACGCAGCTTTGCATTCTCATGCGGATGTCCATAATCCTGACTAATTTGTTTTGGTGGGGGTGGGCAGATAACCCACTCTGTTGGAGGGCTTGTTGAAGGCCGGGCGACCTCAAGCATATGTGGTGGTCTTGCTGTAGGGTGCAGACTTTCTGGCCTCATGTGCACAGATATATTATCCATACCCTAGAAGCATCACTCCCCTTCTCAACTGAATCTTGTGTGGTTGGGGTATCTACCCCTAAGTCTCCTTCCTGATGGATCTCACTGCCTTTCCAGTTGTCTCCTACTGGCGGCCTGTAGCATCATCTCCCACTATTGGAAGAGCACCTTGGCGCCCACACTTCAGGAGCAGTTGGTTAAGGTCTGGGACGTTTATTGAATGGAGAAACTTACGGCGGATCTCTGTGACCAGCCCAAGATGGTGGCAAAACTTTGGTCTCTCTTCCTCCATCTGGCGGCTTGACTCTCTCCTGGCTGGGGTTGAAAGCCACCTCCACTTCAAACAACTAATGCAATAGAATCCTCTCCCATAGTGATGTTTTCCTTCTGCTACCTACTGGTCAGATTCTCCACAAAGCTACCACTCCTTATCAAACTTTCCGATTCCCCCCCTCCCCCCCACACCTACCCAATGGCTGGCAGAGGGATATCCATATTTACACCCGACTACTGAGGGGGCTCTCTTTCTATTTCATTCTTTTACTGTCTCATAGTTGTCTTATATACCACCCATAAGATGAGATTGATGAAAGAAGAGGGTGGAGGGGATTGCGGAAGGAGGATTAGGGAGGGGGAAGAGGTGAGTAGAGGGGTGAGGGAGGGAGGAGGTAGGGAGATAGTTGTTGAGCAGGTCATTTTGTTGAAAGATTTCCTTAGTCGGTCTTTAGATATACTTTTTTGTCTCTCCCTGTAGGAGTTTGACTGTTACTCTCCTATATGTATTTCCTATGAACGCGTTTGCTCACATTCGTTGTTATTCTATATGATGTATATTCTGGAATAACTGTGGCTTTCTTGTTTGGAGTTGTAATCCTTTATTCGCTCAATAAAAATTTATCTCCAGGAACAAGCAGGAATGAGTCTTCACATATGGGTACGTCGGTACCGGCGGAGTCCGCACGGGAACGCTTCCCAGCGTCCAATCAGAAAGCTTTTGGAAGCATCCCAACACACCTGCGTGCTGCCTTCCCGCCTTCCCAACTGCCTCTCCTCAGTTTTCGTTTTTCCACGGAGCCGGCAGGACGTCCTCCTGTCACCGCAGAAAATTGTTCTTTTATTTTTTAGTTTTCTTGTGGTCGCGGCTGCCTTCCCCGACGCCACCGGTACCGCCAGTGTTTCTTTCTTCTTTTCTTGTAAAATTTTTTTCTTAAGGAATATATTTTTCTTCCTTAGTGTCTCACGGTTCTCAGGCCTTTTAGGCCTCTCCATTTTTCCTCATGGAACCGCCAGCCACTTTCCCCAAGAAATGTACAAACTGTGGCGGTACAACTTTATTTTTAGACACTCACAATTGGTGTCTAACCTGCTTGGGTCCTGACCATTTTCCTCCGGAGCCCTTGGGCACCAGTATTGTGAGAAGAAGTTTTCAACATCGAGTTCCCCTCGACACGCGGTCCCCTTCCAACTTCAGGGCACCGACCATATCTTCTTCTACACAGGATCAGGTAACCCAAAAACAGTCTGTTAAGACTAGCCAGTCCTCGAGCGGCACTTCTCATGCACAGCATAAAGATGCCTATGGCCTTGTCCTCGAGAATCCACTGGTTTCAAAACCCCGGTGGGAGTCTTTGGCCTCCAAAGCCTGTGTGGGGTTTCAGGTTGTTCCTGAGGTTCACCCCTCACAGAACATACCTGAGCCATGCCCGGTGGTGGCATCCGCTTTGAGTGGTACCGATACCCCGGCATCGGCACTGGTGTTGGATGAAACATTCCTCACCAAGGATTGTCGTCTGGCGTCCTCGGTACCTGCGGGGCCGGTGGATAGGCTTCAGATCGACCTTCCAGTATCGGTATCGACACCGATACTAGTATCGACGTCGGTACCCTCCAGACATGCATCGATAGACTCGCTTCCTTCGATGCCAAGTCTCGAATCGATCTCCAGTCTGGAGGACTGGGTACCGACTCGCCTTGGTACCGACAATTCGGATCCGCAACTCTCGGTTCCTTCGATACCATTAGAATTGCCACCGGTTGGTTTTCTTCCACCGGTATCAGATACGGTACCGAGATCGGTACCGATATCCACAGTACCATTGCTGTCGGTACCTTCCATGCTTCTCTCATCAGGCTCGCTTCCCTCGATGCCGAGTCTGGAATCGATCCCTAGCATGGACGATCTGTTACCGACTGTCGCTGGTTCTGACCTGCAGGACCAGAGACCACCATCTAAGGATCCCATACTGCACCATTCAGGATCTTCTATTCCTATATATTGGAATAGATCCCTCGGTGCCAATGCTAGTTCTTCATCAGATCTAGCCTATCCAAGGGAATTTCCCTCTGGGGATCCTTCTTTCCAGATTTTCCTCCTGGATATGGCAAAATCACTTGCCATTCCTATTCCTGGACAAGATCCTACACAGGGGAATACAGAATACCTCTCTGTTCCTAGCAAAGCAAAGGAGAATATAATGCTTCCTTTGCATCATTCTTTGCAGGATCTCCTTCTACGAATATGGGAAGCTCCTTTAAGGGTACCCGCACCTTCCAGAGCAACTGATCTCCTATATCAGGTGCCCCCCTCTCCAGGGTTTCAAAGGACTCAACTTCCTCATCATTCCATTGTGGTAGAATCAGCAATGAGGCGAGTGAAGAGTAATAAAAAGCACTCTTCTTGTCTGCCAGGTCGTGAATCTAAGACACTAGATGCCTTTGGACGTCAAGCCTTCCAGACATCCATGCTTTCAGCAAGAATTCTCTCATATATTTTTTATATGGGTCTATCTCTTGAGGAGGTCACAAAGAAATTACATCTTTTGACTCCTTTTCTTCAAGAGCCCAAACAAGCAGACTATTCCTTACTGGTTAGTCATGCTCATAATATCTCTAGGTTTCTTACTCGTGCTTCCCTAGACTCCTTTGAGTCTGTTAGCAGGACTTCTGCTATAGCTATAGGGGCACAACGTAGAGCCTGGCTCCAAGCTTCAGACTTGGACAAATGGGCACAAGAAAGACTGGGAAATACTCCTTGCACTGGAGAAAATCTCTTCAACAAGGATTCTTTACTCCAGGTTACTCAGTTATCCAGTGACTTTCCTGTTTCCACTTCTTTCCCAGTAGGTAGGAAATGTCCTACCAAACTTTCTTCCCCTAGGGGGAGAAGGGTTTGTCCATCATCTGCCCATCATACAGATGTTCCCAAACAGGGGAAACATCGCCCTGGTCTGAAGA
The DNA here is from genome assembly GCA_033557465.1 of Ichthyophis bannanicus. Classification (NCBI taxonomy): domain Eukaryota; kingdom Metazoa; phylum Chordata; class Amphibia; order Gymnophiona; family Ichthyophiidae; genus Ichthyophis; species Ichthyophis bannanicus. The sequence goes on from CM066034.1 coordinate 856,072,832, forward strand.
ATCCACAAACTCAACAGGGTCAACAAACCCAGCAGTCGCAGGGTTTCAAGTAGATCATTGTCCCTCTTGGTTGGTGGTTAGGGTGGCATTCTGCTTCTTTTCACTTGAAGTATCTGCACTAAAATTATCCTAACCTACCTAGATATCTCTTCATGAGACATCTTTTCTCTAAGAGTCTTTATGATGATCATGCCCATACTTTACAGATTTTCCTCTTCCTCTTGGAGGAAAGAGAGGTAACAACTATCAATAGACAATTGTTTCCCTGTACTGGCATGTATCATCTCACCTGTCAGAGACTTCCTCCATAGTTGGTCTCTTGCAACTCTGTCTTACCTCCCTCTTACTACAACATTTTGTTTGTAAGAGTGACTTTTTACACGGGTAAGACCCTATGGTCCTCTACCTGTTCTACTGGGGGAGTCTCCCTTCTGGAGTTGTCTTCCCCCTTCTTACCTTAGGGCAGCTCCTCAGACAGTGGGAAGTCCTACCATGTCTGTTGTTTCTTTTTCCCAATCTAAGAAAGAGGAGGGAAAAGAAATTCTCCATGCTGCCCTGATAGTTGCTGCAGATGCAAAAAATTCCTAGTGGTTAAGCCACTGGTTTTGTTCACTACACAACCAGGGCTTCCCCTCCACTAGCAATCCTCCTAGCCTCAGTGCTAAGTCCCAAACAGGTTATCAACCTCGTTTGGGAAACCCTATTATCACAGTTTGGTTGGTTAACTTCTATTCTTTGCCCCCCTATCCTTGGCAGAATAGTTGGTTACCTGCTGGCTTTCCACATTCCTCACCAAGGATCGTCCACAGCCAGTTTTTTCTTCTAACCAACCTGCAGCATGCTCTCTGCAACTCTACAGAGTAGCTTTGCACTATGGACCCTTGCTAGAGAGCATTAGTATCTTGCCTAGCAGATAACCCCAGATGGTTAAAAAGGTTTCCCCCAGTCATGTTCATGCCTGGCAGGTATTCTCTACCCTTTTCATCTTATCTTAAATCTCTTTTGAGGCATAAGCCTCAGGCCTTTCATTACGTGAAAGCCTAAAAGAAGGACCAATTCCCTAGCTTGGCCCATATCTCCTTGGGTCTTCCCGTCAGAGATAAATTCTTCACTGGCAGCTAGAGGACACCTAATACCCATCTTGCCCTCATAGGCGGATCACTAGAGTATCTTCCTCCAGAGGCCTTCTCTATCCAATCTCCATACTACAATTCTGGAGATATCTGGAATTCCTGTCTGCAGACTGACGTTATCCTCTGCCATTTTCACGTAGGCCATCCTGGTTATTAAAGAGCTCAAATTCTGCAAAGAATTAAGCCGCCTTCTTGTCAGGGACACCTTCCCCTGACTAGGCCAGTCATAACCAGAAGAAGAGGATTTTTTCTATTTATCTTTTCAAACAGGTATTTACCTTCTTGCTGTCAGGTGAATCTTCCTCTCTCCCTATAAGGGGAGATGGGGTTCTCTGGACATCTCTCCATCCATATACCTGGAGACATGTCTCTATATGCCTGCCTATTCATCTAGGTATATATAGATATATAAATATATACACATATAGGGTATCTCTATCTATCTATCTATCTATATCTATCTATATCTATATCTATCTATCTATCTATCTATATATATATATATTAATAGATATAATTAGAAATATTTTTAGATAGATCTGTATCCATCTACTTATCTATCTGTCTGTTAGGCTCAGATATCCTCACATTCCTATATGATCCTGACAAATGGGTACTAACCCTATCAATGCTGTACCAGCATACCTAGGGGACTACACCTATTACCACTCCTGTGGTAATTAACACCTTTTTCCCTTACCATAACCTTTTCAGGTTAGATACTCCTGAAGCTCTCCATGTACCTTTCTTTCCTAATTGACCCCATTTAGGAAAGACATTGCAGAGCTTCCGTTGTTCTAAAGCTTAGCGCTCCTGAGTCTCTCCTTACTTTCTTATCAGATACAAGGGTCTCCATACCCTTTCTCCCCTACATGGACTGATTCCAACCCCAGTCCAGTTGGGTCAGACTCAATTTTTCTCTTGGTCCCAAATTTGTACTGTTTTTGGACCAAAACAGCTTAAGCTTTCTTTAATAGTACCTTCTGCGTCTCCGCTGAAGCTCTACCTCTTATACTACCCCAGTTTTTCCCCTGGGGCTGTTTCTCACCCTGAAGGGTTCTGACCTCCACTTGTTTTTGTTCTATTTTACTACCTCTACTTCTCAGTGAGGTACCCCTTGAGCACATTCACTGGCTTTTCTATCAGATCCATATGTAGCTCAGTGCACCTGTGCATTGCCAACAAGGGAGGCCCAGATTACAATATTTTACTACTAAATGCCCTCGATACAGGGTCTTCCCCTTTTGAAGCCCTGTTCTAGCCAGCTATTCCACAGCTCCTTTCTTTATTCAACTCCTACCCTCCATCCCCAGGATGCCTGAGGTCCTGAGGAATAGCATGGCTCGTTCTAGACTTGCAACATGCTAGGACTCCCTCCGGGCATATGAGCTTGGGAGTCCCCATATGTGAAGACTCATTCCTGCTTGTTCCTGGAGATAGCACAGTTACTTACCTGTAACAGGTGATCTCTGGGAACAGCAGGAATAAGTCTTCACAACCCACCCACCTCCCCTAGGAGTTGCATTTCTCTATCTCTATCTTTCCCTTCCTTGCTCTCTCTCTTTGTCTCAGCTTTAAAACTTAACTGAGGAGAGGCAGTTGGGAAGGCGGGAAGGCAGCACGCAGGCGTGTTGGGATGCTTCCAAGAGCTTTCTGATTGGACGCTGGGAAGCGTTCCCGCGCGGACTACGTCGGTACCGACGTACCCATATGTGAAGACTTATTCCTGCTGTTCCCAGAGATCACCTGTTACAGGTAAGTAACTGTGCTATATACTAAAAAAACTCCATATATAAAATTATTAAAACATAATCAGGTCCGTGACCATCATAATCCCAAGTCACACTATGATCTTATATTTCACAGTTTCCTCTTTCCCTTTAGAGGATATTGATGTAAACATTGACACCCAGACACACATGTTGAGTATGGTAAAAATGTTGTAATGGTGCAGTTTGAAATAGATTAGTAGCATAAGAGGTCATACACCATCCTGGAGTTGAGATTGATTTTACTACCTGTGGTGCAGTTATAAAAATAACCACAGTTTTCTATTGAGAAGCAACATCTGACAGTGTGCTATAGTTGCTAAAAACTTTGTTTTGGAGAAATATGTAAAACCAGTCTAATTCTAAACATGTATGAGCTGAAAATGTAGCATTTATAAATATTCAGTCTGATCCTCATAGAAGTTTCCTGTTAGAATAATAACACTTCTGTAGTCAGCAGAGTATCCAGCAAACATTGTGTTGCCCATTCCCAGAAGTCAAAGGGTGAAGCTGAATGTACAGTCCACCAATAGCATGAGTCGTAAAAGCAAGCAGTTGTTAAATTTATTTGTTTTTATTATAGACATCGATCTGCCAGTCGCAATAATGCATTTATGGACATTTTTTTGCAAGCACAGCGCTGGTGGCAGTTTTTACTGACAAATTGAGTCATATGGACAGTAGTTCAAAAAACGCTTACTTTATTGACAGACTGTGCAGTTCTGTAGTTCACTGAGTATTCAGAAGGTATCAGTGGGCTGGAGAAAAATTTAATTAAGGGAAAATGTAGGAAAGCAGTCATTGTAATGCTTCAGATTTGAAATCTACAAGATGATGATGATATACAGGCTCTGCATTTTTAGGCTGCATAGGTAAAAGCTGCAGTAACTAGTTTCCTCAAAATACTAGCTTCCCTGTGTCTTGATTCAGTTGCTTCCTCTTTGTCTTTATTTTAGGGGATTTTTGTTCTGTTTTACTTTTGTTTAGTTTTATGTTTTGGGGAATAAAACGTGTACATATTTTATTTATGACCCTTTCATTTATAAGTTCTGTTTTATCCATAGTTTACATGTAGTAGTGTCAAAGGCTATGTGAAGTTTTAATAAAGATCAGCATGGCAATGTGATTTTTATGGACAAACCAAAAAATCCCCATATACATAAACCAACCAACTGATCCACAGCAATGACAATATGAATAAAAACAAGTTCTGCCCCCCTGCAGCACTGATTTCCCCTCCCCCCCCCCCCCGAGATGGCTCACAATCCCCATCAGCAGTTGCACAGGGAGGATTGGTGCACCCCATGCAAAGAAACATCCTGCTAGCCAGCTGGGAAAAGGGGGGGGGGCCCCACCCCACAAACTCCCCCCCAAGTCATTCCTTATTCATTCTCTGTGGTCTAGTAGGACTACGGGGCAGGAGACTATACTACTGGAATTAAATAAGAGATGACTTTTCAGGGGATTCGGGAGTGGGGGGCTGTGGGGCCCCCTTTTTTTCCTGGCTGGCTAGCTAGGTGGAATGTTTACAGCGGAAGAGGGAGGAGGGCTACCGACTGGCTTAGCCAGGACTCTTATAGGATCGCGAGGGTGGGGAGGGAGATGGCTTTTCATGATTGGCTAGCCGGGATGTTTCTTTGCACGGGGGCGCACTGATCCGTCCTGGGCAACTCCCGATGGGGATCACGACACTGGAACTGATAATATTGTTGAGGTGGGGGCAGGCCAGACTACCACTGAGGTGGTGTTTTCTGCTGCCGTGATCGGGCCAGATTTTGACAGCCGCTACATGAAAACATTTTGTGCGATGGCTGTGAATCATTGCCTCTGCAGCCTTGCACCACACAAAAGAAAGCAGAAAAGTGCCTGTGATATCTGATTTCTTGCATGTTAGCTGCCACCGAAGGGCATTAAATCTTTGTTAGCCTTGCGGTACCAGCTAAAGCCCTTTAATAGGCATCACCTATGTGCTCTCTAATATCTTTGTCAATTGAATATGCTATTTTGGCATGTGTCTGTATTTACATAAAATGCATAGGTAATATAAGAGCATTCATAAACATATGAGGGTATATTGCATGTTGATCACCTTTGCAAGATTTATTTGGATACATAAAAGAACATAAGAACACAAGATATGTCGTACTGAGTCATACCAAGGTCTATCCCAGTTTTTCCAACAGTGGCCAATCCAGATCACAAGTACCCGTCAGTTACCAAAAGATAGACAGGCGTGCCTATATGGGTGATGCTTTCATGAATTATAAATGCTGCTATTGCTTTAGGAATGAAGCATAAATAAGAACAGAAAGATTAGTATCTTAATGACCTTGATTATTATGTATCAAAAAAGAATTTTACTAGTACTGCTACTTTACGCACCTTGCTCACTATTGAAAGAAGGCTATTACTATATACTCGTAAGCTGAACATATATTAAATACAATTAAATTGATCTCTACTTAGGATGCTTTATAAATTTTCTTTCTTAGAAATGGGGGATAAATTCTTGATTTCACATTTCCTTTAGGAGAATGAAAAGGAGTACCATTTTTTAACGATATAAAAGCAGAAGTACCTTCTAGTTACTTTGAAAATGAGAATTAAAAAAAAAAAAGAAAGGCTGAGGGCAAGCATTGGAAAAATATTTGCATGGTCTGGTTTAAACTTTGATAAGTTCATTTTGTATAGGATTGCATAAAATGTTAGTCAGCAGCCAGCAGTCTTACTTGGACTTGCTTGCGTGTCTGAGTATCGACTGAGGCACAGTAACTACAGTACCTATTGGAGCAATACTGAACTGTTGATGTAACTTTCCTCTTTGTTTCTCCGGGCCAATCCAGGAACCTTAAGGTAGTCAACCTCCTCCAGCAGCTGAGGACTGAATTCTGAATCTTGCTGACAGCCTAACCAGCTCCCCCTGGTGTCAGAGATTCAGTCTTTCAGTCCTCAGCAGCTGAGCTGAACAGGATGTAGGACTGACAGGCTCCCTGGAAAACCAAAGAGGAATACATCAGTTAGAGCAGATTGGGAAAGGAAAAAGTGCTGATTGGGTTGCCCTAGCAGGGCAGTAATGCCAAGGAGAGATCCCAAAAAGTAAAAGAAAAAAAAAAAAAAGAGCGACGGTCCTCAGTTGTCAGCACATCAGGTGGCAATAGGGCAGAGCCTGCCCTAATTTTTGAGGTTCCGGGGTTTTGGGTGAGAGCTGAGAGCCCCAGACGCCTAGAATCTCCTTGTCCCGCTAACAGCGAAGAATCGGGGATCCGGCGGCTCAACGCGCTTCCCTAAGGTAGGGTGAATTGAAGCGCTACACGTGGTCGGCAAGCTGCGGGGTTTCAATCGCCGCCACTGTTTCTGGGCTAGTCACAGAGGCATAGTTGGAAGGTAGCTTAGACGCATGATACCGGCGATGGCAACGTGCGCGCACTGTGGTAATCGCTGCGGGTTGTCGGGGCCAGGCTTCTGTTGCTCTTGCATCCAAAGTAGCAGCAGTCTGGAGAGGCTCTTCGGCGGCGATATGGAGCACAAGTCAGCGTTGGGTGAGTTGTTGGACAGGCCGCACGGCACAGTAGAGAAAGCGGGAACGGCAGCCATTTTGGCTGAGGCAGCTGTTTCCTCCCGCGTGTCAGACCAAAGCGGGTATGAAGAACGCTAAAGCAAAGAGGCCGTCTCCTGGTGGAGCCCAGGTCCTGGAGCAGGTGCCTGTGGCACAGGGAGGCTTAGAGTCCTTATTTTCATCAGATTTTATTTTAACATTGCATAAAGCATACTGTTTAAAGGTGGAGCAGACGTTAAGTAGTCAGACTGCTCCCGGTATGTTAGAGTTACAGAAAGGGGAGCTCAATGAGGCAGATGCTCTCAGAGAAGTAGAGATCCAGAGACAGGCTTTGATGGCTTTGGGCCGCAGGTCTCAGCGCCTCTGGTAGTGGAGGAGGGAGAAATCCTCTCAGAGGCAGGTTTGGACTTCTGGGCAGGAGAACTTGAGGAAGGTGAAATTGTACCAGGTGAAGACCCAAATGTGTTCCGGGTGTTTCGCAAAGAGGAGCTGGGAACTCTGATCGTCCAGTCCCTGGCGGCTCTAAATATTGTTCTTCCAACGGTACAGCAGGAGCCACTAGAGGATCCCTTGCTCCAAGGCTTTAAAGCAGAGCAGCGTTGCTTTCCAGTTCACAGAGTGATTAAGCAGATGATAGAGTCAGAATGGGAATGCCCTGAAGCTACCCTGAGGGGTGGCTGTGCCATTGGACGCCTTTACCCTGTTCTGCAGGAGGAGAAGGAGTTGTGGTGGATGCCTAAGGTCGATTCCTTGGTTTCTGCAGTAACAAAGAAGACTACGATTCCTGTGGAAGGGGGTGCAGCCCTTAAAGATCTGCAAGATCGCAAGTTAAGCAGGCCTTTGATTTCAGTGCTCTTGCTTTGCAGGCCTCTGTTTGTGGGGTGTATGTTTCAAGAGCCTCTATTCGTTGGCTTCAAGGAGAGTTGAGTCTGGAAAAGGAGGAAGGGTCTTCCTTGGAGGGAGCAAAGCTGGAGTCGGCGGCATCTTATTTAACGGATGCCTTCTATGATATGGTTAGGATATCGGCTAAGTCTATGGCATCAGTAATTGCTGCTAGGAGGTTTCTTTGGCTGAGGAATTGGGCGGCGGATGCATCTTCTAAAACCTGCCTCAGTAAGCTCCCCTATAAGGGCAAGCTGCTCTTTGGGGAGGCCTTGGAGAAGTTTGTAAAAGATTTGGGAGATTCCAAGGGAGGCTGGCTTCTAGAAGACCGGCCGAAAACTATGAGTCAGGGGGCTATGCAGTGAGGTTAAGGTTCCGGGGACCTAGGTTTGCTCCTTATCAAAGAGGTCATTTTGTGGCCAGAGGGCAGCCCTTTCGGGGGGCTAGGGGGGGGTTCAGCAGGGAGTATTTCAACTCCCAGCATAACTCTTCTAAGAGACCGCAATGAAGGGTGGCTGGTCCAGGCGGCGATCCCGGTAGGAGGACGTTTGTAGGGGTTTCTCTCCGTTGGGCCACCATAACTACGGACCAGTGGGTGCTGGAGATCATCCGTGAGGGGTATGCGCTGGAGTTTGCACTCCCGCTGGCGCAAGCCTTCATGTTATCCCCTTGTGGCCCTCAGGCAAAGCGGAAAGCAATAGGGGACACGCTTCAACATTTGTTGCAGCTTCAAGCGGTAGTACCGGTGCCCCAAGACCAGTGCGGATTAGGTCGATACTACATTTATTTTGTGGTTCCCAAGAAAGAAAGCACTTTTCGGCTAATTCTGGATCTCAAGCATGTGAACCGGTGTTTATTTATTTATTTATTTATTTATTTATTTAAGGTTTTTCTATACCGCACTATTCAGCATCAGCACGGTTTACAATAAACAAGTTTGTACAATGAGGAACAGCCATACATTGAACTTACATAGAACTTACATAGAAATGTTTGAGGGTACCACATTTTCGGATGGAAATGTTAAGATCAGTTATTCGGGCGGTAAAGCCGTGAGAGGTTCTGTCATCCATAGATCTAACAGAAGCGTATCTGCACATTCCAATCAGAGCGGATCATCAGATGTTTTTGTGCTTTGCCATTCCAGTGGAACATTTTCAGTTCCAAGCGTTGCCTTTTGGGCTGGCTACTGCGCCGTGTACGTTCACAAAGCTGATGGTGGTGGTTGCGGCGGTGCTGCGAAAGGAGGGATTTCAGGTGCATCCCTACCTAGACAACTGGTTGATCCGGGCAGGATCTCTAGCGGAGTCGGTCACAGCAACCTTGTGAGTAGTGCAGTTCCTAAAACGGCTCGGTTGGGTTATCAACCGAGCAAAGAGTCATTTACATCCAGTGAAGTGGCTTACGTACCTCGGGGCTTTGTTTGACATGGAGGTAGGGTCGGTATTCTTGCCCAAGGACTGGGTGCGAAAGATATTGCCTCAGGTACGAGCGTTCTTACTAATGCAGGCTCCAACGGCGTGGAGGTACTTGCAGTTGCTGGGGTCCATGGCAGTGGCCTTGGACCTGGTTCTGTGGGCCAGAGCGCATATGCGGCCGCTTCAGCGGGCATTGCTAACCAGATGGTCTCCGCAAGATCATCCCCTGTCTCGGAGATTGGTGTGCCCGGAGGAAGTACGCAGCAGATTGCAGTGGTGGTTGGATCCAGGTCATCTTCAGGCAGGGGTGCCTCTGGAACACCCAGAGTGGGTGTTGGTCACCACAGACGCTAGCCTGTCGGGCTGGGGGGCTCATTGTCTGGCTCTCGTAAAGCAGGGGAGCTGGTCAGCGGAGGAGAGCGCTTGGTCGATCAATCTTTTGGAGCAGAGAGCGGTGCGTTTGGCGCTTCAAGATTTCAGCAGGCTGCTCGAGGGAAGAGCGGAACGTGTTTTCTCCGACAATTTGGTAACGGTATCCTATATCAACAGGCAAGGGGGCACGGGCAGTGCTGCTTTGCTGGAGGAGAGTCAGCAGTTGATGCAATGGACGGAGGTCCATCTCGAAGCGCTCTCGGCGGCGCATGTAGCAGGAAAGGAAAACGTGCAAGCCGACTATCTATGTCGACATGATCTGGATCCCGGAGAGTGGGAACTGAATGCGGCTGTCTTTCACCACATTACGGTGCGGTGGGGACAGCCAGTCATAGACCTGATGGCTACTCTCAACAATACAAAAGCGGTCCAGTTTTATAGCAGACACAGGGAGCACATGTTGGAAGGTCTCGACGGTCTGGTGCAGCCCTGGCTGGTGGGCAAGCTACTTTGTGTTACCGCCATGGCCAATGATCGGACAAGTCCTTCGAAGGGTAGCGGGGCACAACGGGAAGGTTATTCTCATTGCTCCGGATTGACCCAGAAGGCCCTGGTGCGCCTGCTGGTGGAGTCGCCTTGGAGGCTGCCCGATCGAGTCAATCTGTTGAGTCAGGGACCCGTTATAATACCGCAGGTGGATCGGTTCTTGCTTACGACTTGGCTCTTGAGAGGAAACGGTTGCGGCGTCGCGGGTATTCAGAATCGGTGGTAGCCAGTATGTTGGAGTCCAAGAGAAGATTAACTTCCCTAGCGTATGTTTGGGTGTGGCGCATATTTAAAGCTTGGTGTGAGGAGCGTGGAGTTAGACCGTTGTCTGCGGTTTTACCTGACATCTTGTTGTTCCTTCAGGGAGGGCTAGAAAAGGGACTAGCCCTCAGCACTCTCAAAGTTCATCTGGCTGCCCTGGCTTGCTATAGAGGGAAAGTGCAGGGGAGCGTCTTGTCATCACATCCATATGTTCAACGATTCCTTAGAGCAGCTAGAAATATCAGGCCGCCAGTGAGACAAGTAGTGCCGGCTTGGGATTTGAACTTAGTGCTGGAAGCCTTGGCGCAGCCTCCCTTTGAGTCGGAGTCGACAGTAGGTTTGAGAGAACTGTTTTGGAAGACCATCTTCCTGGTGGCATTGTGTTCTGCAAGAAGGATATCGGATCTGCAGGCGCGCTCGTGTAGGGAGCCGTACATTCAATTTTCAGTGGAAAAAGTGATGATGTGACCGGTGCCGTCTTTTCTCTCTAAGGTAGTTTCCGCTTTTCACTTGAATTAGTCGGTATCGATTACGACCGTTTCAAATCGAGGAAGGGGTGAGATGGATCGTTCGCTTCGGAGGTTAGATCTGGGGCGAGTGCTGTGTAGGTACCTCAGGAAGACGAAGCCGTTTCGGAGGTCTGACAGGTTGTTCGTGCTTTTTAGTGGACCACGCAAAGGGAAGGCGACTACCAAAGCTTCAATTGCCCGATGGGTGAAGCAGGCCATAGGAGCAGCATATGAAGCAAAGGGGAAGTCGCCTCCCGAGGGACTTAGAGCTCATTCTCCTTGAGGCCAGGCAGCTTCTTGGGTGGAATTGGCGTTGGTTCCTCCGGTGGATATCTGTCAGCAACGTGGTCATCTCTCCATACTTTCATGAAGCACTATAGGTTAGATGTTCAGGCAAGGGGATACGCAAAGGTTGGGGCCTCGGCCATTGTGGCGGGGCTCGCAGGACCCTCCAGAGTTTAGGTACTGCTTTGGTACTGCCCTGGTACTGCCCTAAGGTTCCTGGACTGGCCCGGAGAGACGAAGAGGAAGGAGAAATTAGACCTTACCTGCTAATTGTCTTTCCTTGAGTTCTCTCCGGGCCAGTCCAGGGCCCACCCAGTTTGTCTGCGAGTTGCTTGGCGGGGATAGTGGCTCGGCTGTTGGTTAAGAAGTACATAGTCAATTTTCGCTGTTAGCCGGAGATGGAGAAGGTGTTTGCTGTCCGGGGTGCAGCTCCCGTCGGGGAGTTGTTTTTCTAGCCGGCGTGGATTTTGGGGGTTCCTTTAGGAAAGAATGGATCAGTCCATGACATGTTTAAAATAAAATAGAAAACAGATATATAGGGGCCTATTTGGAATAAGAAAAATAAAGGGATAAGAATGAACAAACAGTTTATTTGTTTTTTTTTTTTTCATAGTGCTTAGATAAGGATAGGCTGCTTTGACAATAGAAGACACCAGGGGGAGCTGGATAGGCTGTCAGCAAGATTCAGAATTCAGTCCTCAGCTGCTGGAGGAGGTTGACTACCCTAAGGTTCCTGGACTGGCCTGGAGATAACTCAAGGAAAGACAATTAGCAGGTAAGGTTTAATTTCTCCTTGTTGATGGCAGGCAGGGCCTGGAAATAAGTAGCATAGATATAAACATAGCCCAAAATAGAACCATAAATGACAGGTCAGCGTTTTTTTACTAGGCCGCCACTTGTGTAACACATTTTTTTATTCTAGTATGAATATGGTCTGTTTGGAGCATTTCAGTTGCAAGAAAAGTTGCATCATTTTCTGTTTTATGTCTAAAATTGAACCTCCGCTGTTTAATTGCTGTCTAGTACATATTGAAACTTCTAGGCCAGTTTAAATGAAAAATGACTGCATGGTTTGCTGTCTTGTTTCTAATCATTTAGTAAACTTTATAGTGTATTTAAAGCCTGTTCCCATCATAGAGCTGTTAGAAAATAATAGATTCTAATGCTTCCATTTAAAGGAAAGTGATCCTTTGGCGGCTATTTTCAGATTATATCACAAACCTGTCCTAGATCAATCGGTAGCATGCAGCTGATATAGTAATACCCAAAGCAAATTAATACCCAAGCTGATATATTAATTACATCCTGTAATTATTGCATTCCAAGATGTACTTTTATGGAATTTTTGTTGTTTTCTTTTGCATTGTCTTGAATCAGCTGTTCTGCACTGATGCTTTTAAGGACATTTACTGGTAATGACAAGAGCTCTGCAGCCATCAGAGTACCAGTGTCAGAAGGTGCTTTAGATTGAAAGCCAAAGGTGCTTCAGACTCTGTTTTATAACACAAAAAAAGATGACTTTTATATGAATCTTCCATTTATTAAAAACACCACTGTACATGATCTAGAAAACTTAATTTTTACATATCAATACATAGTATTGATACACCAACAGAGGAGCTTCAACAAACTAAACCTGGAAAGTCTTACAAGTAACATCAAGGCGCACGTTGACCTGGAAAGTACAGACCTCGATACACTAACAAATAGCTGGGACATTGGAATCCAGACTACAGCGAACCCTAAATGAAAAGATACATCAATCCAGGTCAAACTCAAATCAGAACCCTGGTACACAGCAAAGCTGACCAAAATGAAGAGAGAACTCAGAAAGTGTGAAAAAAAATGGAGACATAGCAAATCTATTGAACGCAGAGCTGAGTACCTCAACCTCCTCTCAGAATACAAAAAAGAAGTGGATGCTGCGAAAAGGTCGCACCACACTAACCTGCTAAATAAAGCTATTAACAAACCGCGTGAACTATTTCAACTAGTGAAATCACTAACCAAAACGTCCCAGCCGGAACATCATGGTAACACTATCCATCCTCAAACTCTTGCAAACCATTATGCAAGCAAGCTGACAACTACCTCACCCAACCTCTATGTGGACACATCGCATCTGAAAACTGAAGTGGAGCAAGAGCAAACATGGCACGAGTTCCACAAAATTGATGATAAACAAACTATTGAAATAATAACCAGTATCAACAGCACCACCTCCCCGCTAGATCCCTGCCCAGCTGCATGGATCAAGACAGCAAAAAAGGATATCGTCCACCAGGTCTCACACATTGTGAACCAATCACTGCGTCAAGGAATCATGTCTAACCAGCTCAAGAAGTCCATAATTAGACCGATCCTAAAGAACAGTTCACTCAACAAAGAGGACCCAACATCATACCGCCCAATCTCTAGCATATCTTTCCTAGCAAAGATCATTGAAAAGGCAGCCCCCATTCAACTGCAAGACCACCTCGATGACCATGAAACCTTGGACAGTCAGCAATACGGTTTCAGAAAAAACCATGGGGTCGAAACTCTGCTACTGGCCCTGCTTAACAACCTCCTCAAGGGCCTAGAAGACAGAAAGAAAATGTTTATTCTCATTTTCATCGACATCTCTGCCGCTTTTGATACTGTCCATCATGGAATCCTACTTAACAAGCTGGAATCAATTAGAATATTGGGAACCCCCCTGAAATGGTTCTCCTCTTACATAACGAACAGAACTCCGCAGGTCCAATTCAATGGCGAAAAAGCAGAAGCCTTCACTCAAACTCAAGGCATACCGCAGGGTTCTGCACTTTCCGCATTACTTTTCAACATTTACATGCAACCTCTCAGTGGCATCTTCAGGAAACATGGCATCAATTACCACATTTATGCAGACGATATTATGCTGTACACGCATTTAGATGCCGAAGACCCCAAATATACGCAGCTCGAAACCTGCCTGGGCGAGATGTTAGGATGGCTACAACAAAACAATATGACAATTAACCACAAGAAAACTGAAGTGATGTACATATCCGGTAAACCTGACTTCGAACCTCCTCCGACAATCACACTGTGTAACAACACTTACAACACTAAAAATGAGATCAAGTATCTGGGAGTCACAATCGACAGCAAACTAAAGATGGAAAAGCACCTGAGTAACACCAACAAAGCCATTTTTCACAAACTGAGAGTACTACGACCCCTACGGAATATACTTGAACCATGCGATTTCCGGTCTGTCGCACAAGCACTCATCATGCCTCACTTAGACTACTGTAACGCCATCCTACAGGGCCTACCAAAGAAAACCACCAATATCTTGCAATTGGCACAAAATGTGGCGGCGAGGATCATCATGCGATCAAGCGTAACTGAGCAAATTACACCTGTATTGATCGAGCTACACTGGCTACCCATTGCTGCCAGGATACAATATAAAACATTGGTAACTACGTTCAAACTCATACACAACCTAGCCCCATCATTCCTTTCAACCCTTATCTGCTCGCAACCTACCACCAGAGACAGGAGAACTATCAACTCAGACACGCTACAAGTTCCAAACATCATCAGACATGTAAAAGCCAGTACTAGCCATAGAGCATTCTCATTCTCTGCCCCAACTTTATGGAACCACCTACCATATGAACTGAGAGCAATTAAGGACATAGCCGCTTTCAGGAAGAAATTAAAAACACATCTATTCCAATGTTACTACAATCAGATGTAAAGCCCGGAGGGATAAAAGATGAAATGAATAGTTATTGTAAAAATGTAAATATGTTAAGAAGAATCTCTTTTGTAAATTATGTAAATATGTTAAGACCAAGCTTGAGACCCTATCCTGTGTGCTGTGTTTTACCTCTGAACTAGGGTATATATGCCCCAACTTTTCTGTCTTGATTTTTGACAAATCCCAAAAATGTAATCAAACCGCTTCTGATCGCTGGAAGTAGCAGTATATAAGTGTTTTCTAAATAAAAATAAATAAAAAATAGTATAAATATAACTTTAATGTATGGGACATAGTAAGTTATAGCCCACTTGACAAGAGACTATAAAAACAAGAATTGAGGGAACTGAAAGGCTGAGAGGAAGCCCTCATCCTTCAAGTTGCAGGAGAGTTGCTGTTCTTTGCCTGGGCGCCAACAGCTAAAAATATGGATCTGCCCACATCTGCTGCAGTGTTGGTCTGTAGTAGAAGAGTGTTCCCTGGCAGCTTGCTACCTCTATCTGACCAACCTCCTCTCTTGCAAAAAGTGTTCAATGACTTTGTTAAGAGTTAGTATGAAGGACTCCCAGGAGTTAAACATAAAGAGCCAGACACAGTGCAGATTTCTCAGTCTACAGTTGTTAACGCCTGTGCAAAGAGAGATACACACCTCTCAGAACTTCATAGTTTCCCTCTTATCATCCTCGGATTCTGAAGCACAAGGTGAACAATCACGGTTGTCTTTCTCCCTGAGATCAAAGGCTTCTCAAAAGTCTTTAAGACTGCCCAGATTCAGATCTTGATTTTATTCCGGGACAGTAGTCTTCTGACAAGGAAGAATTTTTGGACTGAATTTTCCAACCCTTCCCACTATCTCATAATGAATTTCCTCATGAGGACCTCACCTATTGAATATTTGTATGGTACTTGTCATGAGAGGTTTTCTTCCTTCTCCAGCAGGAGGTAGAACCTCCATCTGACATCTTTGTGCTGTTAAAATGTGTAGATGCCCCAGAAGGTACAGTGGCAATAATAATCCACAGCCTTTTGCTTGAACAACAACTTCATATGTTGCAGATACCAGTAACTAGTCAGCCTGTTTCCAAGAAGTTAGATCTCATATACAAAGTTCAGACAACTCAAGGTTTTAGTAAAGTACAGTTGTCTGTCTTCTCTGTTGTGGTTGTCTCAGAATGAAGGCTGGCAAAAAATATAAAGAATTTTATAATACAATGCCTCGTAAAGCCCTGGATTGCTTAGTTATCTAGGAAAGAAGGTGTTCCAAGGAGCTGTGTTATATGTTATGATGCCTAGCGGCTCTACATGGTGCAATACTTTTTTAATTAGTACAAATATTTTCACCTCACCTATCTACTCATTTCCAATCTGAGTTTCCTGATATACTGTCTAATGTGGATGTGAGTCATGCACATCTTGTTTGCTTAGCTTATGATGCCTTTGAAACCTCTCTTAGAATTTTTATGTCTGACATTGCTATCGGGTATTTTGCATGGGTACGAGCCTTTACTCCTTATTTATTTAATATGTTTTTTATACCACCTTTCTTACATTCAAAGTGGTTTACATATAACATAGTAACGTTTAGTGTTTTACAATGAACAGGATGTTGAACTTGGATTAAAGGGGGATAATGTCCTCGTGCTGTGCATGAGGGCATTATCCTAAATTAGTAGATGCACCCTGTACAGGTGTTTTTGGTGACAAAGTTAGAGAGACTAGATACTACTAAAGATCATTGTACTACATTGCATCATCTATCAGCGATGGGCCTGAAGTCTACATCTTCCTTGTGATGCATTACTGCTTCTCAGTATTGAAGACCCTATCCACCCATCTCTTTATGATAAAAATTCTTTATAAGTTTCAGGCAAAGCCCAGCACAGTGATTCTGCTTGTATCGTATTGGCCTTATCAGAACTGGCGGCGTCTTCTCAAAAAGGTCTTTGTTCTCTTTTTGTGCAGGCCTCAAATCTTTCTAGCACTGATATTGCAGAACAGGGATCTCCCTTCTGCATCTCAGTCTCAAATCTTTGACTCCAAGAGCATGGAAATTGAGCAGCGCACCGTAGTCTCTTTATACTTCCTAGCTCACATTGAGGACATACTTGGTAGCAGCATAGAAGCCTTCCACAAGCAGGGCAGGAGTAAGGACTAGAGGGACCCTCGATCTTGCCATATGTCTGTGTCTGAAGGGGTAGAAGCAGCAGGTGTTAGAAGGCACAAACCGCGATGCAGTGCCAGAGAGCTTAGGCAAGCACTATGTAGTGGTTTCAGTGCCATTGCTATCACTAAAGGTTGTGGAGAAGTGGCAGTGATGGCAATGGGGTTCCCCTAGTTTGCCTAACGGACGCACCAGCCCTGTCCACAAGGTGTTCATATAGCTTCAGATGGAAAATGTTTTCAATATCCCCCTGTCCACAAGGTGTTCATATAGCTTCAGATGGAAAATGTTTTCAATATTTTATGTGATAGATGGACACGACACTTTCATTTGTCCTGCTACTTCCAAACTGCAATACTCATATCATCTTTATCTCTTAGGAATGCAAACTTGCTCTATTAAGAATTCATCTTAGTACACTTTTAGCCTATCATGTCTTCTTAGACAAGACTACGGCTTCACTATCCCATTATTTTGAGATCCATGAAAGGGCTTCTTTATATCAAACCATAATTCAGAAGCTTCCTGTGCCTTAGAACCTTAGATCATGCTGTATGTTTACATTGCTATTTATAAACTGATGAACTAATTGTTTGTAAAACACCTAATGCTTATTATGAATAGCAGTATATAAATAAATAAAATGGAATGAAATCTTGTCTCTTCATCTCTTATGAAACTGCCATTTGAGCCGATTAAAATCATGCTGTCTGAAGAATCTTAGCTAAAGCTTGGAATTCACTGATTCTTCTAGCCGAGAACCTTTCAGGTATCTATGAATCTTATAGCCAGGTTTGTCCTAATAAGGTAGTACTCTGCACTTATTCTAAATTCCTGCCAAAGAAATAGTGCTGTCCACATTTTATCCTAAGCTGTACAAGCATTCATGATAAACATCCTTTGATTTATCATCCTGTAGACCAGTCCAGATGAGTGGGTTATGCTTTCTTACCAGCATGTAGAGGCAGATTTCAGCAACTTTTAGTGATGTCATCACTTGATATATATCTATTGTTTCTGCACTGAGAGAAGCCAGTATTTACCTCCATCAGGTAGCAAGGTGTTTGGACTGGTGCAACAGTGCACATTGGCCTTTCTCTCCTGGCCCACACAAGGGTGGTGTGGCCTGTGTGCCTGATATCTGCAGGCTCAGTATTGCTCAGAGCTCAGGTACACCCCTGTCTCCTTGAGCAGGCAGCTGCTCTGTGTCTAGTGCTGTTATCCATGGGTTCAAGTACTGGCAGGCTTGAGATGAGCAGGAGGACCAATGAAGCCCCTGATTTGGTGTGATGGCATCCATAAAGAGCTGAAAAATGGTTGGATCAAAAAATTTGTAATTTGACTTGAAGGAAAACAAACATTGTGGCAATTGGAAGAGAATTTAAATATAGTAATCAAGAAAGCAGATAAGGAGGTGCAGTAGTTATTATGGTTTATTCAGACTTGATATACTGCCCTTAACCAAAAGTATCCGATCAGTTTGCAATTATAAAAACATTAAAATACGATAACTTAAAAAAAGGAAAAAAGAAAAGCACAATGAAACAGACCAATGGGCCAGACTCCTTCCTCTTAAGACTCGCCAGTCTAATTGAAAAAAAGAACGATTTCTTGAAGGATTTCCATGCAGAATACTGCTTGATGTACAAAGGAATAGAATTCCACAGTGCCAGAACAAAAAAGGCAATATGCCATGTAGATTCATGGCGAGCACAACTTTTAGATGGAAGAACAAGTTTATTATGAGTTAGGAAGAGATCTAGCAGGGACAGAGGGTATAAGAGAGTCAGAAAAATAGAGTGAGAACCCCGACTACAAAGCCTTGTGGGCTAACAGAAAATGTTTAAATTCCTTATCGTCCCTCCAGTCCAGTTCCTTTCTTCTGGGGTGTGCCCCCCCCTCCAGCAGCTTTGGAGACTGAGCTCATCACTGATTTGATGACCCTCTTGATAAATACCACTGGCACCACCCACCAGCTTCCAGCGAAAGCTCAGTCTCCAAGGCAGCTGGAGGGAGGCAGTAAGCCTGAGAAGGGCTTATTGGAGAGACATAGGCTTAAGGGGTTCTTTTTATTTTGTTAGGACTCCTAGTGAAGTGTTTCATTGGTTATATTTCTTTATTTTTTTCTTTAATTTCTTTAAAGTAAGTTTTTTGGGACACTGTTGCTTTAAGGAGGGAGAGATTTTATTTTTAACCTTTCCCCTCTCTCTCTTCTCTCCTGGATCCGTGGGTTCGGGGGAAGCCCAGTCCTCCGTGAAGGGTAAGAGGAGGAGACTTGCATGAGCCGTTGGCTGAAGGAAGGACAGTTTCCCGCTGCTGTGCATGGCCGAGGGGTTCTTTCCGGCCCGAGCACGAGTAGAGCCCAGCCTGCCTGTCCCGCTGCGTGGAAGCCCTAAGCGGCTGAGCACAGCGAGGGAGAGCGTCGTCAGGAGACCAGCTCTGGGCAGCGAGCAGAGGCGGTCCAGGACAGCGGTGGTTCAGCTGCCTTATGGTCGCCGACCACATGTTCCTGCGCGGCCTGCTGCAGCAGTTGAGGCCCTAGCTGCAGGAGGTAAGTGGCTTCCTTTTCGTGCATTTTTCGCGTGCCCCTTGAGGGGGGGAGAGTGAATGTGAAGTCATTGTGGTGTGAGTAAAAAAAAAGAAGAGTGAGGTCTGTTGAGTGTATATATGTATGTATGTATATATGTATATCTATATTTATGTATGCTGATAGTTACTATATATGTATATGTAATTTAAGCTAGGTACATCTGCTCTCATTGTCCTGCTTGCTTCTGTCTCCTTTGATGTCACTGCATCATGCCGGGGAGGCCAGAGTGTCTGGTCTGTGGTACCAGGCGGGGCACAGTGTCAGAGAATGGAGTCTGCAGAGGTTGCGCGGCCGAAGCAGCGTCAGTAGAGCAGGAAATTCAGTTAACTGCTCCGCAGGAGGGGCTGCCTTCTGATTCCCAGGGATCAGAGGATCCTGTGGAAGGGGGGGGGGGCGGGTTCTGCCCTCTGCTCTGCCCTTGGTTTTGGAGCTCTCGGTCCCTCCACTGGCTCAAACCACCCCCTCTACTTCCTTGGGGGCGCTGATGGAGGGATGTGGGGGAGATTTCTCTCCTGAGTTTGTTCTTATGCAGAAGGCGTTCTGTTTGCGTCAGCACGGGAAGGGTGGTGTGACATCCGCGCAAGGACGCAGGATGATAGGACAGGAGGGGGCAGTTGAGCAGAAGGAGTCAAGCTTACCCCCTAAGCGGCCTAGATTGGCAGTGGAGGATACGCTGAGGTCCTCGGTTTCTGAAAATTTGGGGGCGAGGCCTCCGATAGGGAATCGGGAGAAGTTGAGGAGGAACTCGAAGGCGAGATTGCTGAAGAGGAGCAGAACCGAATTATTCGGGTTTTCAGGTGGGAGGAGTTCCCAGCTTTGATTGGAGAGACCATGAAGGTCCTCAATATGGCGGTGGGAGCTCCAGCAGACGAGGAGGTGCTGGAAGACCCGCTGATTCAGGCAGTCAGAAACTCTCAGAAGGTTTTTCCGGTGCATCGGGTGGTTCATGAGATGTTTCAGGAAGAATGGAATCAGCCGGAGTCCGGCTTAAGGGGGTTACGGTCTATGGCTCGCCTGTACCCTTTGCTGGAGTTGGATAAAGAGTTGCTGCGGTCACCTAGGGTGGATGCAGCGGTGGCGGCAGTGACTAAGAAGACAACTATTCCAGTAGAGGGCAGTGCGGCACTTAAGGATACTCAGGATAGGAAACTGGATGCATTGTTAAAGCAGGCCTTTGATGTCAGTGCCTTGGCTCTCCAGGCTTCGGTTTCGGGGGCCTGGGTGGCCAGGGCCTGTTTACTTTGGTCTCAACAGCTACAAGGGGCTGGTGACCCATCAGGTAAGGTGCTGGGGGAAGCAGCCAGGATTGAATCGGGGGCCCGTGTATCTGGCGGATAGTCAATATGATCTTATTAGAAGCCTGCCCTGCGAAGAATATGGCCTCAGTGGTAGCGGCCCAGCGGTACCTGTGGCTGCGCAATTGGGCGGTGGATGCTTCTTCCAAGGCACGCCTCAGCAGACTTCCATTAAAGGGAAAGCTGCTTTTTGGAGAAGATTTGGATAAGTTGGTAAAGGAGCTTGTTGAAACCAAGGGAGGCAGGCTCCCGGAGGACAAGCCGAAGCAAAGTTCGATGCCCACTCCTGCGCAGAGTCAGCCGCAGGAGTTTCAGAGGTTTCGGGCGGCCAGGTCGACATCCTTTCAGAGGGGCTGTTTCCCCTCCAGGGGACAAGGCTTCCATGGATTTCGGGAGGCAGGAAGGGGTTTTGGGGCCTCTTCCTCGGGTTCGCGGAAGCCACAATGAAGCAGCGGGGGCCCAGGAGGAAGTACTGCATGTGGGGGGCTGGTTGAGGCAGTTTTTCTCCGCCTGGGCCCAGGTCACATCAGATCAGTGGGTTCTGGAGGCGATTCAAGAAGGATATTTCCTCGAGTCCCCTTGCAGGTCCCCGGTAAAGGCCACAGCGGTCAAGGATACGCTGGAGCGGCTGTTGTGGTTAGAGGTGGTGGTTCCGAGTCCCTTAGACCAGTATGGTTGCGGTCAATACTCCATTTATTTTGTAGTCCCCAAAAAGGAAGGTTCCTTTCGGTCTATTCTCGATTTAAAAAGGCTCAATCGCTGTCTTAGGGTTCCGCACTTTTGCATGGAGACTCTGAAGTCCGTGATTGTGGCCATCCGGCAGGGGGAGTTTCTGACGTCCCTGGACCTCACAGAGGCATATTTGCATATTCCGGTACGCGAGTCTCATCAACAGTTCCTGAGGTTTGCGGTGCCAGTGGGACATTTTCAGTTCCAAGCCTTGCCGTTTGGTCTGGCAATGGCCCAGAGAACATTCACCAAGGTAATGGTCGTGGTGGCTGCAGCACTTCACAAGAAAGGCATCCTGGTCCATCCGTATCTCGACGACTGGCTGATTCGGGCAAAGTCCAAGATGGAGAGTATGGAGGCAACGGCCAGGGTGGTAGGTCTTCTAAGGGAACTGGGCTGGGTCATCAATATGATGAAGAGCAGATTGGTACCCACGCAGGAGCTTGAGTATCTGGGAGCAAGGTTCGACATCTACAGAGGCAGGGTGTTCCTGCCGGTGGAGAGAGCAAGAGGCTTGAGAAGCTTGCTGCGACAGTTTCTGGACATGATGGCGCTGTCAGCCTGACATTATTTGCAGGTGTCGGGGACCATGGCGGCAACGATCGAGTTGGTGCTGTGGGCCAGAGCTCATATGCGGCCGCTTCAGCGGGCCCTACTCCGGCAATGGTCACATCAGCATCAGGCTTTGTCAGTAACGCTACCCTGTCCTCAGGTGAACAGGAAGGCCTTGAGGTGGTGGATCGCTCCGGGGAATCTAGAGAGAGGAATACCCCTTGAAACCCCACAGTGGATTCAGTTGACCACAGAAGCCAGTTTGGCGGGATGGGGAGCTCATTGCGAGGGCAGGTTCGCCCAGGGTCTCTGGAATTTGGTGGAAGCCCAGTGGGCGATCAACAGATTGGAGATGCGGGCTGAGGCCCTGGTGTTCGAAGCATGCAGGAATCTGGTCCTCGGGAAAGCGGTATGTGTTCTGTCTGACAACATCACCACAATGGCCTACATCAGCCGTCAAGGTGTTAGGCTTGTCAACACAGCATGTGGCCGGGGTAGAAAACGTAATGGCGGATTACCTGAGCAGGTACAAAGTAGATCACGGCGAGTGAGAACTTTGCCAGGAAGTGTACGAACTAGTGGTAGACGGTTGGGGAGCCCCGGTCATGGATCTCATGGCTCGTTCGGAGTCGGCCAAGGCGAGCCGGTTCTTCAGCCGCAAGAAGGAAAGTATGTCGGAAGACCTTGATGCTCTGGTCCAGAGATGGCTCGCCGAGGGACTTCTCTATGTTTTCCCATCTTGGGTGCTCATAGGAAGAGTCCTGCAGCGGGTGGAGGCATGCCAAGGTTTCGTGATCCGCATTGCGCCAGACTGACCGCAGAGACCGTGGTATGCAGATCTGATGAGGCTGCTAGTGGCTCAGCCGTGGCACCTGCCCTGCAGGGACGATCTTTTGGTCCGGGGGCCTGTACGGATGCTCAGGTGGATCGGTTATCGCTTACGGCTTGGCTATTGAGAGGGCAAGGCTCCGTAAGTGGGGGTATTCCGGAGCTGTGATTATGACATTATTGAATGTTCGCAAGCAATCAACCTGCCTCTCATGTGAGAATCTGGAGAATATTCGAGGACTGGTGCGCAGTCCAGGGTAAGAGACCCCTTTTGGTTGCGGTTCCTGAGTTGTTAGAGTTCTTGCAGGCTGGCTTCGAAAAGGGGTTGGCGGCCAGTTTCTTGTGGGTGCAGCTGGTGGCCATCTCCTGTTATAGGGGCAAGGTTCATGGAAAACCCTTGGCAGAATATACGGACATAGGTAGGTTACTGCGGGCGGTTCAGCGTCTTCGGCCGCAGTGTAGGTCGGCGGTCCCTCCTTGGGATCTTAATTTGGTGCTGAATGCATTGGCCAGGGAGCCTTTCGAGCCAGTGGGGAGGGCCTCCTTGAAAGATTTAACTCTCAAGGTGGTTTTCCTAGTGGCGATTTGTTCTGCTAGGCGTATTTCAGAGCTTCAGGTCCTATCGTGTTAGCTGCCATTCATCTCTTTCTTTAAAGAGAAAGTGGTCTTGCGTACAGTGCCTTCTTTTTTGCCTAAGGTGGTTTCACCTTTTCACGTAAATCAGTCAGTTTCTCTTCCTTCCTTTCCGGAGGAGGGGCGAGGAATGGAAGATGTGCATTTGTGCAGTTTGGATGTGCGCAGGGTGCTGAAGCAGTACCTCAATCATACGGTGCTGTTTCGGAAGTCTGAACGTTTATTTGTATTGTTCAGGGGGCCACGAAAAGGTGAAGCGGCGGCCAAGGCTTCAATCTCTAGGTGGATTAGGGAAGCTATTGCGTCTGCCTACATCCTGAAGGGTAAGAGGATCCTGGAAGGGTTCTGAGCACATTCGACTCGAGCCCATGTGACCTCGTGGGCGAAGTATGGTTTGGTCCCGCCACTGGACATTTGTAGGGCGGCTACGTGGTCGTCCTTACATACCTTTGCAAAGCATTATCTGTTGGATGTTCAGGTGGCCGCGGATGCGGAGTTTAGGAGAGCAGTGCTTTGGTCCGGTCTTGGGGAACCCCTACCAGACTTGAACTGCTCTGTTACATCCCAGAAGAAAGGGACTGGACTGGAGGGACAATAATGAAGAAGTAATTAGACCTTACCTGCTAATTAGTGTTCCTGAAGGAACTCCAGTCCAGTCCCTGTTCCCGCCCAGTATTGTCAGTATTACGTTTCAGGTTTTACATCACCAGCCATAAGAGCGAAGAGGATATCCAGAGGCTCCTCGCTGAGGGTTTCGGTGATGACTGGATTGGCAGGGGGCCCTGTTGGTGGGGTGGGCAGGGTCAGGTTCGGTATCAGGTAAGCCGCCGCCTCCTCTTCTAGGGGGTTGGAAAGTTCCTTCCGGGGGAGGTGGGAGGAGTCATTCCGGAGTTTTGTGGGTTATTACGGTTTACAAAGTTAGAGTTAATATTTTTTGTTTGTGTCTCCATCAAGTTTGCTTTTTCAATAGAATACTGGAAGCTAGTGGGTGATGCCAGTGGTATTTATCCAGAGGGTCATCAAAACAGTGATGAGCTCAGTCTTCAAAGCTGCTGGAAGGGGGGCACAACCTAGAAGAAAGGGACTGGACTGGAGTTCCTTCAGGAACACTAATTAGCAGATAAGGTCTAATTACTTCTTCAATGTAATATGGCACCAGAAGCCACCTTTGTGAAACACTATAGGTTGTATGTGGAAGCTGGAGTGGATGGTGCCTTTGTCAGAGCAGTTCTGTCTAGAGGATCATCTTCCTCTCACTCTGGGTCCCGACAGCTTGGGTGCATCCCATTTGTCTGGACTGATCCATACATCCAAGCGTGTTGAAAGAACTGAAATATGAGATTGCAGACCTGCTGTTAGTAATCTGTGAATTTTCATTAAAATCATCTGTAATACCTGAAGATTGGAGGATCGCAAATGTAACGTCAATTTTTAAAAAGGGTTCCAGGGGTGATCTGGGAAACTACAGACCGGTGAGCCTGACGTCAGTACCGGGAAAAATGGTAGAGACCATCATAAAGAACAAAATTACTCAGCATGTCATGGCTTAATGGGAGACAGCCAACATGGCTTTAGACAAGGAAGATCTTGTCTTACTAATCTGTTATGTTTTCTTGAGGGTGTGAATAAACAAGGAAGACAAAGGTGAGTCGGTTGATATAGTGTATCTGGACTTTCAGAAAGCCTTTGATAAGGTCTCTCATCAGAGACTTTTGGCAAAACTAAAGTCATGGGACAGGAGACTGTACTATAGTGGATCAGGAACTGGTTAAAAGATAGAAAGCAGAGGGTAGGGCTAAATGGCCAATTTTCCCAATGGAGAAAGGTGAATAGTGGTGTACCCCAGGGATCTGTGCTGGGTCCGCTGCTTTTTGACATATTCATAGATGACCTGGAAAGTGGAATAACGAGTGAGGTTATCAAATTTGCAGATGACACAAGACTATTTAAAGTTGTTTAAATCCCAAAAGGATTGTGGAAAATTGCAAGAGGATCTTGATAAATTGGAAGACTGGGCATCAAAATGGCAGATGAAATTTAATGTGGACAAGTGCAGGGAAGAACAACCCAAACTATGGTTACACGATGTAAGGTTCCACATTAGGAACCACCACCCAAGAAAAAGATTTAGGCGTCATTATGGATAACATGTTAAAACCCTCGGCCCAGTATGCAGTGGCGGCCAAGAGAGCAAATAGAATGCTAGGTATCATAAGAAAGGAATGGAAAAGAAAACAAAAGATATTATAATGCCCCTATATCGTTCCATGGTGAGACCGCACCTTGAATACTGTGTGCAATTCTAGTCGCCATATCTTAAAAAGGATATAGCGTTATTAGAAAAGGTTCACAGAAGAGCCACCAAAATGGTAAAGGGGATGGAAGGATACTCCTATGAAGAAAGGCTAAAAAGGTTAGGGCTCTTTAGCCTGGAGAAGAGACGGCTGAGGGGAGATATGATAGAACTCTATAAATTAATGAACGGAGTGGAACGGGTAAACGTAGATCAACTGTTTACGTTATCAGAATATAGAAAGACCAAGGACATGCAATGAAGTTACAGGGTAAACTATTTAAAACTAATAAAAGAAAATATTTTTTCACTCAACGTGTAATCAAACTCTGGAATTTGTTACCGGAGGATGTAGTAAAGGCTGTTAGTGTAGCTGTGTTTAAAAAAAGTTTGGACAAATTCCTGGAGGAAAGGTCCATAAACCTTTATTAAGAAGGGACCCAGGATATCAATGCTTGACCCAGTACAAGCATTGTGTAACCTGTGTCTTTTGGGGAAACTGCTAGGTACATATGACCTAGATTGGCCACTGTTGGAAACATGATACTGGGCTTGATGGACCTTGGTCTGACCCAGTATGGCATATCTTATGTTCTTACGTTCTGATCCAGCAGGGTGATAAGGAAGGAGACATTTTCCATACCTGATAATTTTCTTTCTCCGGGAACAAGCAGGAAGTCAGTCCTCACATATGGGTAACGCTGGCGCTACGGAGCCCACGGGGAAGCATCTCCCCAGCTTTTACAGTAAGCCTTTGGGAGGTGCACCAAGCATGTGTGGTCCCCTTCCCGCCCAAGGGTGCCATCTTGCCTCAGTCTCCTTTTTTTCGCAGAGCTCACAGGACGTCTGTCCCATTTCCCTGGAAAAAGTATTTTTTACTTCAAAATTTTCCTTTCCGGTACGTGTACCGGTTCAGCATAGTTACTCACCTGTAACAGATGATCTCTGGGAACAGCAGGAATTTAGTCCTCACATATGTGTATCGTTGGTACCGACGGAGCCTGCGCGGGAATGCTCCCCAGCGTCCAATTAGAAAGCGTTTGGGAGCATCCCACAGTGCCTGCGTGCTGCCTTCCCGCCTTTCCCAACTGCCTCTCTCCAGTTGAGTTTTAAAGCTGAGACAAAGAGAGAGAGAGGGAAAGGGAAAGAGAGATACAACTCCTAGGGGAGGTGGGTGGGTTGTGAGGACTAAATTCCTGCTGTTCCCGGAGATTACCTGTTACAGGTGAGTAACTATGCTATCTCCAGGAACAAGCAGGAATGTAGTCATCACATATGGGGACTCCCTAGCTTTAGGTACCATGGAGAGACCCCAGAAGTTGTGTGTCCCTGAGAAGGGCTCCACTTCCCCCCATGGATCTCTGGCATTCTACCAGGGATGATGGGTTGGAGTTGATTAGGTATGGAACAGGTGTTGGAGAACAGCCTGACCAAACAAGGCATCCCGGCGGGAGTCCTTGTCCAAGCAGTAATGGGCTGTGAAGGTATGAACCGAGGCCCAGGTGGCTGCTCGACAGATGTCGTCGATAGACACAGAGTGCAGATGAGCCATTGAGCTGCCATGGCTCTCACATTGTGAGCTGTGACATGGCCCTCCAGAAAAAGGTTCTTACTCTGATAGGCGAAGGAAATACACTGAGCAATCCAGTTAGACAGTGTTCTCTTGGAGACTGGAAGTCCCAAATGAGAAGGATCAAAAGCAACAAAGAGTTGAGAGGATTTTCTATGTTGCTGTGTTCTTTGTAAGTAAAAGGCTAAAGCTCTTTTACAGTCCAAGGTATGAAGATTCCTCTCTGCATTTGATGCATGAGGCCTTGAAAAAAACACAGGTAGGTAGACCACTTGGTTCAGATGAAAAGGCGAGACCACCTTAGGCATTTATTTTTATTTATTTTTATTTATTTAAGGTTTTTCTATACCGCACTATTCAGCATCAGCACGGTTTACAATAAACAAGTTTGTACAATGAGGAACAGCCATACATTGAACTTACATAGAACAGGGAGTTTAAACATGGATAACAGGTGAACTTTATACATTATATACACAGGGATTGCATCACATCTAAGTTTATGATACAGGCCCTAAGGGGGATAGATGGGGGAGGTGACGAGTTTTCATCGGAAATTGGTTAGACAGCGTTGGCTTGTTAGACTATAAGATCATGTGGTACTGTCTAGGTGATGCTGTCGGAGTTACCAAAGTGTTGTATAAATAATTGCAGTTTGAGGGCTTTTCTGAACTGGGGGAGGTTATTTATGCTGCGGATTTCTGTTGGGAGGGAGTTCCAGCAAGAAGGGGCGAATAAGGCAAAGGCACGCTTTCTAGTGGATTTGTTGCATTTTGTGATGGCTTTTGGAAGGAGGATGGTATTGCAGGATGTGGTTCTTCTTAATCTGTTGTTTGGAGTAAGTTGGATCATATCTGACAATATATTTGCGGTGATACAGTTGACTGCTTTGAAGGTCAAAGTGAGGATCTTAAATGTGATCCTGTACTGGACGGGGAGCCAGTGCAAGCTCTTCAGGATAGGGGTGATATGTTCTCTGCGAGATGCGCCATAGAGGGTTCTTGCTGCGGTATTCATCGCAAGCTGTAAGGGGTTTATCGAGCTCTTTGGGAGTCCAAGTAGGATGGGGTTGGCGTAATCGAAGTGGGGCATGATTATGGCCTGGAAGACTGTTCTGAAGTCGTTTGGTTCAAGGGTGTTCTTTATGAGGCGTAGTGTCCGTAATTTGTGGTATATTGTTCTGATTGTATTGTCTATATGAGCATGCATGTCCAGGTGCTGGTCCAGTGTTACGCCTAAGTATTTGATCGTTGTCTTGGAGAGGAGTTCTGCGTTGTTCACTTTGATAGGCATAAAGTGTGGATGAGTCCTAAGGACTACCTTGTCATGATGGAACCTTGTATAAGGTGGATCAGCTACTAACGCTTGCAACTCACTAATGCGGCATGCTGGTGTGATTGCAATGACAAAGATAACCTTCCAAGAAAGGAATTTCAAGGAGGTAGTAGCTAAAGGTTCGAAAGGTGGCTTCATGAGCTGCCCAAGAACCAGGTTTAAGTCCCATGCCACCGGTGGTGGCCTAATGGACGGCTTAATTAGAAGAAGGCCTCTCATAAATCTTGCTATAAGAGGATGAGAGGAAATAGGCTGTCCATTTAGAGGCTTAAGGAAGCTGCAATACCACTCAAATGGACTCTTACTGAATTAGTCTGAAGACCTGCATTAGATAAATGAAGGAGATACTCCAGCAATGATTCCAGAGGTATTGCAAGGGGGTTAAGACCCTTTTGCGAACACCATATGCTAAACCTTTTCCACTTGAAAGCATAAGAGCGTCTTGTGGAAGGTTTCCTGGAAGCAAAAAGAATATCTTTTACTTGCTGAGGGAGATTAAGAACATAAGAACATAAAATATGCCATACTGGGTCAGACCAAGGTCCATCAAGCTCAGTATCCTGTTTCGAACAGTGGCCAATCTAGGTCATACGTACCTAGCAGTTTCCCCAAAAGACACAGGTTCCGCAATGCTTGTACTGGGTCAAGCATTGATATATTAAGATCATGGATATCTAGGCCTTCAGCAACCAAGCCCTGAGATGCAGAGACTGGGGATTGGGATGCCATAACATTCCGTCCTCCTGAGATAGGAGATCTGGAGCAGACCCTAACTCCAGGGAGGGAGCTTGAGAGAGATGTAGAAGCAGAGGGTACCACACTTGCCGTGGCCAATGTGGAGCTATGAGAATCATATGGCCTCTGTCTCTCTGAAGCTTGAACAGGGTTTTGGGAATTAGGGGAATGGGTGGAAAGGCATACAGGAAGTCTTGACCCCAGTAAACGAGGCAAGCATCCCTGGCCTGAGCCCCCTGAGCTGGAATTCTGGAACAGAACCGGGGAAGTTTGGCATTCCACGGACTTGCAAAGAGGTCTATGTCCAGGGTTCCCCAAAGCTGAAAAATCTTGGCCACCTGGTCTGCATGCAGAGACCACTCGTGTGGAAGCAGAACTCGACTGAGTCTGTCTGCCCAAGAGTTTTGAATACCTGGAAGATACACTGCCAGGGAATGAATCTAATGCACTCTGGTGAGGGCCCATAGTCGCAAAGCTTCGTTGCAAAGTGACAGAGAGCCTGTTCCCCCCCTGCTTGTTCACATAGAACATGGCTACTTGATTGTGCGTATGAATGAGGACTGTCTTGTAGCTGAGCAAGGTGTGGAACACTTGCAGAGCAAGGAAAATTGCTCTGAGCTCCAAGAGATTGATATGTAGATGACTCTCCTGTGGAGACCAGGTGGCTTGGGTGGAGAGGTCTTGCAGATGAGCTCCCCAACCCATTGGAGAAGCATCTGTTGTGAGAGTTGCTTGGGGTAAAGGTTGTTGAAAAGGGGACCCCAGCAACAGGTTTTGAGTGGACTTCCACCATTGGAGGGACAAAATAAGGCGACTTGTGTTTGCTATTTTGTCTGACAGGCATCCTGATGCCTTGTCCATTGAGTGGATAAAGTCCACTGGGCTGCCCTCATATGGAGGCAAGCATAGGGAACCACATGTACAGTAGATGCCACGTGGCCTAGTAGTTGTAACATTTCTCGAGCAGTGAGATGAGGCTTTAGCACTGCTTGAGAAGCTAATGCACCTTGCGAAGGCAGTGGGCCTGAGGGAGATAGGCCCTTGCCTTTCTGGTATCCAGCAAAGCTCCTATGAACTCTAAAGACTGAGTGGGAGTTAGACTGGATTTTGGGATGTTTATTACAAGACCCAAATACTGAAGGATATGCATTGTGCAGGATAGAGAAGTCCTGGCCTCTGACTCTGTTGGGGCTCGAATGAGCCAATCGTCTAGGTAGGGGAAGACGAATATCCCTAGAGTGCGGAGAAATGCTGCTACGACAGCCATGCATTTCGTGAACACCCTTGGTGCTGAGGCCAGGGCAAAAGGAAGCACCCTGTATTGGTAGTGCTTTCCTTGAAAAAGGAACGGAAGGAACCTTGTCTGGGTTGGATGGATGAGGACATGGGTGTACGCATCCTTGAGATCTGGAGAACAAAGCCAATCCTGACTCTGAAGATATGGCAGCAGAGACCTGAGAGAAATCATCTTGAATTTCTCTTTGACAAGGAATTTGTTCAATTCTCTGAGGTCCAAGATAGGTCTGTATCGCCCTGTTTTCTTTGGAATAAGGAAATAAGGGGAGTAGAACCCTGTACCCTGCTGATGAATGGGTACTACTTCTATTGCCCCTTGGGCAAGAAGGATAGCGACCTCCTGCCCTAACAGGTTGATGAGAGAGGTCGGAGAATTGAACTGCCTTACTATTGTGTGAGGGGGCATGCTTGAAAAATGAAGCTTGTACCCCTCCTTTATGATGCAGAGTGTCCAATGCTCTGCTGTATCTGCCCCCATCTGGGGGCAAAGTGATATAATCTTCCTGGAATGGTGGAAGACTCTGGTCCCCCGAGAGCCAGGAAGGCTAAGTTCTCTAGCTGAAAGTCAAAGGCCTTGTGGAGGCTGACAAAGAGCAAGAGCCGTAGGTAGGTGAAACAGGTTTTATTATCCCCTACGCATTTTTTGGCCGTAGCCTTCTTCAGGGGGCACACAGCTAAATAAAATAACATACAGTATAAAAGATATGAATTATAAAAAAATATATATCACAATAAATTAATAAAATCATAAAAAATATTAAAACATGTGAATAAAACTAATATAAAACGGTCAAAATTTAAAAGAAGTGCATAAAAATACAAATAACATGTACATTATGAACAGTAATAAAGACCAATTGTATAAAAACACAAAAACAAGACGCAGGGTGGAGGACAAGATTAATCTGAAGATTGTGCTAATGACAGACCACTTGACAAGCTAAACATGGTATACATATTTAAAGCGGTCATAATTAAAACCAAACTTATATGTGAAAATATACGTGCGTGTGTGTAAAAGATAAAATGAGAGGGGGGGGGAGGGAAAAAAGGAAAAAGGGGGAGGGGGAAAGGGAAGGGGAGAGGAGAAGGGAAGGGGAAAGAGGGGAGGGTGAAGGGGGGAGGGGGAGGGGGGAGGAGGGGGAGAGAGAGGGGGGAGGGGAAGGGGGAAAAGAGGGGGGAAGGGGAAGGGGGGAGGAAGGGAGGGAGGGAAGGGGGATAAAAAGGGAAGGGGGGGAAAGGGGGGAGAGGAAGGGAGGAGAGGGAGAGGGAAGAGGAGGGGGAGAGAGAGAGAGACGGGGGGGGGGGGAGATGGGAGGAAGGAGAAAGGAAAGGGAGGGGGAGAGGGGGGAGGGAAAACGTGAGAGATAGTGTGATTAAGAACAATTTAGGAATGTCATCTAGACCCCTTTTGTGTGTATTACTCACATGTGTACAACTGGAGAAAATCTGCAGTAGCGAATGGCGCGTTAAAAGAGGTAGCTGTGGAATAAATAATTGGTGGATAAAACTAACTAGCATTTTTAACTGTTTCTATGCTTATAAAAACGGAATAAACAATCTCACCACAAACCACCTAATTTGCCGACCCCATGTTGCTATTGGGTGACCAACCTCAAACCAACAAATACTGCGGGGGACACACCAGACGTGGAAAACAGTAAAAAACTTGAACTGCTGAGCTGGTCTATCATGAGAAACTCGTGAATTGAATGAATTGATAAGTCTGTGCTCACACCATTTCTAAACTTAGTACAACGCCCACAGAATTGTGAAGGAGACTTCTGTGCAATGATATTAAAAAGATAGTATAAAATCAGATGACGTTTATTGTACTATGACGGCGTTTTTTACTTACATATCTATGCTTCTAAAACAACGCATTTACACAATCCGTGAGATAGCTGGAAGTAAACAAAATAAAGAATACCCAAGAAAAATGTAATTATAAGATTGTAAAGGAACTTGAGTACTTAAAAAAAAGGGGGTTAAGAAAAAACAGAGGTACGCCAGAAAGGCAGCGCGTTACACAGGAATTAATCAAAAAACGGGTGTGCATGCTTGGGGCAAATTTAAATAATGTAACATATTTTGTTTTTAGTAAAATAAGTGACAAAAAACCTTGTCATCACAAAGGTAAATGAACATTAAGACCATATAACCAATTATTCTTGTAGTAAACGTGTCTATGCATGAACAAATTTTTAAAAAAGGAAACTAGCAAGGATGATGGAAGAACTGAAACACATAGCCGAAATGGGGAACTGCTGGAACCACCATACAAAATAATGTAAACTTATCTATAATTCTACGAACCTATGAAGACTTCACTGAACAAGCTCCTTCTTCCAATATCTAGGGAGTAGTGCCTGAATGCTTGCACATTTAAAAAATGAACTGAAATGCGCGCCAAACTTAGGTGACGTAAATAAGTAGGAGGGGCTAAGGAGACAGGGCTGATCAAAAAAAACGGAAGACTTAGTATTAAAAAGAACCTTGTAAACAAAGAAAAATATCAATGGTGAAGAAAGAACTGTCACACATAGCTGAAATCGGGAACTGCTGGAACCACCATACACAACAATGTAGACTTATCTAAAGTTATGCGAACCTATAAAGACTTAACTGGACAAGCTCCTTCTTCCATTATCAAAGGAGTAGTGCCCGAATGTTTGCACATTTAAAAAAACTAAACTAAAATGCGCACCAAACTTAGGTGACGGGAGTGAGTAGGAGGGACTGAGGAAACTATGCTGAACAAAAAAACCGGAGGCTTAGTGTTAAAAAAGAACCCGCAGTCAATCTTATTACCTCATAAGACGCTTAATAAATGTTCCTTAGACTTAATGATACTTTTAATTAACACATCCAAACGCAGGGTGGATGCTCTAAAACCACAAATTGATACGAAAATAGAGGCTTTAAAAAGAAAAGATACACAATATGATTTAGAAAAACAAAAACTTTGATAAGAACACCATAGACTACAGACAGGTAGTAAAAAACAAAAAGATCAAAAAATTAAAACGGGACGAAGAAGATTATAAATTAGGTACAGTATATTATTGGACATACGATAAAACAGACAATAAAAATAGACAGAGAAGCAACTCTTATAAACGACCATATAGATCACCAAAACAATTCTCTAAAAATGATACTAAAACTAAATATCATACTACAAATAGATCTCTCCATCACCCACTCCCGAAGCTGGGAGAAGCAGCAAACGCACACGATACCAGTCACGAGGAAAAATAGACCAACCCGGCTCATTATTTCCAACCCAACCCACAGACAATCCACAAGGAAAAAGACGGGATTTTCACATGGACCAACTCTGGGTTGGAGGAGGAAGAGACAGATCACCAAGGTCGCCAGAACGTCAACAATTCAAACACAAAAGTCGACAACACTCACATCGGGAGAGGACGGACAGTCAAAATCTAATGTCCAAGAGACGTCTAGATTGGGACTTATGAGTTCTGTTATTAACCTCTCCAAATATGCACTTACAGAGACAGAACTGCAAGTGCTAAACAAAGGTCTTAAGTTTGTACCCACCCAAACACACGACAAATTCTCTACCCATGTAGAATTATACAAATTCTTTTGCAAATTAAAAATCACAGATTTCTTCAGTAACCAAACACCTAACACCACAGACCTCTCTGTGGTAAAAAAACCTTCCCGGTGGGTGCCACCATCTAATGTGAATGCCATGATTCTGGCGTATGAAAAAACAGTACTTACTAAAGTAAAAAACTTATATAAAACTAATAAGAGACGTCAGTTTGTCAATTTCACAAGGTTACAAAAAAAAGCACTCTATGATCTAAAGGACAATAAACAGATTATTATAAAACCAGCAGATAAGGGATGTGCAATAGTTATACAGGACAGACACACATATATAACAGAGGTCCTTCGTCAATTAAATGATAAGGAATTCTACGAAAAGATATTTGATGATCCTACTACAAGATTGAAACACAAGGTAGAATCCTTATTGTTTATAGGAAAAGAAGCAGGATATCTGACCAATGATGAAATAACTTTCCTAACAGTTGAACATCCAATTACACCCACCATTTATATGGTACCGAAAATTCACAAATCTCTGACAAATCCACCAGGCAGGCCCATTGTCTCCGCAATAGGTTCCCTTTTTGAGCCTCTTTCAAAATTTTTAGATGTTTTTCTGAGACCATTTGTTGTTCTAGCGACATCATACGTCAGAGATTCCACTCATATTATCAATATTCTTCAAGATTTTAAAGGTTATCATGAAAATTTGATATTGGTTTCCTTAGACATCAAATCACTGTATACTAACATACCTCAACAGGCAGTGATAGAAGTTCTGGCTAATGTTTTAATTGAAAGAGAGAAACCAGTGCGTGCACCTACGTGTTTTTTGGCAGAAATGGCAAGACTAATTATGACGGAGAATTTTTTCAGTTTTAATGGCATTTTTTATAAGCAGATTAAAGGGGTAGCGATGGGTTCCCCCATGGCACCAGACGTAGCAAATTTATATGTTACAGAATTTGAAAATTTTTTTTTATCTTTCCACCCATACAAATCAAATATTTTATTATGGAAACGATACATTGATGACGTTTTAATTATATGGGAAGGCACAGAAGCCACTCTTACAGCTTTTTTAAATTGGCTTAATACACTGGATCCGAATCTCCAATTTGAAGGTTCTTACAGTTGTGATTCCATCCCTTATTTAGATATTTTGATCAAAAAAGACAACAATAGATTCATTACAGATCTATATAGAAAGCCTACAGAGCGAAACAACCTGTTGCAGTACGATAGTTGCCACAACATCTCCTTAAAAAGAAATTTACCCATTAGTCAGTTCTTAAGACTAAAGAGATTGTGTACAAAAGATACAGACTTTCAGCGACATGCTAAAGACATGCATGAGAGGTTCCAGCAGAGAGGATACTCCACAGATTGCATAACCAAAGCCTATGCAAGAGCTAACACTATAGAACGAACCACACTTCTACAAAAAACAGAACGGGCAAAAATGGATGATAAGATAGTTTGCGCACTTACATTTACATCACATTCAAAGGCAATTGCGGACATTTTATGTAAAGAATGGTACCTCTTGTCATCCATCCCCTCACTATCTACCAAACGTCCAATGATAGCCTACAAACGCAATTCTAATTTATCACATCATTTAGTCCCTTCTGCACTTTCAAGTACGAAACCGATATCTACAATAAAAGGACATTATAGTTGTGGCAATTGCTATGTCTGTACACACACAATTGTGACCAAAAAGGTTTTTGTACACTCTTTAACAGGCACTAAAGTATACTTGCAACAGTACACTAATTGTAAGACTATCAATGCAATTTATCTCATTCAATGTCCATGTAATCTGATATATATTGGAAAAACTTTAAGACAGATACGAACGCGCATTATAGAACATAGGAGCAACATAACAAGGAAAATACCTGACATGCCACTAATCTCACATTGGCTAGAAAAAATGCACAAAATTACAGACTTTAATGGTTTTAAGGACTGTAGTTCCTCATTGGAGAGGTGGAGACATGAATAAGATGTTATTAAAGTTAGAACAACGTTTCATTTATGAATTTAATAGTCTGGCGCCGCATGGTCTTAATCAAGAAATAGATTTAACAATATTTTTATGAATAATTGTTATTACGTATATTGTCCAATTATTTATTATTTTAGTAAAGTCTATATACTTGTCCTAGATATGCTAGCTCACATTTAGAATGCAGTTACCATTATCAGCGAGTAAGGTGCAATGGTGCACTCATGTAATTTATATTTATTTGCTTGTTTTATCGTTGTTCATACTATTTGCTTGTTCTATCGTTGTATTTTATATTATTTATTTGATTGTTCTATTGTTGTTTTTACTATGTTACACCTAGTCTATTTGGAACATAATCTACATAGTTTCAGTGTGTTTCATGTATTGGGGATATTATTTTTCCCATATGTATTCAATTATTCAAGTACCTTTTTTAGCACATGTGCTTTTAGTATTTCTACTTCATAGTTCTATCTATCTCAATTTGGTCTTTCTTCCTCCTTCCCCTCCCCCCACCCCCTCCCCCTCCTCCCCCTCCCTTTCTCTTCTCTTCCCCCTCCCTTCCTCTCCCCCTTACCCCTCCCTTCCCCCTTCCTCTCCCCCACCCCCCATCCTTCCCCCTCCCCTTCCTCATCCCTCACCCCCCACCCCCCCATCCTTTCCCCCTCCCCCACCCCACTTTTCACTCTTTTCTCTCCTTTTCTCCCCTTTCCCTCCTCCCTCCCTCTTCCCCTCCCCTCCCCCTCATCCGTCCCTCCCCTTTCCTACACACACAAACTTATATTGTCATTTGCCTATACTCATTTCTATTCGCATTGAAGTTGTCTCATGTTCATAGTACATTCCTTTTCCCCACTTAGACTGGTAATTTTTTATTCGTCTGGATTGAAGGTGTCTCATGTACATAGTACATTCTTTCTCCCCACTCAGACTGTTTACTTTTTGTTTTCTGAATTAAGCAGGTTCATACAATCGGTTTTAAGGAAAACATTTGAATAGAACTTTTATCACATCAAGTACATCTTTAGCGTCTGTCAGACGGCTGCCTGGGTGAGAATCTTCACAGTCTTGGCAAGTGCATATATCTATATGATTTGCAAGGGACTGTGGGCAATGCAGTTCATTCACACCAGACACAGCTGCTCACAATAATTAGTTGTGCTTTTCGGTAAAGCCAATAAGATATTTATTTATGGGGTTATTTCTCCCAACACAGATATGCTTGGTAGCACATAAATCAGGTTACTTGCTTGAAAAAAACAAAATGAGGAAAAACAACATTTGAACTTGTCAGGCAATCAAAGCAAAAGAAATAAGACCTGGTTGGCAACAAACTGGTCTTTTCTGTAGGCATTAGCTAATATTCTCTTAGCAATGTATCAAACAACAAACCAAAAGCCACAAAGAAAGAAAAAAAACTGTTCTTTTCAGGTAAACTTCTTATATCTTCCCACATAGATTCAGAAGTGATTCTCTCCTAGCTCACAAACAATTAGGTAAGGCTCAATTGCTAGCAGTTATCCAGCTGAAACCCCTTAGCTGGCTTGCTTTCTACTGCGTGGCTAAAAATCCTACACAGGAGCTTTTCTGAGTAGATTAAAGGACAAGTTTGTATTTCTTTGTGATGGTTGCTGTACTTTATAACAGAAAATCACCAAAGGAGTTTAGACAGAGAGCAGTCCATGTAAACAGATTCTTCATCTGCTATCACCCCCTCTTCTTCAACAAGCATGGGTTCAATATCATGGATTGGCACAGATGAATCTCCCAATGGAGCACTTTCAGGAGAATACTTGTTTCCCTGCTGTCTTTCAAGGTTATAGCTAGGGCATAGATCAGTGTTCATACCTGAGCTTCCATTGCTGTTAGAGTTCCTCTCTATATAGCCTGGCCAGTATGTAGTCCAGTTCTTATGTCCAGCCTTCCAATCCAGATCCCTGGACACTGGATCTCTCTTCACATACCTTCTGGCAGGGGTCTTAGGGTCCCTTCCACGTGCAGCCGTCTCCCTCACAGGTACCGTCTGGAGATTCCTAGCCCTGCAGCACCATTCCTCTGGCTTTCCCCAGTCCAATGGTGTATGCTGGTCCTTGGAATGCCTCCCAGTATACGTACTGCTCCGGACTCTTCTAGACCTCTCAAAAGCTTTTCTTTTCTTTCTTCCAAAGGGTTTCTTTCCCTCTCTGTCCGTCCGGTTTGGCTTCTGCTTCTGATGATCCTCCTGATGATGAAGATGATCAAGCTCAAGCTGCTTCTCTGTAGAATAAACTCTACCTTTATTCTGCTTAGATGAGTGCTCCTCCCTAACACAGCGCAGCTGTGCTGAATCAGGCCCTGCCCTTTGAGATGAGTGCTTAGGGATTACCTCATAGCCCTCCTGATTGAACACACGTTTCCCCACTCCAGCTCCTCTAATGGCTGCTGGAAACCTGGTGCATTCTGGGACTGGTAGTCTTTTATGGGAAAATTCTGTTTTCTTATTTCTACCAGAACTGACAGGTTGCTTGTTCAGAGTCACTTCACCTTTCCCATAGCTCCTTCCTGAGCTATGATAAGCTTCCTTATCACACGTCTTATGAGGCAATAAGATTGACTGCGGGTTCTTTTTTAACACTAAGCTTCCGGTTTTTTTGTTCAGCATAGTTTCCTCAGTCCCTCCTACTCACTCCCGTCACCTAAGTTTGGTGCGCATTTTAGTTTAGTTTTTTTAAATGTGCAAACATTCGGGCACTACTCCTTTGATAATGGAAGAAGGAGCTTGTCCAGTTAAGTCTTTATAGGTTCGCATAACTTTAGATAAGTCTACATTGTTGTGTATGGTGGTTCCAGCAGTTCCCGATTTCGGCTATGTGTGACAGTTCTTTCTTCACCATTGATATTTTTCTTTGTTTACAAGGTTCTTTTTAATACTAAGCCTTCCGGTTTTTTTGATCAGCCCTGTCTCCTTAGCCCCTCCTACTTATTTACGTCACCTAAGTTTGGCGCGCATTTCAGTTCATTTTTTAAATGTGCAAGCATTCGGGCACTACTCCCTTGATATTGGAAGAAGGAGCTTGTTCAGTGAAGTCTTCATAGGTTCGTAGAATTATAGATTAGTTTACATTATTTTGTATGGTGGTTCCAGCAGTTCCCCATTTCGGCTATGTGTTTCAGTTCTTCCATCATCCTTGCTAGTTTCCTTTTTTAAAAATTTGTTCATGCATAGACACGTTTACTACAAGAATAATTGGTTATATGGTCTTAATGTTCATTTACCTTTGTGATGACAAGGTTTTTTGCCACTTATTTTAATAAAAACGAAATATGTTACATTATTTAAATTTGCCCCAAGCATGCACACCCGTTTTTTGATTAATTCCTGTGTAACGCGCTGCCTTTCTGGCGCACCTCTGTTTTTTCTTAACCCCCTTTTTTTAAGTACTCGAGTTCCTTTACAATCTTATAATTACATTTTTCTTGGGTATTCTTTATTTTGTTTACTTCCAGCTATCTCACGGATTGTATAAATGCGTTGTTTTAGAAGCATAGATATGTAAGTAAAAAACGCCGTCATAGTACAGTAAACGTCATCTGATTTTATACTATCTTTTTAATATCATTGCACAGAAGTCTCCTTCACAATTCTGTGGGCGCTGTACTAAGTTTAGAAATGGTGTGAGCACAGACTTATCAATTCATTCAATTCACGAGTTTCTCATGATAGACCAGCTCAGCAGTTCAAGTTTTTTACTGTTTTCCAACTCTGGTGTGTCCCCCGCAGTATTTGTTGGTTTGAGGTTGGTCACCCAATAGCAACATGGGGTCGTCAAATTAGGTGGTTTGTGGTGAGATTGTTTATTCCGTTTTTATAAGCATAGAAACAGTTAAAAATGCTAGTTAGTTTTATCCACCAATTATTTATTCCACAGCTACCTCTTTTAATGCGCCATTCGTTACTGCAGATTTTCTCCAGTTGTACACATGTGAGTAATACACACAAAAGGTGTCTAGTTGACATTCCTAAATTGTTCTTATTCACACTATCTCTCTCTTGTTTTCCCTCCCCCCTCTCCCCCTCCCTTTCCTTTCTCCTTCCTCCCATCTCCCCCCCCTCTGTCTCTCTCTCTCTCTCTCTCTCCCCCTCCTCTTCCCTCTCCCTCTCCTCCCTTCCTCTCCCCCCTTTCCCCCCCTCTCCCCTCCTCCCTTTTTATCCCCTTCCCTCCCTCCCTTCCTCCCCCCCTTCCCCTTCCCCCACTTCTCCCCCCCTTTCCCCCTTCCACCCCCCCTTTCCCTCCCCCTCTCTCTCCCCCCCTCCCCCCTCCCCTCCCCCTCTTCCCCTCCCCCCCTTTCCCCTTCCCTTCTCCTCTCCCCTTCCCTTTCCCCTTTCCCCTTTCCCCCTCCTCCCCTTTTTCCTTTTTTCACTCTCCCCCCTCCCCCCCTCTCCTTTTATCTTTTACACACACGCACGTATATTTTCACATATAAGTTTGGTTTTAATTATGACCTTTTTAAATTATGACCGCTTTAAATATATATACCATGTTTAGCTTGTCAAGTGGTCTGTCATTAGCACAATCTTCAGATTGATCTTGTCCTCCACCCTGCGTCTTGTTTTTGTGTTTTTATACAATTGGTCTTTATTACTGTTCATAATGTACATGTTATTTGTATTTTTATGCACTTCTTTTAAATTTTGACCGTTTTATATTAGTTTTATTCACATGTTTTAATATTTTTTAATATTTTATTAATTTATTGTGATATATTTTTTTTTATAATTCATATCTTTTATACTGTATGTTATTTTATTTAGCTGTGTGCCCCCTGAAGAAGGCTACGGCCGAAACGCTTAGGGGATAATAAAACCTGTTTCACCTACCTACGGCTCTTGCTCTTTGTTGTTCTCCTGCTTTTTCTGCAAGAGCAGCCGCTCCCTCTTGTTTTCTCTTGTGGAGGCTGAGACTGCTGTGACGGCTGAGGCTCAGTAGTCTTTGCTTTCTTCTGTTTGGGTGGTTGCTGACCCTTCTTGACAAATTGACCTGCCGAACGTGCCTGCTGAGCATAGGCAGGATAATATCTTTTCTACTTAGAAAAGAATGGTTTCTTGAAAGCTTTCTTTCTAGCAGGATCAGTAGTGGACTTGGATAATCTATCCAAGGTGGAGTTTTCAGCATCCATCTCATTGGCCTTTTCTTGCCAATCTCTACCAAACAGGTTCTCACAAGTACAAGGGATGTTTCCCAATTTGTCTTGTACCCAGAGCTCCAGATCAGATGCCTGGAGCCAAGCAATTCTACGTGCACCTATGGCAATAGCAGAGGTTCTGCTTATGCACTCAAAGCAGTCAAAGGCTGCACGGTTGGCAAATTTAGAAACATCTTGGGCATGTTTGACCAAAGTGAGAAAATTCTGTCTTCTATCCTCAGGAAGACTAGGACTTAAAGCTTCTAAATCATCTGTGACCTCCTTCAGGAACATTCCCATGTAGAGACTATAGGAAGTGATCCTGGCAGAAAGCATGGAAGCTTGGAAGACCCGACATCCAAAAGCATCCAGGGTTCTGCACTCACGTCCTGGAGGATTAGAGGCATGCCTCTTTGCACTCTTGATCCTTCTCATAGCTGATTCCACTACAATAGAGTGGTGAGGAAGCTGAGTCTTTTGGAAACCAGGACAAGGAGGGACTCGATACATAGTATCCAGTCTGCGAGAATGAGGAGAGGTGGTAAGAGGTGTCTCTCTCACATCCTTAACATGAGATCATATAAAATCTCATGAATGGGCAAGGTAGCTGCCTCCTTAGGAGTTTTGGGATATTGTAGAATTTCCAACTCCTTGGCCCTTGGCTCTGTTTCAGGGGCCACAGTAATGGACAGACCCGAGCCACCTCCCTGATAAAATCCTGGAAGGAAATATCCTCTGGAGGAGACATCGTGTGCTTAGGGGAGGAGGGCTCCTCTGGGAGAAGCATTCCTGCATCGACAGAACTGTCAGAATCCTCAGATTCTTCTGAGGACTCGAAGTACTGTCTGACCGGATGCTCTTGAAGAGCCCGATACCCGTACCGACCGAAGTCGGTACCGGGGGGCATCGGATGACTGGGTAGTACCGGCAAAGCAGACACCGATGCCGATGTCGATGCTATCAGTACCGGTACCGATGCCAGGGCCGGTGCCGGTACCGGCAGAATTGTCTGTCGTGGTTCCGAGGGCATCGATGCCGCAAGGAGAGCCACCAGACTGCGCTCAATAGCCAGGAATCTCTGGTCTATCGACACTGCCGATGCCTGGATGTCAGTACCGGAGAAGACCGCCAGTACCCCAGACCATGGCACCAGTAGTTCTGCCGAGGTCGAGGCCTCGAGAACATCCTGGAGCCCCGATAATGCTTTGGAAGCCAAAGCCTCCCGCCGGGGCAATTTTGCCGGTGCAGAATCCTCAAGGGCAACGCCAGAGGCATCTCGATGCTTAGAAGGAGATCTACCCTTTGAGGACCGGCTGGATTTATGTTTAGTTACCTGAGATCCACGGGAGGAAGAGGAAGCCCTGGAAGACGTCGATGCCACCGAAGCTGCATCAGAGGGAAACAGGGTACTGAGCTTAGCAGCTCGGTTCTGCCGACATTTTTTAGACATCATGGCGCAGGACATACAATCCGTGATGGAGTGGTCAGGACCTAAACATTTTAGACACCATTCATGGGTGTCGGTGACGGAAATGGTACCACCACACTTGGTGCACTTTTTGAAACCTGAAGCAGGTTTCTCCATTGTAAGAAAAGGTTTTTGGGCCTAAGGCCCAAAAAGGCGCGTGCACCTGAAGAAAATAGGAAAAAATGTAGAATATATATATAATATATTTTTTAAAGACAGAAAATAAGAAGAAAAAACCGGCGGTACTGGTAAAGCGTCGAGGAAGGCAGATGTGACTACAAAAAAGAAAGAAATAAAGAAGAATTCTTCTGCGGTGACAGGAACAATGACCTGCTGGCTCCGCGGAGAAAGAAGAACTGGAGAGAGGCAGTTGGGAAAGGCGGGAAGGCAGCACGCAAGCGCTGTGGGATGCTCCCAAAAGCTTTCTAATTGGACGCTGGGGGGCATTCCCGCGCAGGCTCCATCTGTACCGACGATACCCATATGCCCTGTTTGTTCCTGGAGATCTCTTCCCACCCCTGAGCCAGATCGCCTTGGCATCACTCCTCAGGTTCATTTTCCTTGTTATTTTTTTCTTAAGGTGTCCCTAGACTGGCACTTCGCGCCCTTTTTAGCCAGTAGGCCTTGGACCCTCACCCGGTTCAAGGACCCATTTTATTTTCCCGATGGTCTCCAGTGGCTTCAAGAAATGTCATCTTTGCAGTAAGATGATGTCCCTCACCAATCCACATGACTGCTGCCTCTGTTGCCTCGGGCTGGACCACGACAGCTCAGGCTGCAACCTTTGCAAGTCCATGTCCGCAAAGGCCATCAACAGCCACCACCTACAGCAGGAAAAGATATTCCATAGATCTGACTCTGCGCCATAGTCCCTGGTAACGCCAGTCTCTAGGACCCCCTCCGGTACTTCTATGCCCCGCGATGACTGGGCTGCCTCGGAGTCCCATGGCCACAGCTTCTCTGAGAGGAACTCCCTGGAGGTGGAATGCAAGAAGAGCTTGAAGACCATCTTGGAGGACGGGTCTGGAAAAGTGGGTAAATCCCACACCAGGCCCCGCAGTCCCTGGCGTGATTCCGAGGGATCGGAGCTGGAGTGGCTCACTAGCTGCCTCGGAAGGAGTGATCAGCATCAAGAGACCAGCTTGGACCCCCAAGGCCATCCTGCTCGAGGACTCCCCCCTCGACAGAACCAATGCCGGGCCCGATGCCATCAATGCCGCGTCGAAGGCTGCGGAGCCATCTTGCATGGAGACCAGAATGGCAGCTTTGGAGCACAGTATCACTGCCCTCCTGGCACAGCAGCAGGCGCTGATGTCCAGTTCCTCTGGTTCATCCGCTCTGACGACCGGACTCTTGATTTTGAGGACTTCCCTGGTTGTTGAGTCGATCCTCTTGTGCCACCCTCCTTGAGAGACCCATCGGACGAGGTCCCTGTCCCGTTCCTCGGGACACTGGTCTTTTCCGGTGAGTGCATGCGGCTTGGACCGCAGGTCCCCCCAGGGTCGCGGACCTTTGGCTTGTGACCTGACTAAGGGAGCCGTGTAGCCTTGGATTCTTCCTCTGACTTCAAGTCACACTGGAAGACAGAGGACGAGGAGTCCCCGGACACCCAGCGACACTGTGATGTGCTTTCGGACCCGTCTCCACTGGTGTCCTGGTGCCATTCCCTGCCCAAGGACGTTTGCCTTCCTTGACTTTGTGCAGGATATGGCAAAGGCACTCCCATTTGAGACTGAGGTGGAGGAGGACCCCTGCAAGGAGGAACTTGAGATCCTTTAGTATGAGGCCCAACCGAAGGAGTCCCTCACAGTACCCACCCCCGATCCTCGAGTGCCTCCTCCGTATGTGGAAAATACCGGTGTCTGTGCCCATTGTGAGCAGACTGCTGAAGCATGGGGTT
Organism: Ichthyophis bannanicus; assembly: GCA_033557465.1. NCBI lineage: Eukaryota > Metazoa > Chordata > Amphibia > Gymnophiona > Ichthyophiidae > Ichthyophis > Ichthyophis bannanicus. The sequence goes on from CM066034.1 coordinate 856,117,449, forward strand.
CCAAAAAACCTATCTCCCTCACAATTCTATGGTTGTCGAGTTGGCCATGCGGCGACTCAAGCCAAAAGACTCATTGATCGGTACCTCTGTGTAGGGAAGCCCAGACCTTGGACGCCCTCAGCTGAAAATGCTACAAGGACTCGATACTGGTTTGCCGAGTCTAATCCTACCAATTGTACATCGGCATGTACCTAAAGGAGCTGGTGAAGGCGCTCACTGGTTTCTTTGCAGGCCTCGATGGGGAACCTCTTGTCTCTGGCCTCAGCTAGAAATTCCTGTCTCGAGCAGCATACAATGGCTTCGAATCTTCAGCCAAAGTGGCCGCTGCGGGCATTAGGGCCTGCCACCAGGCATAGCTGCAGTCTGACCTTGAGCTGTGGGTCCGGGATAAACTCAGTGATGTCCTTTGCACCGGAGAGAACCTCTTCAGAAAACCCATGTCGGATAAGGCTGCTAAGATAGACTGAGTTCCTGACCAGACACTCTAAGAAGACCTCTGTGCACCCCCGTAAGAAGGCCCCAGGGAAGAAGCCTTTCTTCCTGAGAAAGAAGAGGGTGTTTGGTAATGCCCCACAGTATCGGGTCTTCTCTGCCCCATAGCAGGGACAACAGTCTAGGGGGCAAGGGCACGGCCCCCGCAGCCTAAGACCCAGGCACTGGCCCTGGCCGAGCCTGGAGGGAGTTTTTGACTCCTTGGGTATGGCTTCGTCTCCCCCAGGAGGCCCTCTGCAGCTCACAGGGGGGCATCTGATCCTGATTGCTCACAGGTGGTCCTCTATCACCACCGATTCCTGGGTGCTGCAAGTAGTCAAGGAGGGATACCTCCTCCACCTGCAACAGACACCACTCCCGTTCTTTCCAGGAGAACTTGTAAGGCCTCTACTTCACCAGACTCTGCTCCTTACCGAGCTTGCAGGCCTCCTCACAGACAAGGCAGTGGAGCCAGGGCACAAACATCTCTAGGGCAAAGGCTTCTACTCCAAATATTTCCTCGTTCCCAAGCGAACAGGGGGCCTCAGGCCCATCCTGGACCTACAAGACCTGAATAAATTTCTGGTGAGGGAGAAATTCAAGATGCTTTCCCTTGGAACACTGCTGCCGTACCTCCAGCAGGGAGACTGGCTATGCTCCTTAGACCTGAAGGATGTTTTGTTTCCAAGGGGCCTTAGTCTTTCCCTACCTGGACGACTAGCTCATAAGTGAAGGTGCAGCTGCAGAGGTGCACCACGCCACCAAGTGCACCATCCTTGTCCTGCAGCGTCTGAGGTTTGTCATCAACTACGTCAAGTCCCACCTCTCTCTGGCACAGTGCCTGGAGTTCATAGGGGTTCAGCTGGACACCCTGCAGGCCAAGGCTTTCCTCCCTCCAGAGAGGACAGAGCGCCTCAGGATGCTAGCTGCAGCAATGCAACACCGCCTGTCGGTGCCCACATGTCTTCTCCTTCGCCTGCTGGGCCACATGGCCTCCATTGTCCTTGTGACCCCCATGTTCCCGTCTGCATATGAGGGTTTCTCAGTGGTGCCTCTGCTCCCAGTGGGCACAAGCCATGGCAGGCTTCGAGACCAGGGTAAAAGTGACCCACCAACTGGTGGACTTCCTCGACTGGTGGCAGATCCCCACCACCTTCAGGCCGGGATGCCCTTCCAGGCACCCACCTCCCAGAGGGTCCTTTGGACACCTCCCTGCGAGGACCTCCGCACCCAAGGCATGTGGAGTGGAGGAGTGGCCTAGTGGTTGGGGCAAGGTACTTCGGGCCGGAAGGTCGGGGGTTCAAATCCCACTGGAGGACAGCAACCTTGGGCCGGAAGGACTGGGGTTTCTAGTCCCACAGGTGCTCCTTGTGGTCTTGGGCAAGCCACTTAACCCTCCATAGCCCATGTTCCCTGTAAAATAGTTCTCTGTGTGCTGTGCTTTCCTGTCTAATCAATGTGTTTATACCTCAAAAAATTTCCTGTCATGATTTGACAATTTCCAATCTGTAATCAAAACCGCTGCTGATCACTGGAAGTAGCGGTATACAAATGTATACTAAATAAATAAATAAAAATAAAATGTGGTCCCAGATGGAATGCCAGTTGCAGATCAACCTCCTGGAGCTCCAGGCAATATTTGGGCCCTCCGACCTTTCTCTACCAGTTACAGCACTAGTTGGTGCTGGTCCACATGGACAACCAAGTTGCAATTTTCTATGTCAACAAACAAGGTGGCATGGGGTCATACTCCCTCTGCCAGGAGGCGGTAGCCCTCTCCTCGTATGTGACACGCAACAGGATGCTCCTGCAGGCGTTCTATCTTCTGAGTCTGGACAGTGCCCTTGTGGACAGGCTGAGCAGAGTCCTCCAGCTGCACGAGTGGTGCCTGGACCCAGAGTGGCCTCCTGGCTTTTCTGACTCTGGGGTGTCCTCCTAAATGGACCTGTTTGCCAACCTGGACAACACGCAGTTGCCCTGCTTCCGCCAGCTACATCCGTCCCAGATGGCGGCAGATGCATTCCTCATCCCATGGATGGAAGGCCTCCTTTACGACTTCTCGCTGACACTTCTGGTCGCCAAGACCCTCTTAAAGGTCCAACGTGACAGGGCATCACTGATTTTTGTTGCCGCCGCCCCCCCCCCCCCCGGTGGCCCAGGCTGCCTTGGTTCCCACTGCTTCTCTGACTGTTGGTGGTGCCTTAGATTGCCCTGGGCTGCACTCCAGGACTACTTTCACAGGAGGAGGGCTCTCTCCTGCACCCCAAACTGGGGTCCCTGTCGCTCATGGCTTGGCTGCTGAAAGGTTAGCTCTAGCTCCCTTCAACCTCCCACATGACGTGGAGGAAGTCTTTCTGGCCTCCTGCAAGGCCACCACGAAAAGAATGTGTGTCTTCAAATGACATAGATTTTCGGTGTGATGTGCTGAGAGGCAGGCAAACCCGTTCTCCTGCTCGGTCCAGCTGGTACTGCAGTACCTACTCCACCTGTCCCAGGTGGGACTGAAGTCCAACTCAGAGTGCACCTGAGTGCTATTGCGGCGCATCACCATGCTGTCGAGGGCAAGTCCCTCTCGGCTCAGTCCCTTATTTCTCGTTTTTCTTCAGGGCCTTATTTATTTATTTATTGTTTTTCTATACCGCACTATTCGGCATCAGCGCGGTTTACAAGGAACAGGTTTGTACAATGTAGAACGCTCAGACATTGAACTTACATATAACAGGGAATTTAAACATGGATAACATGTTAACTTTATACACTGTGTACAAAAAGGGTTTTTGATACAAGCCTTATAAGGGATGAATAAACGAAGTGAAAAGTTATCATTGGAGATTGGTTAGGCGGCATGGTTTGAGAGACTGTTGGTTCGTGTGATGATGCCTAGGTGATGTTGTCGGAGTTATGGAAGTGTTGAAGAAATAGATGATGTTTGAGGGCTTTTCTGAACTGGGGGAGATTGTTTATGGCCCGGATTTCTGCTGGGAGAGAGTTCCAGCAGGAGGGGGCAAACAGGGCAAAGGCACGCTTTCTCGTAGATATGTTGCATTTTGTGATGGCTTTTGGTAGGAGGATGGTATTGCAGGACATGGCCCTTCTTAATCTGTTGTCTGGGGTGGGTTGTATCAGGTCTGACAATGAGGTTGAGGTGATTCTGTTAGCTGCTTTATACGTCATGGTTAGGACCTTAAATGTGATCCTGTACTGCACGGGGAGCCAGTGTAGGCTCTTCAGAATAGGGGTGATATGGTCCCTTCTAGATGATCCATAGAGGGTCCTTGCTGCGGTGTTCATCGCTAGCTGCAAGGGATTTGTCGAGCTCTTTGGGAGGCCAAGTAGGATGGAGTTAGCGTAGTCGAAGTGGGGCATTATTATGGCCTGGAAGACTGTTCGGAAGTCATTTGGTTCTAGTGTGTTTTTCATGAGGCGTAGTGTCCGTATTTTATGGTAGATTGTCCTGACAGTATTGTCTATATGGGCATGCATGTCCAGGCGCTGGTCCAGTGTTACGCCTAAGTATCTGATCGTTGTCTTGGAGATGAGTTCTGCATTGCTCATCTTGATTGATGAGGGGGGGGGGGTGAATGACTGGTCTCTTCCGATGAATAGGACTTCTGTCTTTTTTAGATTTATTCTGAGCATTTGGTTGTGTAGCCATTCTGTGACAGCGTTGAAACAGGATGAGAGTTGATCTAGATTTGGATGGTCTGTGTCAATAGGACATCGTCAGCATAAACTAGACAGTTAATGTTGAAAGACCGGATAAGGCTGCAGATGGGTTGCATGTAGATATTGAACAGAAGTGCCGAAAGTGATGAACCTTGCGGGACACCTTTTTCTTGCGGGAAAGGGTCTGATAATGAGGAGCCAGAGCGGACATGTTGCCATCTGTTACTCAGGTATGAGGCGCACCATGCTAGGGCGTTGCCATGGATGCCCTTCTCAGCAAGGCGGGATAGGAGAATCTTGTGGTCCACCGAGTCAAATGCGACTGCGATGTCCAGAAAGATGTCTGATGTTATCGAGCCCGATGGTAAGGGTGTTGAATAATGTAGTCAGTAGGGTATCGACTCCATGTGACTCTCTGAATCCGTGCTGGCAGTAATCAAGGGGAGCATTGTTTTCGATGTGATGGGTCAGTTGTTGTTGGACTATTTTTTCCATGATTTTAGCTAGGAGCGGGATGCTCGATATAGGCCTATAGGAATCCATCTTCGTGGGGTCAAGCTTTTTGTTCTTCAGTAGCGGTCTTATTGAGGTTTGTTTAAGGTTCTGTGGGAATATCCCGGATGTGAAGGATGTTCCTATTAGTTTGGAGAGGAAAGGGCTTGGGTCCGATTTTAGCGCTTTTATCCAGTGTGCCGGGCACGGGTCACTTGGTGCTGTGGTGGTGTTTATGCATGTGATGGTATTTTGGATCCCCAAAGCCTCTCGTCTGCCCACCAACGGCGGAGTGGGTTCTCAGTGTGGTGCTCTCACAGCTCACTAAGCTGCCGTTTGAGCCCCTGGCTACTTGCCACCTGCGGTACCTCTCCTAGAAGGTTGTCTTTCTCATGGCACTCACGTCTGCTCGCAGGGTCAGTGAGCTGCAGACTCTGATGGCAGAGATGCCCACCAGGAGGTTCTACAAGAACAAGGTGGTGCTCCACACACACCCCAAGTTTCTGCCAAAGGTAGTGTCCCCCATCCATCTCAATCACGAGGTGGTGCTCTCCCCCTTTTTTAACGAGGCCTCACGCTGGCAAGATGGAGACCATTCTCCATATTCTGGATTGTAAGAGGGCCCTGTCCTTCTACCTGCAAGGGACTCGGGGCCACCTCAGAGCGCCTCAGCTCTTTATCTTTTATGATCCCAGTCGACTGGGGTTTCCAGTAACCAAGCAAACTCTGTCCATTTGGGTGGCGGACTGCATTGCCCTCACCTACGAACAGGCTGGGATCTCGCTAGACCACAGGATCATGGAGCAAAGTAGCAAAGTTGCGTTCAGTACCTGTGATGGAAATCTGCCGGGCCGCCACCTGGTCTTCAGTCCATACGTTTGCAGCTCACTGCTGCCTGGAGAGGGAATCCCAAAAGGACAGCGCTTTCGGCCAGGCCGTAGTCCGTAATCTCTTTGGGGTACAGGCAATTCCTACCCTCTGACCCTTCCGTGTTAAGGCTGCCGGAGTGCTGGTTCTCTGCTAGACACTTGGGTCTTGCGAGAGTCTCTCAGTTGGGACTCAATTGCTGCAGCTCATGGTTCACCTGTGGCGTTTTGTACAGATGCTCGGTAGCCTGTAGCTGAGGAGTCCATATGTGAGGACTGGCTTCCTGCTTGTTCCCGGAGAAAATGTACTTACTCACCTGTAACAGGTGTTCTCCGGGGACAGCAGGAATCGGTGCTCACAACCCTCCCTCCTCCCCTTGGAGCTGCTTCTTTACTGTATTTTATTTTTGCTGTCTTAGCTATGTCATTAAACTGAGGCAAGTTGGCACCCTTGGGTGGGAAGGGGACGATGCATGTGGGCTCTGTTGGTGTCGACTTCACCCATATGTGAGGACTGATTCCTGCTATCCTGGAGAACACCTGTTACAGGTGAGTAACTACACTTTCGTAGAGTTCTGCTAGACCAGTCCAAGACCTTCCCAGGGATTGACTACTTCTACAGGATAGGAAGACCTGCTGCTTTTTTCTGCACTTCTAGTATCTGTGTTTGATTCAGAGTCAGGTATGGTGAAAGAACCAAAAGGTTTGGATACAGTTGTTGTTAATATTCTCTCCGAGTTTCCACGTTTTTCAGTGTTGCTTGCTGCTTGGGATGTAACACACACACACACACACTTCCTCAAATATAGCTCTGCATACCATTTTAAAGAAAATTCAGTGTTTAATTGTCACAGATTAGTTGCGTTTTTGCCTTTTTGCAGTATATTTTGTGTCAAAATATTATAGTACCAAATGATATTTGTGTGCACAAATGAGTCATAGCCCAGTGGATCTTCCCCAGTACCATCTTGGATATTTTGTTGTTCCCTAATAACTTAAAATCATTTTATCATGCAGTCTCTCACTTGGTTTCTTTCCATCCTCAGCAAGTCAGCAGAATTTAAAATCAATTTTTGAATGTTAACTTTAAATGAATTAGATTTCTTATGGTAAGCATTGCAACTTATATTGGAGAAATCAGTGTTGTAAAGTTGTAGTACTAACTAGATTCCTCAAAGTATAGTATTCAGTTGCTGTAATAAAGCTGTATTGATTTATCATTGGGTCTTGTGCCTAGGCATTCATTCTCTGTTCTAATATATTTGCTTTTTATTTGTAACACCTCTTCCATACCAGACCTGAAAAAGGGGGGTACATAGAGAACCTGCTGTACCTTCCTGCAAACCATAGAGCTGCTGAGGTTTCCTTATCGGTCCTAAAGTTCAGTCCTCCACCACTGGGTAGTGCACCTCCTCCTGCAACATGGAGACTGGACAAGTCAAACTTGTGACATCACCGGGTATATCCTGCTGGTCTTCTCCCATGATCCCCCAGTGTGTCCAGTCTCCATGCAGCATGAGGACGTAGTGAGCCTAGGTGCTGGGCTCACTTGAGAAGCAGTTTAGGAGCAGTTAGTCAGGATTTGATTTACCTTGCATTTCTTTTGCCCTTCTTTAGGTGTAATCCTGTAAATTGAATTCATTTTCATTTTCATTTAATTTCATTTACTTTTACTTTATTTATTTTCACCTAGTCTGCCTTAGTGTAAAGGGGGGTTCTGTCCCTTTTCAAAGTTCACGCTGCCAGCTAGCCTCTCTGCTTGGGATTCTTCGGTCTCTGTGCCCGGTGATGATCTCTCCCCCAGGACTGTACGGGGGAGAGCTCTGTGGAACACCTGCATTTTGGCAGTGTCCATGCGGCAGATTCCCATCGCGGCGGGAGCCTCAGGCCGTTCGAGGTTCTTTAGCCGGTGGGCCGGGGCTCGCAGCGTCTGCTACTTCTGGTGGCGCGAGGCAGCAGCGTGTCTGGACAGCTCTTCACCCCGCAGCTACAGCGGGGTAACTGCTGCATCCCGACGCCACAAGGGAGTCTCTCGAGTCCGCATGGAGGGGCTCTGAGCTCTTGCTGCCTTTGTGGTGTTTGGCGCCAAACGGGCCTGCTTCGGATTGGCGCCATTTTCTCGGCAGGGCTGAGGCCTCGTGGCGGAGAGCGGAGCAGCCCTGCGTTTGAGCAGATGACGCTGTTCCACGCGGCTACACCCAGATAAGGACTTCCTTTTGCTGTTACTTTTAATTTTAATTCTAATTTTAATTTCCTTTTAATTTTAATTTCCTTTTAATTTCATGATAGTTTATAGTTCTTTGAATGCAATGTGATTGGTTTGGGTTTTACTTCTTGGGGGGTGCCTTTACCTTTGTCTGCATTCTGGCAGTTAGCGACGTCTGTCAGCAGCAGGTTTCCGTGCTAGGATTTGGCCATTCAGGGTCATCGGTGGCACAACCACCTACAAATTGAGCCCTTTCTGAAATTGTCATTTACATAAGGATGCTATTTCCATGTTTATACGCTTGGAAATTGTGCAGACAGCCTCTAAATGTCGTTATGCCATCTGCAAATTTGATCGCCATGGTTGCTGATCTCTTTTCCAGATCATTTCAGTGCAGTAGATGTTACCAGATGCCAGTTCCAGTGCAGATCCCGAGACATTCCACTATTTACGGGTCTCCTGTGAGAAAACTGGCCATTTAGTCCTATTGTGTTCCTGTTTTTGATCCATTTCCCATTCTATAATAGCACATCATCTCCTTCCTCAGGAGAAGTTCATAAGGGGCTTTGTCAGGTACCTTCTAAAACATCCAGATGCATATCATTTGGCTTACTCACATGTTTATTAACCCTTTGAAAAGACAGCTTGGTGCTGCTTTTCAGAACAAGTTCTATCATTTAACTGGCACTGAACTCAGATTCATTGGTCTGTAGTTTCCAAGATCGCCTTTGAAGCTCTTTAAAAAAAAAAAAAAACCAATTAGTGTTACATTAGTAACTCTTCAATCTTTAGAGATCATTAATACTAATGTTATGATTGAGCCTGGCTGATATTATGAATGATCACTATTAGACAAAAATTAGCTAGGTTAAGACACTTTGATTTGGTTTTCTGCACTATGTTATCAGAGCGCAGCTTGCCCATTTGGCGGGAACACTGCCCATCTGGGCCATCTGGGGAAAGGCCCCTGCTGGGGATCGTGAGAAGTGTTGCTGGATGGCACAGTCCGGGGCTTAGTGTTCCAGGGTCCTGGAAGGGTTGATAGCGGCAGTCAGGCCTCCCTGTCTTTGCTATGACGGTCACCTAGGTTCAAGCGTCCTGTGTTTTGGGTGACAGGAGTGGGATACCTGGACATGTGGTGCTGGATGTTGGATAGGCTCATACTTCTTAGGTGCACTCTCCTTGAGTGCGTCTGCATGTCCGTGTTCCGTCTGTGATCTCATGCTCAGGTGATTGTTGCAGCAATGACAGAGATCGCTTGGGATATCGTGAGCGGGGTTGTCATGGTGTTGCATGGGGTTGCCAATGCAAGACGGGGCCATCCTGAGGAGTTTGGGCCTCAGTCATCAGCTTTCCCTTCGATGGCCCGGCTGTCCAGGAGGCACCCCTCCAGATCCGCCGGTCCAGTTCTTCTCTGCCTCTTCTCAATGTGGGCAGGGGGGCTGGCAGATCTGGAAATTCACGTCCACTGCACGTTCTACTGTTTTACCTCTGTCTTGGGGTTCTGAGGTCATATACTCCCAATCATTTGTTTGGTGGGGTGCTGCTGTCTGTTGTGCAAGACAAGGTGGTCAACAGTCGGAGGCTGTCGTCTATTCCCCTTACCCCTGAAGGTGCTCACAATTTAAGTTTTTTGTACCTGCGGAGGTGTATGTTGTTAAAGGCTAGCAGGCGCACCTGTGGGACCAGAATCCTCGGTTCTTCCGACCTTCCGTTGAGGTGCGCGTGTGGGGTTTACTCCCTTGGTCGGCTAGCAACTTGCTTCACCCATTGGGCCTTCCCTTTCCTCAAGGCATCGTTGCGTCCCACTTCTTCGTGGGGGCTCGCCGCAGGGCCTGGAGTTATGCTCAGCCGTTTCCAGCCAGGGCTGAGTCCTTGGGGCGAGGCTCCGATCCTAACGATACAGGGAGTGCTGGGATCCGTTCAACCAGGTTCCTTCGGGCCCAGCGTACGTCGTCTTTTGCTGGCCGGTTTAGGTCTTCGGGTCGTGGCGGTGCTCCGAGAAGACCAGTAGGCTGCACAGTGCTTGTCTTGGAGCAAGCGCGGGATATCTGTAGGTTCATATTCAAAGCCGTCCGGTTACATGTCCCTCCATTGTGGAATGCTGTACTAGTAGGCATACTTCATATGCTGGGCTTACAAGTTGGCTTCCGTGCTGCTCGGCATCAGCCAAGGTGACTGCCGGTTTAGGCTGTGGAGTCAGCCTGGAGGAGGGGCCTTGCGTTCTCTGGACAATGCCCTGTTCGGTTGTGTGCCTTGTGGCCCTTATGGTGTTGTAAAATGTAAAAAAAAAAAAAAAAAAGAATAATCAAACAGGAAAGCCTTCCTAATTGTCCCCACTTCTTTTTTATAAGGTTCTGTCCCTTTCTTCCGGGAGCTTGGCCGGAGCATGGTTAGACTCAGCTACATTTTGGGGATCCTTTAGGTACAAGGCGTTTTAGTGTACGCAGCACGCCCAGTGTTCCATCATCTGACTGGAACGGTACGCGGTATGTCAGCCGTGGCAGGCGTTCACGGACACGGTAGCGGATCGAGCGCTGTAGGTGCTGTCTGAGATCTCCGGGATGGTGGCCTATTTCGATCGGCAGGGTGGAGTCGGTCGGGTGGTCAGGGTGGCCCGAGCGAAGGGACAGCGTGCGCGGTTGAAGCCTTGGCGGTCTGCGTTTCGGTGGGGACACTGTGGTGGCGAATGTCCTTTGCGGGGTCCGAGTGTTTGCCGGAGGAGTGAGATTGCATCAGGCGGTGTGCGCGCCGCGTGTGCTCAGATGCGGTCAGCCCATATTGGACCTCATGGCGACCTGTCAGTCTGCGGCGACGGGTCGATGTTTAGCAGAGGACATATGAGGCTACTGGATAGCGTCAACGCATTGGTACGGGGCCGTGGCCCGGTCCATTCTATGCCTTTCAGAGGTCATAGTGAAAATGGCCGACTGGGTCTGGTTGCTAAGATATGTGCTCTTCATTAGTCAGTGGGGACCATTACCAGTGTATTCTGCAACATTTGCGTGAGCTTGCATAATCTTTACTTGCAACCAATCGAAATAACTGTCCAAAACCAGTTGATGCAGTCACTACTTAAATTTGCCTTGCTTGACAGTAAAAAAAAAAAAAAAAAAAAAGACATATTTAGGTCACTCACAGCATATTTGGTGATTCCTCGTCCTGGTGTTAATCATGCAGATAATTTCTGCTCTAGTTGTGGTGATGTGACTTTTACATCACAAAAATGGCATATGACTGTGGCGGGTTCAGAAAGCCTACAATTTATATTTTGGCTGCAGAATAAAAGATCAGGATAAAAGCTAGGCGCCACACATATGCTGCAATACATGTGTAGCAGATCTCAGGCTGTGGATGGATGGGAAAAGACCATCAAAGTCTTTTGCGGTTCCAATGATCTGGAGAGGGCCCATGGATCACGTCGGCGATTGCTACTTCTGCATGGTTCCTCCAATTCCGGAGGGCATATCCAGGTGATGTAAGCGGTTGGCCTACTGGCATTGCGTCATGGGCGTGGCTACCAGAGTCTCCTTTCTTTTTTGTCACACCATGTAAGACTCCACATCTTCTGAAACAACGCTGGACTCTGGGGCACTTGACACCCTCTTATATGCCCTTGGTGGATCACGCTTGGTTTATTGCAACTCATTGCTTAGCTGCATTCCACATTCTCAATTAAAAAGACGCCAACTGGTTCAGGACATAGCTGTAGAGCTACTTTGTGTTGCAAAGAATAAAGCCCTTAAGAGGTGTGACAAACAGGGTGTTTGACGCTGGTGGTTTTTCCATTTCCCTCATTTTGCTTCCCACCTCTGTCTGGATGGACCTCGGTTCCGTTCTCCCTCGTGGAATCCGGCTGTGCCTGTCTAGTTGTCGGTTTGGGACTTACGCAAGAACACTTTGCTTGTAACCTGCGTTCCTTGGACTTTAGGTGAGGTTCCGTCGCTTTCTGGGAGGTCTCTTCGCTGCCTGTCCCTCCGTGGAGGCGGGTTCTGCGGGAGAGCAGCGGTTGCTAACACGTGACACCCTGGTGGGGTCGAGAGCCAAGGGGGAGCTCAAGCGGATTTTTCAGGCGGAGCTCCGGTAGCCTTCTCAGTAGGTCTGTTTCTAGGGCGTTCAGTGTGTTTGCGATGGCGAGTTTGTCTTTCTGAAGCACTAGCGCTGCTTGGGGCAGAGTTCTGTGCTGTTTTCACCAGTGAAGAGGATCCAACTGGGCTCTCGGTCGTGTCTTCCTGGTTGGCTTACCGCCTGTTGACGTGAGGAGCGGGCTGGGGTCGGTGCCTGCTCTGTTCGTTTAGGGGCCGAGCCGACTGGATAGGTCCTTCCCAATGATTACTGCTCTGGTACATCCCAGTGGTGGAGGACTGAACTGTAGGACCGATAAGGAAATGGAAATTACACTTACCTGGTAATTGATGTTCCTTGAGGGAGTACAGTTCAGTCCTCATTCCCGCCCGGGGATGGATGTTTCAGACGCGAGGCGTCAGTTCCGAGTATGCTTTCGGATCCTAGAGTCGGCAACGGGCTCTGATTGACAGGTAATCGCGAGAGCAACCTTTTCTGCCTATACTCTTCCTTAGTTCTCCTTCCTTCTAGCTCTCTGTCTTCCGCTGTTTGGTGCGCAGGGGGACAGGGGCACGGAGGAGGGTGTTTTCGGCCTTTCTTTTTGGGGCCCTGTGATTTTAAAGTTGAAATTTGAGCATAGCTTTGTATTTAGTACTTTAACTGGTTGTTTGTTTGCTCCTTTGAGTCTGCTTTGACAGTAGGTCACTGGGGGATCATGGGAGAAGACCAGCAGGATATACCCGGTGATGTCACAAGTTTGACTTGTCCAGTCTCCATGTTGCAGGAGGAGGTGCACTACCCAGTGGAGGAGGTGCACTACCCAGTGGTGGAGGACTGAACTGTACTCCCTCAAGGAACATCAATTACCAGGTAAGTGTAATTTCCATTTCGTTTTGCAAGGGGGAAGTTTTGTTTCTGATCCTCTTCAGGTATAAAAATACAGACATATGCGCAGCCGTTTGTGGTGTCCCTAAGAGAAAATATTCTACTGAGGTATTTGTTGAATACTGATTAGTCAATAGAAAACACGTTTCCCTTGAAGAGTATTTATAAATATAAACAGTCAACAGAACTGTCTGCAATCCTGCAAGGGCTTCCTCTGACTTCAAAGGCCTTCATTGCTTTAGGATTCCTTGCTTTCTTGCCTGATTGAGGCTTGTGAATTCTATCCTGATTCTTGCCTAAGATACGCATGGCAGGTTTACCTTAAAAAAGGTTCAGACCCTTTTCACTCATGTGGCTGTTCCCAAGGTTCCCTCTGTCACTTTCTTAGGTGCAGAATGCCTAGGAGAACAGAATGTCTTCAGCTACAGATGCAGACACTCTGAAGCTTGTCCTGCTGAATATTTCACAACTTCCAGCAGATTAGTGAGCAAGGTCAGCTGGAGGAAAGAGTGTAGAAGGTACTCCCTCTCACTAGGAACATACAGAGATCCCTGCTTTAGAGCTCCTTGCTGCTGCTTCAATTTTTCTCTGAATGTCTAGGAACTTCAATTTTGATCCCTAGATCCCACCACCAGAGAGCACCCAGAATTTTTGCTCTCTGTTAAATTCATTCCTCTAAGCCTTCAGGTACCATTTCTGACCTCATAGCTGAATGTACCTGCGTCCATCCCTCACCAGCAACAGAACCTCGGTTCTTGGGATCAGATCTCTTCACTCAAAGTATTGAGAAGGAAGCAGCAATAATTAATGAAACAATTCATACACACACAATTGTTTACACACAGCACCAAAGCGCTTTCAGAGAGAGACAGCAGCAAAGTCTGCAATTTCTCTTTAATCTCTGCCTACTTGGCCACCTTTTTTATTGGTTCAAAGAGCCATCTCACGGTATAATTTCCACTTTATTACTCTACGTCAGGCATTACATTACATCTTTTTCTCATGCATATTCATAATATGCATCTCCATATCATAGGTCAGATCTTATTTGTCTCCGTCCTGATGACCTATACTTGCATGTATTTCCAGATATAACTTCTTATTTTTTAACAGGTTTTATATACCGCCTTATCATTAATTCAAGGCGGTTCACATGAAACAAACATAGCAATAAGCTTTTACATAGAACAGGGAGTTAGAACCTGGAGGCATATAAGGGGTAGTTGATACAATTAACAGTGGATAACTATGTTCAGTAGCATTGTGACTATGTTCAATAACATTGTTGCAGATTGAGGTGATATAGCTACATTTAGCAGTTATCCATTATATACATTTGTATTATCGCTCTGTGGCATTTGTTATACTAGGTGGGACCGTAGTATTCGAGGAATAGATAGGTCTTGATGTTTCTTCTGAAGTCAAGTAGGTCTTTGATTGCCCGTATTGAGGCAGGCAGGTGATTTCACAGCTGGAGAACATACAGAGAGAAGGCTGTAGTGCAAGTGGATTGCTTTGATGATCTGTAGCTTGTAGGAGTTTCAATGAAGTATTAATGAACAAACAAACCTTTTTCATAGTAACTTAGTAAATGACGGCAGATAAAGACCAGTATGGTCCATCTACTCTGCCCAGTACAATGTCAAGAGTAGGTACGCCTGCTGCTCTGTGCAGGCCCCCCCTTCCCCATGTCTTTGTTTAGGGGTGATCCCACCACTCCTTGTAGTACACCCCTATTTGTTAAGTAATTAGATGGTTCAAATTATTTTGATATGTTCTTGTTGCTGTAAAGGGATCCACTGTGTCTGTCCCATGCCCTTTTGAACTTCGTCACCGTATTTACCCCCACCACTTCCATCGGGAGCGCATTCCAAGCATCCACCACCCTTTCAGTGGAAAAGTATTTCCTGACATTGCCTTTCAATTTACCACCTTGTAGCTTCATGTTATGCCCTCTAGTTTTGCAGCTTCTCCATCTTTGGAAGAGGTTTGTTTGTTCATTATTTCTCTTTAAGTATTTAAAGTCTGAATCATATCTCCCCTGTCCCTCCTCTCCTCCATAGTGTACATAGTGTACATATTTAGGCCTTCAAGTCTCTTCTCATAAGGCTTCTGACGCAGGCTCCAAATCATTTTGGTCGCCTTCCTCTGAACAGTTTCCAGTCTTTTTACATCCCTTTGCAAGATATGGTCTCCAAAACTGAACACAGTATTCCAAGTGAGGCCTCACCAGTGACTTGTACAGTGGCATAAGTACCTCTTCCTTTCTGCTGGTAATTCCTCTTCATATGCAGCCCAACATCCTCCTGGCTTTTGCCACCGCCTTGTCGCACTGTTTTGCCACCTTGAGATCTTCAGAAATAATCACTCCAAGATCTTTCTCCTCATCCATACCCACCAATCTCTCACCCCCTATCGCGTACATTTCCCTTGGATTTCTGCTTCCCAAGTGCATGACTCTGCACTTCTTCGCATTAAATCTTAATTACCAAGCATTAGACCATTCTTCCAGCTTTTGTAGATCATTCCTCATGTTAACCAATCCCTCGGGAGAGTCCACTCTGTTGCAAATTTTTGTGTCATCTGCAAATAGAACGACTTTTCCATGCAGTCCTTGAGCAATATCACTCACAAATACATTGAACAGTGCCGGGCCCAGGACCGACCCCTGGGGCACCCCGCTAATCACCTTCCTTTTATCTGAGTAAGCTCCTTGTACCATCACCTGTCTGTCAGTCAACCAATTTCTGATCCAATTTATCATGTTGGGATCTATCCCCAAACTACTGAGTTTATTGATAAGCCTCCTATGAGGAACAGTATCAAAGGCTTTGCTGAAATCCAGGTAGATGACATCCATTGCATGCCCCTGATCTAGTTCCCTGGTCACCCAGTCAAAGAACTCAATCAGGTTTGTTTGGCAAGATTGTCCTTTGGTAAAACCATGTTGCCTCGGATCTTGCAAAGTTCACAATTCGCTCTTTCAGGAGCGCTTCCATTACTTTTCCCGCCACCGAGGTAAGGCTCACAGGCCTGTAGTTTGACACTTCTTCCCTGTTACCACTTTTGTGTAGAGGTACGACATCAGACATTCTCCAGTCCTGAGGAACCTCTCCTGTTTCCAAGGATCTGTTGAAAACATCCTTTAACGGCCCTGCAAGAACCTCTCTGAGCTCTTTCAGTATCCTGGGATGTATCTCATCTGGTCCCATGGCCTTGTCCACTTTGTTTTGCAAGTTGTTCTAACACTTCATCTTCTGTGAATGGTGTGGTATCTACTTCATTGCCAGTTTTATATTTGGGAGTCACAGGTGGTCCTTCTCCAGGACTTTCCTTAGTTAAAACAGATCAGAAGTATTCGTTTAGCAATTTCGCTTTTTCAATGTCACTTTCCACGAGTGCGTTCCCAGCACTTCTGAGTCCTGCAAGTCCACCTCTGATCATCTTCCTTTCTCCAATATACCTGAAGGAAGTTTTGTCACCACACTTCACATCTTCAGCCATCTTTTCCTCTGCCTTTGATTTTGCTATCCTTATTTCTCTCTTTGTCTCTTTGAGTTTTATCCTGTATTCGTTTCTGTGTTCGTCTGTTTTTTGAATTTTGCGAAAGCTGTGTTTTTTGCCTTTATTTGAGCAGCCACTTCTTTGGAAAACCAAATAGGTTTTCTTCTCCTATTGTTTTTGTTTACTTTTCTTACATATTTATCTGTTGCCCCTTTTATTGCCACCTTTAGTTTAGCCCATTTCAATTCCACTTCCCTTATCTCCTTCCACCCTGTCAGTTCTTCCTTTAGGTACTCGGCCATTTTATTGAAGTCTGTGTTTTTGAAGTTTAGGACCTTGAGCTTGCTATGATTGGCCTATACTATGGCTTTTATCTCAGAGCACACCGTGTGATGATCGCTGCTGCTCACAGGGGCACCCACGCAGACATTCAACACGCTATCACCGTTGGTGAGCACTAAATCCAGTGTTGAGCTTTCCCTGGTTGGTTCTATCACCACTTGTCTAAGTAATGCGTCTTGGAGAGCATCCACAGGGTTTTTTTTGCTCCTTTCCAGATTTGCAGAAGGAGTAATCCAATCCACATCAGGTAGATTAAAGTCACCCAATATGATCGCTTCTCCCTTTGTGGCTATCTTGGCAATATAGTTACCCTGTAAGCAAGATACCTGCATATGTATATAGTTTCCCCTGTTCTCCAAGTTACCTTTTCCTGTTCGATGTAATGACCTGACTTTTGTTTATTGTCGGATACTTTTCGTTTTATGTAAACCGCGCTGATCGTAAATAGTGCGGTATATAAGAATTGCAAATAAATAAAATAAATAAATAAATAAATATCTATAATCAATTCGTTATCTATCTCTTCAGTTTGTGTCGGTGGTCTGTATACTACAGCAGTATGAATGACAGTGCCATCTCCTCTTTCCAACACAATCCAGAGCACTTCTTCTTTTCCCCATGCCCCCTGCATTTCAGTAGCTTTAATATTGCCCTTAACTAAATCTATATAACTGCTCATTCAACCAATTCGACAGAGTTGAAATATCTAGAGGAATTCTCCAGCTGATCTCAGATCAATACGTGCATCACTCTCACGTTTCAAAAGAAATATTGCCCTTGACATACAAGGCTACTCCTCCTCCTCTTCCATTTTCTCTGTCTCTTCTGAATAGATTATAGCCAGCTATGGCTATATCCCAATCATGCGATTCATTTTGCCAAGTTTCTGTAATGGCCACAATGTCCAAATCCATTTCCACCATTAGGGCTTCCAGGTCCGGAACTTTGTTGGCTAAGCTTCGAGCATTAGTGCTCATTGCTTTCCAGGATTTAACTGGCTCGTGTGTATTTTGCATTGCTTTTGTTCTGCCCACATCTTCCCGTTTGTTTTTGATGTGTGGTTTAAAAGTGTGGCTGTTTCTGATGTTCTGCTTTTGCAGGGGGTGACATCCAGAGCTTGACCTTCCACATCTGTGTTCACTTTCTGCTATAAGTACTTCAACAACTTGGTTTGTATTCCTGCTGGCTGAAGAGTCTTGGAGGCACATGACCATCTTCTCTCCATTGAACTGTGTTCCCAAGTTGGTGCCTCTGATGATGGAATCTCCAAGTATTAGTAGTTTTCTGTTTGGTGAGGTTTTCTTCATACTTGGTCCTCTAGCAGGAGATTGGGCATTGTCTGTCTCATTTAAGGGCCCTTCAGTTTCTTTGGATTGGGCATCCTCATTAGCCAAGGCAGAGAAGGTGTTATGCAGGGATATTTCCTGATGCATAGGATGTCTTTGTGTTACAGGTTGCAATCTACCAGAACCCAATGTGATCCATTTATTCCTGGGTTGTTTGATTCTTTGTTGGAGTTGTGGTGGACGTTGTTCAGTTTGTATCTTAGAAAAGGTGCATTTCATTGCAGCCAATTCCTCCCTCAGTTCCACATCCTCATTAGGCAAGGCAGAGGAGGCATTATGCAGGGATATCCCTTGATGCATAGGATGTCTGTGTGTTACAGGTCGCAATCTACCAGAACCCACTGTGATCCATTTGTCCCTGGGGTGTTTGATTCTTTGTGGGAGTGGTGGTGGACGTTGTTCAGTTTGTATCTTAGAAGAGGTGTGCTTCATTGCAGCCAGTTCCTCCCTGAGGGTCACTTCTTTATGCATGGCAGCTAGGTCTTCCCATAGTAGAGTCAGTTCTTTATGCATGGCAGCTGACCTGAAGCACAGAGGACAAGCTCTCAGGTTCCAAATGATTTGTCTTGGAATGAATGTACCGCAGTTATTGCACTGAATACACGACATGCTAAATAAGCAGTCTTAGAAGAAGAAGAAAGGAAGAAGAAGGGGCGGGCCTTAACCCAAGTTAAAAGGATAGATGGCAACGTAACAAAGACAGGGAAGCTGTAAAACTAGAGGGCATAACATGAAGCTGCAAGGTGGTAAACTGAAAGGCAACGTCAAGAAATACTTTATCTCCAGGAACAAGCAGGAATGAGTCTTCACATATGGGTACGTCGGTACCG
The DNA here is from genome assembly GCA_033557465.1 of Ichthyophis bannanicus. Lineage (NCBI taxonomy): Eukaryota > Metazoa > Chordata > Amphibia > Gymnophiona > Ichthyophiidae > Ichthyophis > Ichthyophis bannanicus. The sequence continues at coordinate 856,136,122 of CM066034.1, forward strand.
ACGGAGCCTGTGCGGGAACGCTCCCCAGCTTCTCAAAAAGGAAAGCTTTTGGGAGCATCCCACAGCACCTGCGCGCTGCCTTCCCGCCTTTCCTAACCGCCTCTCCCCAGTTCTTCTTTTCCGCGGAGCCAGCAGGTCGTGTTCTTGTCACCGCTGAAGAAGTTCTTTGTTTTATTTTATTTCTTTGGTCGCGCGTCTGCCTTCCCCGACGTCGGACCGGTACCGCCTGACTTTCTTTCTTTTCTTATAAAAAAAAAAAAAAAAAGAACATAACTTTGGGCCTTAGGCCTCACGAGAAATTTTCCTCAAGGAAAAACCAGCCTCCGGGTTTAAAAAATGCACTAAGTGCAGCGGTACTATTTCTGTCACCGACACCCATGAATGGTGTCTTAAATGTTTGGGTCCTGACCACTCCATTTTGGATTGTCCGTCCTGCTCCTTGATGTCTAAACGAGGTTTATAGAACCGAGCAGCTAAGCTCCATGTGCTGTTTCCCTCTGATGCAGTTTCAGTGGCATCAACGTCTTCCAGGGCCTCTACTTCCTCCCATGGATCTCAGGTAACCAAACATAAATCCAGCCGGTCCTCGAAGGGTAGATCTCCTTCCAAGCATCGAGATGCCTCCGGGCTTGCCCTCGAGGATTCCGCACCGGCAAAACAACCCCGGCGGGAAGCTCCGGCTTCCAAAGCTCCTCCTATGGGGTTACAGGTTGACATCGATGGCACGGCCTCGACCGATCACCTGTTAGAATGCTCTGGGGTACCGGCGCAACCTTCCGGTACCGAATTCCAGGCATTCATGGTGTCGATGGATCAGAATGTTCTATCCATGCAGCAGGCTATCACGGCCTTCATTCAAGCTGCGACGCCGCTGATACCACAACAAACTCCGTTGTCGGTATCGGCTCCGGTACCGGCACCAGTGTCGGTACCGGTACCGACTGCATCGACATCGACCAGGATGCCGACTGCAGCGGTTCCCTGTTCAGGGATGCCAATCGGTACCGAACTGGTCCCGATGATGCCCGATGTCGATACCGCTCGATACGCGTACCGTGCTTTGGGAGAGCACCCTGACAGTCGATACTTTGATTCCTCCGAAGACTCTGATGCATCGGAGGAGTCTGCTGAAGTATCTATAGCTCTTCCTGAAGAGCCTTCTTCTCCAAAAAGAAGAATGTCTCCTCCAGAGGACTTGTCCTTTCAAGACTTCATAAGAGAAGTGGCTAAAAGACTTTCTATTTCAGTAACCTCTGAATCAGAGCCTAGAGCTAAAAAATTGGATATTTTAGGTTATTCTAAGGCTCCTAAGGAGGCAGTCACCTTGCCAATTCATGAGATTCTTTATGATCACATGATTGACTTATGGGAGACTCCTCTCACTATCTCTCCTCATTCTCGTAGATTGGACACTATGTACCGTGTCCCTCCTTGTCCTGGGTTTCATAAAACACAGCTTCCTCACCATTCTATTGTGGTGGAGTCAGCTATGAAAAAGGTAAAGAGTGCAAAAAGACACTCCTCTGCTCCTCCAGGAAGAGAATGCAGGACCTTGGATGCTTTTGGTAGAAAAATCTTCCAAGCCAGTATGCTCATTGCCAGAATCAACTCCTATAGTCTTTATATGGGTATGTTTCTGAAAGAAGTTGCAGATAAGCTGCACACTTTCCTCCCTTTTCTTCCAGAGGATAAAAGGGAAGAATTTCTTATTTGGATTAAGCATACTCAAGATATTTCAAAGTTTTCCAACCGTGCAGCTTTTGACTCCTTTGAGGGTGCCAGCAGGGCTTCGGCCATTGCCATAGCTGCACGCAGAATTGCTTGGCTATAAGCTTCTGATCTAGAATCTTGGGTCCAGGATGGCTTGAGAAATCTTCCCTGTACAGGAGAAAACTTGTTTGGCAAAGATTGGCAAATAAAAGCCACTCAAATGGATGCAGAAAATTCTGCTTTGGATAGACTTTCAAAGTCAACCTCCATTCCTGCCAAGAAAAAACCTTTCAAGAAGTCTTTTTTCAAGAAAGGCAGATTCCATCCTGCTTCTGGCCAACAATCATCTACAGGTCGTTTAGCTACTAAGCGTCAGCAACCTAAACAGGCCAGGCCTAAGCCTACAGGGGCTGCTGCAACTCAGCAGACCCAGCCTCCTCAGGGTTTTTGACTTGATGCTAGAGAACTTAGCCTTTCTGGCTCTGAAACAGCCAGAGCCTCTCACCATTCCAGGAAGGTTAGCTCATTTTGTCCCAGATGGGAGCAAATTACAGCAGAGCAGTGGACCCTCTCCATCATAAGGGAGGGCTACAAGCTTCATTTCTCAAACCTTCCTCCTCACACCATGGTGAGACATTTCAATTCTCCAACATCTCTCCTCGACCTTCTAGGTCAGGAGGTGGCTGCCCTTCTTGCCCAATGGGCAATAGAAGAAGTACCTCTTCTTCAACAAGGGTCAGGGTTTTACTCCCCCTACATTCTGATGCCAAAGAAAATAGGGGGCTACAGACCCATATTAGATCTCAGAGAATTGAACAAATTTCTATGCAAGGAGAAATTCAAAATGCTTTCTCTGGGCACTCTCCTTCCATACCTTCAGAGTCAGGATTGGCTTTGTTCTCTAGATCTCAAGGATGCGTACACACATGTCCTCATCCATCCATCTCACAGAAGGTTCCCCCGTTTTCTTTTCCAAGGAAAGCATTACCAATACAGGGTGCTTCCTTTCGGTCTGGCCTCTGCTCCAAGAGTGTTCACCAAATGCATGGCAGTAGTAGCTGCATTTCTACGCACTCTGGGAATATTTGTATTCCCATACCTGGACGACTGGCTCATCCGAGCTCCATCTCAGTCAGAGGCCCAGACTTCCCTGGACTGCACAAGGCACATTCTGCAGTATCTGGGACTTGTGGTAAACCTCCCAAAGTCTCAGCTCACCCCTACTCAGTCCCTAGAGTTCATAGGGGCCTGGCTGGATACTACCACTGCAAGGGCCTATCTTCCTCAGGCCCTTTGCCTACGCCTAGTGCAGTTAGCCTCCCAATTCAACTGCCATTTAACTGCTCGGGAGATGCTACAACTGCTAGGCCACATGGCATCCACAGTGCATGTGGTACCCTATGCTCGCCTTCACATGAGAGCAGCTCAATGGACTTTGTCCACCCAGTGGACTCAAGCATCAGGAGCTCTCTCAGACCAAATAGCAACCGCCAAACGCCTCTTTTGGTCTCTCCAGTGTTGGATGTCCACCCAAAATCTGTTGCTGGGGTCCCCCTTCCAACAGTTGTTGCCCCAGGCAACCCTCACAACAGATGCCTCCCAAACAGGTTGGGGAGCTCATCTACAAGACCTCTCCACTCAGGGCACTTGGTCTCCACAGGAGACCTCTCTACATATCAACTACTTGGAGCTCCGAGCAGTTTTTCTAGCTCTCAAGGTCTTCCATACCCTGCTCAGCTACTAGACAGTCCTCATTCATATGGACAATCAGGTAGCCATGTTTTACATAAACAAGCAAGGAGGAACTGGCTCTCTGTCGCTTTGCAATGAAGCTTTAAGATTGTGGGCCTTCGCCAGAGAGCATCAAATCCATCTCCTGGCCGTATACCTCCCAGGAATCCAAAATTCTTGGGCAGACAGACTCAGTCGAGTTCTGCTTCCACACGAATGGTCCCTGCACATGGACCAAGTACTCAGAATCTTTCAAGAGTGGGGAACCCCAGACATAGACCTCTTTGCAAGTCCGTGGAATGCCAAACCTCCCCGGTTCTGTTCCAGAATTCCGTGTCAGGGAGTTCAGGCCAAGGATGCCCTCCTCCTTCACTGGGGTCAAGACTTCCTGTATGCCTTTCCACCCATTCCTTTAAATCCCAAGACTCTGTTCAAGCTCCAGAGGGATCAAGGATCCATGATCCTCATAGCTCCAAGCTGGCCACGCCAAGTGTGGTACCCTCTACTTCTGCATCTCTCTCAAGCTCCCTCCCTAGACTTGGGAGCTGCTCCAGACCTTCTGTCCCAGGAGGAGGGGACTTTGTGGCACCCAAACCCCAAGTACCTTCACCTCAGACTTCGTTGCTGAAGGCCTAGACCTTCAAGATTGGAATCTTTCTCAGCAGGTGAAGGATATCCTCCATGCTTCCAGAAAACCTTCTACTAGACATTCCTATGCTTTTAAATGGAAAAGGTTTTCCATTTGGTGTGCTGAGAAGGGTCTTGACCCTCTAGCACTACCTTTGAATTCTCTATTGGAATATCTCCTGCATCTCTCCAATGCAGGCCTTAAGACAAATTCAGTAAGGGTCCATTTGAGTGCTATTGCAGCATCCCTTAAGCCCATCAATGGACAACCTATCTCCTCTCATCCTCTTATTTCAAGATTCATGAGAGGCCTAACTTTAACTAAACCTCCCATTAGGCCTCCTCCGGTGGCATGGGACTTAAATTTGGTTCTTGGTCAGCTTATGAAGCCACCTTTTGAACCCTTAGCCACTACCTCCTTGAAATTTCTTTCCTGGAAGGTTATTTTCCTTATTGCAGTCACTTCTGCTCGCCGCATCAGTGAACTGCAGGCCTTAGTGGCTATTGCACCTTATACAAGGTTCCATTATGACAAGGTAGTCCTTAGGACAAATCCACACTTTATGCCTAAAATGGTCTCACCTTTTCATCTTAATCAAGAGGTATATTTACCTGTCTTTTTTCCAGCTCCTCATGCATCCAGTGCAGAGAGGAATCTTCATACTCTGGATTGTAAAAGAGCTCTTGCTTTTTACTTACATAGGACACAGCAACATAGAAAGTCTTCCCAGCTTTTTGTTGCTTTTGATCCTTCTCACTTCGGACTTCCAGTCTCTAAGAGAACACTGTCCAATTGGATTGCTCAGTGTATTTCTTTCGCCTACAAGAGTAAGAACCTTTCTCTGGAGAGCCATGTCACAGCTCATAATGTGAGGGCCATGGCCACCTCTATGGCTCATCTAAATTCTGTGTCCATCGACCAGATCTGTTGAGCAGCCACCTGGGCCTCTGTTCATACCTTCACAGCCCATTACTGCTTGGACAAGGATTCCCGCCGGGATGCCTTGTTTGGTCAGGCTGTCCTCAGACACCTGTTCCATTCTTAAACAACTCCTGCCCTACTTCCCTGGATGGATGCCTGAGATCCATAGGAGGACGCAGACCCCTTTTAGGGTCTCATATCCTTGGGGTTCTCCCAGGCATCTCAGCTAGGGATTTCCCATATCTGAAGACTCATTCCTGCTTGTTCCTGGAGATAGCACAGTTACTTACCTGTAACAGGTGATCTCTGGGAACAGCAGGAATAAGTCTTCACAACCCACCCACCTCCCCTAGGAGTTGTATCTCTTTTCTATCTTTCGTTTCCTCTCTCTCTCTATTGTCTCAGCTTTAAACTCGAACTGAGGAGAGTTGGTTAGGAAAGGCGGGAAGGCAGCGCGCAGGCGCTGTGGGATGCTCCCTAAAGCTTTCCTTTTTGGGAAGCTGGGGAGCGTTCCCGCGCAGGCTCCGTCGGTACCGACGTACCCATATGTGAAGACTTATTCCTGCTGTTCCCAGAGATCACCTGTTACAGGTAAGTAACTGTGCTTTATACTCAGGTAGATATGTTATACTTTCATTCCAAATAAATTGAGTATAACATATCTACCTATTGGGATGTTTAATTGTATAGTGCGAACATTGTGAGCATCATATTTATAGTATATGAATTTTCTACCGTGTTGCTTTTTATGGTACATCGTTTGTACTGTGCTGACACTGTTAGTATCCTGTCTGTTATTTGAGTGTTCTGTCAGACTGCCTGTTGAGGAATATCCTTTTTATTCTGCTGACATTATATCATATTTCTTTTACTTTTTTTTTTTAAGAAAACAAGTACACCTAGATCAAGTCCCGATCAAGGGAAGATAGTGGGCACATGCCTTCAAAACTTAAAGGAAAACAAGGTTATATTAATTCATACTTTGCATTAACTTTAACTGCATCAGTAGCCCAACTCCAGTCAGCTTCTGTAGAGGAAATTTGTAAGGCTGAAATGTGTCATCTAAACATAACTTTACTAGGGACGTTCATTTTTATTGTGGTCAATTTTATTCTGTTTTATTGCCTATTAAAATAACTTGTCTTACATGAAATAGTATGTGCTATTGCATTTAGACCCCTGTTTGCACAACCTAAGCAGACTTTAGGACCTAATGCATATTAACTACAAAAGGTAAGGAACATTAGGCACTAAACCTCTTAAAACTGTTGGGGAATTTCCTGGAGTTTAGAAGGGGGAGTATTTGCTACTGGGTGTTAATGCTGCAGTTAGCCCATGCTAACCCTGCTACATACTGATAGCATGTGTTAATTCCCGTGTTAAATTGCTGTTGCAGCTTAGTGTATCAGTTCCTTCATATGCATTATTTCATTTTAGTAAATGCTAAAATGGATGAAACCTAACAGGGAAAAAAGAAACAGTACACACAAAATAAGAATCTTTGCCTTGAACACCCCTAAAGTTTATTTCCCACCATGTTTTGACAGTGTCTTAAGGAGAGACTGTGGATTCAGCCAAGTAGTGCTTAATTCATTTTCCTTATCATTCCTCCAGTTCAGTCCTCTACCTCTGGGTTGTCAACCTCCTCCTGCAGCTTGGAGACTGGTATGTCAGAATCATGGATATAGCCTGCTGATCTCTCTCCTCAGCCCCCAGTGTGACCAGTCTCCATGCAGCAGGAGGACGTTGTGAGCCTTGGATGGGGCTCACGAGGAACAGATAAGGAGAGTGTAGGATAGTGTAGTTTGGGTTATTTGTTGGGCTTTCCAAATATTTTTGGATACTATCCTTTAAAAAAAAAAAAAAAAAAAGAGAGAGAGAGAGTGGCATTTCTTGCTCCCTGCCTGTTACCATAAAAAAAAAAAGAAGCGGTAGACAAGGAGGACTTTTAGTCTGCCTATAGCCGGAGGATCTCTCCCCCCGGTCTCTACGGGAGAGAGCCCTTCCTGGGGGGTGATCTCCTTCCCAAGCCGTGGAGACTTGTAAACGGGGGTGCTGGTCGTGAAAGTCCACAGTCTTGGCAAAGGCAAAATATTATTATGACTTGCAAAGGAGTGTGGGGGTTGTAGTTCATTCATACCAGAATCAGCCGTTCACAAAATAATGAGTTGTGATGCTCGAGTGTAACAAAGAAAAACAGATTTAATTCATGGGGTTAATTCTCCCACACAGATTTACTTGGTAACACAAAAGGACACTTGCTTCAAGTATTGTACTCAGGAAAAACAAAACATGTTATAAGGTAACTGAACTTCTTAAGCAATAAATCAATAAAGACCTTGATGGGAAACAGAAAAGGTCTTTTTGATGGCTCCTGCTAATGACCTTCTTAGCAGTGCTCCAAAAGGCAAAAACAATCCCAAAAGTAACAAAAAAACTGTTCTTTATCAAGGATAACTTTCTTCTATTTACACACACAAGAAAGAAGTTTCCTTCTAGAGCTCATGTGCACTTGTGCCTGGCTCAATTACAAATAATTAGCCAGCTGCAAACCCCTTTGCTGGTTCACTCTCTCTACGTGGCTCAATCCTACCCTATAGCTTTCTTGCAGAGACTTTTCTGGGTAGATAAAAGAACAAGTTACAGTTCCTTTTGGTGGTTGTTGTATTAGTGAGAAACTACTTTAAAACAGCAGCCTAGACAGAGAGCAGTCCATGTATTCCAACTGATCATTTGATATATCTCCTTCTTCCTCAAATATCATGGAATCAATATCATGGTCTGGCTCAGAGGAATTCCTTAATTGAACACTCTCAGGATAATATTTGTTTCCCTGCTGTCTTCCAGGTGAAGAGCTAGGGCATAGATCAAAGTTCATACCTGAGCTTCCCTTGCTGTTAGGTTTCCTCTCCTGGTATCCTGGCCAGTAAGTAGTCCAGCTTTTATGTCCAGTCCTCCAATCAAGATCCCTGGATACTGGGTCTCTCTTCACATACCTTCTTGCACCGGTCTTAGGGCCCCTTCCAAATGCAGCCGTCTCCCTCAAAGGTGCCGTTTGTGAATTCCTGGCTCTATAACCCCAATCCTCTGGCTTCCTCCAGTCCAAAGGAGTATGCTTGCCTCTGGAATCACACCCAACACACGTACTGCTGTGGGCTCCTTCTTTAGACCTCCAAGATGTCTTTCTAGTCTTCCTTCTGCGTTGCTTCTGCTGTTGTAGTCCTCTCTCTTCTTTCTTTCTGTTCCTCCCTGTTCTCCTGGTTCTGTCTCTGTGTAGAATATCTTTTACTTTTAAAGTGCTTAGAGGGACACTCCACCCTAGCACAGCCCAGGTGTGCTGAATCAAGCCCTGCCCTTGGAGATGAGTGATTGGGGATTACCTCATAGCTCTCCTGATTGAACACACGTTTCCCCACTGCAGCTCTTCTAGAGGCTGTTTGAAACCTGGTGCATTCTGGGACTGGTAGTCTTTTATGGAAACATTCTGTTTTAGTATTTCTACCATCAAAGACAGGTTGCTTGTTCAAAGCCAATTCACCTCTTTTATAGTTCCTTCCTGAACTATGATAAGCTTCCTTATCACATACCCCCCTGCTTAAGTTATTACGGACTGGTGCAACTGGTGAAACTTTATCTCCAGGAACAAGCAGGAATGAGTCCTCACATATGGGTACGTCGGTACCGACGGAGCCTGCGCGGGAACGCTCCCCAGCTTCCCAAGAAGGAAAGCTTTTGGTAGCATCCCACAGCGCCTGCGCGCTGCCTTCCCGCCTTTCCTAAACAACTCTCCTCAGTTCTTCTTTTCCGCGGAGCCAGCAGGTCATGTTCCTGTCAGCGCTGAAGAAGTTCTTTATTTTAATTTATTTCTTTGGTCGCGTGTCTGCCTTCCCCGACGCCGGACCGGTACCGCCGGTCTTTTCTTTTCTTTTCTTTCTAAAAAAAAAAATATATATATTTTTTCCTCACTTGGTGTATTTTTCTTCTTAGGCCTCCAGGCCCACAAGAAAATTTTCCCTCATGGAAAAACCAGCCTCCTGGTTCAAAACATGCACTAAGTGTAGCGGTACAATTTCTGTACAGATAACCATGAATGGTGTCTTAAATGTTTGGGTCCTGAACACTCCATTCCGGATTGCCAGTCCTGCTCTCTCTAATGTCTAAACGAGGGTTACAGAACCGAGCAGCCAAGCTCCATGTGCTGTTTCCCACGGATGCACCGGCGGTGGCATCGACATCTTCCAGGTCTTCCTCTGCTGATGGGTCTCAGGTAACCAAACATAAACATAGCAGGTCCTTGAAGGGCAAATCTCCCTCTAAGCATCGAGATGCCTCCGGGCTTGCCCTCGAGGATCCTGCCCCAGCCAAACAACCCCGGCGGGAAGCTCCAGCTTCCAAAGCTCCTCCTATGGGGTTACAGGTTGACATCGATGGCACGGCCTCGACCGATCACCTGTTAGACTGCTCTGGGGTACCGGCACTTCTCCCGGTACCGACATCCAGGCAGTCGTGGCGTCCATGGATCACACTGTTCAATCCATGCAGCAGGCTATAATGGCTTTTATTAAAGCTGCGACGCCGACGGTACTGCAACGAGTTCCGTTGTCGGTACTGGCGCCGGTACCGGTACCAGCGCCGATACCGGTACCGACTGCATCGACATCGGCCAGGATACCGACTCCGGTTCCTTGTCCAGGGCTATTTCTCGGTACCGATCCGGTACCAGGGACGCACGATGTCGGTACCGATCGATATGCGTATCGATCGTTGGAAGCGGACAGACGATACTTCGATTCCTCTGATGATTCTGATTCATCAGATGAGTCTCCTGAAGTATCCATTACCCTTCCTGAGGAACCTACTTCTCCAAAAAGGAGAATGTCTCCTCCAGAGGATTTGTCCTTTCAAGACTTCATAATAGAAGTGGCTAAAGGACTCTCTATTTCAGTAACCTCTGAAACAGAGCCTAGAGAAAAAAAATTAGATATTTTAGGATACTCTAAGGCTCCCAGAGAGGCAGTCACCTTGCCAATTCATGAAATTCTTCATGAACATATGATTGACTTATGGGAGGCTCCTCTCACCCTTTCTCCTCATTCTCGCAGATTGGTCACTATGTACCGTGTCCCTCCTTGTCCTGGATTTCAGAAAACTCAGCTTCCTCACCACTCCATTGTGGTGCAGTCAGCTATGAAAAGGATAAAGAGTACCAAAAGACATTCTTCTGCTCCTCCAGGAAGAGAATGCAGGACCTTGGATGCTTTTGGTAGGAAAATCTTCCAAGCCAGCATGCTTATTGCGGGAATCAACTCATATAGCCTTTATATGGGTATGTTTCTAAAGGAAGTTGCACAAAAGCTGCACAACTCTGTCCCTTTTCTTCCAGAGGATAAAAGGGATGAGTTCCTTAAGCATACTCAAGACATTTCAAAGTTTTCCAACAGGGCAGCCTTTGACTCCTTTGAAGGTGCCAGCAGAGCCTCAGGCATTGCCATAGCTGCTCGCAGAATTGCTTGGCTTCAGGCTTCTGATCTAGAGCCCTGGGTTCAGGATGGCTTAGGAAATCTGCCCTGTACGGTTGAAAATCTCTTTGGCAAAGAGTGGCAAGTAAAAGCCACTCAAATGGATGCAGAGAATTCTGCTCTGGATAGACTTTCCAAGTCAACCTCCATTCCAGCCAAGAAAAAAACCTTTCAAAAAGCCTTTTTACAAAAGGAGCAGATTTCCTTCCACTTCTGGCCAACAATCTTCTACAGGTCGCTTTGCTACTAAGCGTCAGCAACCTAAACAGGCCAGGCCTAAACCTGCAGGGACTGCTACAACCCAGCAGTCCCAACCCTCTCAGGGTTTTTGACTTGATACTAGAGAACTTAACCTTTCTGACTCTACAACAGCCAGAACCTCTCACCATTCCAGGAAGGTTAGCTCATTTTGCTTCCAGATGGGAGGACCCTCTCCATCATAAGAGAGGGCTACAAATGTCATTTCTCAGACCTTCCTCCCTACACCATGGTGAGACACTTCAATTCTCCCACATCTCTCCTCGACCTTCTGGATCAGGAGGTGACTACCCTTCTGGCCCAGGGGGCCATAGAAGAAGTTCCTCTTCTTCAACAGGGGTCAGGGTTTTACTCCCCCTATTTTCTCATTCCAAAGAAAACAGGGGGATACAGACCCATTCTAGATCTCAGAGAATTGAACAAATTCCTATGCAAGGAGAAGTTCAAGATGTTTCTCTAGGCACTCTCCTTCCATACCTGCAGAGTCAGGATTGGCTTTGTTCTCTAGATCTCAAGGATGCGTACACTCATGTCCTCATCCATACATCTCACAGAAAATTCCTACGTTTTCTGTTCCAGGGAAAACATTACCAATACAGAGTGCTTCCTTTCGGTCTAGCCTCTGCTCCAAGAGTGTTCACCTAATGCATGGCAATAGTTGCTGCATTTCTACGCACTCTGGGAATATTTGTCTTCCCATACCTGGACGACTGGCTCATCCGAGCTCCAACCCAGTCAGAGGCTCAGATCTCCCTGAACCGCACCAGGCGCTTTCTGCAATACCTGGGACTTGTGGTAAACCTCCCAAAGTCCCAGCTCACCCCTACTCAGTCCCTGGAATTCATAGGGGCCTGGTTGGACATCACCTCTGCAAGGGCCTACCTTCCTCAGGCCCGTTGTCAACGTCTAGTGCAGTTAGCCTCCCAGATTCAGTCAAAGAGCCACTTAACTGCCAGGGAGATGCTACAGCTGCTAGGCCATATGGCTTCCACAGTACATGTGGTACCCTATGCTCGCCTACACATTTATTTATTTATTTACATTTTTTATATACCGCACTATTCGGCATCAGCGCGGTTTACAGAGAACAAAACAAAAACCAGAACAACAAGCTGTTCGGTGTTACATATAACAGGAGCATAAACTTGGAAAAAACAAATTTAAAATGGGAGAACTATCTACATGGAGTATATGATCGGTTAACTAGACAACATACTCAACTATTTACACAATTTAGCCAGAATGTTAGTAACAATGAGAAATCTGTGATTACGTTTGCGGTGGGACTGTAAGTTTTATTTTATGTTGGGTAGTATTTGATGAATAGGTTGAATTTGAGGGCCTTTCTAAACTGGGCTAAGTCGGTTATGGCACGGATATCAGGTGGTAGAGAGTTCCAGCATTTTGGTGCGCAAAATATGAAAGCTCTGTTTGCTGTTGATAGGCTGCATGTTGTTATGGCCTTTGGCATTATTAGGGAGTTCAATGCTACCTGTCACATGAGAGCAGCTCAATGGACTTTGTCCACCCAGTGGACTCAAGCTTCAGGAGCTCTCTCAGACCAAATAGCAATCGCCAAATGTCTCTTTTGGTCTCTCCAATGGTGGATGTCCACTCAAAATCTGTTCCTGGGGTCCCCCTTCCAACCTTTGTTACCCCAAGCAACCCTCACAACAGATGCCTCCCAAACAGGTTGGGGAGCTCATCTACAAGACCTCTCCACCCAAGGCACTTGGTCCCCACAGGAGACCTCTCTTCATATCAACCACTTGGAACTTCGAGCAGTGTTCCTAGCTCTCAAGGTCTTTCATACCCTCCTCAGCTACAAGACAGTCCTCATTCATACGGACAATCAAGTAGCCATGTTTTACATAAAAAAGCAAGGAGGAACTGGCTCTCTGTCGCTTTGCAACGAAGCTCTAAGATTATGGGCCTTCGCCAGAGAGCATCAAATCCATCTCCTGGCAGTATACATCCCAGGAATCCAAAACTCTTGGGCAGACAGACTCAGTCGAGTTCTGCTTCCACACGAATGGTCCCTGCACATGGATCAGGTACTCAGAATCTTCCAAGAATGGGGAACCCCGGACATAGACCTCTTTGCAAGTCCGTGGAATGCCAAACTTCCCCGGTTCTGTTCCACAATTCCGTGTCAGGGAGTTCAGGCCAAGGATGCCTTCCTCCTTCATTGGGGTCAGGGCTTCCTGTATGCCTTTCCACCCATTCCTTTGATTCCCAAGACTCTGTTCAAACTCCAGAGGGATCAAGGATCTATGATCCTCATAGCTCCACGCTGGCCACGCCAGGTGTGGTACCCTCTACTTCTTCATCTCTCCCAAGCCCCCTCCCTGGACTTGGGAGCTGCGCCAGACCTTCTGTCCCAGGAGGAAGGGACTTTGTGGCATCCAAACCCCAAGTCCCTTCACCTCAGAGCTTGGCTACTGAAGGCCTAGACCTTCAAGACTTCAGTCTTTTTCAGCAAGTGAAGGATATCCTCCATGCTTCCAGAAAACTTTCTACTAGGCATTCCTATGCTTTTAAGTGGAAAAGATTTTCCATTTGGTGTGCTCAAAAGGGTCTTGACCCTCTGGCACTTCCTGTGAATTCTCTATTGGAATATCTCCTGCATCTCTCCAATGCAGGCCTTAAAACAATTTCAGTAAGGGTCCATTTGAGTGCTATTGCAGCATCCCTTAAGCCTCTCAATGGACAACCTATTTCCTCTCATCCTCTTATTGCAAGATTCATGAGAGGCCTAACTTTAACTAAACCTCTCATTCGACCTCCTCCGGTGGCATGGGACTTAAACTTGGTTCTTGGTCAGCTTATGAAGCCACCTTTTGAACCCTTAGCCACTACCTCCTTGAAATTTCTTTCCTGGAAGGTTATTTTCCTTATTGCAATCACTTCTGCTCGCCGCATCAGTGAACTGCAGGCCTTAGTGGCTAATCCACCTTATACAAGGTTCCATCATGATAAGGTAGTCCTTAGGACAAATCCTCACTTTATGCCTAAAGTGGTCTCACCTTTTCATCTTAATCAAGAGGTATATTTACCTGTCTTTTTTCCAGCTCCTCATGCATCCAGTGCAGAGAGGAACCTTCATACTCTAGATTGTAAAAGAGTTCTTGCTTTTTACTTACACAGGACACAGCAACATAGAAAGTCTTCCCAGCTTTTTGTTGCTTTTGATCCTTCTCATTTAGGACTTCCAGTCTCTAAAAGAACACTGTCCAATTGGATTGCTCAGTGTATTTCTTTTGCTTACCAGAGTAAGAACCTTTCTCTGGAGGGCCATGTCACAGCTCACAATGTGAGGGCCATGGCCACCTCTATGGCTCATCTTCATTCTGTGTCCATAGACCAGATCTGTCGAGCAGCCACCTGGGCCTCGGTTCATACCTTCACAGCCCATTACTGTTTGGACAAGGACTCCCGCCGGGATGCCTTGTTTGGTCAGGCTGTCCTCAGACACCTGTTCCATTCTTGAACAACTCCTGCCCTCCTTCCCTGAATGGATGCCTTAGATCCATAGGAAGACGAGGAACCCTTCAGGGTCTCATAACCTTGGGGATCTCCCAGGCATCTTAGCTAGGGAGTCCCCATATGTGAGGACTCATTCCTGCTTGTTCCTGGAGATAGCACAGTTACTTACCTGTAACAGGTGATCTCTGGGAACAGCAGGAATTAGTCCTCACAACCCTCCCACCTCTCCTAGGAGTTGTATCTCTCTCTATCTTTCCTTTCCTCTCTCTCTCTATTGTCTCAGCTTTAAACTTGAACTGAGGAGAGTTGGTTAGGAAAGGCGGGAAGGCAGCGCGCAGGCGCTGTGGGATGCTCCCAAAATCTTTCCTTCTTGGGAAGCTGGGGAGCGTTCCCGCACAGGCTCCGTCGGTACCTACGTACCCATATGTGAGGACTAATTCCTGATGTTCCCAGAGATCACCTGTTACAGGTAAGTAACTGTGCTTTCCTTACAGTCCGTAATACGGGAAAGGGCATCCGCATTTTTTGTGTAACTTCCCAGCACGATGTTCCACTTGAAAATCAAATGCCTGTAAGGCTAGGTACCAGCGTGTCAACCTGGCATTGTGGTTCTTCATTTGTTGCAACCACTTAAGTGGTGCATGGTCTGTAACCACTTGGAACTTCCTCCCTGTAAGGTAAAACCTTAATGCCTCCACTGACCGCTTTATAGCTAAACATTCCTTTTCTATTGTGGAATACTTCTGTTCAGCCGGTGACAATTTCCTGCTCAGGTACATCACAGGATGCTCCTCCCCTTCATGACATTGGGATAAAACAGCTCCTAGCCCTACATCCGAGGCATCTGTTTGAACCAAGAAGGGTTTCCTGAAATCCACCCCTTTCAGTACTGGTCCTGTACACAACTTCCCTTTTAGGACTGAAAATGCTTTTTCAGCTTCAGGAGTCCATTTCAGCTGGTTTGGGCAATTCTTCCGCAGCATATCAGTAAAAATTGCACTTTTCTCTGCAAACTGTGGTATAAATCTGCGGTAGTATCCAATAAGTCCCAAGAAACTCCTCAGCTGTTTCTTTGTTGTTGGAGGAGGAAAATTCCTGATGCTATCCACCTTGCTCATTAGAGGTTTAATTTTCCCTCTTCCCACCAGGTGGCCTAGGTATTTTACCTCTCTATTAGCAAAGGCACACTTCTTTGGGTTGAAAGTGAGTCCCACTTGCTTCATGGAGCATAAGACTGCCCTGATTCTCTTTAGATGTTCCGCCCAAGTGTTACTATGGATTATGACATCATCCATATAGGCAAAGGCATAATTTTGGTGGGGTCGAAGTACCTGGTCCACTAACGTTTGGCAGGTAGCTGCTGCTCCATGCAGTCCGAAAGACATCCTTTTGAACTAGAAAAGGCCAACGGGGGTGCTGAACGCAGTCTTCGGCTTCGACTCCCTGGTTAGAGGGATTTGCCAATAGCCTTTTGTCATATCAAGGGTGGTTAAATATTGAGCTTGTCCAAGCTGGTCCAACAGCTCTTCTATTCTTGGCATTGGATATGCATCAAAAACTGATATTGCGTTTACCTGCCGGAAGTCAATACAGAATCTTAAAGAGCCATCAGGCTTTGGCACCAAGACTATGGGGCTATTCCAGGGACTCTTCGACTCCTCTAATACTCCCATGTCTAACATTTCCTGAACTTGTGCCACTACTTCCTGTCTCTTTGCTTCAGGCAAGCGGTATGGCCTTTGACAAATTAATTTCCCAGATGGAGTTATTATGTCATGAGCAACCAAATGTGTCTCCCCAGGTTTGAGGCTGCCAGCCTTACTGCCCACTGGGTCTCTGGCCATGCCAATGCTTGTGCCACTCTCTCAAAAGATTCAAGGAAATCATCAACATTATCATCTGGAGTCGGCTTCCCAAAACCAAATGCCCCAATTCCCTGATTGAGTCCCACATTGTCCACATGTGGTATACCAGTTGTTACTGCTGGTCTTGCATCCGGTCCACTTTGGTTATGAAGAGCAATTAAGGCTTCCACCAGATCAAGCACTGGCTTTTGCTGGTCCCTTAGTGCTTTAATTGCAGTGTCCTGAGCCTGCTGCGCTAGCTCCTGTTGCCTGCTAAACTGGACTGCCATCCAGCTGGCCAGTTCCCTTGGATCCATCTTGTATCCCTGCAAGAAAACAAAAGAAAAAAAAAACACAGAGCAGCACCCTCCAAACAGGTGTTTTTCTCCTATTTATTTTTCAATTACCCCTGTGTCTTACTCCCATCCACCACTAGACATGCCCAGGTACTTATTACCTTATGCCAGTGATGAATCCAGCTTACACAGGGTCTTTTCCTCCTTGGAACAGCTCCTGGAACAGCCACCTCTTTTTTTCTCCAAAGTGTTGTTAAGGGAAAAATCCACTTTCCAGCTTTTGACTTGAACTTTTTTCTTTCAGATTTCAGTTGTAATCCTTATAAATCCTGTAAATCCTTTGTGTAAAAGCAATCCGAACTACTACGCCACTGTAAACGGGGGTGCTGGTCGTGAAAGTCCACAGTCTTGGCAAAGGCAAAATATTATTATGACTTGCAAAGGAGTGTGGGGGTTGTAGTTCATTCATACCAGAATAAGCCGTTCACAAAATAATGAGTTGTGATGCTCGAGTGTAAGCAAAGAAAAACAGATTTTATTCATGGGGTTAATTCTCCCACACAGATTTACTTGGTAACACAAAAGGACACT
Source organism: Ichthyophis bannanicus (assembly GCA_033557465.1). NCBI lineage: Eukaryota > Metazoa > Chordata > Amphibia > Gymnophiona > Ichthyophiidae > Ichthyophis > Ichthyophis bannanicus. Next base: position 856,153,106 of record CM066034.1, read on the forward strand.
TGCTTCAAGTATTGTACTCAGGAAAAACAAAACATGTTATAAGGTAACTGAACTTCTTAAGCAATAAATCAATAAAGACCTTGATGGGAAACAGAAAAGGTCTTTTTGATGGCTCCTGCTAATGACCTTCTTAGCAGTGTTCCAAAAGGCAAAAACAATCCCAAAAGTAACAAAAAAACTGTTCTTTATCAAGGATAACTTTCTTCTATTTACACACACAAGAAAGAAGTTTCCTTCTAGAGCTCATGTGCACTTGTGCCTGGCTCAATTACAAATAATTAGCCAGCTGCAAACCCCTTTGCTGGTTCACTCTCTCTACGTGGCTCAATCCTACCCTAAAGCTTTCTTGCAGAGACTTTTCTGGGTAGATAAAAGAACAAGTTACAGTTCCTTTTGGTGGTTGTTGTATTAGTGAGAAACTACTTTAAAACAGCAGCCTAGACAGAGAGCAGTCCATGTATTCCAACTGATCATTTGATATATCTCCTTCTTCCTCAAATATCATGGAATCAATATCATGGTCTGGCTCAGAGGAATTCCTTAATTGAACACTCTCAGGATAATATTTGTTTCCCTGCTGTCTTCCAGGTGAAGAGCTAGGGCATAGATCAAAGTTCATACCTGAGCTTCCCTTGCTGTTAGGTTTCCTCTCCTGGTATCCTGGCCAGTAAGTAGTCCAGCTTTTATGTCCAGTCCTCCAATCAAGATCCCTGGACACTGGGTCTCTCTTCACATACCTTCTTGCACCGGTCTTAGGGCCCCTTCCAAATGCAGCCGTCTCCCTCAAAGGTGCAGTTTGGGAATTCCTGGCTCTATAACCCCAATCCTCTGGCTTCCTCCAGTCCAAAGGAGTATGCTTGCCTCTGGAATCACACCCAACACACGTACTGCTGTGGGCTCCTTCTTTAGACCTCCAAGATGTCTTTCTAGTCTTCCTTCTGCGTTGCTTCTGCTGTTGTAGTCCTCTCTCTTCTTTCTGTTCCTCCCTGTTCTCCTGGTTATGTCTCTGTGTAGAATATCTTTTACTTTTAAAGTGCTTAGAGGGACACTCCACCCTAGCACAGCCCAGGTGTGCTGAATCAAGCCCTGCCCTTGGAGATGAGTGATTGGGGATTACCTCATAGCTCTCCTGATTGAACACACGTTTCCCCACTTCAGCTCTTCTAGAGGCTGTTTGAAACCTGGTGCATTCTGGGACTGGTAGTCTTTTATGAAAACATTCTGTTTTAGTATTTCTACCAGCAAAGACAGGTTGCTTGTTCAAAGCTAATTCACCTCTTTTATAGTTCCTTCCTGAACTATGATAAGCTTCCTTATCACAGACTGCAGAGTCGCGACTCCGGGAGACCGGCGGATCAGCTGAGCAGCTGGAGCGTTTGGCCGCGGCTTGTCTTGCTTAGCCCGGTGGTGCTGCACAGCTCCAGAGGAGATCGGATAGCGATGCAGACCTGGCCGGTAAGCTAGTCACCGGTTGCAGGCTGCGTTTGCAGAGGGGGGAGCTCAGCAAAAACTCGGAGCGCTGGGCTGGCCTTTCTTTTGGTGCTCTTTTCTTCTCCGGGGTTCCTGGCGGCCATTTTGTGCAGCGCAGAAAACCGCGTGGTTGTTGGAAAGCTAAGGAACCGGGGCTGTTAGTTTTAACGCCATTTTAATTTCATTACGCTGCTTGCTTCTTTATTTTATTTTATTTTATTTTGTTTGTTTATGAAGCCGATGAGCGTGGGAGGGGGTCCTTCTCGCGGCTCCAGTAGTCCAGCACTGTAGGCAGGGGAATTTCCCGCGCAGAGACGGGAGAAATTCTAGCCGGTTAAAGTCCTGGGTGTTAGGTGTCCCTGACTTCAGTTAGAGTTTAATTTTTCTTTACTTGGGGTTTAAACCCCCCCCCAAAAAAAAACAAACGGAAGAGGTAAAAAGAAAGGGGTAACTCATTTGGTCAGTGTGGTTGACTGATTTATGGCGGGGCGACCACAGTGTGTTGTCTGTGGCATCCGGAGGGGCATGGTGGCAGATTACGGAGTGTGCCGCGGCTGTGCTTCCCTTTCTTCCACGGTGGAGCAGCAGATGGACTTTAAAGAGTCTCCAGAGGCGCAGGGGGCGCCCTGGCTGAGTCTCTGCAGCCTCTTGGGCAGGGGTCCCCATTTGAGGAGCCGGCAGGGTCCTCAGCAGCTCTGCCAGAGATGCAGTCGGCGGATCTCGGGGAGTTCTGTCCTGAGTTCATTTTAATGATGCACCAAGCCTTTTGTTTGCGGCGTCAGGGTAAGTGTCCAGGAGCTTCGCCGCTTGCGGTTCCTGTTACACAACTGGCGGGACCGGCAGATGTTGGCGAGGGACCGTCGGCGCCTAAGAGGACTAGGGCCCGAGCTTCGTCATCTGCGGAAGGCGATTGGCTGGAAGTCGAGGATTCCAACTGGGAGAATGAAGAGGGTCAGGATCTGGAAGAAGGGGAGATCCTGGAACCTGAGGATCAAGCTAAGATTATTAGGGTCTTCCGTAGGGAGGAGCTTCCGGCATTGATCACGGAGTCGATGCAGATGTTGAATCTCGCTACGCAGACATCCGCAGAGGAGGAGGTTGAGGATCCCGTTATTCAGGCAGTTCGACAGACACAGTTGGTGTTTCCGGTGCACAGGGTGGTCGACAGGATGATTCAAGACGAATGGAACCAGCCAGAAGCAGGGCTCAGAGGCGTACGCACTATGAATAGACTTTATCCTCTGGCCGAAAAGTATAAGGAAATGTTCCGGGTGCCGCGGGTGGACACGGTGGTGTCAGCAGTTACGAAGAAGACCACCATTCCGGTGGAGGGCAGTGCAGCCTTGAAAGATGCTCAGGACCGTAGAGTTGATGGGCTACTGAAGCAAACCTTTGAGTCCGACTCGCTTTTGTTGCAGGCATCTATTTGTGGAGCCTGGGTGGCGCGGGCATGCTTGCGCTGGGTGCAGCGGTTGCGCCACTTGACGCACCTGGATCTCGAGGAGCTCAAGGAGCTCGGTCACCTGGAGTCTGGGATGGCATATTTAGCGGACGTGCATTATGATTTGATCAGAGCGCTTGCAAATAGCACGGCTTCCGTGGTGGCTGCCCGCAGATCTGTGTGGTTTCGAAACTGGGCGGCGGATGGTTCTTCCAAGTCTCGACTCAGTAAGTTGCCGTTCAAAGGGAACTTACTGTTTGGGGAAGATCTGGATAAGTTGGTACAGGACCTCGGGGAGTCCAAGACTGGTAGGCTTCCAGAAGATAAGCCGAAATAGGGAAAGACCGGTCAGGGCTTTCGGGGCCAGTTTCGTGATTTCCGGAGGTTTCGTACTACGCGGTTCGGATCTTTTCAAAGGGGCCAATTTGCGTCTCAAGCCCAAGGCTTTCGAGGGTTTTGGGGAGCTAACAGAGGTTTCTCCTCAGGCCCTGCAACAGCAGCTCGCAAGGCGCAATGAGATGAGGCAGGTCATGGCGGAAGCAGCTTCCATAGGCGGGCGGCTCCAGGAGTTTCTTTCTGCTTGGACCCTCATTACGTCCGACCAGTGGGTGTTGGAGATAATTCGACACGGATATGTGCTGAAGCTGGCGCGGCCCGTGCGGGATTCCTTCGTCATGTCCCCTTGCAGGGGCCAAAAGAAGACCCGTGCGATCCGCAGCACTTTGGAGCGACTTTTGCGATTAGGAGCGGTCGTGGAGGTTCTGAAAGCAGAGTACGGTATGGGTCGGTACTCCATTTATTTCGTGGTGCCAAAGAAAGGCGGAGCGCTGTGGCCCATTTTAGATCTCAAAGGCGTAAACCGTTGCCTGCGAGTGCCGCATTTCCGCATGGAAACTTTGGGATCGGTCATTGTGGCGGTGCGTCAGGGAGAGTACTTGACGTCGCTGGATCTCACGGAGGCCTACCTGCACATACCCATCCGGGCGGCACATCAGAGGTTTCTAAAGCTCACCTTTCCTTGGGGACACTATCAGTTCCAGGCGTTGCCCTTCGGTCTAGCAACGGCGCCACGAACTTTCACCAAAATTATGGTGGTAGTGGCAGCGGCGTTGCGCAAGGAAGGAATTCTGGTGCACCCGTACCTCGACGATTGGTTGATTCGGGCGAAATCCGAGGCAGAGAGCATGCAGGTGACAGAGTGGTGGAGTTCTTGCAGAGTCTCGGTTGGGTAGTGAATCCGACCAAAAGCCGTCTGGAACCCTCTCAGGTCCTCGAGTATCTGGGAGTTCAGTTCGACACTCACAAAGGACAGGTGTTTTTGCCGCAGAAGAGAGCGCAGGCGCTTTGCAGTCTGGTGCGCAAGTTCAGAGCCACTCCAGCTCCTTCGGCATGGACTTATCTTCGCGTGCTGGGAACAATGGCGGCAACTCTGGAGGCGGTGCCTTGGGCCAAAGTGCATATGCGGCCTTTACAAAGGGCTCTGCTTCGCTGCTGGTCGCATCAGGCGGATCCTTTGAGCAAACGGCTTCCGTGTCTGAACAAGGTAAGGCAGTCTCTTCAGTGGTGGCTGCTCCCGTCTTCGTTGTCGGTCAGAATGCCGCTGGAGCAGCCGGAGTGGCTTCCGTTGTTGACGGACGCCAGCCTCTCTGGTTGGGGAGCCCATTGCGGGAGCAGGTTCTCGCAAGGGTTTTGGTCCCCGCTGGAGGCTTCTTGGTCGATAAATCATTTGGAACTTCGAGCTGTTGCCCGAGCGCTTCAGGCGTTCGAGGACTTGGTGCTAGGTTGCCCAGTTCGTGTTCTGTCGGACAACTCGGCAACGGTTGCCTACATCAATCGTCAGGGCGGCACGGGGAGTGCAGCAATGGAAGAGGAGGCGGATTTGCTGTTCGCCTGGGTGAAGAATCGGTTGACGGCAATTTCGGTGGCGCACATTGCAGGAAAGGACAATGTGATGGCAGACTTCCTCAGCAGAGTTCGGGTAGATGCAGGAGAGTGGGAATTGCACCTCGAAGTCTTTGCGCAGATACTAGTGCGTTGGGAGACGCCAATAATGGATTTAATGGCAACCTTTCAGTTCTTTAGCAGGAGACGAGAAAGAATGTCGGAGGGCATAGATGCGCTGTTACAGAGGTGGCTGACCTCGGGTCTCCTGAATGTCTTTCCGCCGTGGGCGTTGATAGGCCGAGTGATTCAACGAATTGAGGCTCACCCGGGAAGGGTGATTCTAGTGGCACCCGACTGGCCGAGACGCCCATGGTACGCAGATCTTGTGCGGCTTCTAGACGGACAACCCTGGCGGCTGCTGGCAAGGGCGGACCTGTTGCTGCAAGGGCCTCTTTTCATGCCCCAGGTGGATCGATTCTCACAGTATGGCCATTGAAAGGGCCAGGCTAAGGAAGAAAGGCTATTCAGCATCGCTCGTTGCTACGCTGCTTAGGGCATGGAAGCAGTCTACATCCTTGGCGTATGTGCGGGTCTGGCGTATTTTTGAAGATTGGTGCTCGAGGCGTCAGATTCGGACGTCCACAGTCACCATTCCTTCTATTTTAAGCTTTCTGCAAGACGGCTTTGAGAAAGGTCTAGCAGCTAGTTCTTTACGCGTTCAATTGGCGGCTCTTTCCTGTTATCAAGGCAAGGTTCAGGGAGTTGCTCTCGGAGCTCATGCTGATGTGGTGCGTTTTCTTAAGGCGGTTGCTAGGTTGCGGCCGTCACGTAGAGTGACGGTTCCGCCTTGGGATCTTAATCTGGTGTTGACAGCGCTGTCCAAACCGCCTTTTGAGCCGTTGCATCAGTGAAGGACTTAACGTTAAAAACTGTATTTCTGGTGGCGATCTGCTCAGCTAGGCGCATCTTGGAGTTGCAAGCGTTGTCTTCCAGGGAACCATTTTTGTCCTTTGAGGGAAGAGGTCATTCTGCGTCCAGTGCCTTCGTTCCTGCCTAAGGTGGTGTCTCCCTTTCACTTGAATCAGTCCGTGTGCTTGCCAGTTCTAGGGTCGTTAGAAGGGAGCGCCTTGGACCGCAGTTTGCATCGTTTTGACATTAAGCGGGTATTGCAACAGTATCTGAAGGTCACAAAGTTTTTTCGCAAGTCGGACCGGCTGTTTGTGGTGTTCGGAGGTATGCGCAAGGGAGAGGCAGCATCAAAGGCTTCCATTGCCAGGTGGATTCGGAAGGCGATTGCTTCCGCCTATATATTTCAACGTCGATCCTTGCCCGAAGGTTTGCGAGCTCATTCCACCAGGGCGCAAGCATCTTCTTGGGCGGAGCATGGTTTGGTCCCTCCAGGTGAGATTTGTAGGGCGGCGACGTGGTCGACTCTGCATACGTTTAGTAAGCATTACCGTCTTGACGTCGCAGCGACTAATGATGCTTGTTTTGGTTCGGCGGTGTTGCGTGCCGGCTGGAAGTGTCCCTCCCAATAATTACTGCTCTGGCACATCCCAGAAGTAGAGGACTGAACTGGAGGAATGATAAGGAAATGATAATTACACTTACCTGGTAATTGTAGTTCCTTGAGTGACGACAGTTCAGTCCTCAATCCTGCCCGGAGTTCTTTCAGGAGGGGTAGAGATTTCTGGCACGAGGAAAACCACTGCAGGTAGGTCGATCCTCGATCTGTTTATGTTCGCTGTGTTTTCTAGTTGATTCTGGGTGTGGCAGTGAAGGGCGTAAGAAAGCCTTATCTGCAGGTTTACATAGTTTTAGTGTTAGTTTAGGCTAGGTTGCAAGGTGTATTCTAGCTACTTATTTGTTGCTCCTTTGAGTCTGCTTTGTTAATAGTTCACACTGGGGGCTGAGGAGAGAGATCAGCAGGCTATATCCAGTGATGTCATGATTCTGACATACCAGTCTCCAAGCTGCAGGAGGAGGTTGACAACCCAGAGGTAGAGGACTGAACTGTCATCACTCAATGAACTACAATTACCAGGTAAGTGTAATTATCTTTTTTTTGTAGGACTTCAACTCTTCCACCTATCTTCTGAATTCCGCTCTCTATCACGTATAGCGTGGTGGTTATGAGCAAATTCTGTTATGTGACTTGTCACATTATCTTAGTTTGATAATCCCCATGTGTGTGACTGATTTATCCTACTTGCCCACAGGGAAAGAAAGTTTTTTTTTCACTTGTTGGTGGAGTTCTCCACCGATAGGAGGATAAATCACCTTTATAATACATGTTCCATGGTTCTAAGTTCTATGTATCTCACTGTTCTATGCAAATTGTTTACTGTTTATGTAAACTGCACTGATCTCGAAAAGTGCGGTAGATAAGAACAAACAAATAAATAAAAATAAATAAATAAATAAAATCAGCCACATGATACCTTCCTTCTCCCTGAAGCAAAGTGTTTAAGAAACTAAATCATTCTTGAAGGGGCTGCTGCGCGGAAACTAAAATGCATATTCTGAATAAAAACCTCCTAGTACTTTCTGAGCTTTGTGAGTGTTTCCCATGTCTCACACCTTTGGATGACGTCACCCACTTGTGTGGCTGATTTATTCAGTCTGTGGAGAAATACCCATTACAGGTGGGCAGCTTTGCTTTGATTTTTAGTTGTCAGATTTTTAACAGTGCAGCTATGTTTGCTACAAAGATCTACAGTAAGAATCTTGAAGAATATGATTAACCTTTAGGGTAATTTAAAATGTAATTATTAATGATTGATTCTATTTATCCTTGAAATCAATATAAGAAGCGAAATGCTTTGGCATATATTTGGTTTGATTCCTTTCATTTGGTAAACATGATCTTGTAATAAGATTAGTATTGGTTTATAACTTTGAAAATATTTGATGAATCAAGTGTATATGATTAGTTTTATGTAATAATTGTGGCATGCAGTTCTTTTTGTGCAACTTATGCTAATATAGTCAGTGGTGTTGAAATCTCCTGTCACTAGTGGTCAGGGTGGAGTTGTATGATTGATCTTCCTGTGAGTTCTTTAATGAAAAAACAATTCAGACTCTTTGGAATATATTTTACAAGTATGTGTTGGGCCTTTGGGATGCTACAATAAAAAAACCCCAAACCTCAATTGTACAGTTACCATGGGAACTCATTTAGAATAGATTGTTCTCTCAGGCTTTCATCTGTGCCCAAAATCTAATGTACTTTAAATGTTTTATATAAAATCTTATTCTTAAAGAGAGTGATTTTTTTCAAGTTCTTTAACTGCATAAATGGATAAACAGGAGGAGATGTCTGCTGTTTTGAATTTTTGTAATTGTCAAAAAGATATTTAAGTTAATTTTGCAGATTTTAATTTGGGTCACCCAGTGGGAGGAATTCTCATTAGTACTTTTTGGGGATCATTTTAGAAACCCTATTTGTGCTTTGGATGTCTAAAAATAGACTGACTGACTGTCCAAAGCAGGGAAATATCCCCGAAGCCATTTTAGAAAGTGGTTTCAAAGATGTCCCCGTGGCTGCGACATCCAAGGAGGAATGGCGACGTGGTATAGACGTGTCTGGGCTGTTCCCAAAAATCTGGATATCTTACCAGATTTCAGAAATGCCCCGTATGTTCTAAGCCACGTCCAAGTTTAGATCTGTTCCAGGCATGAATATGCACTAGAAAAGTGCTCGTTTTGCCAGCTTAAACAGCCAGAGGGTGTTGAGTAGAAAGCACACTCATATCCCCTATATTTTCAGTGTTGACATTGAACACTGATGGGGAATGAGGACTCTTGTTTTTGTTTCATGATGCTGATGAATGTTCCAATATGCAAACTAGTAGTAGGAGCAGGGGATGTGTGTATGGACACTGGCATGAGCGTCCAGGACAGGGGTGTCTTGTTTCCAAAATCAGACCAGAACATGTTTTCCTGTATGTTTTGCCCTGGTTTCCTAAATTACACTTGGATGCCCTTTCTAAAATGCTACTTCACATTCAGCTAACTGCATCCTCTCTAGGAATTTGACTTATTCTGAAAGTACTTCTTCCTTTGCGTCCCTCTAGTCCAGTCCCGGAACCATAGAGTTTAGAATCTCCTCCAGCAGCTTTGGAGACTGAAAGACATCATCGCTTTGCTGGCACTGGTATAAATAGCCAAGGACCGCCCCCTGCCTTCAGTACTTTCAGTCTCCAAAGCAGCTAGGAGATTCTGAGCCGGGGACTGGGCTCAGCATAAATAAGCAGAGCTAGTGGTTCTAGATCCTCTTTAAATTTTGGGGTTTTGTGCAGTTTGTAGGGGGGTTTCTTTCTTGAGGAGTTTTTCTTTAAAATTTTCTTTACATTTATCTTTTTCATTGTGTTTCTAGGTGGAGTGCTGCTGTTGAGTATTCAGCTCCTTCCTCTGGCTCCATCCTCCTTCTTTCCCCCTCTCCGCCTCCTCCCCCTCCTATCTCCTCCCCCCCTCCTATCTCCTCCCCCCCTGGTTTTCCCCGTCGAGTTAACGAGCACTAAGGGGGAGAGATTGGTTTTGGATTTGTAGCCTCCCTGCTCCCGAACCTGCGAATAGGGGTGAGGAGCAGGTGGCAGGCTTGATCGCAGCGCCAAGAGGCCTAGCGGGGAGTCTAGGCTTGGTGGCACAGTGTTACCAGCGCCAGAGCTGAAGCCGCGGTCCGGCTGAGCTCCCGAGCGCGATTTCCTCCTATCAGCACCGGCAGGAAGGGTACAGTGAGTGAGGGGGCTGTCTCAATGCGCCCGTTTGATTTTTCATTTGGGGAAGGGTTGTGATCGGGGAATTAGCTTCGGGGGAGCAGGTTTCGGTTAATTGCGGCTTAGGACGGCTGCGTGCGTCAGCGCGGGAAAGCCCGGAGGCGGCCATTTTAAAAAAGCTAAGGTTTCTGTTCTATCTTTTAGTCCGTTAGTTCCCGGTTTTAGAAGCTTCGTTTTCGGGTGTAGCTAGCTCAGCCTTCCCTGGTACCTCTAGGGGTATCTCAATAGCAAAAAAAAAAATAAATAAATAAAAAGGGAGGAAGGCATACGGAAAGCATAGCTGTTATCTGGAAGGGAACTGTAGAGTTTCAGTTGTAGCGCTGCAGGGGCAGTAGTATGCCTGGAAAACCACGTTGCTTGGTTTGTGGCATGAGACGGGGCACGGTGCAGGACTCGGGAGTCTGTAGAGCTTGCACTCGGGAGGCAGAGTTTATGGACAAGGCGCCAGAGGACACCTCGGAGGGGTCAGAGGCAATTCCTCCAGGGGAAGGGGAGGCACTGCCTCCGTCCCTGGGGACGGCAGAACCGATGGCAGGGTCATCTTCGGGTGAGGGCTCCTCTTCGTCTCTGGGGCTGAGCCAGGGGGGGACAGCTCCTCTGATTCCACCGAATTTCTTTTCCCTCATGCAGCAGGCGTTTGCTTTGTTGCAACCCGCTATGACAACTCCTCCCCTATAATCGCAAGGACTGAAGCGGCCGGGGTCCTTGGTCCGTCCTGTGGAGGGTGCTCCCCTGGCTAAGAGAAGTAAAGGGACGGGGGATGAGAGCCCAGCGTCTCAACTTGGGGACGACCTAGGAGTGGTAGACGCGGAGATGGAGGAGATCTCGGATGATGAGTTGGAAGAGGGAGAGATCTCCAGGAACAAGCAGGAATGAGTCTTCACATATGGGTACGTCGGTACCGACGGAGTCTGTGCGGGAACGCTTCCCAGCATCCAATCAAAGAGCTTTTGGAAGCATCCCACCACGCCTGCGTGCTGCCTTCCCGCCTTTCCCAACTGCCTCTCCTCAGTTTTCGTTTTCCGCGGAGCCAGCAGGACGTCCTCCTGTCACCGCAGAAAATTCTTGTTTTATTTCTTTATTTTTCTTGTGGTCGCGGCTGTCTTCCCGACGCCACTGGTACCGCCGGTGTTTTCTTTTCTTTTCTTGTAAAATCTTCCTTCTTTAAGGAATATTTTTCTTCATAGTGTCTCACGGTATCTTAGAAACAAAAACAGCAAGCAGAGTTGTGGTCACTTGCACTTTATTGATACTACAAAGCCCCGACACGTTTCGGCAGATGCCTTCATCAGGGGGACTAGAGGACTGCAAACAAATAAAATTAAAATTAAAATACACAACCTTAAGTTAAAAACACAAATATGAATAATATTAAGCAGTATAAAAACAACCATTTATAAATGTGATATAAGGACAATCATAGTGTACTCACAAATTGAATTATACCAATACATTAGGTGAAGCGCATGGAAATATGTAAACGTGTGGCACAGAACCAATATTTCAGGTGATAGTGCTGAAAAACAACAATATCAATAAAATACAAGCAAATACAATTGTACAAATAATGAAACTAACAGATAAATAAACAATGAGATAAAAAACTAAAAAACTATGGGAAACCCAGACCCAAGAGCAACGAAAGATGAATAAAAACAATTATACACATAGAATTGTAGTCATTGTACAAACCCCTATATTGCTAAACACAATCATAATTATGGTAAAAATTGTTGTAAAAATAAACACCATAAATGCCATAGCGTTCAAAAATTGTTATATAAAAAAGTTATATATAAAAAATGTTATATAAAAATCCATCCAAAGATGATGTCAAAAAACAGGCTGTCCGATGAGTAACAAAATAATGTTAAAAACGCTAAAGATGGCGCATGTTTTATTTCTTTTGTTTTTTGGCTCTGAAAATAGTTTCAGGCATGTTTACAGAGCGATGTTTTTCTTTTCTTTTTTGGTTTCCTCGTCTTCTTTTTTAGTTTGTGTCGGAAGTTTGCCAACAAAGCATTATATAGCTTTTTATTAATTGATTCTGCAAAGAGGTTTATTTTATGAGTGCAGAGCACCGCTTTTGAAATTACATTACAGCACACTATAGTTCTTTCACTATCTGGCTCTGACAACAGAGTTCCAGTTTATGATTGTAAATTGTTTGTTTCCAGGGGATTAGACCTCAGCACTATATAGCTCTTTCACTATTTTAGTGCATATTGGTTAGCACTTGGGCTTTTTACATGTTTTTAACGTGCACTATCTTTAGCGTTTTTAACATTATTTTGTTACTCATCGGACAGCCTGTTTTTTGACAACATCTTTGGATGGATTTTTATATAACATTTTTTATATATAACTATTTTATATAACAATTTTTGAACGCTATGGCATTTATGGTGTTTATTTTTACAACAATTTTTACCATAATTATGATTGTGTTTAGCAATATAGTGAGAGTGGTATTGCTCACTGGAGGGCTTTTCTTCAGCCTCTCTAATTTTCTTACTTTTCTAGTGCGGAGTTCTCTTTTCTGAGTTCACTCCTCTTTTTCAATCTTGCTTTGCAGCAGTTCATCAGACACCTCCAGAGTTTTCTACTCTTGTTTTGTCTGTTCTTTCTGTTTTTCAACAGTACCATTCTTCTGCTGTCTGGCAAGCAGCTACCAATGCAGGAGCCTTAATGTTTCGACCACTGGTTCATGTCCACCAGTAACCAGATTTGTCCTCCAATAACATTCTGTCTGGTCTTAGTAGTGACTCCAAGTCAGTGCTGTCATCTGTCTTGGAAATTTTTTCACTACAAACTTGTTGGATTGTCTTCTCTTTCTACCATCTCCATTCCCATGGGTTTGGCAGCATAATTGACATAGCTCCTGGCTTTTCTGCAGCCAGTTCTATCGCCTCATTCTCCTGCATAATGCTCTCTGCAATTCTACAGAGAAGCTCTCCACTATGGGCCCTTGCTAGAGAGCATGGGGGGTTTTTCTTCTCCAACAGCTATACTAGATGGTTGAAAAAGGCTTTTTTCAGTCATATCTCCCATGACTAGAAAAGTTCTCCTTTTTACTATAAAGCACATAGGCCTACTCTTACGTGAAAGCTTAAGGAGTTGCTAATTCCCTGATTTGGTCCATAGTATTTCCAATAGGGAATATGTTTTCTCCTTTCAGCTCGTCCTCATGGTAAGAACGCATGATACCTTTTTGCCCTTAAGCAGGTCAGCATGGTATCTCATTCCTATGCGTCTTCTGTTCACTTACCATGCTAGAGTTCTAAAATACTCAGGACTTGCGGAATGCTGACTGATATCATCCTCTGCTTTCACGTAACCATCCTGGTTATTCTCCTACCTAGCATCCCTGTAGCCATAACCAGTGGGAATTGATTCTCTATATGTCTTCTCAAGTAGGTTCTACCTTCTTGTTCTTAGATGAATCTTTCCTCCCACTTTTTTCCTATGTGAATACCCTTTGTAGGCTTATCTCTGTCTGCTTCTTGCAGACTTCCATATAGAGGTGTATATATATATATGTATATATATATATATATATGTATATACATACCTATAGCACACATCTTACAGATGTCTATGTCTATCATGTGTGAGTACTTTATACCTTCACATCTCACTATAGATATATTTTCATATATCTATATGTTATATGTGTGTGTATATATATATATATATATATATATATATATATATATATATATATATATATATACACATATATATACACATATATGTACATCTATATGTATCTATATGTATCTGTCGAGATATTCTACTATTGGTAGATAGTTGATTTCTATTGTTCTATGTAAAATGTATACAAACTGTGTACAAGACTGTTAACCTGTTATATGTAAATCGCCCTTGATCTCTGGAAGGGGCGGTATAAAAGAAATAGTTAAATAAATAAAAAAATAAATAAATAAATATTCTGCTTTATCTACCTGACTGTCGAGGCTCATATAGCCATATGATTCTGACAGAAAGGTTTTACCCATACTATGCTATCCAGCATGTTTTGGGGTCCTACACTCACAACCACTTGGTGATAGTTAACACCTACCATAACCCTAAGGTTAGGTACCTCTGAAGCTCTCCATGTCCAATATCTCTCCCAGCTGACTTCAGTTAGGAGAGATATTGCGGATCTTCAGCTACTCACAGGCTAACACCTCCGGCGTTGTCCTTTCTTTTGGGATACAAGAGGTTCCCATACCCTTTCTCCCCACAAAGACTGAGCCTGTTTGTCCAAATCAGTTAGCTTTTCTCTTTTGTTCCTAAGAGTGAGCCACTCTTTTGCCAAAAGAGTTGGGTTTTTATCATAAAGCCTTCCTCTGAAGGCCCACCATTTTTGTACTACCCCAGTTTTTCCTACTGGGGTTCCCTGTTCCCTTTCAGGATTCTGACCTCCATTATTTTTCCTACAGGTTTCCTACCTCCACTACAGTGAGGTCCTTCTTGAGGTTCCTCTACTCTACTCTTCTTGAGGTCCTTCTTGAGGTTCCCCAGTAGATCCCATGAACCTCCATACTTCTCTAAAGTCCTGTTAGGGGAGGTCCCTATTGCAATTTATTTTCTTTGCAATATCATTGATGACAATTATCATCCACACATGGACTCCTTTTCTGCAGTCCTATGCTAGGTTGGCTGTTCCACAGCACCTTTCTTTCTTCAACTCCTACCCTCCATCCTCAGGATGCCTGGTGTTGTGCGGGATAGCATGTTCCAACCTATAACATGCTTGGGACTCCAGGCATCTTAGCTTGGGAGTCCCCATATGTGAAGACTCATTCCTGCTTGTTCCTGGAGATAGCACAGTTACTTACCTGTAACAGGTGATCTCTGGGAACAGCAGGAATAAGTCTTCACAACCCACCCACCTCCCCAGGAGTTGTATCTCTATCTATCTTTCCTTTCCTCTCTCTCTCTCTTTGTCTCAGCTTTAAAACTTAACTGAGGAGAGGCAGTTGGGAAAGGCGGGAAGGCAGCACGCAGGCGTGGTGGGATGCTTCCAAAAGCTCTTTGATTGGACGTACCCATATGTGAAGACTTATTCCTGCTGTTCCCAGAGATCACCTGTTACAGGTAAGTAACTGTGCTTTACCTGACTTGGAACGGCAGAGCAGGGTAGTCAGGGTGTTTCAACATGAACAGCTGCCAGCCTTGATTACTGAAACTCTCAAGACGCTGAACATGCCCTCAGGGGTGGCAGCGGAGGAAGACTTGGAGGATCCGCTGTTACAGGCAGTTCGGACGTCCCAAAAGGTGTTTCCAGTGCATAGAGTATTTCGGAGTATGATTCAGGAGGAGTGGGACCTACCGGAGGCGGCCCTGAAGGGTTCTAGGGCCTTGGCTCGCCTTTACCCGCTGGCCGACCAAGATAAAGAACTGTTTCGCTTGCCGAAGGTAGATGCGGCGGTTTCGGCGGTGACTAAGAAAACTACCATTCCGGTTGAGGGTGCAGCAGCGCTGAAGGATGTACAGGATAAAAAGTTGGATACTCTGTTGAAGCAGGTGTTCGATGTTTGCGCCCTCTCCCTGCAGGCCTCGATAGCAGGGGCGTGGGTGGCGAGAGGCTGTTTGCGGTGGTCCCAAAGGTTGCAAGGGGACAACTGCTCCGGCGTTGGTCTCATCAGAGGGATGTGTCGTCGCAGCGGCTGGTGTGTCCTCTGGAGGTGCATCAGGAGCTTCAGTGGTGGTTGTGGCCAGAGAGTTTGGAAGCGGGCGTGCCTCTAGAGCCTCCATCTTGGAGACTGCTAACGACGGACACGAGTCTCCTGGGGTGGGGAGCGCATTGCGAGGGAAGATGGGCCCAGGGACGCTGGTCTCAGGAGGAAAAGGAATGGTCCATCAACAGATTGGAGATGAGAGCAGTGTTTCTGGCACTGCGGGAATTTCAGGACACCGTCCCTCAGGGGGCGGTACGAGTTCTATCCGACAATGCGACGACCGTGTCCTACATCCATCGACAGGGAGGCACAGGCAGTGCGGCGTTAGAAGAAGAGGCGCATCAACTGTTAGGTTGGGCCGAGCAGCATCTGACGGCTCTTTCGGCACAGCACGTGGCCAGAGTGGACAATGTAGAGGCGGATTTCCTCAGTCGCCGCAGAGTGGATCCGGGAGAGTGGGGTTTTCACCCGGACATATTTGCGATGTTCGTACAGCACTGGGGGATTCCACTAATGGATCTTATGGCGAGCTTCGAGTCGGTGAAAGTGGAGCGTTTCTTCAGCAGGCGTCGGGAGCGGATGTTGGAGGGTCTCGATGCGTTGGCACAGAGGTGGAAGGGGGCCTTCTCTATGTGTTCCCGCCTTGGGCTCTCATAGGTTGGGTGGTGCAGCGCATAGAAAGGCATCGCGGCCTGGTGGTTCTCGTAGGGCCCGATTGGCCCAGAAACCTTGGTATGCGGATTTGGTGCGGCTGCTGGCGGACAGGCCGTGGAGGTTACCGCAGAGGGAGGATCTCTTAGGTCAGGGGCCTTTACGCATGCCCCAGGTGAATTGATTCTCGCTTACGGCATGGCTCTTGAAAGGGCTAGGATGATGGCTAAGGGCTATTCTGCAGCGGTCATTTCAATGTTGTTGAGGGTGCGAAGGCGATCTACTTCGCTGGCATACATCCGGGTTTGGCGTATTTTTGAGGCCTGGTGTGCGGAGCGTAATTTGCAGCCTTTGGGGGCCTCGGTGTCTCAGATCCTTTCCTTTTTGCAAGATGGAGTGGACAAGGGTTTGGCGGCTAGTTCTTTGTGTGTGCAGTTGGCAGCCATCCCTTGTTACCGCGGTAAGGTTCAAGGTCAGGTGCTAGGTGCTCACGGCGACATTAGACGTTTTTTGCGAGCTGTGTTGCTCATGCGGCCGCCAAGGCGAAATTCTGTGCCAGCGTGGGATCTGAATTTTGTGATGGACACCTTGCTCAGAGAGCCGTTTGGACCATTAAACAAGGCCTCGCTGAAAGATCTGACGTTGAAGACAGTTTTTCTGGTGGTGATTTGTTCCGCGAGGAGAATTTCGGAGTTGCAGGCATTATCTTGTAAGGAGCCATAACTGTTCTTTTTCAATCATAAGGACGTGCTGCGTACGGTTCCGGCGTTCCTGCCAAAGGTGGTTTCTGTCTTTCATGTCAACCAAGTAGTGTTGCTTCCGGTGTTCTCCGAAAAGCAGAAGGAGAAGTCGGAAGGTAAGTTGCACCTCTTAGATGTTCGTCGGGTTCTTAGACGGTATCTCCGCCGGACGGCGTCCTTCCGGAGGTCTGACAGGTGTAATGGGGAAAAGATATCCTGTGATAGGAAAGCAGAGGAACCTATGAGTAATAGGGCTGTTTCTAGCAGGAAGGAAGATATCAGGACACCCAGTTGCCAAGAGCAACATAAACATTCCCAGCCATGAGGGAAGGAACCCTGCACAGCTGATAGGCATTCCCCAGCTCTTAGCTCTAATAGCTTTCACCTGGGAGGGGGAAGGGCTGGAGTAGAGCCTCAGAAAACGTATAAGGGACGTTCATTAGAGAATAGGGGCAGCAATAGTGGCAGTAGTAGGAGCAGCAATAGCAGGAGCTTGAGAAGGAGTTCTGATTTTGGATTTGGTAGCTCCGGTAACTCCAGAGAAAGCAGTTTGGAAGATTCAGTGAAACCAGTAACTGGAAGCAGGAGAGACGTGCTGAATGAGAACCAGCTGGATACTGAGTGCAAGCTGAGGTTTGAATCTGGGAAGCAACGTCTGCTTTGGGCTGGTAGGAAAACTGATGTGAGTGACTTTAATTCTGAATGTGAAAGAGAAAGGCAGATAACAGCTGATAGTCTTAATTGGAGGAGAAAGGCTCAAAAACCTTTTAACCAAGCCTCCAAACATATACCTGATGGTGAAGGCATTTATAAGGAGAAAGTACCAGTCAGAATAACTGGAAAGCAATTACAAGCCTCAAGAAAGAAAGAATATACGGTGCCAGACATCTGTATGTTGGAAGAGGGTGCCAAACAGCCTAAGCATAGAGAAAAGCCTCTGAGGTTTAAACCCCTACTGAATGAAGCTGTGCATAGCTTTTCTCCTGCCTCAAACCAAGAAGGTGGGCTAATTAACCAAGGTAAAGCTGCTTACAAGTCTTTTTCACCTAGAAGTTATAAAGGACATAAGTCTTATTGGAATTGCATGCCAAGATATGGTGACTCTGACCCTTACCTGCTGGAGCAAATAGTAGGGAGGTCAAGGGAGCTGGCAAAGGAGAATAATCTGCCAACACACTATAGGCAACAATGTTATGCAGATGATAGTCAGATTGAATCAATGATAATTGATCCGCCAGAGCCTGAATTATCTGACTACCAGATGGACTGTACATTGGCTGTGATAAACGATAGGTTTTCATTGTGCTGAAGATATACGATGCTGGAAGTGATTTAATTGCCTGTTTAAAAGCACAAGACTTTACTTTATCCTTTTTGCCAGAGTGTATGGCTTTTGTTCTTTTGTTACCTGTGTTATAATCCAAACCCCGGGAGGGGAATTAAAACCTTGATTTGACCTTACCACTCGGGTCTCAACTATCTTATTGCAAAGGAGCCCAACTACAATCCTTTTAATAAAAGGTCCCCCTGTAGCCAACCAGTATACTGCACTGCTGGCCGAGCAGGGTGTGACAGAGAAATGGCGTAGTTGGCAGGATTTTTAAAAAAACACAGTAAAAAGGACATTATCAGGAAAAAGGATTAACCTGAGAAATCAGGAGAAGTTCGGCTATCCTGAAGGAAAGGAGAGAAAACCGGACCGGACTACAGATCCAGACCTGATTTGGAGCCACCCAGGAGATCTTTCTCAAGGCAAGATTCTGCACTGTGCTCAGGTACAAGTGAGGGGGCACGGGTGTAGAAGGATCTGTGAGAAAGTATCCAATTTCTGTGCTAAAGTGGGAGGCATAGATCTTCTTTTGGTACCGCACTTGGTGGGCTTTGTGTTGTTTTTGTTTTTACAAATACAGCCATCCTAATGGATCCCCAGGACGTAAAGAGCTGGATGGAGGCTCAGTGGAGGGTCCAGAGTGAGCAGGCCCAAGGGATCCAAGAGAGAACTATAGCAGCCATGAATGCTCAGCAGCAGCCATTGCTGGAGCTACTGGGAGCCCTGCTGCAGAAAAATGTGGACAAAGAGGAGTGTATTCTCTCATTACAAGTGGGGGTAGGACTTAATAATTGTGGTGCAATGGCACCGGGACAGTTTAATAATAATGAGAATTTTGCTGATTTTGCTGATGCATTTGAAAAGATAGCAGAATCAGCTAAATGGCCAGCTGACCAGTGGGCTGTCCGCTTGGCTATGACTCTAACAGGTGAGGCATTAGCAGCGTACAAGGCATTGCCCGCTGATCAGGCGTCCAATTACCTGAATGTAAGAAATGCTGTAAGAGACAGGTTGGGTTTAACGCCCATCCATTACAGGCGTTTATTCAGGGAAGCTAGGCTTAGGCCTTTGGAAACACCGAAGGCACTATTTCAGCGACTAAAGGGTCTAGCGCTGAAATGGCTCACTCCTGAAAGGAGAACAATAGAGTCAGTGATAGATACCATAATTATGGAGCAGTACCTTGAAGCTGTACCGCCTGAGGTAAAAGCATTTATAGTGCTCCAAAAATGCAGTTCCCCTGAGGAAGCGGCTGAACTCTCAGAAAGATATTTTGAGGCAGAGTTAGCCGGAACCTCAAAGGAAAAGGTATTAAAAGTAGCTGGCATTGGTAAGCTGTGGGGCTTAGAAAAAACCTCTAGGAGAGAAATGTGTGACCAAAATACAAACAGATTTCTTAAGAGAAAATGTTATAATTGTGGTCAGTTAGGACACATACCGAAGGATTGCACCACACGCACTAGCTTAATATCAGGGAAGGAGACACCCCTAGAGGAGGGATTTCTACTGCAGGTTTGTATAGAAGGGGTGGAAGCTCTGGCCCTGCTGGACTCCGGCGCAGACCAGAGTATGGTCTCCCAGAAGTTATGGAAGGCCATCTCTGACCGTGACCAATCTGCCCGAAGCCAAGCAGACGGCAGAGTAAAAGTAAGGTGCGTACACGGCGCGGCTTCCTATTACCCTCTATATGAAGTATCCATACAGGGGCTAGGCTCTAACGAAGATATGCAAATTGCAGTAGTACCAAAACTCCCTTATGATATGGTTCTAGGGCGTGATTGGCCTCCATTTGTTAGGGAAATGGAGAAGGGTCTTAAGGAAAAACCGGACCCAGCCCTGGAAAAAGCCCCGGGAGTGGGTAATATGCAGTCCGAGGTCCCTAAGATAGAAGCCATGGCCACGAAAATGCCAAGTCCCTTATTTGGAAAACCCCATAAGGGTAATGTCCCGTCCCAGCCCCAGGTACGTGATAGGTCTTTACCGAAGAAAAAGTTTGTTTTGCAGTTCACTAAAACATCACCTCAGGCCCAAAGTCCACAAAGGGCTTCGGAAGCCTCTGCAGGCTATGACCTGTTCAGTGTGGAAAATGTAGTAGTTCCAAAAGGGGGGAGAACATTAGTCGATACGGGCTTGCAAATACAAACTCCTGAAGGGTGTTATGGGAGAATAGCACCACAATCAGGGTTGGCGGTTAAGCACTTTTTAGATGTGGGAGCCGGGGTAATAGACCCCGAGTATCGGGGCCCGCTCAAAGTCCTACTTTTTAACTTTAGCAAAGAGGACTATGAAGTAAAGGCAGGCGATAGGATTGCCCAACTAATCTGCGAGCGGGTAGGCTTTCCAGACGTAGTGGAGGTACCCTCGCTGACTTCCACAAGTAGGGGAGCGAGTGGTTTTGGCTCGACTGGGAAGTGGGAGGTAAAAAGCTTGACAGCTTTGGCTGATGAAAAAAAGGAAGAAGACCTAGGACCGCAGCCTGCTGATTGGAGGGAACATCCGAAGCCCATAATTGGCGCGGATTTGTCCCCGCAACAAAAAAAGGAGTTAGCGGTGGTGTTGGGAAGGTTCTCAGACGTCTTGACGACGGTGCCTGGGCAGACAAATGTTGTGGCACATGAGATCATTACAACACCGGGGAAAGTAGTGAGACAGAGGCCGTATAGGTTACCAGAGGCCAAGAAAAATGAAGTTATTTCCCAAGTGAAGGAAATGGTAGAGATGGGAATAGTGGAGGAGTCCAGAAGCCCCTGGTCGAGCCCCATTGTCTTGGTCCCAAAACCCGACGGTACCCTCCGTTTCTGTATCGATTTCAGACAAGTCAATAACATCTCCCAATTCGATGCATACCCAATGCCCCGAATTGATGACTTGCTGGATCGGTTGGGCCAAGCACAATATTTAACCACGCTCGACTTAACCAAAGGGTACTGGCAAGTACCACTAACTAGGGATTCGAAGCCCAAGACGGCATTTAGTACGCCAGTGGGTTTATACCAGTTCCGCCGTATGCCGTTTGGTTTACATGGTGCAGCGGCTACGTGCCAACGACTGGTAGACCAAGTATTAAGACCTCACCAAGACTACGCGTTAGCCTATATGGATGACGTCGTCATCTATAGCCGCACGTGGAGAGAACACTTATCCAGGGTAGAGGCAGTTTTGGGGGCCATACGAAAAGCCGGGTTAACCCTAAACCCGGGAAAATGTCTGTTTGCCAGTAAAGAGGCCAGATATTTAGGACATGTGGTGGGGAACGGATTGGTAAAGCCTATGGCGAACAAGGTTGATAGCGTTCGGAATTTCCCCAGACCATCTGACAAAAAACAAGTGCGTAGCTTTTTAGGCCTCATCGGTTATTACCGCAGGTTTATCCCCAAGTTCGCGGAAGAAAGCGCTATATTCACCGAAATGCTTAAAAAGAATGCACCCAATTCGGTGAAATGGTCCCCGGAAGCGGAAAAGGCTTTTATATCTCTTAAAGAGAAGCTTTGCAAAGCTTCCTGAAAGGGGTTGATTTTACATTACCCTTTATAGTCCAGACTGACGCCTCAGAGACCGGGTTGGGGGCGGTTATGTCCCAAATGTTTGATGGGATAGAGCATCCGGTCATCTATCTTAGTCGAAAATTATCCAGTGCTGAAAGAAAGTATTCCACAGTGGAACGAGAATGCTTGGCCATAAAATGGGCTGTGGAGGCATTGAGGTTCTACCTCACCGGCCACAGATTCCTCCTGGTCACGGACCATGCTCCACTAAAATGGCTCAGTCAAATGAAAAATAACAATGCTCGTTTGACAAGATGGCACTTGGCACTGCAAGCCTTCAGCTTCGACGTACAGCATAGGCCAGGACGACTACATGGCAACGCGGATGCATTAAGCAGGATTACAGGCTGGCAGACTCAGGGAGCCGCAGCCTGTAATATCTTAAGAGGGGGGATATGTAATGGGGAAAAGATATCCTGTGATAGGAAAGCAGAGGAACCTATGAGTAATAGGGCTGTTTCTAGCAGGAAGGAAGATATCAGGACACCCAGTTGCCAAGAGCAACATAAACATTCCCAGCCACGAGGGAAGGAACCCTGCACAGCTGATAGGCATTCCCCAGCTCTTAGCTCTAATAGCTTTCACCTGGGAGGGGGAAGGGCTGGAGTAGAGCCTCAGAAAACGTATAAGGGACGTTCATTAGAGAATAGGGGCAGCAATAGTGGCAGTAGTAGGAGCAGCAATAGCAGGAGCTTGAGAAGGAGTTCTGATTTTGGATTTGGTAGCTCCGGTAACTCCAGAGAGAAAGCAGTTTGGAAGATTCAGTGAAACCAGTAACTGGAAGCAGGAGAGACGTGCTGAATGAGAACCAGCTGGATACTGAGTGCAAGCTGAGGTTTGAATCTGGGAAGCAACGTCTGCTTTGGGCTGGTAGGAAAACTGATGTGAGTGACTTTAATTCTGAATGTGAAAGAGAAAGGCAGATAACAGCTGATAGTCTTAATTGGAGGAGAAAGGCTCAAAAACCTTTTAACCAAGCCTCCAAACATATACCTGATGGTGAAGGCATTTATAAGGAGAAAGTACCAGTCAGAATAACTGGAAAGCAATTACAAGCCTCAAGAAAGAAAGAATATACGGTGCCAGTCATCTGTATGTTGGAAGAGGGTGCCAAACAGCCTAAGCATAGAGAAAAGCCTCTGAGGTTTAAACCCCTACTGAATGAAGCTGTGCATAGCTTTTCTCCTGCCTCAAACCAAGAAGGTGGGCTAATTAACCAAGGTAAAGCTGCTTACAAGTCTTTTTCACCTAGAAGTTATAAAGGACATAAGTCTTATTGGAATTGCATGCCAAGATATGGTGACTCTGACCCTTACCTGCTGGAGCAAATAGTAGGGAGGTCAAGGGAGCTGGCAGAGGAGAATAATCTGCCAACACACTATAGGCAACAATGTTATGCAGATGATAGTCAGATTGAATCAATGATAATTGATCCGCCAGAGCCTGAATTATCTGACTACCAGATGGACTGTACATTGGCTGTGATAAACGATAGGTTTTCATTGTGCTGAAGATATACGATGCTGGAAGTGATTTAATTGCCTGTTTAAAAGCACAAGACTTTACTTTATCCTTTTTGCCAGAGTGTATGGCTTTTGTTCTTTTGTTACCTGTGTTATAATCCAAACCCCGGGAGGGGAAATAAAACCTTGATTTGACCTTACCACTCGGCTCTCAACTATCTTATTGCAAAGGAGCCCAACTACAATCCTTTCAATAAAAGGTCCCCCTGTAGCCCAACCAGTATACTACACTGCTGGCCGAGCAGGGTGTGACACAGGTTGTTTGTGGCATTCGGAGGCCCACGCAAAGGGGAAGCGGCGGCGAAGGTGTCGATTTCTCATTGGTTGAAGGAAGCTATTGCGTTGGCGTACCTTTTAAAGGGTAAGGTGGTTCCGGACGGTCTTAGGGCTTACTCCACTAGGGCGCAAGCGGCGTCTTGGGCGGAAGTCAGTTTGGTTCCGGTCGAGGACATTTGTTAGGCGGCAACTTGGTAGTCGCTCCATTCATTCGCGAAGCACTATCGGCTGGATGTGCAGGCAGCGGGGGATGGTCGTTTTGGCTCAGCGTTACTTCAGGCTGGGCTTGCTGGTCCCTCCCGTTGATATTCACTGCTCTGTTACATACTCTATGGTTCCGGGACTGGACTAGAGGAATGCAAAGGAAGATGAAATTAGACTTACCTGCTAATTGTTGTTCCTTAAGGAACTCTAGTCCAGTCCCAGATCCCTCCCTGGGGTTTAAGGAGTGGTGCAGCCTGAAGGTCATGGGGAACGATCACTCCGGTAAAAAAAAAAAAAAGAAGCAGTAGAAGCATAGGGATTGTTGGTTCTTTGGATAGCAGTTCTCGGAGGGCGCTGGATGGAGCCACAGGAGGAGTTCTTCCACAGCCCTGTTTGTTTGTTCCACAGCATTGTTTGTTTACCTGTTATAACATTTTGATATAGCACTTATTTGTTGCTCTGCTGAGTTTGCTTTGTCAATAGGTACTGAAGGCAGGGGGCGGTCCTTGGCTATTTATACCAGTGCCAGCAAAGCGATGATGTCTTTCAGTCTCCAAAGCTGCTGGAGGAGATTCTAAACTCTATGGTTCCGGGACTGGACTAGAGTTCCTTAAGGAACAACAATTAGCAGGTAAGTCTAATTTCATCTTCGCTAAATAAGTGCTAGCTACAGTTGTGCAACACCTTTGAAGTAACATGAAAAACTGTTACAGTGGGCTTCTCTCTTCATTTTCCTTCATCTACTGTTGAACCCTGTCCTTCATCCTTGCCTATATTCTCTCCCTTTTTTTCCCCATAAAGCTACCATATGTACTGTATATTCTACATAGCATCGCTTCTTTCCATACCAAGAATCTTTTATCCCATTGTTTTCTGCTGTTTCTTCCTTTTGTAGTAACCTAGACATTTTTAGTTTTGTGCCTTGACCTTTCGCCTGGCCACTGCTCCTTGCACCTTCCCAAAGGTCTGTTTATTTCATTACATTTCTATACCACAGATCCAAAAATGCTCATAGCTGTATACAATAAAACATCGGAAACATATGATGGTGGTGACGGTGTTTCTACTGCAGGGCATTTAGGTTGACCCATACAGGAACGATTGGTTGATTTGGTTGAACTCCCTGGAGAAGTCCAGCGACAACATGGCCTTGGAGTTTCATTGGCTGGAAGGGCTGGGATTGGTGATCAACTATCCCAAGAATAGCCTGAATTCCTGCCAGGACTTGAAGCTCAGTTCAATACTTTCCTCTGTTGAATTTTTCTCACAGCAGAGAGAGGGCCCTCAAATTTCAGAGCCAACTTGAGTTTTTTGCTCCCAGTCTACTCTTTGGTCCATGCGAGAGTTCCTGTAGCTGGTTATGATGCATCCTCTTTAAAAATGCCTCTTAGATTTCTGATCTCCTTGTTCTCAGATAATTGACCAGACCCTTCCTCTCCTCTGGGAGATCAAGGAGCAGCTGAGGGTTGCAGACCCACTATCTGATGGCTAGAATGCCTCTGGAAACGCCAAATTGAGTAATTGTCACCTCAGATGTCAGCCTGAAGGGCTGTGGGGCTCATTGTCTGGAGAGGCTTTGATCCTCTCAAAAAACTGCCTGGGTGATCAAATGGTTAGAGGCCAGAGCGATCTGCCTGGTTATAGAGAGGTTCCAGCCTCTCCTGCTGGGAAAGGTGGTCCGAGTTCTCGAGCCATGCCATAGTGGTGGTATAGGTCAAGAAGCAAGATGGAACTCACATTGCCAGAGTGACTCTCAAAGTTGCAGAGCTGTGTTGTTGATCAGCAGCACACATCACAATGTGCAGGCTGGATTTCTGAGTTGGAACACATGAATCCCAGTGAGTGGGTGTTAAGCCCTCAAGTATTCAACTGTATAGTGCAGAGGTGGGGCCTTCCAGTATTCCACTTGTTGGCCATTTGAGATTGCCAAAGCAATTAACTTTTTCAACTGCAGGATAGATCTGTGGACAGTGGACTTAGATGCCCTGCTTGAGAAGTGGCCTCAAGAGGGACCCCTCTGTATGTTTTCCTCCCATGGCCTTTGGTGAGACTCCATCTGTGCACCCTGATGTCTCCTGCTTCCTTAAGGGAATAAAGCAAATCTGTCTGCCAGTGAGTTTGGTTGTTCCTCAGTGGAGTCTCACTCTGTATTGAAGGCTTTGAAAAGGGCCTTATTTTGAGCCCATTTGTGAGGCCTTGCACAAGGATTTGATCATTAAAGTGGTTTTCCTGGTGGCTGTAGTGTTCGCCAGGTAGGTGTCAGAGCTGCAGCCGTTGTATTGCAGGGAGTCTTTTTTGGTCATCTTGATAGTGTCCGTCTCCTTGTGGACTGTGCTGTCTTTTCTCCCAAAGATGCTGTCCTCATTCATCGTAACCAGACTGTCTTTTTGCCTTCCTTTTCAGAGGAGAATTTTTGGGTGAACCCATCTCTGACTCTACTGGATGTGTGAAGGGTATTGCCCAGATACTTGGAGGTTACTAATCCTGTCCACCAGTCTGACATTTTGTCCTTTTCAGTGTCCCAACGAAAGAACAGAAAGTGGCCAAGTCCTCCATTACCTGCTGGATAAAGGAGGCCATTGGGTCAGTGTTGGCTGGTAAACATGTGCCAGAGGAAGTGAGAGCTTACTCCACTGGGGCACAGGCCTTCTCTTCGGTGGAGTCTGCCATGGTGTCTCCAGAGGACATCTGTAAGATGTCTACCTGGTCTTCTCTGAGCACTTGTGAAGAACTACAGGTTGCATGTGGGGTCTGGTACAGAGGGTGTCTTTGATAGGACAGTTCTGTCGACACCGTTGTCTTCTTTTCACCCTGGATCCTAACTGCTTGGGTACATCCCATATGTCTAGACCAGCAGCTCTCAACCAAAGCACCTGGGAGGTGTATCACGGAGCTGGCACTTGAATGGGCAGGAAACACGGCCATCATCCAGGAGATGTTGTGGAGCCAGCACAAACTTTGGCAGAAGGAGGAGACGCCTTAGTAATTTTTGTTTAATGTAGATTTAGCTGTGCTCCTCCCCCTTGTCATAGCACCTGGGACTTAATGATTTTAGTTCTGGGTGCATTCTGCACACCCGGAAGTGAAATTACTTAAGCGTCAGTTGCTTCTGCGGCTGGGAGGAAGAATTGTAGGGGCTGGTGCGGTTGCGTCTCTTGCCACTGCTTATTCTGGCTCCGTGACACAAGACAAGGAGAAGCTGCACTGTTGGAGCGAGGAAGGGAAAAGGGAAGGTGCTGCATTGTTGATGAGGGAAGGGTTGAGAGGGAAGATGTTGTACTGTTTGGGAGGGGGAGAGAGGACAGGGAAATGCTAAAATACTGAGGTGGGTTAGAGGCATGTCTGGTTACATGGGGGAGAGAGAAAGAGAGAGATGATGCCAGACTACAAGGTGGATGGGGAAGAGAGAGAGAGGGAAAATACAGGGCTGCAGAGGTTGATGGGTGCAGGGAAAGAGAAACAGAGAGAGAGAGATGGGAATGTGGGTGAGAGAGAGTGGGAAGATATTGGGCTACAAAGGTGGGTGGGTGGGTGGGTGGGTGGAGAGGGGAGATGCTGGGCTACATGGGTATGTCTGAAACAGAGAGAGTGTGTGGGAAGTTGCTGGGTTACATGGGTGGGTGAATGGATGGATGGGGGGGGTCATGGATGTTTAAGTGGTAGAGAGGAGGGATACAGAATGAGAGAGAGAGGGGGGAGATGCTGTGCTACAAGGGTGCGGGAGAGAGAAAGTAGAGATGTCAGGGTACAAGAGGTGGATGGCTGAGTGGGGAAGAGAGAGAGATTGGAGATGTGGTGCTACAGGGGTGGATGGGGAACAGAGAGAGTGGAGATGCCAGGCTATGTGGGTGGATTGGAGGGAGAAGGTAAATGCAGGGCAAGATGTGGAACCTTGTGGCGGTTGTCAGGGAGACACAAGTGAGAGGAGACTGGTGAGTACAGAGGGTAGTAATGTGGTAATGGGGGATGGGTAAACGATAGAAGGGAATAAAAGACTATGGAGTGAGTGAGATGTGGAAATAACAGAGCCTGGGGAGATGAGCTGGGCAGAAATGGAAATGTAAACCGGTGGCCCCATGACTGAATTGTTAAATAATGAACTTGTCGGAGAAAGATGTATTTTTATGTCGCAGTGTCCGGGGACCCTTGGAACAAAACTAGATTTTCCAGTAATATTCTCACCTCCCCCTCGCAAGAAAGTAAGCGAAGTAAGAAAACAATTGGCATATAAAAAATTCTAAAATTAAGGATTTGAGCTTTTGAAACATTAGATGTTACAAAGTTTATTTGGGGAAATCAAAACCCAGAGAAAACCAGGTAAGTACTAAACATCAGTTAAGTATATATGTGCAATGTATTTATACTAATTTACAAATGAAAACTAAATAATCCAACTAAACCAATTAGCTTCCCCCCTGTCCAATTTAATTTGAGCTCAAGAAAACGTATCCCAGGAATGTGCACATAGAAAGCACTTATCTCTATTTATGTGGAAGATCGTTGGGGTCCGGATCTTGGTCGTTCTACTGGAACAAACACTTCTGCAGGAGCTCATCTGTGCAGGAAACTGGAAGACATCGTCTTCTCGGCGTCTTTTCTGCTGAGATGATTATTCTCCCTTTCTGCTGAGATATTGTTCCCTCCCTTCCCCTTCTTTCTCTAATCTCCTTCCCTGTGATGTCCCCCCTCCTCCCAATAACTTTCACCCCCCCCCAAGAAGGAAAAAAATCAGGAAGTTTTATCGCAAGCTTGCTGTGGATTCTTTTACTCTCTCTTTCACACCTTCGCTGCTCATCCATATAACCTTTAAGATACACACCTCATCTTTGCTCACTTCACTTTCAAAACCTCGCTCATTACCTCACAAGTTCACTCAATACATTCCCTCTCACACTTTCCTACAACCTCATAAGTCTCCTGGTCTCTATATTAGTACTAGTGTGCTCTCAATTTTACTTGTATGCCTATTTTTCCCTTCCCAGAGCCACCTAACAAAAATAAAACAACAAAATTTTGTTCTAACAAGGATAAGATCCAGATTACATCCCTCTTGGGAACTTCCCTTCCTCTGTCTTCAGTTTATTTGTCATCTCTTAGGTTAGATTAGGGCAACAGTTCTGGAAAAGAACTTCAAAATCTCCCAAAAATAAATAAATAAAACAAACAAATACCTCTTTAAAAAAAACAAACAAACAACATTTTTCTCTGTTTTCACACTAGTCCTCATAACTAAGGGTCTCTCTCCACAGTATCAGGTACTCTTCAGTCCCTTAATTAAATCATGACTCTAAAATCTCCTTTACTTGAGAAAAAAAAACATTTTAAATTAACTAACCAACCTTGTCATTCATCCTTATCTATCACACACAGCAGAAACCATCCAAATTCAACAGGAAAACTCAACTTTTGGCGGCCCCCACATTCACAACACACATAATACTTGTTCACTTTCTTACATTCAACTGCCAACTCCCACTGAACAAGCATACTCGCAGGGTGTTCCTACACTGTGGTAAGAGATCTACCTCTGTATGGAACCTCCCTGCTGCCGCTTTTTCTTCTTGATTTCCTCTCATTATATTCCCTATCTCCTTTCTATTTTATATATGATGTTCTTTCCATACAGTAGTGGCCAAAAAATTAAGGCAGGTATCTTTTTCTACAATTTATTGTTAAATAATGTACTGTGGAGATGTCACACATGCTTACTTATGTAATCAGCATGGCGATTAGTCACACCATTCGTCTGGTGTCTATTTTAGTTTACTTACACTCTGTAGTAGGTTTCTTGGATGAAGTTTTGAAATTTTACAACTAGGAAAAGATTGAAAGTTACATGTGAAATATACAATCAAGATGGGTAGAAAGTGCGATATTAATGACTTTGTAAAGGGACAAGTTGTAATACTCCATGCTGAAGGATATTTGCAATGTGCTATTACAAACCATTTGCATATATCAAGGTGTGCAGTTCAGAATGTTCTGAAATCAGGTGGCTGTACACGTCTTTCGAAATGTGGGCACAGGCGGATAACTACTGGACGAGATGACCGATTCCTCAAAAGCATTATTACATCTAGTCCACATACTTCATCTCAACATGTGGCTCAGTTAGCTAATGATCGAGGTATAAAGATAAGTGCCAGATGTGTCCGACAACGGCTTGTGGATGAATTCAAACTCTTGGCCAGAAGACCTGCCAAGAAGCCTATGATAACCAGGAAACAAATTGCTACCTGCATACAGTTTTGTAGCAAGATGAAAGACAAATCTGCTGAATGGTGGGAGAGGGTAATGTTCACAGATGAAAGTACATTTCATCAAGTACGTGGGAGTGGTTACAACTACGTCCATCGACCAGCAGGCGAGAGACTAAATCCGAAGTACACGATCAAGACTTAAACACCCACCATCGGTCATGGTATGGGGTGGTATCTCGGCGAATGGACGATATGGCCTGCACATTTTTGAGAAAGGTGAAAGAGTAAATGCTGCAAAATACATATCCGTGCTGAATAGTAAAGTTAAAATACACATGAATGTTTCTGGCACAACTATATTTCAGCAGGACTTGGCACCATGCCACACTGCAAAAACAGTCAAAAAATGGTTCGTGGACAACAAGATCGAGCTGCTACCAAGTTGGCCATCAAACTCTCTGGATCTCAATGTAATTGAAAACTGTTGGAATCTTATGAAGAAAAAGGTGGCAGCACACCGTCCAACTTCAGAAGCAGATTTAAAGGACATACTCAAGCATGTATGGGTCAACAAAATCACTCCGACATACTGTAAAACGCTAGTTAATAGTATGCCTACAAGAATCCAGGCTGTGCTGAAAAATCATGGACACCCTATCAAATATTGACACATATATTGTTTCCTGAATAAAACTTTGAAAATGACATATATATCTTTGGTTCTTAAAGCTTTTGACCATGAAAGTTACAAAATAACACATACTTTTCTAATAAAATTCTGATATTTTCGACTCTGCCTTAATTTTTTGGCCACTACTGTATATTTTGTATGGATGTATAACTGTAAACTATATATTAAATGTAACTTAATGTATGTCTTGTCATTCCCTGTTCTATGTAGACCCATTGTCTACCACTTTGATTTAATGATAAAGTGGTATATAAAACTGGTTGCGTAATGAAAGATCCCTTGCATGTATTCCCCCTGCCTTTGTATGACCTTGTAGTGTAATGTAAACCACTTTGATTGAAGGAAAAGGCGGTATAGAAAACCTGTTAAATAAATAAATCACTAAATAGGTCTATTCTAAACTTAATAACATCCCTAATTTCTCACAGGCGGAGGAGGACCACGCATGTGTGGCAGCAATCCCAAAGGCTTTCTTTGAAAGCTGGGGAATTGCTCCGCGTGGGCTCCATCGGTGCCGACATCATCTATAAGTGAGGACTGATTTCTGCTGTCCCTGGAGAATACCTGTTACAGGTGAGTAACTATGCTTTTTGGCCCAGCTTTAAGACATCCTATCTTAATTTAAATAATCAGAACCTCCTGGTCCCACTTTGGAGGCCCACAAGCTTTTTAAATTTCTTTTTGGGCCATCCGGTGACCCCCCGTATGATTTGTGGGCCTGTTTTGCCCGTTTCCAAGGCCCCCTGCCCTTAAAAGTTACTTGGCCTCTATGGCCACCATAGCCATTCCATGGTCCCGCCCTCTTCACACTGGGCTTTTGCGGCCCTCCTTCCCTGTCTGGGGATCTCCCCTTGTGCACCACAGGGCCTGCCTCTATGGCCCATTTGCCTCCATGACTCCTCTCTCAATTAGGGGCCTTACATGGCCCTTCCTTTTCCTCCTTCCCCCTTCTCCTGTTTCCCTTCTGCCATCAGGGATGGACATGGCAACAGCCGCCACACTCCCCCGAGGACAGAAGGGAAGCTCTGGCTCCTCCCCCACAACATCGGGGACAGCTGCACAGCCTGCAGGTCCCCCCCAGATGCTCCACAAGCGATTGGAGCAGCCATGCAAAGCCATGGCCTCACCCGATCACCGCTGGCATGCCTCCATGACCATCTGGGCCAGCTGTAAACTCTGCAGCTGCACCCGACGGCCATTCTATTGCATCCCCCAGTCTAAAAAATGCCCAGGATGGGCCAAAAAAAGTGTGGCCGATCTTCCGCTGCTCCCGCAGCCCAGCAGGCAGCAGCCACCTAGGGATGCCCACAGACCGCCAACAACCCTCAGCCAGGTAAAAAAAAATTATTTAGTCTAATTGACTACAGAAAGCTGATAGGTAAGTGAAAATTAAAAAGGAGGAGACTGAGGACTAGAAGGTAAAGAAACAGGGTGAAATTTGAGTGGATGGAAGAAGCATGAAAGAACAAAAAGGGAATGATCAATATATCAGAGACAGATATAGGGAGGGAATGGAGGAAAATAGGAAGAGAGAGGAGAAAGGATAAAACAGACA
Source organism: Ichthyophis bannanicus (assembly GCA_033557465.1). Classification (NCBI taxonomy): domain Eukaryota; kingdom Metazoa; phylum Chordata; class Amphibia; order Gymnophiona; family Ichthyophiidae; genus Ichthyophis; species Ichthyophis bannanicus. Next base: position 856,185,084 of record CM066034.1, read on the forward strand.
CTAGAAAGAGTTGACAGAAGAAAGATAAAGAAAATAGAAAAGAGAAATATGGACCAATATGTGTGGGGGGGGGGGGGGGGGAAAAAACCAGACAACAAAGGTAGAAAGAAGTATTTTAAATTTATTAACTGTGATATGCTTTGTGAGATGTGCATAATGAATGTTTTTGTAGTTTGTTCAGTACAAGAGGAAATGCATTTCTATTTTTAGTTTTTCAGTGTTGCAGTACCTGCCGAGTTTGACTTCTTGGGTTTCCCAGTTAAATTTTTGGTTTTATAATTCTGTTTCTAGTTTGTGGTCCCTTTGTTTTGTATTATCTCCAGGAACAAGCAGGAATGAGTCTTCACATATGGGTATCGTCGGTACCGACGGAGCCTGCGCGGGAACGCTCCCCAGCGTCCAAAAGGAAAGCTTTTGGGAGCATCCCACAGCGCCTGCGCGCTACCTTCCCGCCTTTCCCAACTGCCTCTCTCCAGTTCTTCTTTTCCGCGGAGCCAGCAGGTCGTGTTTCCTGTCACCGCTGAAGAATTTCTTATTTTTCTTTTATTTTTCTTTAGTCGCGTGTCTGCCTTCTCGATTCCGGACCGGTACCACCGGTCTTTTTTCTTTCTTTAAAAAAAACAAAAACAAAACTTCTACTCTCTTCAGTGCATTTTTTCTTCTGGGGCCTTAGGCCTACAGATATAATTTTCCTCATGGAAAAACCCGCCTCCAGGTTTAAAAAGTGCACCAAGTGCAGTAGCACTATTTCTGTCACTGACACCCATGACTGGTGTCTAAAATGTTTAGGTCCTGACCACTCCATTGCGGATTGTGAGTCCTGTTCCATGATGTCTAAGAGAGGGTTACAGAATCGGGCAGCCAAGCTCAGTACCCTGTTTCCCTCCGATGCAGCTTCTGTGGCATCGATGTCTTCCAGGGCTGCTTCTTCATCCCATGGATCTCAGGTAACCAAACTTAAATCTGGGCGGTCCTCAAAGAGTTCATCTCCCTCTAAGTATCGAGATGCCCCCGGGCTTACTCTTGAGGAATCCACACCGGCAAAATTACCCCGGCGGGAGGCTCCGGCTTCCAAAGCACTACCTATGGGGTCACAGGTTGACATCGATGGCTCGGCCTCGTCCGATCACCTGTTACAATGTTCTGGGGTACCGGCGGTCTCCACCGGTACCAACATCCAGACATTGGTGGCGTCAATGGATCAGAATATTCTGACCATGCAGCGTGCCATCACGGCATTCATACAAGCTGCGACGCCTACGGTACCGCAACAAACTTCGTTGTCAGTACCTGTACCGATTCCGGTACCGGACCCGATATCGGTCCCGATACCAGTACCGCTTGCATCGACATTAGCATCGACGGCAGCGGTACGCTATCCAGTGATGCCCATCAGTACCGACCCGGTACCGATTACTCCCGATGTCGATACCTCCCGGTACGCGTATCGAGCTCTACGAGAGCATCCAGACAGTCGAAACTTCGATTCCTCTGATGACTCTGATTCTTCAGAGGCCTCAATTAAAGCATCGGGGATCCTTCCTCAGGAACCCTCTTCTCCAAAAAGGAGAATGTCTCCTCCTGAAGACTTGTCTTTTCAGGACTTCATTAGGGAAGTGGCCAAAGGCCTGTCCATCTCAGTAACCTCTGAAACTGAACATAGAGCCAAAAAATTAGATATCCTTCAATATCCTATGGCTCCTAAAGAGGCAGCCACCATACCAGTACATGAGATTCTTTATGATCACATGTTGGGCATATGGGAGACTCCTCTTTCCACCTCCCCTCATTCCAGAAGGTTGGACACCATGTATCGTGTTCCTCCTTGTCCTGGGTTTCATAAGACTCAGCTTCCTCACCACTCCATTGTGGTAGAGTCTGCTATGAAAAAGATCAAGAGTACAAAAAGGCACTCCTCTGCTCCTCCAGGAAGAGAATGCAGAACTCTAGATGCCTTTGTCAGGAAAATCTTCCAGGCCAGTATGCTTGTAGCCAGAATCAACTCCTATAGTCTCTATATGGGGATGTTTCTCAAAGAAGTTACAGATCATCTGCAAACCTTATCTCCTTTTATGTCAGAAGATAAGAGAGAAGAATATATCACCTGGCTTAAACATGCACAGGATGTATCCAAGTTTTCCAACCATGCAGCCTTTGACTCTTTTGAGGGTGCCAGTAGAGCCTCAGCTATTGCCATAGGTGCACGCAGAGTTGCTTGGTTGCAAGCCTCTGATTTGGAATCCTGGGTACAGGATGGTCTAGGTAACCTTCCCTGTACAGGCGAAAACCTGTTTGGCAAAGATTGGCAAGCAAAGGCCAACCAGATGGATGCTGAAAATTCTGCTTTAGATAGACTTTCAAAGTCTACTACTGCTCCTTTTAAAAAGAGGTTGTTCAAAGAAGGATCTTTCCCAAAGAAAGGGAAATTTTCTTCTTATGGTCAGGCCTCTTCTCAAGGTCGTTTTGCTACAAAGAGACAGCAACAACCAAAACAGGCCAAAACCCAGGCTGCGAGAACTGCTACGGCCCAACAGCCTCAGCCTCCTCAGGGCCTTTGACTTTCCACTAGAGAACTTAGCCTTTCTGGCTCTAGAACATCCAGAGCCTCTCACCATCCCAGGAAGGTTAGCTCACTTTGCTCCCAGATGGGAACAAATCACAGCAGAGCAGTGGACCCTCTCCATTATAAGGGAAGGGTACAAACTTCATTTCTTAAACCTTCCTCCTCACACCATGGTGAAACAGTTCAGTTCTCCAACATCTCTCCTCAACCTTCTAGGTGAAGAGATTGCTACCCTTCTTGCCCAAGGGGCAATAGAAGAAGTACCCCTTCTTCAACAGGGCTCAGGGTTCTACTCCCCCTATTTTCTCATTCCAAAGAAAACGGGGGGCTACAGACCCATATTAGATCTCAGAGAATTGAACAAGTTTCTATGCAAGGAGAAATTCAAGATGACTTCTCTTGGAACTCTTCTTCCATACCTCCAGAGTCAGAACTGGCTTTGTTCTCTAGATCTCAAGGATGCGTACACCCATGTTCTCATCCATCCAACACACAGAAGATTCCTTCGCTTCCTTTACCAAGGAAAGCACTACCAATACAAAGTGCTTCCTTTCGGTCTGGCCTCTGCTCCAAGAGTGTTCACAAAATGCATGGCAGTAGTAGCTGCATTCCTGCGCACTATAGGAATATTCGTATTCCCATATCTGGACGACTGGCTCATCCGAGCTCCATCCCAGTCAGAGGCCCAGACTTCCCTGGCCTGCACAAGGTGTATTCTTCAGTATCTGGGACTGGTAATCAGCATTCCAAAATCCCATCTCACCCCTACTCAGTCTCTAGAGTTCATAGGGGCCTTACTGGATACCAAAACTGCAAGGGCCTATCTTCCCCAGGCCCGTTGCCTACGCTTGGTGCAGTTAGCCTCCCAGATTCAGTTAAAATCCCATTTAACTGCTCGAGAGATGTTGCAACTCTTAGGCCACATGGCATCCACTGTGCATGTGGTTCCCTATGCTCGCCTTCACATGAGAGCGGCTCAGTGGACCCTATCCACCCAATGGACCCAGGCATCAGGTTGCCTGTCAGACAAAATAGCAACCTCCAGTCGCCTATTTTGCTCCCTCCACTGGTGGAAGTCCACTCACAATCTGTTACTGGGGTCCCCCTTTCAACAGGTGTTACCCCAAGCAACCCTTACAACAGATGCCTCTCCAAAGGGTTGGGGGGCTCATCTACAAGATCTCTCGACCCAGGGCATCTGGTCTCCACAAGAGACATCTCTTCATATCAATCTCTTAGAGCTCAGAGCAATCTTTCTGGCTCTCAGAGTCTTCCACACCCTGCTCAGCTACAAGACAGTCCTCATCCACACGGACAACCAGTTAGCCATGTTCTACGTGAACAAGCAGGGAGGGACTGGCTCTCTGTCGCTTTGCAACGAAGCTCTGAGATTGTGGACCTTCGCCAGAGAGCATCAAATCCATCTCATGGCAGTGTATCTTCCAGGGGTTCAAAACTCTTGGGCAGACAGACTCAGTCGAGTTCTTCTTCCTCACGATTGGTCCCTCCATGGGGACCAGATAGCCAGGATTTTTCGGATTTGGGGTACCCCAGGCATAGACCTGTTTGCAAGTCCATGGAATGCCAAACTTCCCCGGTTCTGTTCCAGGATTCCATGTCAGGGAGTTCAGGCCAGGGATGCCTTCCTCCTTCATTGGGGGCAAGACTTCCTCTATGCCTTTCCACCTATTCCCCTCATCCCCAAGACTCTGTTCAAGCTTCAGAGAGACAAGGGGTCTATGATCCTCATAGCACCACTTTGGCCACGCCAAGTGTGGTACCCTCTATTTCTGCATCTCTCTCAAGCTCCCTCCCTAGACCTGGGGTCTGCTCCAGATCTCCTCTCCCAGGAGGAGCGAACGTTGTGGCACCAAAATCCTCAGTCTCTTCATCTCAGGGCCTGGTTCCTGAAGGCCTAGACCTTCAAGATTTACACCTTTCTCAGCAAGTGAAGGATATCCTTCATGCTTCCAGAAAGCCTTCCACCAGTCGTTCATATACTTTTAAATGGAAAAGGTTTTCCATTTGGTGTGCAGAGAAGGGTCTCAACCCTCTTGCAATACCTTTGAATTCTTTACTAGACTATTTGCTGCATTTATCCCATGCAGGCCTTAAAACAAATTCAGTCAGAGTCCATTTGAGTGCTATTGCAGCATCCCTTAAGCCTCTTAATGGACAACCTATTTCCTCTCATCCTCTTATAGCAAGATTCATGAGAGGCCTTTTGACTAAACCTCCCATTAGACCACCTCCAGTGGCTTGGGACTTGAATCTGGTTCTTGGCCAGCTTATGAAGCCACCCTTTGAACCCTTAGCCACTACCTCCTTGAAATTCCTTTCCTGGAAGGTTATTTTTCTCATTGCAGTCACCTCAGCTCGCCGTATCAGTGAGTTGCAAGCTTTTGATAAGGAAGCTTATCATAGTTCAGGAAGGAGCTGTAATAGAGCTGAATTGGCTCTGAACAAGCAACCTGTCTTTGCTGGTAGAAATAATAAAACAGAATGTTTTCATAAAAGACTACCAGTCCCAGAATGCACCAGGCTTCAAACAGCCACTAGAAGAGCTGAAGTGGGAAAACATGTGTTCAATCAGGAGAACTATGAGGTAATCCCCAATCCCTCCTCTCCAAGGGCAGGGCTTGATTCAGCACAGCTGAGCTGTGCTAGGGTGGAGTATCCCTCTAAGCAGGTTAAAAGTAAAGCCTATTCTACACAGAATCAGCAGACGGAGCATGAGCAGAAGCAGGAGCAGAGGCAGCAGAGGAACCCAGAGCTCCAGGACAGAGAGAGCAAGAGGCAGCGTGGAAGAGAGAAAAGGAAAGCACCTTGGAGGTCTAAAGGAGTCAATAGCAGTACGTGTGCTGGGAGTCATTCCAGAGGCAAGCATACTCCATTGGACTGGAGGAAACCAGAGGAGTGGGGTTACAGAGCCAGGAATCCACGGACGGCACCTGTGAGGGAGACGGCTGCATTTGGAAGGGGCCCTAAGACCAGTGCAAGAAGGTATGTGAAGAGAGACCCAGTGTCCAGGGATCTTGATTGGAAGGCTGGACATAAAAACTGGACTACATACTGGCCAGGATATCTGGAGAGGGACTCTAACAACAATGGAAGCTCAGGTATGAACACTGATCTATGCCCTAGCTCTTCACTTGGAAGACAGCAGGGAAACAAGTATTGTCCTGAGAGTGCTCCATTAAGAAATTCCTCTGAACCAGTCCATGATATTGATTCTATGATAGTTGAAGAAGAAGGAGATATTTTAAATGATCAGAGTGAATACATTGATTGCTCTCTATCTAGGCTTCTGTGGTAATATACTTTCACAAAATACACCAACCATCAAAAAGAAATATATCCTGTTCTTTTATCTACCCAGAAAAAGTTTACAAGAAAGCTTTTGGGTAAGATTTGAGCCACGTATAGAAAGTAAACCAGCCAAGAGGTTTGCAGCTGGTTAATTGTTAGCAATTAAGCCTTGCATAATTGCACGTGGGCTCTAAAAGGACACTTCTGGGTGTGTGTGAAAATACAATAAGTTATCCTTGAAAAAGAACAGTTTTTGATTACTTTTTGAGTTTTGTTTTTGTTTTTGGAGCACTGCTAAAAGGTATTAGCAGGAGCCCACAGAAAGACCTTTCTGTTCCCATCCAGGTCTTTATTGTTTGATTGATTGCTTAAGAAGTTCAGTAGTTGTTCCTGATTTGTTTTCCTAAGTATAATACTGAAAGCAAGTATCCTTTTTGTGCTACCAAGTAAATCTGTGTGGGAGAAATAACCCCATAAATAAAATATATTATCTTTGCTTAACACTCGAGCAAGCACAACTCATTTATTTGTGAACGGCTGATTCTGGTATGAATGGACTACATTTCCCACAATCCTTTGCTAGTCATACTAATATTTGCCTTTGCCAAGACTGTGGACATTCTCACCCAGCGCCCCCGTTCACAAGCTTTAGTGGCTAATCCTCCTTATACAAGGTTCCATCATGACAAGGTAGTCCTCAGACCTAATCCACACTTTATGCCTTAAGTGGTCTCACCTTTTCATCTGAACCAGGAGGTGTATTTACCTTTTTTTTTTCCAGGACCTCATGCATCAAGTGCAGAGAGGAATCTTCATACCCTGGATTGTAAAAGAGCACTTGCTTTCTACTTACAAAGGACACAGCAACATAGAAAGTCCTCTCAACTTTTTGTTGCTTTTGATCCTTCTCATTTAGGACTTCCAGTCTCTAAGAGAACTCTGTCCAATTGGATTGCTCAGTGTATTTCCTTTGCCTACCAGAGTAAGAACCTTTCTCTGGAGGGCCATGTCACAGCTCACAATGTGAGGGCCATGGCAACCTCTATGGCTCATCTAAACTCTGTGTCCATCGACCAAATCTGTCGAGTGGCCACCTGGGCATCGGTTCATACCTTCACAGCCCATTACTGCTTGGACAAAGACTCCTGCCGGGATGCCTTGTTTGGTCAGGCTGTTCTCAAACACCTGTTCCATACCTAATCAACTCCTACCCTCCATCCCTGACTGGATGCCTGTGATTCATGGGTGGAGGTGGAGCCCTTCCCAGGGACTCACAATCTGGGTGATCTCCCAGGCATCTCTAGCTGGGGAGTCCCCATATGTGAAGACTCATTCCTGCTTGTTCCTTGAGATAGCACAGTTACTTACCTGTAACAGGTGATCTCTGGGAACAGCAGGAATAAGTCTTCACAAACCACCCACCTCCCCTAGGAGTTGTATCTCTCTATCTATCTTTCCTCTCTCTCTCTCTTTGTCTCAGCTTTAAAACTCGAACTGGAGAGAGGCAGTTGGGAAAGGCGGGAAGGCAGCGCGCAGGCGCTGTGGGATGCTCCCAAAAGCTTTCCTTTTGGACGCTGGGGAGTGTTCCCGCGCAGGCTCCATCGGTACCGACGATACCCATATGTGAAGACTTATTCCTGCTGTTCCCAGAGATCACCTGTTACAGGTAAGTAACTGTGCTTTATGAGAGTTTGCTGGAGTTTTGAATTTTAGTGTGTAGTTTTTGTAGCGATCCATAGTAGTCCCCCACTTGTTCTGTTTTACCAGAAGTGTGTGTACTGTATTAGTGTTCTACAGTCCAATGTAATAATTGTCATGCTGACTGTTCTTTGGTAGGCTTCTAGCTGCTCGACTCATAGGACTTAGTGCTTAGTGGATAGCACTTAGTGCTAAGGTATGACACACATTTGCTGCAAATGTGAGTGGATCTTTTTTTCAGGTTTTCTTTCTTCCCACTGCGAGGCACATTGTGAGTTACTCAGATGACATTGTGCTGTAACTCAGATGACGTATGTATCGTAATATTTTATGTAGAGAAATGGCCTAGTTCTGATATGCACTTGCAGGGGTTTTGCAGATGCAGAACATGTTTACATTTAATTACTGTACTGTGTCAGAGCAATGGTCAGTGAGGGTCACCTGTGCGTTGTGTCACATGTGAGCATTGTCCGTCGGGTATGTCCCGACTCAAAAAAGGTTGAGAACCACTGGTCTAGACTGATCTAGCAGGATGATAAGTAAGTAGAAATTTTACCTACTTGATAATTTTCTTTCCTTTAATCCTGTTAGACCTGTTCAGGATCCCACCTTAGAAGACTCTGCATGCTTGGAAGTCTGGCTGACATTGAGAATTCATTGTGTGTAAGATGAGATGCTAAGAGGAAGGATAGAGAGAAGTAGCAGACTGAGTGCACCTATAGGTCAGTAGGAGAAGTTTGAACTGGATGCGGAAATGGATAGGGAGCCAGTGATGTGACTTGAGAAACATAGAAAAATGACGACAGAAAAATACCACATGTCCTATCTAGTCTGACCTTCCATATCAATAACTACAACAGTACCCCTTTTTCCTTTAGAGATCCTCTGTTTGTCCCATGCTTTTTCTGGATTCAGATACTGTCCTCATCTCTACCACTTCCACTGGGAGACTATTCCACGGATTCACCACTCTTTCCGCAAAGAAATATTTCCGTATATCACTCCTGAATCTATCCCATTTCACCCTCATCCCATGTCCCCTCGTAGCAGACTGCAATCGAAAGAGGTTTTCCCCCCTATGCATTTATGCCACGGAGGTATTTAAATGCCTCAATCATATCACCTCTATCCTGTCTTTCTTCTTTCATATTAAGATTCTTAAGCCTGTCCTCATATGCTTTATAATGAAGACCACTAACCATTTTAGTAGCCACCCTCTGTACGGACTCTCTCTTGTTTATATCCTTTTGAAGGTATGGTCTCCAGAATTGCACACAGTACTCCAAATGAGGTCACACCAAAGACTTATATAGAGGCACTATCACCTCTTTTCTTCTGCTGGCCATTCCTCTGCGTATGCACCCAAGCATCATTCTAGCTTTTGCTGTCACCTTTTCTACCTGTTTAGCTACTTTAAGATCATCAGACACAACCACACCTAGGTCCCGCTCTTCTTGTGGACAAAAGTACTTCACCACCTATACTATATTGCTCTCTTGGATTGCTGCAGCCCAAATGCATGATCTTGCATTTTTTAACATTAAATCGCAGCTGCCAAATTCTAGACCATTCTTCAAGCTTAGCCAGATCCCCCCTCATGTTATCTACACCTTCCTGGGTGTCTGCTCTATTGCACATGTTGGTATCATCCGGAAAGAGGCAAACCTTACCCGTCAGCCCTTCTGCTATATCACTAACAAAGATGTTAAAAAGAATCTGACCAAGGACAGATCCCTGGGGCACACCACTGGTAGCTTCCTTCTCCTCAGAGTGAGCTCCATTTGCCTGTACCCTTTGTCACCTCCCACTCGATCAATTTCTAACTCGAGCAGTAACTTTAGGGTCCGTCCCTAGGGTGCTCAGTTTGTTTATAAGTCGCCTGTGAGGAAAGGTGTCAAAGGCTATCTCCAGGAACAAGCAGGAATGTAGTCTTCACATATGGGTATCGTCGGTACCGACGGAGCCTGCGCGTGAACGCTCCCCAGCGTCCAATTAGAAAGCTTTTGGGAGCATCCCATAGCGCCTGCGTGCTGCCTTCCTGCCTTTCCCAACTGCCTCTCTCCAGTTTTTTGTTTTCCGCGGAGCTAGCAGGTCGTTCTTCCTGTCAACGCAGAAAAAAGTTTTCCTCGGCACTATACTGGTACCGCCGGTTCTTCTTTCTTTCTTTAAAAAAAAAATAGTGTTTTTTTCCAAACTTTTCTTTTTCAGGTGCATGCGCCATTTTGGGCCTTAGGCCCAAAATTTCGTCCACTATGGAAAAACCCGCTTCGGGTTTCAAAAAGTGCACCAAATGTGGCGGTACCATCTCCGTCACCGACACCCATGAGTGGTGTCTTAAATGTTTAGATCCTGACCACTCCATCTCCGAGTGTATGGCTTGTGCCATGATGTCCAAGAAGGGTCGACAAAACCGAGCTGCTAAGCTCAGCACCCTTTTTCCCTCCGATGCAGCTTCTGTGGCATCAACGTCTTCCAGGGCTTCGTCTTCCTCCCATGGATCTCAGGTAACTAAACATAAGTCGGGCCGGTCCTCAAAGGGTAGATCTCTTTCCAAGTATCGAGATGCCTCTGGCGTTGCCCTTGAGGGTTCTGTACCGGCAAAATTGCCCCGGCGGGAGGCTTCGGCTTCCAAAGCATTATCGGCGCTTCAGGATGTTCTCGAGGCCTCAACCTCGGCAGAACTACTGGTGCCATGCTCTGGGGTACCGGCTGCTTTCTCCGGTACCAATACCCAGGCATCGGCAGCGTCGATAGACCAGAGGTTCCTGGCTATTGAACGCAGTCTGGCGGCTCTCCTTGCGGCATCGACACCCTCGGAACCGCGTCAGACACTTCAACTGGCACCGACAGCATCGGCATCGACATCGGCATCTGCTTTGCCAGTACCCTGTCATGCTATGCCTTCCATACCAATACACCAGTATTGATTCCCCCCGGTACCGACTTCGGAGGAGCCCTCCTCTCCTAAACGCAGGATATCTCTTCAAGCAGATATTTCCTTTCAGGATTTTATCAGGGAGGTGGCTCGAGGTCTTTCCATTACTGTGGCTCCCGAAACAGAGCCCAGGGCAAAGGAATTGGAGATTCTACAATATCCCAAGGCTCCTAAAGAGGCAGCTACTTTGCCTATCTATGAGATCTTACATGATCTCATGTTGAGAATGTGGAAGACACCTCTTACCACCTCTCCTCACTCTCTCAGACTGGATACCATCTATCGAGTCCCCCCTTGTCCTGGTTTCCAGAAGACTCAGCTTCCTCACCACTCTATTGTAGTGGAATCAGCTATGAGAAGGATCAGGAGTGCAAAGAGGCATGCCTCTAATCCTCCAGGACGTGAGTGCAGAACTTTGGATGCCTTTGGACGTCGCACTTTCCAGGCTTCCATGCTTTCTGCCAGGATCAGTTCCTATATTTTATATATGGGAATGTTCCTTAAAGAAGTCACAGGAGATTTGGAGATTTTAAGCCCTCCTTCCTGATGATAAGAGGCAGGATTTTCTCACACTGGTTAAATATGCCCAGGATGTTTCTAAGTTTGTCAATCGTGCAGCTTTTGACTGTTTTGAGTGCATAAGCAGAACCTCTGCCATTGCTGTAGGTGCACATAGAATTGCCTGGCTCCAGGCATCCGATTTGGAGCTCTGGGTGCAGGACAAACTGGGCAATATCCCTTGTACAGGTGAGAATCTATTCGGAAAAAATTGGCAAGAGAAAGCCAATGAATTGGATGCTGACAACGCCACTTTGGATAGATTATCCAAAGCCACAGCTGATCCTGCAAGGAAGAAATCTTTCAAGAAACCATACTTCTCCAAGAAGAGGTTTTATCCCTCTTATTCCCAGCAGGGACATTCTGCAGGACAATCTGCCCGAAAGACTCAGCAACCACCTAAACAAAGGAAAGCAAAGACTGCTAAGCCTCAACCGTCTCAGCAGTCTCAGCCTCCACAAGGCCTTTAACTTCCATCTAGAGAACTTAGCCTTCCTGGCTCTCAATGGACCAGAGCCTTCCACCATTCCAGGAAGGTTGTGTCACTTTGCCCCCAGATGGGTGCAGATAACAGCAGAACATTTGACACTCTCCATCATAAAAGAGGGGTACAAGCTTCACTTTTTGTGCATGCCCCCTCCCACAATAGTAAGACAGTTCAATTCTCAGACCTCTCTCATCAACCTGTTAGATCAAGAGGTCACTATGCGTCTTGCCCAAGGGGCAATAGATGAAGTACCCATTCATCAACAGGGTACAGGGTTTTACTCCCCCTATTTCCTTATCCCAAAGAAAGCGGGGGGACACAGACCTATTTTGGACCTCAGAGAATTGAACAAATTCCTGTTCAAAGAGAAATTCAAGATGATTTCTCTGGGAACTCTGCTGCCATACCTTCAGAGTCAGGATTGGCTTTGTTCTCTAGATCTCAAGGATGCATACACTCATGTTCTCATCCATCCAACTCACAGAAAGTTCCTTCGGTTCCTTTTTCAAGGAAAGCACTACCAGTACAGGGTGCTTCCTTTCGGCCTGGCCTCAGCACCAAGGGTGTTTACCAAATGCATGGCTGTGGTAGCAGCATTTCTTCGCACGCTAGGAATATTCGTCTTCCACTACTTAGACGACTGGCTCATTCGAGCCCCATCAGACTCAGAGGCCAGGATTTCTCTATCCTGCACAATGCATATCCTTCAGTATTTGGGTCTGGTCATAAACATCCCAAAATCCAGTCTAACTCCCACTCAGTCTCTAGAGTCCATAGGAGCTTTGCTGGATAGCAGAAAAGCAAGGGCCTATCTTCCTCAGACCCGTTGCCTTCGCATGGTGCAGTTAGCTTCTCAGGCAGTGCTAATGCCTCATCTTGTACTTTATTGTAAATAGTTTACCAGCTCGGTAACTGTTAAAATGTAAATAGTTTCCCCCAGTTTAAATCCATGTTATGTCTCCTATTATATGTAAACTTAGAACAGATTTGACTGTCCGAGTATTATATTGTTTAATGTAAACCGCACTGATAACAAAGAGCGCGGTATATAAGAGCTGTTAAATAAATAAATAAATAAATAAATCTCACTGCTCGAGAAATATTACAACTACTAGGCCACATGGCATCTACCGTGCATGTGGTTCCTTATGCTCGCCTCCATATGAGAGCAGCTCAGTGGACTTTATCCACTCAATGGACCCAGGCATCAAGGTGCCTGTCAGAGAAAATAGCAAACACAAATCGCCTTATTCTGTCCCTCCAATGGTGGCTATCCACTCAAAACCTGTTGCTGGGGTCCCCTTTTCAACAACCTTTACCCCATGCAACTCTCACAACAGATGCTTTACCAAAGAGTTGGGGAGCTCATCTGCAAGACCTTTCCGCCCAAGGCACTTGGACTCCACAGGAGACTCATCTACATATCGATCTCTTAGAGTTCAGAGCAATTTTCCTTGCTCTTCGAGTGTTCCACACTCTGCTCAGCTACAAGACAGTCCTCATTCATACGGACAATCAAGTAGCCATGTTCTTCGTGAACAAGCAGGGAGGAACAGGCTGTTTGTTGCTTTGCAACGAAGCTTTGCGACTATGGGCCCTCACCAGAGAGCGTCAGATTCATCTCCTGGCAGTGTATCTTCCAGGCATATAGTCTCAGTCGAGTTCTGCTTCCACACGAATGGTCTCTGCATGCAGACCAGATAGCCAAGATATTTCAAATATGCGGAACCCCGGACATAGACCTCTTTGCAAGTTCATTGAATGTCAAACTTCCCCGGTTCTGTTCCAGAATTCCGACTCAGGGCTATCAGACCAGGGATGCTTTCCTCCTTCACTGGGGTCAAGACTTCCTTTATGCCTTTCCACCCATTCCCCTAATTCCCAAAACCCTGTTCAAGCTTCAGAGAGACAGAGGCCGTATGATTCTCATAGCTCCACATTGGCCACGGCAAGTGTGGTACCCTCTGCTTCTACATCTCTCTCAAGCTCCCTCTCTGGAGTTAGGGTCTGCTCCAGATCTCCTGTCTCAGGAGGACGGAATGTTATGGCATCCCAATCCCCAGTCTCTGCATCTCAGAGCTTTGTTGCTGAAGGCCTAGATCTCCATGATCTTAACCTCCCTCAGCAAGTAAAGGATATCCTTTATGCTTCCAGGAAGCCTTCCACAAGACGCTGTTATGCTTTCAAGTGTAAAAGGTTTACCATATGGTGTTCGCAGAAGGGTCTTAAGCCCCTTGCGATACCTCTGGAATCATTACTGGAGTATCTCCTTCATTTATCCAATGCAGGACTTAAGACTAACTCAGTAAGAGTCCATTTGAGTGCTATTGCAGCTTCTTTCAAGCCTCTAAATGGACAACCTATTTCCTCCCATCCTCTTATAGCAAGATTTATGAGAGGCCTTCTTCTAACTAAGCCTCCCATTAGGCCACCACTGGTGGCATTGGACTTAAACCTGGTTCATGGTCAACTCATGAAGCCACCTTTCGAACCCTTAGCTACTACCTCATTGAAATTTCTTTCTTGGAAGGTTATCTTTCTCATTGCAATCACATCAGCACGTCGCATCAGTGAGTTGCAGGCACTAGTAGCTGATCCACCTTATACAAGGTTCCATCATGACAAGGTAGTCCTTAGGACTCATCCACACTTTATGCCAAAGGTGGTCTCGCCTTTTCATCTAAACCAAGCGGTCTACCTGCTTGTGTTTTTTCCAAGGCCTCATGCATCTAATGCAGAAAGGAATCTTCATACTTTGGACTGTAAAAGAGCTTTAGCCTTTTACTTACAAAGAACACAGCAACATAGAAAGTCCTCTGAACTCTTTGTTGCTTTTGATCCTTCTCATTTGGGACTTCCAGTCTCCAAGAGAACACTGTCCAACTGGATTGCTCAGTGCATTTCCTTTGCCTATCAGAGTGAGAATCTTCCTCTGGAGGGCCATGTCACAGCTCACAATGTGAGAGCCATGGCAGCTTCAATATCTCATCTGCACTCCGTGTCTATCGACGACCTCTGTCAAGCAACCACTTGGGCCTCGGTTCATACCTTCACAGCCCATTACTGCTTGGAGGAGGACTCCCGCCCGGAAGCCTTGTTTGGTCAGGCTGTTCTCCAACACCTGTTCGATACCTAATCAACTCCTACTGTCAGATGGCTGCCTGGGTGAGAATCTTCACAGTCTTGGCAAGTGCATATATCTATATGATTTGCAAGGGATTGTGGGCAATGCAGTTCATTCACACCAGACACAGCTGCTAACAATAATTTAGTTGTGCTCAAGTGTAAAGCCAATAAGATATTTATTTATGGGGTTATTTCTCCCAACACAGATATGCTTGGTAGCACATAAATCAGGTTACTTGCTTTCAGTGTTAAACTTGGAAAAAAAAACAAAATCAGGAAAACAACATTTAAACTTGTCAGGCAAGCAAAGCAAAAGAAATAAGACCTGGTTGGTACAAACTGGTCTTTTCTGTAGGCATTAGCTAATGTTTTCTTAGCAGTATCAAACAACAAACCAAAAGCCACAAAGAAAGAAAAAAACTGTTCTTTTCAGGTTAACTTCTTATATCTTCCCACATAGATTCAGAAGTGATTCTCTCCTAGCTCACAAGCAATTAGGTAAGGCTCAATTGCTAGCAGTTATCCAGCTGAAACCCCTTAGCTGGCTTGCTTTCTACAGCGTGGCTAGAAATCTTACACAGTAGCTTTTCTGAGTAGATTAAAGAACAAGTTTGTATTTCTTTGTGATGGTTGCTGTACTTTATAACAGAAAATCACCAAAGGAGTTTAGACAGAGAGCAGTCCATGTAAACAGATTCTTCATCTGCTATCACCCCCTCTTCTTCAACAAGCATGGGTTCAATATCATGGATTGGCACAGATGAATCTCCCAATGGAGCACTTTCAGGAGAATACTTGTTTCCCTGCTGTCTTTCAAGGTTATAGCTAGGGCATAGATCAGTGTTCATAACTGAGCTTCCATTGCTGCTAGAATTCCTCTCTATATAGCCTGGCCAGTATGTAGTCCAGTTCTTATGTCCAGCCTTCCAATCCAGATCCCTGGACACTGGATCTCTCTTCACATACCTTCTGGCACGGGTCTTAGGGTCCCTTCCACGTGCAGCCGTCTCCCTCACAGGTAGCATCTGGAGATTCCTAGCTCTGCAGCACCATTCCTCTGGCTTTCCCCAGTCCAATGGTGTATACTGGCCCTTGGAATGCCTCCCAGTATACGTACTGCTCTGGACTCTTCTAGACCTCTCAAAGGCTTTTCTCCTCTTTCTTCCAAAGGGTTTCTTTCCCTCTCTGTCCGTCCGGTTTTGCTTCTGCTTCTGATAATCCTTCAGATGAAACTGAGGATAATTCTCTGGATATCCAAGGTGATCATGAAGATGATCAAGCTCAAGCTGATTCTCTGTAGAATAAACTCTACCTTTATTCTGCTTAGATGAGTGCTCCTCCCTAACACAGCGCAGCTGTGCTGAATCAGGCCCTGCCCTTTGAGATGAGTGCTTAAGGATTACCTCATAGCCCTCCTGATTGAACACACGTTTCCCCACTTCAGCTCCTCTAATGGCTGTTGGAAACCTGGTGCATTCTGGGACTGGTAGTCTTTTATGGAAAAATTCTGTTTTCTTATTTCTACCAGAACTGACAGGCTGCTTGTTCAGAGTCACTTCACCTTTCCTATAGCTCCTTCCTGAGCTATGATAAGCTTTCTTATCACACTACCCATCATCCCTGGTTGGATGCCAGAGATCCATGGGGGGAAGTGGAGCCCTTTCACAGGGATACACAACTTCTGGGGTCTCTCCCTGGCATCTGAAGCTAGGGATTCCCCATATTTGAAGACTACATTCCTGCTTGTTCCTGGAGATAGCATAGTTACTCACCTGTAACAGGTGATCTCCGGGAACAGCAGGAATTTAGTCTTCACAACCCACCCACCTCCCCTAGGAGTTGTATCTCTCTATCTATCTCTTTCTCTTTCCCTCTCTCTCTCTCTTTGTCTCAGCTTTAAACTCAACTGGAGAGAGGCAGTTGGGAAAGGCGGGAAGGCAGCACGCAGTCGCTGTGGGATGCTCCCAAAAGCTTTCTAATTGGACGCTGGGGAGCGTTCCCGCGCAGGGTCCGTCGGTACCGACGATACCCATATGTGAAGACTAAATTCCTGCTTTTCCCAGAGATCACCTGTTACAGGTGAGTAACTATGCTTTACATGAGCATAGTGACACTGGTGGAGGATAAGCCGTGCTGCTGCGTTCTGAACAAATTGAAATGGGGAGAGATTATTCAGAAAGAGACTAGTGAGGAGCACATTGCAATAGACAAGAGGAAGTTGAGTAGAGAGGGGATAAGGGTCTTAGTAGTTTGTTCAGAAAGGAAGGGACGAAGTTTGCCGATATTATAGAAAGAAGTGACTGGTTTTAGCTATCTGTTGGATCTGTGCAGAGAAAGTGAGTAGAGTCAAAGATGATCCCAAGCTTGCGAGTTGAGGAGACAGGGAGAAGTTGAGTGTTATCCCCAGAAACCGAGAAGGGAGAGGGTTGGGTTTAGGGAGAAAGAATAAGAGCTCAGTTTTGGTCATGTTCAGTTTCAGATGGCAGTGCTACAAATAGCTTATGTTAATATTTAGATAGAAAATATCATCATTCCCCTCTGTCCTTCCAGTAGTCCTTAAAAACAGAGTCCAGCATTGCTGTTTCTGATTCTCTTTCTGTTAATATTTTTACCTTGCATTGTGAGTCCAAATAATGAGAACCATGTTTAAAGGAACAAAGATGTGACATTATACTCTCCCCCTCCTCCCCCCACAATAGATTTTTGGTTTTGCAGTAAACAAACTCTGATTTCTACTAATATTTGTCAGCTCCTTTCCCAGTGTCCTTACTTCAAAGGGGAGGATTGTTTGTGGTGCTGTGGATCTGTTCTCAACCTGGGGGTGGGTGTGTTGGGGAATACCTTAAGGCCCCTTGGAGTTTTCCTCTTGGACTTCAACATAAGTGTTCATTCTGTTGTTTCAGCAAAAATAAAACTACTTTAAAAGTCAACTACAGTACTTGGATGGTAGCAGTTTGACAAAGTACATTTCCAAGAAGGTGGATCCATATCTTCCATCTGCACATTCACAGTCACTTACTCAAGGTTTTCTCTTTATTCTCAACTTTGATATGTGTATGCTATGCATAAAGCAGTACTGTTTATTGCTATGTTAGCTTATTTTGGTGAAAATAGGGTTTCGCCATGTACAAACAGGATAGAATCAGCCACATACATAGGTGATGTCATCCAGGCAAAGCCAGGTTGGGCAACTCTTCCAAAGTCCTGAAGAGTCTAGAAGAGCTCTCTGGGCATGCATGAGTACTCTCTTCAGTATGTTTCAAACTCCTCTCCCCAGTCTACTTCATCCACTCAGCAAAGCAGGATCAGATTGTTTCTCTCTCTTTGTTAATTATAACCTATCTCAAATATTCTACAGGGAGAAGAACTTATTCTGAGACTTTGCCATCTGCTATGCAGTCTGCCTCTTTTTCTGAAAATTTCTTCCAGCTCATTGCTACTGTGCTTATTGGTTGCTTACTGGCACCTGCCGAGTTCTTCAAAACCACAATTAACCCTTATTCCACCCTTTCCAAAGGGCTAAGTTGAGGTACCAATGGGATGGCTTTTATATGTGGTGAGCAAAATGGACCCTCCGGGCCAGACTGTAGATACTGTGGTCCCTATGATTTATGCCTGTTTTTGCCTATTTTATTCATGCTACTGAATATCCTGGTCAACGCGATTAATGTGGTTAGCAGGTTTGTTAACCTCATTAATCGCTTTCAAGATCTAGTCAAGACAGACAACACAACAGCTGGGGACAAAGATATGTCTAGGGGAGAGCAGGAGACTATGCAGATCAGGATCCAAAAGCAGCCTTGAAGAGATGAGTTTTTAACTTTAATTTGAAAAGGGCCACAGAAGAAATGTGATGTACTGACTCACGTAGTTTATTCCAAGCATAAGGAGCAGCAAGATAGAAAGATCGAAGTCGAGTTGGCAGTAGAAGAGAAGGGCACAAATAGAAGCGATCTGCCTGAAGAGCAGAGCTCCTGAGGAGGGTTGTAGGGAGAAATAAGAGAGGAAAGGTAGTGAGGATCAGCAGCAGAATGAGTGTGCTTATAGGTAAGTACAGGGCCAGCCCATCCACTAGGCAGCCAACCTGGGTGGGTGGCTTTGTGCTGCTGTGGTGTTGTCTGTGGCAGGCCATGTGCTTCGGCACACATGACCTGCTGCTTCTAATCCCCCTCCGACGCAACTTACTGTTGGAGGGGAGTCAGAAGCGGCAAACCACGTGTGCTGAAGCACATGGCCTGCTGCAGGCAACAAAGCGGTGGCACAAAGCCGCCGCTTTTGAGATACTGTTGCTGCTGCCGCCCCCAAGATGGATTCCGCAGCTGGGGGGCGGTGGCGCAGCCAGGGTTTCTGCCTGGGTTGGCAGAAATCCTTGGGCTGGCTCTGGGTAAGTAGGAGAAGTTTGAACTTGATACGGAAATGATAGGGAGCCAATGAAGTGACTTGAGAAAAGGCGTTATATGAGCATATCAAGGCTGATAGAAGATTAGCTGCGCAGCTGAATTTTTAACAGACTGAAGAGGGGAGAGGTGATTCAGAGGGAGACCAGCAAGAAGGAGGTTGCAATAGTCTAGGCAAGAGGTGACTAAGGAGTGATTAAATGTCTTAATAGTATGTTCAGAAAGGAAGGGGCGCATTTTGCTGATGTTATATAAACAACAGGTTTTAGCTATCATTTGGATGAGAGAGGAGTGAAAGATGATCATAAGGTATCCCCCAGACCAGTGGTTCTCATCCCAGTGCTCTAGAACCCCTAGTTCAGTTGGGCTTTCAGGGTATCCACAATGAATATGCATGAGAGAGATCTGCGTGCACTGCTTCCATTGCATGCAGATCAATCTCATGCATATTCATTGTGGATATCCTGAAAACCTGATTGGCCTGGGGGTCCCAGAGGATTAGGTTGAGAACCACTGCTCCAGACTGATGTTGTGGAGAGCAGAAGCATAACCTACTCCTACTGGCATTTTCAAATGTTCACAGTACTGTAGCTGCCTGAATGTGTGACAAATTGTTTCATACAAAATGTCAACCTGCCACATGGATGCCTAGGCCTTTTATCTAACAAGCTGTGATGGTAGAATCAACTCAAAGCTGGGTCTGTCTAACGGGCTGTAAGTTTTTTTGTGATAAACAGAAGCAGGGCTGCTTCAACCCCACATGGGGCCCTGGGCAAACATCTGAGAATGGGCACTCTGCCCCCAGTCCATGGCCTCCCTAACGTTAGCAGACCCCCCACTCACCCCCCCCCCCCCCGAGTAGCACAGTCTGCAGCCCTGTTCCTCCCTTCTGGTCCTTCAGGCCAATTACAAAAGAAGTGAGCGACGCTTTAGTGGACAGACCTGAATCAGTTTGTTCACTAAAGCACCACCCACTTCCCTTGCAAGCAACCTGAGGGAGCAGAAGGGAGGAAAAGGGCTACTTTTACCTATGGGCAGCTGGGTCTCTGTTGTGTAGGGGCCCAGGGTAGTTGCCCCTTTTGCCCATAGGTAAAAGCAGCCCTGATTAGAAGTCCAAGTGGAAATGCCAGTGCTTTAGTAGTACGACTATTTATCATTTGTGTAATGTTACAAGACGTACACAGCATTGTACAGACACATGTATGAGACAGTCCCTGCTCATCAGAATTTACAGTCTAGTCAAGATAGACAATAAAAAAACTGGAAACTAGGATAAATCTAGGGTAATAGTAAGGAAACACATAGGAGGTGAACAGGAAACTAAGATGATCAGCATCCAAAACAAGAGGCAAGTTTTAGTCTGGATTTGAACAGGGACAGAGATGGATCCTGATGTACTGACTCTGGTAGTTTGTTCCAGGCATAAGCAACAGCAAGATGACAAAATCGAAGCATGGAATTGGCAGTGGAAGAGAAGGGCACAGATAGAAGGGATCTGCCAGAAGAGCAGAGTTTCCGAGGAGGATTGTAGGGAGAGATAAGAGAGGAAAGCTAGTGAGGAGCCACAGAACGAATAAACTTATAGGTCAGTAAGAGAAGTTCCTGTGCGGATATCCAGTTTAGTCCTCCACAATCGGGTTCTGCCCCTCTCACTGCAGCATGCAGACTGGACCAATCAAATCTTCTGTAGTACATCTCCAGCAGGAGCTCCCAGAAGCCCCCCAGTGTGTCCAGTCTCGTTGCAGTGTGTGGACGTAAAAGTGTGTCCTCTGGACACACTTAGTGACCTTTGCAGGAGCAACACTAGTCAGTTTGTTTTCTAGGGTTTATTTTGGGGACATTCCTCTATTTCTTTGATAGATAGCTGTGCTTTTCAAACTGAAAGTAAAAAGAAGCCTGTCTCCCTGGAGCTGTGCCACAGGAGACTAAGAGAAAGTCAGACCTGTTGGCTGCTGTTGCCTGCCTAGACCATTTTATCAGCCCTGGGTGAGCTTCCCCTAGACAGGACGGGGAATTGCCATACCTGAGAAGGCAGTGCCTGGTACTGGGAGATTGTGGCTGAATCATCTGATCCTGAGCTGGTAGGAGTTTGCATTTCATTTTACTTTATTGTGTGCAGTGCTCTGCCTGGGATACCAGCGTTTCTGTAGGCTCTCCTGAGCTTATTTGGCAGTTTTTCTACAATCTGCTCGTTTGCCCTTCATTATAGGGTCGTTTTAATTTATTTACATGTTTTTTGGTGACTTTTATATTTTCGGACCGTTTTTTACCGCGGGTGAAAAAGTGCGGCGGCCATTTTGGATTTCAAAAGTGCTTTTTCAGGCATTTTTGATCGCTGTGCACTGGTTCCCCTAGCGTTTTTGGGATTCCTTTTTTTGGCGATTTTGCTCAGGGCACCCCAGGGATCCTGGGATATATTTTGTTTCTTGTAAAAAAAAAAAAAAAAAAGAGAAGTTAATTTTAAATCGGGGCTGATTTGCATAGGACTGCTCAGGTGCTGTGGGCTTTCCTGTGACTGTCCTCTTCTATCCCCCTGGGCAGAGGTGGCCTTGGGATGGCTTCCAAGCCCCAGTGTGTGATTTGTGGAGCCCGCAGGGCAGGGACTGACCCTGGCATCTGCAGGGACTGTGCTGCAGTCCCCTCTGAGTTAGAACAATCAGGGAATGTTCAGGATCAGGTTACCCCTGGGGATGCTTCTACTTCAGGGGACAGTATTCTCTCCCCGAGCATCCCCCAGTCTGGATCGGTCCCCCCGGCCAGCGGTTCAGTGGCTATGTCCCAGCAGACTGCTGTTACTGCCCCAACTATGGACTTCTCCCCTGATTTTATACTCCTTATGCATCAGGCATTTCGCCTGAGCAGGTCCGGTCAGTTGCCGGCTGTCGGGACCCCCCCTCTTCCCTCGGGGTCCTTGGGGGAGGTTCCTTGTCCTTCTCCGCCCGGGGGCAAGCGGCTCCGGCGGGGGGGTCAAGAGCAGGACGCCCTGGGTTTACTGGCATCAGAGGCGGAGGGCGATCCTGGCACTGACATGGAGGAGTTGGAGGATGGGGAGATCCTGGAGCCGGAGGATCAGGCTCGGGTCATTCGGGTGTTCCGTAGGGACGAGCGGGTTCCTCTGGTCACGGAGTCCCTGCAGGCGCTAAACCTTTCGGCGATGCGGCCCCTGGAGGAGGAGGGTCTTGAGGATCCTCTACTTCAGGCAGTTAGGGATACCCAGGTGGTTTTTCCCGTCCACCGCGTGGTGGATCAGATGATCCAGGCGGAATGGGAGCACCCGGAGTCTGGTTTGAAGGGGATTCGGACCATGAATCGTCTGTATCCTCTTGCGGATAAGGACAGGGACTTGTTCAAGTCCCCCCGGGTGGATGCTGCGGTTTCCGCAGTGGCCAAGAAAACTACCATCCCGGTTGAGGGGGCGGCGGCCCTCAAGGACGGGCAGGATAAGAAGGTGGATAACTTGCTCAAGCAAACCTTCGATACGGATGCCGTGTCATTGCAGGCCTCTATTTGTGGGGCTTGGGTGGCTCGGGCGTGTCTGCGGTGGTCGCAGCATTTGCGCTCGAGCTCCGGGCTCGACCAGCAGGGTCTGGTGGAGGTGACCCGGTTGGAGTCCGGCTCGGCTTATCTGGCGGATCTGTTTTATGATTTAATCCGCGCGTTGTCTAACAGTATGGCCTCCGCGGTAGCGGCGCGCCGGTCCCTCTGGTTGCGCAGCTGGGCGGCGGACGGTTCTTCTAAGGTCCGCCTCCGTAAGCTGCCGTTTAAGGGCAGATTGTTATTTGGGGAGGCCCTCGAGAAATTGGTAAAGGACCTCGGTGAGTCTAAAGGAGGCCGGCTTCCGGAAGATAAGCCACGGGCCAATCGGTCAGCCTCGTCGGCGCGGGGATCCTTTCGGGATCCGCGCAGGTTTCGGCCCTCCCGCCAGTGGGCCTCGCAGCGGGGCAGGTTTGGAACACATGGCCAAGGATTTCGGGCCTTCAGAGGAGCCGGCAGAGGCTTCTCTGCAGCCGGTTCTTCCTCGGGCTCTTCCTTTGGACGCAAGCCACAATGACGCCAGGCAGGCTCTGGAGGGAGGACCGCTTATCGGAGGTCGCTTGCGCGACTTTCTTTCCTCTTGGGCCCAAATAACGTCGGATCGCTGGGTGCTACAAATTATAGAGGAGGGTTACGCTCGGGAATTTGCGTGCCCTCTTCCAGATTCCTTTGTAATGTCTCCCAGCAGGGGAGAGCAAAAGACGCGGGACATCCGCGTGACCCTGGCTCGGCTGTTAGCGCTGGGAGCGGTGGTTCCGGTGCCTCCCTTGGAAAGAGGCGCCGGTCGCTACTCCATTTATTTTGTGGTACCCAAAAAGGGCGACTCTCTGCGTCCGATTTTGGATCTCAAGGGCGTGAATCGCGCGCTCCGGGTCCCGCATTTCCGCATGGAAACCCTGCGGTCAGTCATTGTAGCGGTGCGAAAGGGGGAGTTTTTGACGTCCCTCGATCTCACCGAGGCCTATCTGCACATCCCGATACGCCCAGCCCATCAGCGGTTTCTCCGATTCGCGTTCCCGCGGGGCCACTTCCAATTCAGGGCCATGCCGTTCGGCTTGGCTACGGCCCCGCGCACTTTCACGAAGGTGATGGTGGTGGTCGCGGCGGCCTTGCGCAAGGAGGGCATTTTAGTCCATCCTTACCTGGACGACTGGTTGATACGAGCAAAATCCAGTCGCGGGTGCCTGCGGGTCACGAGCAGGGTGGTAGCACTGCTGCGGTCTCTCGGCTGGGTGGTGAACGAAAGGAAGAGTTGTCTGCGGCCCTCGCAGGACCTGGAGTATCTGGGGGTGCGCTTCGACACTGCTCGGGGGCTGGTGTGCCTTCCCGAGTGCCGCGTCCTGGCGTTGCGGGCTCTGGTCCGACTATTTCGGGGGATGCCCGCTCCGTCGGCGTGGTGGTACCTCCGGCTTCTCGGTACGATGGCGGCGACCTTGGAGGTGGTTCCTTGGGCGCGGTTCCACATGCGCCCGCTACAGAGGGCGCTCCTTCGGCGCTGGTCCAACCAGTGCGATTCCTTACACAAGAGGCTGCCCTGCCCCAAGGCAGTGCGGCGGTCGCTGCGGTGGTGGCTCTCCTCCGAGAACCTGACGCGGGGGATTCCCTTGGAGCCTCCTCTGTGGGTTCTCCTTACCACGGATGCGAGCCTAGTCGGCTGGGGAGCACACTGCGAGACCCGCTTCTCACAGGGGGTGTGGTCCTCGCAGGAAGCGTCTTGGTCGATCAACCGTCTCGAGCTTCGGGCGGTCCGGCTGGCCCTGATGAACCTGGAACCTCTGGTTCGGGGTCGGGCGGTCCGAGTTTGGTCGGACAATGCCACCACGGTGGCGTACATCAATCGGCAAGGGGGCACAGGGAGTGTGGCCCTGGAAACGGAAGCGACGGCCTTGTTCAGCTGGGTGCAGACTCGGCTGCCGGCAATCTCGGCGGCGCACATTGCAGGCGCAGACAATGTACAGGCCGACTTTCTCAGCAGAGTGCGGGTGGACCCCGGAGAGTGGGAGTTAAATCCTCAGGTGTATGCGCAGATGGTTCGGCGATGGGGTCCACCCATCATGGATCTGATGGCGACCTTCCAGTCGGCCAAGACAAGTCGCTTCTTCAGCAGGCGGCGGGAGCGGATGTCCGAAGGACTCGACGCTCTCATTCAGCCGTGGCCGACGTCCGGGATGCTGTATGTTTTTCCCCCGTGGGCCTGGATCGGCCGGGTCGTCCAGCGCATCGAGTGCCATCAGGGGCGGGTGCTGCTGGTGGCTCCGGATTGGCCCCGGAGGCCCTGGTATGCCGACCTCGTCCGGCTGCGAGACGGCGTGCCGTGGCGCCTTCCGGCGTTGCCGGACCTTCTTCTTCTGGGCCCCTTGCGGATGCCCCAGGTGGCTCGATTCTCGCTTGCGGTTGGCCATTGAGAGGGCTCGGATGAAAAAGAAAGGTTATTCGCCCGCGGTGATTTCCACCTTGCTGCGGGCAAGAAAGTCGTCCACTTCTCTTACTTATGTCCGAATTTGGAGAATTTTTGAGGATTGGTGCTCCCGGCGTGGAGTTCGGGCGGCGACGGTCTCGGTGCCCGTCGTGCTCAGCTTTCTTCAGGATGGCTTCGAGAAAGGTCTCGCGGCCAGTTCCCTAAAGGTCCAGCTGGCCGCGCTCTCTTGCTATAGAGGCAAGGTCTTGGGCCGCCTTCTGGGCGCTCATGCGGATGTACGGCGTTTCTTGGCCGCCGTGTTTCATTTGCGGCCTTCCCGCAGGACGGTGGTTCCTACGTGGGATTTGAATTTGGTCCTGCGGGCTCTGGCTCGGGCACCCTTTGAGCCATTGCGGAGAGCGTCCTTGAAGGATCTCACATTGAAGACGGTGTTTCTGGTAGCCATTTGCTCGGCACGGCGCATCTCGGATCTGCAGGCCTTGTCATGCCGAGAGCCTTTTTTGTCTTTCTCTGCGGAGCGGATTGTGCTCCGTCCGGTTCTTTCCTCTCTGCCTAAGGTGGTGTCTCCCTTTCACCTTAATCAGGCAGTTTTCTTACCAGTGATTTCGGCAGACTCGGTCGAGTCGGTGGACAAAGGGCTACACCGGCTTGATGTGGGTCGCACGCTGCGTCGTTACTTACAGTCTACCGAGTCCTTCC
The DNA here is from genome assembly GCA_033557465.1 of Ichthyophis bannanicus. Lineage (NCBI taxonomy): Eukaryota > Metazoa > Chordata > Amphibia > Gymnophiona > Ichthyophiidae > Ichthyophis > Ichthyophis bannanicus. The sequence continues at coordinate 856,210,809 of CM066034.1, forward strand.
GGAAGACTGATCGGCTTTTTGTGCTCTTTGGAGGTGCACGGAAAGGGGAGGCGGCGGCTAAGGCCTCCATTGCTCGGTGGCTTAAAGAAGCGATCGCCTCCGCGTATCTGTTGCAGCGGCGGCCGGTTCCGGAGGATCTCCGGGCTCATTCTACTCGGGCTCAGGTGGCCTCTTGGGCGGAGCATGGTCTGGTTCCGCCAGCGGAGATTGTAGGGCGGCCACCTGGTCGTCTCTGCATGCTTTCAGCAGGCACTATCGATTGGATGTGTCAGCGGCTCGGGATTCCTGTTTTGGTTCGGCGGTTTTGCGCGCCGGCCTACAAGGTCCCGCCCGGTCTTAACTGCTCTGTTACATCCCGATTGTGGAGGACTAAACTGGATATCCGCACAGGAAATGGAAATTACACTAACCTGGTAATTGTAGTTCCTGTAGGATCCAGTTTAGTCCTCCTTCCCTCCCGAGTATCTGCATGATTTTGCGGCGCGCTATCCCGAGCAGGGGTTTCTAAGATGGGTTTGCGTCCCGTTCGGACGATAGCGGCAGTCGGGCATTCCAGCTATGGCTCTTCCCTTTCCTGGGGGTTCCGTAAGCTCCTTAGTTCCTGGGGGGGGAGCTTGGAGTAAATTTATGGGCGTCGACTCCGGCGCCGGGCAGTGTTCTGACTTCCTCGTTTGGGGAGGAAGTTGGTTATTCCAGAGGGGGAAAGTCATGATTAATGTTATTCTAATGATAATTTCATGTGTTGCTTCGTTAACTATGCTTTGTTACTAGTACACTGGGGGGCTTCTGGGAGCTCCTGCTGGAGATGTACTACAGAAGATTTGATTGGTCCAGTCTGCATGCTGCAGTGAGAGGGGCAGAACCCGATTGTGGAGGACTAAACTGGATCCTACAGGAACTACAATTACCAGGTTAGTGTAATTTCCATTTTAAACTGGATACGGAAATGGATAGGCAGCCAATGAAGTGACTTGAGAAGAGGGGTGATATGAACATAGCGACACTTGCGGAAGATTAGCTGTGCACCTGAGTTTTGAACAGATTGAAGTGGGGAGAGATAATTTGGAGGAAGACCAGCAAGGAGGAGGTTGCAATAGTTTAGTTGGAATGTGACTGGAGAGCGACTAAGGATCTTAGTAGTGTGTTCAGAAAGGAAGGGGAAAATTTGCTAAAGTTATAGAAAGAAGTGACAGGTTTTAGCTATCTGTTGGATGTGTGCAGAGAAAGAGAGAGTAGAGTCAAAGATGACCCCAAGTTTGCGAGCTCAGGAAACGGAGGAGTTTTATCCACAGAAATAGAGAAAGAAGGAAGGGAGGAGGTGAGTTTAGGGTGAAGTTAAGAAACTCTGTTTTGACCATGTTCAATTTCAGATGGTGGCAGGACGTTCAAACACCAATGTCAGATAAGTAGGCAGAGATCTAGGCCTGGATTTTTCTCCCATGGTTCTTCGAGATCTGGTAGACTCACTAGGAATGGTAGGAAATTAGATCATACTATGAAAATAAAAATCAAACTAGCAACTGGGTGTGTTAGGTGAACTGCATGTTCTCTAATAATGAAAAATACTAAAAGCACTAGTGAAAATACAGGCATCCACATCATGGTCTCATCTGACAGGCTTCACAGGCGACCCTAGAGGGCAGATATTGAGGGCCTTTAGGGTTAGGCATGGGAAAAGTGGATTCTTGAGGGAACTAAGTGGGGATCTTGTATGATGTTCTACCCATGATGATGGAGTACAAACGAGGAGGACAAAAGACTGCCATAATTAAGTCATGCAGGTGGTCACTCTGCTGCATCTAGGATATATCTTGGGATGGTCATATACAAGGTTATTATAATTTGTTTTCTCTATAATCCAGTGTACAGTTGTGTGTGCAGTTTTTTGTATAGGCTTTATACTGTCTTGAAATAGAGTAGCAAAAAGTCCTGTCATTCCTTTTTCTCCTTTCTTTGTCCTCCATGCTGTTTCCCCAGCATGTGTTATTGTATAGGATCCCCAGTTAGTAATAGATCCCCACCTGGGTTGAGTCGGAGTACTGGATTGGTGGCTAATGTCAGTGCATGCAGCAGTGTGGGGATTGAGGCAGTGTATAGCTTGGGATGGGTGGGCATATGAGTAGAGTAGATGGGGATATGTCTGCTCTCATGATCTCTGCCCCTCTATGTTGCTTCCTTCCTTAGCTCCCAGTCACCATATCTTTTTTTTTGACAAATGTTTACCATCATGCTTGTCTGTTCCTTGGATCACCATAGATTATGCCATTCATTGCCGTGAAGTTTCTATTAGCCTCTTTGTAGCTGGTGGGCCTTCAGCTTGCATTTGTATGATGGCATGGCTTTGTCTGCTTGCCTGCTTTACTGATAAGATTGTCATTGGTGGTTAGCAGGGCCTATTCTCCCTGCCTGCTTTGCTGGTCAACATTGCTTCGTCATGGCTGTGAAGTGATAGACTCCCCTATAGCCTAGCCACTTTTGGGACATGCAGATTGTACATAACACAATGTGCCATCTGACAAACATGTGCACATGGGAATAGTAAAAGATAAATCTGATCCATATGCATACATCCAGCTGCTTTTTGTTTACAAAGCAGGATGATTCTTATCCTATAGGTCATAACTTTATTGGCTATGTGTTGATAGGCAAGGTTAGCTCAAGGGACTGTGGTGTCTTGAACCAACTTATGCTCTTGCGGCCCCATCTTAGGGTCGGTCTTGCATTATGAGCCATGCAAATAGAGATATATTTTAGCTAGTGCTATCACTGGCCTAAATCTTGCTTATGCTGTTTAATAGCTTTATTTAAATTGCCATCAAACAAAAAACACCAAAACAATCAAATACAACACCAATCCCAGCAAATCTTCCCCCCCACCCCACTCACCCCCCTTGGCCCAACCAAAACACCACTCCCAACCACCCTATCCATAAAAATATGCCCAATTGCCACTACCATCTTCCCCATTTTATATAGTAACGATGTATCAAAAGGTTATTTCACCACTGGAACACCGAGCAGCGTTACCAAAATTTAAAAGGGATTGCCATTTCCTCCAAAAAAATAACGATTGCCTTGAACCTTTACGAGGCACCGTCTCAAATTTACTGTACAAACACACCTGATTCCACCATGTTTGCCAGTGGAGGTCAGTAATCACCTTCCAACACCGCAAACGACAGCAGAGGGCAATCACCAACATAAAATCAAGTAGAAAGGAATCCTGCTTGCTCTGCAGTGGGACTGGCATCTCAGAACGGAAAACTAAAATCTCCCAGGAGAGGGAGGCTCTAAATCTTAAGAGCCCCTGAATTCGCTCCCACACCTGCACCCAGTAGAATTGAAGATATATACAATCATATACCATATGCTTAAGAGTCCCTGCGACACATTGACACATCCAGCATTTGTCACTTACAGAACTATCCCATTTGGCAATTCTCACAGGGGTAAGGTGAGCCCTCTGAGCAAAGAAAAACAAGGACTGAGTAATCGAGGCCAATTTTGATATTCTAATCTGGGAAGCCCAGAAATTCACCCAGCTCTGTTGGGAAAGGGTAATACCCGTATCTTGCTCCCACGCTCGCTGTACTCACCCTAATTTCGAACAATGCCTCCGGCCCAGTACTTTATACAAAAAAGAGACCTTGCCAGTTATCGCTTGGACTTGTCTAATTATAACAGCCAGGTCCCCTTCGGGCCGCAATAACTTTATATCCCCCACAGATTGCTCTACACAGTGCCGCAACTGCACCCATTGAAAAAATAACGATCCAGGAATATTAAACTCCAACTGAAGCCTATCAAAAACCTTCCACTTGCCTTCATCAATTAATTAACCTAAGGTCCAAATGCCTCTACTGTACCACTGCTTCCATGCCACTGTCTTTCCCTGGATCTTAGAAAGGGGGTTATACCACAACGGGAGACACAATGAGTATCTCTCCTCCTGCTGTCCTGACTGAATTAGGTCTTGAAATGCCCTTTGAGTGTCAACCATCACTTGAGGCCTTCCACTGGATTGACTAAAGAGCATTTCAGGAGCCAGACCCAATGGGAACGGAGCGGCTACCCTATCTTCAACTACCAACCAACTCGGACTTGACCCCGACATTTTCTCGACCCACATACCCTCTTGTTTTACCAGAAAGGCACTATGATATAGCCGAAAGTCAGGGAAGTTCATCCCTCCTTCTTCCTTAGTAGCCTTCAACTTTGCAAGTGCTATTCGAGGGGGCTTGTTGTTCCATAAGAAACGCACAAGCGTCCTCTCTACCTGTTTATATACCTAGTCCGGGAAATAGATTGGTAACATTTCTAAAATATAGTTAATTTTGGGAGCAATTGTCATTTTAATGGTCTCCAGGCACCCCCACCATGACAACAACAAGGGTGACCATTTGGAAATCGTTGTCTCCACAATAGATACTAAATTTTCGGCATTAAACCGGATCGTTTCTTCCAAGGGATAGCAATAAAACACCCCTAGGTATTTAACCATTTTCGCCTCCCAAACAAAGGGGAATTGTAACAGGTCCGCCTTAAATACACGCGCATTTAATGGAAACGCAACGGATTTTGACCAGTTTATCTTGTACCCTGAGAGGGCCGCATACTTATCTATCTGTAAAAGTATGTGAGGCACCGACTCTGGATTCGTAAACAGCGGCAGGTCATCAGCGTATGCTGACAATTTAACCTCTCTCCCCAAGATACTGACACCTTGGATGAAGGAATTTTGCCTGATCAACAAGGCAAGGGGCTCCAACACTAAAGTAAATAACATTGGTGAAAGCGGGCAACCCTGCCGAGTCCCCCGACCCAATTCAAAATCCTGAGAGCGGACATTATTTACACATATATTTGCGAAAGGCCGGACGTACATTACTTTCACTAAATTAATGAATTTTTCCCCAAAGCCAAACCACCTCAAAGCAGGAAAAAGAAATGACCATTCCAGACGATCAAACGCTATCTCCAGGAACAAGCAGGAATAAGTCCTCACATATGGGTACGTCGGTACCGACGGAGCCCGTGCGGGAAAGCTCCCCAGCTTCTTAGAATAGAAGCTTTTGGGACCTCCCACTGCACATGCGCACTGCCTTCCCGCCTTCCTGAACAGCTCTCCTCAGTTTCTCTTTTTCCGCGGAGCCAGCAGGTCGTGTTCCTGTCACCGCTGAAGAAATTGTTATTTTATTTGTTTCTTTAGACCGCGTACCTGCCTTCCCCATACCGATACCGGTATCGCCGGTCTTTTCTTTCTTTCTTTAAAAAATTATAATTCTTTTTTCTTATTTTTTAGCTTTTTGGTCACTTCAGAGAGGCCTCTCGGCCTACTCAATTTCTCCTCATGGAGAAGCCAGCCCCTGGATTTAAGAAGTGTACCAAATGTAATGCTGTTATTTCAGTCACAGACACCCATGAATGGTGTCTGAAATGTTTGGGGCCTGACCATTCCATACCGGACTGCCCATCTTGCTCCCACATGTCTAAACGTGGGCTGCAGAACCGGGCCAACAAATTCCATGTGCTGTTTGCTTCAGAGAATACAGCATCACAGTCATCCAGGTCTTCTTCTCCGGATGGATCTCAGGTAACCAAACCTTCTGTGGGCAAGTCCTCAAAGAGCAAATCTCCTTCAAAGCATCGAGAGGCTCTTAGCTTAGAACTTGAGGACCCTGCCCCAGCCAAACAACCCCGGCGGGAAGTCCAACTTCCAAAAACGCCAATTCAGGGGTCTCAGGTTGATATCGATGCTACGGCCTCGACAGATCACCTGTTAGCCTGCTCTGGGGTACCGGGTCACTCCGGTACCGACATCCAGGCAGCTATGGCGTCCATGGGCGATACTGTACAGTCCATGCAGCAGGCCGTCATGGCTTTCATTAAAGCTGCAACGCCATCGGTTCCGCTTTCAGCGGTTCCGGGCCCAATACCGGTATCGTCCGCCATGCCGGTATCGAGGCCGTCCACCTCTAAACGCAAGTCGGTACCGTATGGGCTTTCGCTCCATACCGGTTCCATACCCGATACGCCCGATATCGATACCGATCGGTACGCGTATCGTGCGTTAGAGGAAAGCACCGATTCCTCTGAGGATTTTCACTCCTCTGATGATTCTGCTGAGTTTTCACTCAACTTACCTGAGGAGCCCTCTTCTCCTAAAAGGAGAATGTCCCCTCCAGAGGATTTGTCCTTCCAGGACTTTGTTTTAGATATGGCTACAGCCCTTTCTATTACCACATCCTCTGAAAAGGAACCCAGATCCAAAAAACTGGATATTTTGGGATACTCAAAGGCCCCTAAGGAGGCAGTTACCCTGCCTATCCATGAAATCCTTCAAGAACAACTGATGGATTTCTGGGAAAATCCTTTGACTTTGTCTCCTTATTCCCGTAGGTTGGACACCATGTATAGGGTCCCTCCTTCTCCTGGTTTCCAAAAGACTCAATTGCCCCACCACTCTATTGTGGTGAAGTCTGCAATGAAGAAGATTAGGAGTACCAAAAGGCACTCTTCCACCCCTCCAGGACGGGAATGTAAGACTTTGGACTCTTTTGGTAGGAAAATTTTCCAGGCTAGTATGCTTATAGCCAGGATTAATTCCTACAGTCTCTATATGGGCATGTTCCTGGAGGAACTTGCCAAAAAGGTGCGGCATTTTGCCCCCTTTATCCCTGAGGATAAAAAGCAGGGATTCCTTTCCCTAGTGAAACAACTCTTAGAGGTTTCTAAGTTCTCTAATAGGGCAGCATATGATTCCTTTGAGGGAGCCAGTAGGGCTTCGGGCATTGCTATTGCAGCCCGACGTCTTGCTTGGCTCCAGGCCTCTGATCTGGAACCTTGGGTTCTAGATGGCTTACGGAATCTGCCCTGTACAGGTGAGAACTTATTTGGGGAAGAGTGGCAAATCAAAGCCACCCAGATGGATGCTGAAAATGCCACCTTGGAAAGACTTTCAAAGTCCACTTCAATTCCTACTAAGAAAAAGTCTTTTAAAAGGCCTTACTATAAGAAGGCCAGAGTTGCTTCAAATACTGGCCAGCAGTCTTCTCAACCTCGCTATACTGCTAAGCGTCAGCAATCCAAACAAGCACGAGCTAAGCCTGCAGCAGCTACTGTAGCTCAGCAGGCTCCAACCCCTCAGGGGTTTTGACTTGCTCCTAGGGAACTTGCCACTTCTGGTTCTAACACAACCAGAACCTCTCACCATACCCGGAAGGTTGGTTCACTTTGCTCCCAGATGGGAACAAATCACAACAGAACAATGGACCCTCTCTATCATTCGAGAGGGTTACAAACTTCATTTCTCCAGCCTTCCTCCCCATCATATGGTGAGACCATTCAATTCTCCCCCATCTCTCCTAACCCTGTTGGGTCAAGAGGTTTCCTCTCTTCTTGCCCAAGGGGCCATAGAAGAGGTTCCTCTTCCTCAACAAGGGTCCGGTTTCTACTCCCCTTATTTTCTCATTCCAAAGAAGACAGGGGGATTCAGACCAATCCTAGATCTGAGAGAATTGAACAAATTTCTCTTCAAGGAGAAATTCAAAATGCTGTCTCTCGGCATTCTCCTTCCTTACCTCCAGGGTCAGGACTGGCTTTGTTCTCTAGACCTACAGGATGCGTATACACATATACTCATCCATCCATCCCACAGAAAGTATCTTCGCTTTCTGTTTCAGGGAAAACATTTCCAATACAGAGTACTCCCCTTCGGTCTAGCCTCTGCTCCAAGAGTATTCACAAAATGCATGGCAGTCGTAGCCGCATTTCTAAGAGGCATGGGAATCTTTGTCTTCCCATATCTGGACGACTGGCTCATCCGAGCTCCAACTCAGTCACAGGCCCAGATTTCCCTGGACCACACAAGGAGCCTTTTGCAGTATCTGGGACTGGTAGTAAACCTTCCCAAGTCCCAACTCATCCCTACTCAATCTCTAGAATTCATAGGGGCCCAGTTGGACACCATCACTGCAAGGGCCTACCTTCCACATGTTCGAGGCCAGCGCCTCCTGAGTTTGGCCTCCCAAGCTCAGTCCAGCACTCACTTGACAGCCAGGGAAATGCTACGCCTACTGGGTCATATGGCCTCCACAGTGCATGTGGTGCCCTATGCTCGTCTTCATATGAGAGCAGCTCAATGGACCCTGGCCACTCAGTGGACTCAGGCGTCAGGAGCGCTCTCAGACCAAATACAAACCTCCGATCGTCTGTTTTGGTCCCTCCACTGGTGGACTTCCACCAAGAATCTGTTGTTGGGGGCTCCATTTCAACCATTGCTACCCCAAGCAACCCTCACAACAGATGCCTCCCAAACAGGGTGGGGAGCCCATCTGCAAACTCTCTCCACTCAGGGCACTTGGTCTCTACAGGAGACCACCCTTCATATCAATCTTCTGGAACTGCGAGCAATTTACCTTGCCCTCAAGGTCTTCCACTCCCTCCTAGCCAACCTCACTGTCCTAGTTCAGACGGACAATCAGGTGGCCATGTTTTACATAAACAAACAAGGAGGGACGGGCTCTCTGTCGCTTTGCAACGAAGCTCTAAGACTATGGGCCTTCGCCAGAGAGCATCAGATTCACCTGCTAGCAGTGTATCTCCCAGGAGTTCAAAACTCTCGGGCAGACAGGCTCAGTCGAGTTCTGCTGCCACACGAATGGTCCCTACATTTGGACCAAATAAACCGAATCTTTCAGGAATGGGGGACCCCGGACATAGACCTCTTTGCAAGTCCGTGGAATGCCAAACTTCCCCGGTTCTGTTCCAGAACTCCGTGTCAGGGAGCTCAGGCTACGGACGCCTTTCTCCTGAATTGGAGTCAGGCATTCCTATATGCCTTTCCACCCATTCCTTTGATTCCCAAGACTCTGTTCAAACTCCAGAGGGATCATGGAACTATGATCCTCATAGCTCCACGCTGGCCACGCCAAGTGTGGTTCCCTCTACTTCTACAGCTCTCCCAGGGATCCTACTTGGATCTGGGAGCTGCGCCAGACCTCCTGTCTCAGGAGGAGGGGACTTTGTGGCACCCAAACCCCAAATCCCTTCACCTCAGTGCTTGGTTACTGAAGGCTTAAGCCTTCAAGACTTTCATCTTTCCCAACCAGTGAAAGATATCCTTTCTGCCTCTAGGAAACCCTCTACCAGGCGTTCCTATGCTTTCAAATGGAAACGTTTTTCCATTTGGTGTGCTCAGCAGGGTCTTGACCCTCTGGCACTTCCTTTGAATTCTCTTCTTGATTATCTCCTGCATCTATCCAATGCAGGCCTCAAGACGAATTCGGTAAGAGTCCATTTAAGTGCTATTGCAGCATCCTTGCAACATATAAATGGACAACCTATCTCCTCTCATCCTCTTGTTGCAAGATTCATGAGAGGCCTGACTCTCACTAAACCTCCCATCAGACCACCCCCGGTCGCATGGGATTTGAATCTAGTGCTCGGTCAACTTATGAAGCCACCTTTTGAGCCAATGTTTTCCACCTCCTTGAAATTTCTTTCCTGGAAGGTCATCTTCCTCATTGCAGTCACTTCGGCTCGCCGCATCAGTGAGCTGCAGGCTTTAGTGGCTAATCCACCTTACACAAGATTTCATCATGATAAGGTGGTCCTTAGGACGAATCCCCACTTTATGCCTAAAGTGGTCTCGCCTTTTCATCTTAATCAAGAGGTATATCTACCTGTCTTTTTTCCAGCTCCTCATGCATCCAATGCAGAGAGGAACCTTCATACTCTGGATTGTAAAAGAGCTCTCGCTTTTTACCTTAATAGGACTCAGCCACATCGAAAGTCTTCTCAACTTTTTGTGGCCTTTGATCCTTCCCATTTGGGACTTCCAGTCTCCAAGCGTACACTTTCCAATTGGATTGCTCAGTGTATTTCTTTTGCTTACCAGAGCAAAAACATTTCTCTGGAAGGCCATGTCACTGCTCACAATGTGAGGGCCATGGCAACTTCTATGGCTCATCTGCACTCTGTTTCCATAGATCAGATCTGTCGAGCCGCTACCTGGGCCTCGGTTCATACCTTCACAGCCCATTACTGTTTGGACAAGGACTCCCGCCGGGATGCCTTGTTTGGCCAGGCTGTCCTCAAGCACCTGTTCCATTCCTAAACAACTCCTGCCCACCTTCCCAGAATGGATGCCTGAGATCCATACGAAGATGGCGAACCTTTACAGGGGATCCCATGCATCTAAGCTAGGGAGTCCCCATATGTGAGGACTTATTCCTGCTTGTTCCTGGAGATAGCACAGTTACTTACCTGTAACAGGTGATCTCTGGGAACAGCAGGAATTAGTCCTCACAACCCACCCACCTCCCCTAGGAGTTGTATCTTTTATCTATCTATCTTCCTGTCCTCTCTCTGTTGACTCAGCTATAAACTCGAAACTGAGGAGAGCTGTTCAGGAAGGCGGGAAGGCAGTGCGCATGTGCAGTGGGAGGTCCCAAAAGCTTCTATTCTAAGAAGCTGGGGAGCTTTCCCGCACGGGCTCCGTCGGTACCGACGTACCCATATGTGAGGACTAATTCCTGCTGTTCCCAGAGATCACCTGTTACAGGTAAGTAACTGTGCTTTTTCAGCGTCCAAGGAAAGTCCCACTAACGGACCATCTATGGTTTCAGCTGCCAGCAGTACATGACAAAAGAGTCTGGCATTATCAGCCGTCGACCGGCCCCCCACAAAACCACATTGGTCAGGGTGAATCAAAAAGGGGGTCACTACCGCCAAACGTTTCGTCAAGATGGTGGCATAAATTTTGTAGTCTACGTTTAACAATGAGATGGGACAGGTAATTACCTGCTTCTAATGGGTCATGCCCTGCTTTCTCCAACACAATAATATTCACCGCCGCAAAGGAGCCCACATGTGGACACTCCTCCAATAATGCTTGAAAATACTGTTGCAAAAAAGGACCGAGCTCTTTAGATAAGGCCTTAAAAATTTCTGAAGGGAAGCCGTCGGGGCCCACCGCCTTCCCCACTGCTAAAGACTCGATCGCCCCATTGATTTCTGCCAAAGAAATAGGGCTATCAAGCACTGCTACCATGTCAGAATCCAGGGTCGGCCTCTGGACCCTTATCCACTAGGTTATCAAACGCCTCTGGGGAACAGTCTGTTTCCGAAGTATAGAACCGCTCATAAAAAGCTTTAAAGACCCCAACGATTTCAGAATCCTTGACAACCACCTCAGAATTACATCCGTCCCTAAGGGCGGCTATGCAGCCCGCTTCTTTGCGGGCTTTCAATTTATTAGCTAACATCCTACCCGCCCTGTTGCTTTCCCTATAGTAAGTGCTAGCCTGAGACTTGATAAGCTTCACAGCCTCCGAGGTGAGGATCTGATTATACTTGAACCTCAATCTTTGCAAGCAGAGTAAGATCTGAACGCCTAGCCAAAATATGCTCACCTGCCTTAATTTGCAAATCCAGTACCTTGAGCCTCTCCCTGCTCAGTCTAGCTTGTCCTATACTGAAACTAGTTATCACCGCTCTCATGAAAGCTTTAAAACCTTCCTATCTAGCCCAACCCTTAGTCAACTGCAGGGGATTAAAGTCAAAATACTCTTTAATAGCAGCTTTCAGCTTCAGTTCGAATTCAACATTCTCTATCAAAGACCTGTCAAAAAACCACCGCCCTGGCACTGGATCCGACTTTGTGTCCTCCAATCCCATACACACAGCTGAGTGATCAGATATATGGGACGGAAGTATCTCTGCAGCAATCAGATTAGGAGCCAGGGATTTAGACAACAGAAAAAAGTCTATTCTAGATAAAGTCTTATGAGGGGGAGAATAAAAGGTAAATTCTTGGTCTCCCGGATGCAGCCATCTCCAAGCATCAATCAGTCCGGCCTCTTTTATCAAAGACAACAAAGTCCTCTGAGCTTTGCTAGCACTGAAGGGACCTAGGGGGATTTCTATCTACTAATGCATCAAGTACTAAATTGAAATCACCCCCTATTACCGGGGGAGTTGCAACGTCTTCCACAAGATTCCGAAAGAATTCCAGAGAGTCGCCGTTACGGGCATAGACATTTATTAGGGTTAAATCCAAAGCCCCCACCTTAATTTGGGCCTTGACCCACCTACCCTCCTGATCTGCTCTCATCTGGGCCACCATCAGATTAAGGGATTTTCGAGCTAAAATAGTCACCCCATTATGCTTACTCCTCGCCGGTGAGAATGCCAATAGTGTAAAGGGTCTTACATTCAGTTTCAGCGACTCTCATTCATTTAAGTTCGTTTCCTGCAACATAAAAATGTCGCTGTTAACCTGCTTCCGATAAAGAATAATTTTTTTCCTTTTTATGGGGTTATTAATACCATTCACATTTAAAGAATGGATTCTCAAAGAAGCCATACTACCAGTGCCAAATACTGCTTGCTAACCCTCCCAATATGTTGTTTCCCTACCCACTGCAAGCATGATTCCCCTCTCCAAAGCGAACCTCGTTTACCAAGACATATCACAAACATACACAGATTCCTTATTTGAGAGCCAACTTTAACACGTCTAACATAAATTCCCATGGGCCACAAAGGGGGGGGGGGGAGGAGAAACTGTAACAAAGAACCCAGAGTAGAGCAACAGAACACACACAGAGGGACAGAAACAGAAATTCCCACAGTAACTGCACCCTTGACATACAAAAATGACTTCTAAAGCACAAACAAACGGTAGTCCTTGAGGGAACACTTCCCACCAAATTATGGGAGCACCTTACCACCACCACTCCCTCACAAACTCCAGCTCGCTGATAACCATTCTAGAGATTACTCCACTAAAGTTCAGCTTATGAACTCTGCCTCCTTATCTTCAAGGAAAGCAAGCAGGTCATCTGGTTGATCAAAGGTCATCTGGTTGATCTCATGGAATTATGCAACATGACTCTCATTCTAGCTGGTTGAAGCAGCCCAAACCTTGCTTGCAGCCGTTGTAGCCTCGGCCTCAGTTCCAAAAATCTTCTCCTTTTATCTACCGTGCTTTTAGCGAAGTCCGGAAAAACATGATGTTATGGCCCTCAAACTCCAAAGGTGATCGGGCTCGTGCAGTCTCCATGATCTTAAAAACTTGATGACGCAGGACCTTAAAGATAATCGGCTGCGGCCTTTTATTCTGGAGTGAAGCATGTGTGGGGACACGATGTGTTCTCTTAATTCAAAAGGTACCTCAAAGGAGAGCTTTAGAGTAGAGGAAATAAATTTATGCAAAAAGGCAAAGATGTCCTTCCCTTCTGCTCCCCCGGCACCCCCACCATTCTAATAATATTCCTCCGGGCCCGATTATTAATATCCTCCAACTCCTTTTGCAGCCGATCAATTTGTTTGGCGTGCTTGTCTAGTACCTTCAATCTCTCTTCCTGCACCCCCGCCTTTGTTCTGTCATTTCCTGCCGGACATTCAGATTCTCCAAGCTGCTTTTAATCTGCCCGATGTCCTCCTTCATATTTGTAAGAGAGTCACTATTGGCAGACACAATTTCTTTAACCGCCCGTATCTCCTGCAGCAGCTCCTGCAGCGCTTCTGGCTGCTCTCGCGCCGCCGCCATTTTCTGAGGAGACGGAGGCTCAGTCTTCGACCTTTTAACACTCACGCTCTGCCCCGAAGCAAATTCCAAACGAATCGGTTTAGGGTTCGACATCTCCAGGCTCTTTCACCGCGCAAGGAGCTCTCTTCAACCCAGTACAATGGTACAGGCACAGGATTCTATCACCAGTCCCTCTGGAGCTCACACTCTAGCCATCCATGCAGCTCCGCTCCAGGCTCCGCCCCCCCCCTGCTTATGCTGTTTAAATTAATTCACATTTCCAGCAACACTATCCAGATGGGCAGTGATGCTAAATGCTTGATTTTCTTTCCTTTTAAAATGCCACCGTGCCAGTGGCTGCAACACAGCATAGCACAGCCACAGGAGTGAAAGGAAACATTTTCATGGCTCTGAAACCATCGAGGCAGGCTTTTGGCATTCTTAAGCTTGGGTACCCTGACTCGCCCCTTAACCAGCCTATTGATAGGAGTTTTTATTTTGATATCTCCAGGAACAAGCAGGAATGTAGTCTTCACATATGGGTATTGTCGGTACTGACGGAGCCTGCGTGGGAACGCTCCCCAGCGTCCAATAGGAAAGCTTTTGGGAGCATCCCACAACACCTGCGTGCTGCCTTTCCAACTGTCCCTCTCCAGTTCTTTGTTTTCCGTGGAGCCGACAGATCACATACCCTGTCACTGCAGAACAGTTTTGTCTTTAATCTTTGTTTTTGTGGTCGCGTCTGCCTTCCTTCGACGCCATACCGGTACCGCCGGTTCTTTCTTCTTTCTTAAAAAAAAAAAAATATATATATATAATTTCTGAGGTGTTTTACTTTAGAAACTTTTTTCCTTGGTGCTAGGCTCCATTTTGGGCACTAGGCCCAATTTTATCCTTAAAAATGGAAACACGTACTTCAGGTTTTAAAAAATGTTCTAAGTGTGGCGGTACCATTTCCGTCACCGACACCCATGATTAGTGTCTCAAATGTTTAGGTCCTGACCACTCTATTTCAGAGTGCCTCTCCTGTGGAATGATGTCAAAAAGGGGCCGGCAGAACCGAGCTGCTAAACTTACCACCCTTTTTTCCTCGGACGCAGTGTCTGTTGCATTGGCATCCTCCAGGGCCTTATCTTCCTCCCATGGATCTCGGGTAACTAAACATAAATCTAGCCTTCTAAGTATCGAGATGCCCCTGGCATTGCCCTTGAGGAATTTTCACCGGCAAAACTGCCCCGGCGGGAGGCTTCTGCTTCAGCTTCCAAAGCACTAACGGGGTTCCAGGATGTTCTCAAGGCCTCAACCTTGGTAGAACTAGTAGCGCCATGCTCTGGGATTGCAACCGTTTCTACCGGTACCAACACCAAAGCATCGTCGGCAGCGTCGATAGACCAGAGATTCCTTGCTATTGAACGCAGTCTAGCGGCTCTTCTCACGGCTTGTCAGGCAGCTGCCTAGGGTGAGAACTTACACAATCTTGACGATGCATATATTCATATGATTCTTGCAAGGTATTGTGGGTATTGTAGTTCATTCACTCCCAAACACAGCTGATGACAATAATTTGAGTTGTGAAACCAAGTGGTAAGATCAATAAAATACTTCTTTTATTGATGGGGTTTAATTCACCCAGCACATGTATGCTTGATAGCACTATAAATGAGGTTACTTGCTTGCAGTGTTTAAAGGGATAACAAAAAGTCACAAAGTAAACCAGAAAACAACCTTCAGCTTGTCAGGCAATTAGTTAATGTTTTCTTAGCAAATAATTACCAAATACAAAGGCACAAAGTAAAGAATAAACTTTGCTGGTTAGGTTAACTTCTGCTTATTTTCCACGCCGATCTCAGCAGTGATTCTCCCTTGCTCACACACACAATCAGGTGCAGCCCTAATTAATATCAATGGACCAGCTGAAAGCCTTTAGCTGGCTGGCTGCTACTGTGTGAGCCCAAATCCTGCTTTAAGAGCTGTTTGCAGTGGAAATAAAGAACAAAGTTAGGTTTCTTTGTGATGGCTGATGTGTTTGCTCATAGAAAACTAGCAATAGCATTTAGATAAAGAACAGTCCATGTAAATAGTTTCATCTGCTGTATTTCCCCCTGCATCAACAATCATAGGGTCAATATCATACATTGGCACAGATGAGTCTTTCATTAAGGCACTATCAGGAGAATGCTTATTCCCTTGCTGCCATTCTCTATTATAGATAGGGTCTGGATCAGTGTTCATACCTGAGGCTCTCCTGCTATCATTATTCCTCTCTGTATAGCCTGGCCAATATGTAATCCAATTCTGATGTCCAGCCTTCCAATCTTGATCCCTGGACACTGGATCTTCTCTCACATACCTTCTGGCCTTGGTCTGAAAGTCCCTTCCACATGCAGTCTTCTCTCTTCCAGGTAGCCACTGGTGATTCCTATCTCTGCCACTCCATTCCTCTGGCTGAATCCAGTCCAATGGACTCTGCTGGCTTTTGGAATACCTCCCAGTATGAGTACTGCCTTGGAATCTCCCAGACCTTCCAATGGCCTTTCTTCTCTTCCTTCCAGAGAGTTTCCTTCTCTCTCTATCTGCTTGGCTTGGCTTCTGTTTCTCCAGGTGATACTGGTGCTTGTAGCCGTTGCTGTCTCTGTATCTCTTCCTCCCTCTGTAGCTGTTATCTGAAGAATAAGCTCTATTCTTATCCTGTTTTAATGTGTGCTGCTCCCTAACACAGCGCAGCTGTGTTGAATCAGGCCCTGCCCTTTGAGATGAGTGCTTAGGGATTATCTCATAGCTCTCTTGATTGCACACACATTCTCTCACTTCAGCCCCTCTCATGGCTGCTGGAAACCTGGTGCATTCTGGGACTGGTAGTCTTTTATGTGAAAACTCTGTTTTCTCACTTCTACCAGAACTGACAGGTTGCTTGTTCAGAGTCACATCATCTTTTCTATAGCTCCTACCTGAGCTATGATAAGCTTCCTTATCACATACCCCCCTGCTTAAGTTATTACGGACTGGTTTTACTGGTGAAACTTCTTCTCTACAGTCCGTAATACGGGAAAGTGCATCCGCATTCTTGTGTAACTTCCCGGCACGATGTTCAACCTGAAAATCAAACGCCTGTAAGGCCATGTACCAGCGTGTCAACCTGGCATTGTGGTTCTTCATTTGCTGCAACCACTTAAGTGGGGCATGGTCCGTGACCAACTGGAACTTTCTCCCTGTAAGGTAAAACCTTAACGCCTCCACTGACCACTTGATAGCCAAACACTCTTTTTCTATCGTGGAATACTTTTGTTCAGCCAGTGACAACTTCCTGCTCAGGTACATCACAGGATGCTCCTCCCCATCATGGCACTGGGATAGGACTGCTCCTAGCCCTACATCCGATGCATCGGTTTGAACCAGAAAGGGTTTCTTGAAGTCTACTCCTTTCAGTACCGGTCCTGTACACAATTTTTCTTTTAATACTGAAAACGCTTTTTCAGCTTCTGGTGTCCACTTTATCTGGTTTGGACAATTCTTTCGCAGCATATCCGTGAAAATGGCACTTTTCTCTGCGAATTGCGGTATAAACCGGCGGTAGTATCCAATAAGTCCTAAGAAACTTCTTAGTTGTTTCTTGGTTGTTGGAGGAGGAAAATTCCTGATGCTATCTATTTTGCTTAATAGAGGTTTAATTTTTCCTCTTCCCACTAGGTGGCCTAGGTATTTTACCTCCCTATTTGCAAAGGCACACTTCTTCGGGTTTAAAGTGATTCCCGCTTGCTTCATAGAGCACAAGACTGTCCTGATCCTCTTCAAATGCTCCGCCCAGGTGTTACTATGGATTATGACATCATCCATGTATGCAAAAGCATAACTTTGGTGGGGTCGAAGTACCTGATCCACTAACCTTTGGCAGGTAGCCGCTGCTCCATGCAGTCCGAAAGGCATCCTCTTGAACTGGATAAGGCCAACGGGGGTGCTGAACGCAGTTTTCGGCTTCGACTCCCTGGTGAGCGGGATTTGCCAATATCCTTTTGTCATATCAAGGGTGGTTAAGTATTGAGCCTGTCCCAGCTGGTCTAGCAGCTCCTCAATTCTTGGCATTGGATATGCATCAAAAACTGATATGGCGTTTACCTGCCGGAAGTCAATACAAAATCTTAAGGATCCATCAGGCTTCGGCACCAGGACTATGGGGCTATTCCAGGGACTCTTTGACTCCTCTATTACCCCCATGTCCAACATCTCCTGGACTTGTGCCACTACCTCCTGTCTTTTGGCTTCAGGCAAGTGGTATGGCCTTTGACGAACCAATTTCCCAGGTGGAGTTATTATTTCATGGGCCACCAAATGGGTCTCCCCAGGTATGGGTGTCAACACATCTGGGAATTCCTTAAGCAACTTCCTAATTTCTTCCTGTTGTACCATTGTCAGGTCCTCACCTATTTGGGGCTCTGATTTTTCTTTACAATCAGATACCTGGGGTCCCAAATCTTCCTCTTCACTCACTTCCCTCTCGGGGACAGGTGGCAGCTAAGCTTTTAACCCCTTTGACATCAGTAGAACCAAAGCCTTTGGCTCCACGTTCAGAATTCTCTAGGGATGTGACCTCCTCCACAGGTGGAAAACCCAGCCTCTCACAGATCAATTGGGCAATTTTGTCTCCTGTCTTCACATGATACTCATTCTGTCCAAAGTTAAACAACAAAACTTTAATATTGCCCCTGTAATCGGGATCAATTACTCCCGCACCCACATCGATGAAATATTTAAGGGCTAATCCGGACCTTGGGGCTACTCTCCCATAACATCCAATTGGTATTTCCACTTGGAGACCGGTGTCAACCAGGGCTCTCCCTTGGCTAGGTACAGTCACATTTTCTATGCTGCACAGGTCAAACCCAGCAGACTGAGGGGTTGCCCGCCTAGGAGCTTGGGCCTTCTCAGAGACCTTATGGTACTTTAGGACGAATATCTGCTTTGGGGTAGCTTGGTCTTCTGGACGCTTAACCATCTTTTTAGCTGGGGTCTGAGGACTTCCAAATAAAGGCCCGGGAGCTACTACCATTAAACCTTCTCCCTCCTTCTTTCCTAGTCCTTCCACTAGACCCTGCTTAAATCTTGGCCAGTCTCTTCCTAGAACCAAATCAAAGGGTAGCCTAGGCACCACTGCTAATAGGACTTCCTCTTGTTTCCCTAGGCACTTAACCTTTAGCCTATAGGTGGGATATGATGATGCAGCACCATGAATGCATCTGATGTGAACTTGGCTTTCAGGGGTTCTAGGCACAAATCTTTCTTGGGCCTCTATCCTCTTCCAAAGCCTTTTTGACATCATACTCTGGTCTGCCCCAGAGTCTAATAATGCATTTGTGGTAATTCCCTGCACATCAACCATCAAAAGAAATCCTTCCTTGGGCTGTTTTAAATCCAGACCCATTAAACTAGTGTGTGTCTGGCATCTCTTCTTTAAATGTCCCAATTTTCCACACTTGAAACATTTCTTTCTATTCCACTGTGTCATCTGGTTTGATACAGTACATTCATTTTCAGAAACATTCTTAATTATTCCTTTTTCTGATACAGCACATCTAGCCTCAGCATCCATCTTTAGAGGGCCACCCATTCTATGGCAAGCCTGCGTGGCTTCCAAGAATCTCTCTGCTAGCATGGTTGCCTCTCCAAGATTTTGGCAATTTTGCTGTATAAGAAAAACATTCAAATCGTTAGGTACCCCAAGCATAAATTGTTCCAGCATTATAATATCTAATAACATTTCTACTGTCTTTTGCTCAGGCTCCAACCATTTTACAGCTAAACTTCTGATTCTCTGACTCAGAGCCCTGGGTGTCTCACCCACTTTCAATGTAACAGCTCTAAACATTCGCCTATACTCTGAAATTGACAACCCTAGGCGATCTCTAATAGCTGCCTTTACATCCTTATAAATCAAAGCCTGGGCTGCTGGCATTGCTCTGTAAGCTGCTAGTGCCTCACCAGTTAATGAGGCTGCCAGCCTTACTGCCCACTGGGTCTCTGGCCATGCTAAAGCCTGTGCCACTCTTTCAAAAGACTCTAGAAAATCATCAACATTATCTTCTGGAGTTAATTTCCCAAAATTAAATGCCCCAATCCCTTGATTGAGTCCCACAGTGTTCACATGTGGTGCACCAGTACTAACTGCTGGTCTTGCATCTGTTCCACTTTGGCTCTGCAGCTGTACTAGAGCTTGCACCAGATCAAGCACTGGTTTCTGCTGTTCTATTAAGGCCTTCATAGCAGTGTCCTGGGCCTGCTGTGATAGCTCCTGCTGCTTGCAAAATTGGGCTGCCATCCACTGAGCCATCTCCCTCGGATCCATCTTGACCCCTGCAAGAAAAGAGAGAAAAAAAAAACAAACCAAAGAGCAGCACCTTCCAACCAGGTGTGGTTTTTTTTTTTTTTTTTTAACTTTTTTTTTTTTTTTTCAATTACCCCCTGTGCTTACACACATCCACCACTAGACATGCCCAGGTACATATTACCTTGTCTCAGTGATGAATCCAGCTTTTCACAGGGTCTTTTCCTCTGGGACAGCTTCCTGGAACAACCACTTTTCTTCCAAAGTGCAGATGAGGGAAAGAAATCTTCTTACAGCTTTAAACTTGACTTTTATTTGTAATCCACAACAAGTAAATCCTCTTGGTGCAAGAGCAATCCGAAAAACTACGCCATTTGTCAGGCGGCTGCCTAGGGTGAGAACTTACACAATCTTGACGATGCATATATTCATATGATTCTTGCAAGGTATTGTGGGTATTGTAGTTCATTCACTCCCAAACACAGCTGATGACAATAATTTGAGTTGTGAAACCAAGTGGTAAGATCAATAAAATACTTCTTTTATTGATGGGGTTTAATTCACCCAGCACATGTATGCTTGATAGCACTATAAATGAGGTTACTTGCTTGCAGTGTTTAAAGGGATAACAAAAAGTCACAAAGTAAACCAGAAAACAACCTTCAGCTTGTCAGGCAATTAGCTAATGTTTTCTTAGCAAATAATTACCAAATACAAAGGCACAAAGTAAAGAATAAACTTTGCTGGTTAGGTTAACTTCTGCTTATTTTCCACGCCGATCTCAGCAGTGATTCTCCCTTGCTCACACTCACCATCAGGTGCAGCCCTAATTAATATCAATGGACCAGCTGAAAGCCTTTAGCTGGCTGGCTGCTACTGTGTGAGCCCAAATCCTGCTTTAAGAGCTGTTTGCAGTGGAAATAAAGAACAAAGTTAGGTTTCTTTGTGATGGCTGATGTGTTTGCTCATAGAAAACTAGCAATAGCATTTAGATAAAGAACAGTCCATGTAAATAGTTTCATCTGCTGTATTTCCCCCTGCATCAACAATCATAGGGTCAATATCATACATTGGCACAGATGAGTCTTTCATTAAGGCACTATCAGGAGAATGCTTATTCCCTTGCTGCCATTCTCTATTATAGATAGGGTCTGGATCAATGTTCATACCTGAGGCTCTCCTGCTATCATTATTCCTCTCTGTATAGCCTGGCCAATATGTAATCCAATTCTGATGTCCAGCCTTCCAATCTTGATCCCTGGACACTGGATCTTCTCTCACATACCTTCTGGCCTTGGTCTGAAAGTCCCTTCCACATGCAGTCTTCTCTCTTCCAGGTAGCCACTGGTGATTCCTATCTCTGCCACTCCATTCCTCTGGCTGAATCCAGTCCAATGGACTCTGCTGGCTTTTGGAATACCTCCCAGTATGAGTACTGCCTTGGAATCTCCCAGACCTTCCAATGGCCTTTCTTCTCTTCCTTCCAGAGAGTTTCCTTCTCTCTCTATCTGCTTGGCTTGGCTTCTGTTTCTCCAGGTGATACTGGTGCTTGTAGCCGTTGCTGTCTCTGTATCTCTTCCTCCCTCTGTAGCTGTTATCTGAAGAATAAGCTCTATTCTTATCCTGTTTTAATGTGTGCTGCTCCCTAACACAGCGCAGCTGTGTTGAATCAGGCCCTGCCCTTTGAGATGAGTGCTTAGGGATTACCTCATAGCTCTCTTGATTGCACACACATTCTCTCACTTCAGCCCCTCTCATGGCTGCTGGAAACCTGGTGCATTCTGGGACTGGTAGTCTTTTATGTGAAAACTCTGTTTTCTCACTTCTACCAGAACTGACAGGTTGCTTGTTCAGAGTCACAGCATCTTTTCTATAGCTCCTACCTGAGCTATGATAAGCTTCCTTATCACAGGCTTCGGCACTGTTGAAACCGCTTCAGACACCTCAACCGATACCGGTACCGACTGCATTAACATCGGCGGGTACGCAACTCATACCGAGTCATGCGTCTGTCTCCGGCATCGACAGATCGGTACTGGAACAACCCGATGCCGACTTTGATTGATACCGGTACCATGCTTTTCACGATCACTGGGATCGGAGATATTTTGAATCCTCTGATGAGTCTGAAGACTCTAAAGACTCTACCAATACAAGAGTACTTCTCCCCGAGGATTCCTCTTCTCCTCAGCGCATAATGTCTCCGCCAGAGGATATGTCCTTTCAGGACAGTATCCGTGATGTGGCCCGAGGCCTTTCCATCACAGTAGCTCCTGAAAAAGAGCCTAGGGCAAAGGAGTTGGAAATTCTTCAATACCCTAAAGCTCCCAAAGAGGCAGCTAGTCTGCCTAATCATGAGATCTTATATGATCTTATGCTAAGGATGTGGGAAACAACTTTAACCACATCTCCTCATTCTCGCAGACTTGATACCATGTATTGAGTTCCACCTTGTACTGGCTTTCAAAAAACTCAATTACCACACCATTCAGTGGTGGTGGAATCGGCCATGAGAAGGATGAGACATGCATCCAATCCTCCAGGTCGTGAATGTAGGACTCTCGATGACTTTGGGCGTCGATGCTTCCATGCTTCTCAGCTAGGATCAGTTCCTATATCTTGTATATGGGAATGTTCCTTAAAGAGGTCCAGAAGACTTGGAGCTTTTGAGCCCCCTCCTTCCTGATGACAAAAGGCAAGACTATCTTAGTCTAGTCAAACATGCTCAGGATGTTTCAAAGTTTGTAAATCGTGCAGCCTTTGATTGTTTTGAGTGCATAAGCAGAACCTCTGCTATTGCCATTGGTGCACGTTGGATTGCCTGGCTTCAGGCATCTGACTTGGAAATTTGGGTACAGGATAAATTAGGAAACATTCCTTGTATAGGAGAAAATCTCTTTGGCAAGAATTGGCAGGAGAAGGCTAATGAGATAGATGATGACAATATCACTTTGGATAGATTGTCCAAATCTACAGTCAATCCTGCAAGGAAAAAATCCTCTAAGAAACCATTTTTCAATAAGAAAAAGAAGTTTTATCCTTCCTATACCCAACAGGGACACCGTCCAGGTCAGACTCCCCAAAGGGGACAACAGCAACAACCTAGACAACAAAAGAAGCCAAAAGCTGCAAAATCTCAGTCAGCTCAGCAGGCTCAGCCTGCTCAGGGGCTTTGACTCCACTCTAGAGAACTTCGCCTTCCTGCCCCTGAAGGGTCCAGAATCCTTGGACATCCCAGGCAGGTACCAAATAAAAGCAGAAAATTGGACTCTGTCCATTGTACGAGAGGGGTACAAGCTTCATTTTCACAGCATGCCCCTCCTACAATTCTAAAACAGTTGAATTCTCAGAGCTCTCTCTTTACAGTCTCTTAGGTCAAGAAGTCACAATGCTCCTTGCTCAAGGAGCAATAAAGGAAGTACCCATTCCCCATCAGGGTACAGGGTTCTACTCCCCCTATTTCCTTATTCCAAAGAAAACAGGAGGACACAGACCCATTTTAGACCTCAGAGAACTGAACAAATATTTGTTCCAAGAGAAATTACCTTGTTCCTTGTAAACAGTTGAAACATACTGCCAAAATGTTCTGTGTAAACCGTCTTGACTTGTAGAAAGACGGTATATAAATCTTGTTAAATAAATAAATAATAAATAAATTCAAAATGGTCTCTCTAGGAACTCTGCTGCCATACCTTCAAAGTCAGGATTGGCTTTGTTCTCTAGATCTCAAGGATGCGTATACTCATGTTCTCATCCATCGATATCACAGGAGATTCCTCCGATTCCTGTTTCAAGGAAAGCACTACCAATACAAGGTTCTTCTCTTTGGCCTGGCTTCTGCACCAAGAGTGTTCACAAAATGCATGGCTGTGGTAGCAGCATTTCTCCGCACTCTGGGAATATTTGTCTTCCCTTACTTAGACGACTGGCTCATTCGAGCCCCTATAGTGCCAAAAGCCAGCTCTGCTCTGTTTCGCACAATGCGAATCCTTCAGCATTTGGGACTGGTCATAAATCTCCCAAAATCCAATCTTGCTCCCACTCAGTCCCTAGAGTTCATAGGAGCTCACCTGGATACCAAACAGGAAAGGCCTTTCCTTCCGCAGCCCCGCTGTCTTCGCATCGTACAACTAGCTTCCCAAGCAATGCTCAAACCTTGTCTCACTGCGCGGGAAATGCTACAACTGCTAGGCCACATGGCATCCACTGTGCATGTGGTTCCTTATGCTTGCCTCCATATGCGAGCAGCCCAGTGGACATTATCCACTCAGTGGACACAGGCCTCAGGCTGCCTGTCGGACAAAATAACAAACTCAAACCCTCTTATTTTGTCCCTCCAATGGTGGCAATCACCCAGAAACCTTCTGGTGGGGTCTTCTTTCCAGCAACCCCTATCCAAAGCCACCCTAACAACAGATGCATCACAGGTGGGATGGGGAACCCACCTGCACGATCTCTCTACCCAGGGTACCTGGACTCCACAGGAGGCCTGTCTTCACATCAACCTCCTGGAGCTCAGAGCAATCTTCTTTGCTCTTCGACTATTTCATGCCCAGCTCAGCTACAAGACAGTCCTAGTTCAAACGGACAATCAGGTAGCCATATTCTATGAGAACAAGAAGGCAGAACAGGCTCTGTCACTATGCAACGAAGCTTTGCGACTATGGGCCCTCGCTAGAGAGCATCAGATTCATCTCCTTGCGGTGTATCTTCCAGGCATTCAAAACTCTTGGGCAGACAAACTCAGTCGAGTTCTGCTTCCACACGAATGGGCTCTCCATGCAGACCAGGTTGCCCGAATATTTCAGATTTGGGGAACCCCGGACATAGACCTCTTTGCAAGTCCGCTGAATGCCAAACTTCCCGGTTCTGTTCCAGAGTTCCGACTCGATGTTGTCAGGCAAGGGACGCCTTCCTCCTTCACTGGGGTCAGGACTTCCTATATGCCTTCCCAGCCATTCCCCTCATCCCCAAAACCCTATTCAAGCTTCAGAGAGACAGAGGTCATATGATCCTCATAGCTCCACGTTGGCCACGTCAAACATGGTACCCTCTGCTCCTACATCTCTCTCAAGTTCCGCCTTTGGAATTGGGATCCGCGCCAGATCTTCTCTCCCAAGAGGACGGGATGCTCTGGCATCCAAATCCCCAGTCTCTGCATCTCAGGGCCTGGTTGCTGAAAGCCTAGAACTTCAGGATCTTAATCTTTCCCAAGAGGTAAATGATATTTTCATGCTTCTAGTAAACCCTCCACAAGACGCTCGTATGCCTTTAAGTGGAAAATGTTTACCATATGGTGCTCACAGAAGGGTCTTAACCCTCTTGCGATACCTCTGGAATCAATACTGGAGTATCTCCTTCATTTGTCAAATGCAGGTCTCAAGACAAATTCAGTAAGAGTCCATCTTAGTGCTATTGCAGCTTCTTACAAGCCTCTAAGTGGACAACCTATTTCCTCTCATCCTCTCATAGCGAGATTTATGAGAAGCCTTCTTTTAACAAAGCCTCCCTTTAAGCCACCACTGGTGGCATGGGACTTAAATCTGGTGCTCGGGTAGCTAATGAAACCACCCTTTGAAACATAAGCCACTACATCTTTGAAATTCCTTTCCTGGAAAGTCATCTTCCTCAATGAAATCACATCAGCACGTCGCATCAGTGACTTGCAAGCGTTAGTGGCTGATCCTCTGTATACAAGGTTCCACCATGATAAGGTAGTTCTTTGGACTCATCCACACTTTATGCCAAAGGTGGTTTCCCCTTTCCATTTAAACCAAGTGGTTTACCTTCCTGTATTCTTTCCAAGGCCTCATGCCTCCAGTGCAGAAAGGAACCTTCATAGCTTGGACTGTAAAAAAGCTTTGGCCTTTTACTTGCAAAGGACACAGCAACGTAGAAAATCTTCTCAACTCTTTGTTGCTTTTGATCCTAGTCATTTGGGACTTCCAGTTTCCAAAAGAACTCTATCTAACTGGATTGCTCAGTGCATGTCCTTTGCCTGTGAGAGTAAGAACCTTCCTCTTGAAGGCCATGTCACAGCTCACAATGTGAGAGCCATGGCAGCCTCAATGGCTCATCTTTACTCTGTGTCTATTGACGACATCTGTTGAGCAGCTTCTTGGGCGTCGGTACATACCTTCACTTAGACAAAGATTCCCGCCCACTACTGCTTAGACAAAGATTCCCGCCGGGATGCCTCGTTTGGCCAGGCTGTTCAACACCTTTTTCAGACTTAATCAACTCCTACCCACCATCCCTGGTAGGATGCCAGAGATCCATGGGGGGAAGTATGGCCCTTTCACAAGGGCTAACAACGTCCTAGGGCCATCTCCCTGGCATCTGCAGCTAGGGAGTCCCCATATGTGAAGACTACATTCCTGCTTGTTCCTGGAGATAGTGTAGTTACTCACCTGTAATAGGTGTTCTCCAGGAACAGCAGGAATTTAGTCTTCACAACCCGCCCACCTCCCCTAGGAGTTGTATCTCTCTCTATCTCTCTCTCCCTCTCTTTTTTGTCTCAGCTATAAACTTAACTGGAGAGGGACGGTTGGAAAGGCGGGAATGCAGCATGCAGGCACTGTGGGATGCTCCCAAAAGCTTTCCTATTGGACGCTGGGGAGCATTCCCGCACGGGCTCCGTCGGTACCGACGATACCCATATGTGAAGACTAAATTCCTGCTGTTCCCGGAGATCACCTGTTACAGGTGAGTAACTACGCTTTATTGACGATGATCCATAGCAGATTAAAGTGAACTTTATTTCATGTTTGTTTGCAAAAAAAAAAAAAGAATAATGGGATTCTCAGAAACCCCAGATACTGTTTTCTGATTCCCCATCTTCCTCAAAGCATGCTACAACATTTTATATCCAGCAGTAAGATGAATAGTCATAATGTTGACCTATTCTTGTTAAAACATTTTTTATGCAATTTAGGTTGAAGGTTTATCTCTAACAGATTCCTTTCCCCCCTATGCAGGAAGACCTCTTCCACATGCTTAACATGGCATCAAGATTTCATCAAAAAGTGAGTTATTTGAAAAATATCCCTATGTTAAGGTGCACACAAAATGTAATATAAAAGAGTTCAAGTAACATAGCTTGTTTTCTTTTCCTTACTGACCATCTGACCATCTCTCTGTGTTTAGAATTCACTTGAAAGACAGATGCTATAAGGTAAAT
Organism: Ichthyophis bannanicus; assembly: GCA_033557465.1. Classification (NCBI taxonomy): domain Eukaryota; kingdom Metazoa; phylum Chordata; class Amphibia; order Gymnophiona; family Ichthyophiidae; genus Ichthyophis; species Ichthyophis bannanicus. The sequence continues at coordinate 856,237,839 of CM066034.1, forward strand.
GTCTGTCATAGTTGGTAAATGGAATCAGTGGATTTTGTCCCCTATTCCTGCCTGGCTTCCATGGAACAAAATCTAGAGAGACTGCCGTACTTTTGAATTGTTAACAGTTTTATGCTTTTTATAATTTAGTTAATCTTGTTTTCCTCAGTAAGAAATCATAGAATGATTTGGTGGGCTTTTCTATCTACGTGTATGTACAAGAAAAACAGCAAGATTTAATCACGCTTCAGGGAAGGTTCTTCCCAAAAGACTTATATTTACCTTACTCAAAGTTTCATTGTATTGTTTTTTATGAAAGTTTCTACCCTTTAAGTTCATGTTAATGTCTATACTAAATAAAGTGAAATCAAGAATGCATTGTAATTGAGTGTGTTCTTCAAATTTCCAAGACAGTTATCATAAATGATAGAAAGTAAGAAATATAAATGGCAGAACTGTCCAGATTTTGTTACTGGAGATTAATACCAGCACACAAGGGACATAGCATTTCATAAAAATAAATGTGTATGGATAACCTTGGTGTTGCTGCTAACCCAGAGCTATATTAAAAGGTTTAAATGAAACAGGAGCACTATGAATATCTCTTCAGATTTTTTTTCTAGCCTGGACTGTCTGTGCACTAGAACAGATGTTATACCATTGATTGTCTTCACTTCCTTACAATCTCCCAGGTAGAATGTTGTTATAGGTTTTTCAGCATATTTAATTTTCTATTTGTGGAACATTCCAGTTATCTTCATAATTTTTTAGCCTATTTTTATGATTGACAGATCTGCCATGTTAATTTTGAAAAAGCTAAAATCAGACCTGTCAACTGGTTAATCACGGTCAGTAGGATATTCAGTGGCACTAAACTGTTCAGTGCTGCTGAATATTCTCCAGGAACAAGCAGGAAGTCAGTCCTCACATATGGGTGACGTCGGCGCCGACTGAGCCCATGTGGAGGATTTCCTCAGCTTTTAAAGAAAGCCTTTGGGAATGCTACCACGCATGCATGATCCCCTTTCTACCCAAGGATGCCATCTTGCTCATTCTCCTTTGTTCCATGGAGCCCAACAGATGCATGTCCAGTTTCCCTGGAAAAATATCCTTGCTAAATCCTTAAAAAATTAGCTGTTCCCGGTTTGCATACTGGTTCCTCTTCCCACCTCGAGCTGGTACTGAGTCTGTCTTTCCCTCTTTTTTTCATTGAGGCTTGCATCGACCGGCGTTCGCACCATTTTTTGCCAGGGGGTCGTCGACCCAGGTCGGATGCCGTCCACCATGTCTCTCAGTGTCTTCAAAAAATGTGACCGTTGAAGTCAAACCATGTCTGTCATCGACACCCATGACTGTTTACGCTGCCTGGGACAGGACCATGATAGCATCTCTTGTGAATCTGTGCCAGGCCATGATGCCTAAAACTAATAAAAAGAGGTCTGAATTGCAGGAGAAGCTTTTCCCAAGGTCTGACTCTGCATCGGCCTCCCCGACGCAGAGTTTGAAGCCCAGAACATCTCGTGAGGCTCGAGCATCCTCGAAGTCCCGCAGCGGCGGCTCCTCCAAGAAGACATCGGATGCCGAGCAGAAGAAGAAAAAAGTCCTCAAAGCCCATTGAGGTTCCACCAGGGAAACCCGTTAAACCCCAACTCCCACATAACTCCATGGTTGTCGAACCAACCATGCAAAAGCACAAGAACCAGAAGAATTACTCTTCTGACCCCCTTGGAAGGGATGCTGGAGCCCTCGATGCCCTTGGGCGCAAGTGCTACCAGGGCTTGATGCTGGGATGTCGAATCCAGGCTTATGAGTTGTACATGGGCATGTATCTAAAGGCCTTAACCCAGGAGTTGTCGGGGTTCTCGTCGGGGAACCTCTTCAACGGTTCCAAGCCCTGACCTCCGGGATCAAGGACTGTTCAAAGTTTCTCTCCTGTGCAGCCTGTGACAGATTTGAGTAAACAGCTTGAGTAGCAGCAGCAGGCATTGGGGCTTGACGCCAAGTCTGGCTACAGTCATCAGACCTCAAGCAATGGGTCCAGGACTAGCTGCTCGATGTCCCCTGCACTGGGGAGAACCTGTTCAGCAAACCCATGGTCGACAAGACAGCTGAGATAGAAGCCGAAGTGGTGACCCAACAGAGGCTCTCAAAAAATAGACCTCTTCCTTTCCCTGTAAGAAACTCTTGGGGAAAAGGCTCCTGTTCCAAGGGAAAAAGGGGCATTTCCAGTAGAGTCATCGCTACCAGCCCTTCTCGGGCTAGCAACAGGGTTTTCACCCCAAGAGACAGGGGCAGGGAGCTCAAAAGCTCAAGGTTGAGAAGCCCCAAGCCCCAGCTACAGCTCAACCAGGGGGGAGCTTTTGACTCCCAGGAAAGGGTCTCCCTTCCCCCGGGAGACCTTGTCAGACGGGTGCCTGGGTGAGAATGTTCACAGTCTTGGCAAAGGCATATATCAATATGATTTGCAAGGGATTGTGGGAAATGCAGTCCATTCACACCAGACACAGCCGCTCACAATAATTAGTTGTGCTTGAGTGTAAAGCCAATAAGATATTTATTTATGGGGTTATTTCTCCCAACACAGATATGCTTGGTAGCACATAAAACAGGATACTTGCTTTCAGTGTTAAACTTAGAAAAACCAAATCAGGAAAACAACAGTTGAACTTGTCAGGCAATCAAATCAAAAGAATAAAGACCTGGTTGGTAACAAACTGGTCTTTTCTGTAGGCTCTAGCTAATATTTTCTTAGCTGTGCATCAAACAACAAGCAAAACCCACAAAGAAGGGAAAAACTGTTCTTTTCAGGTTAACTTCTTATATCTTCACACATAGACTCAGAAGTGATTTCCTCAGAGCTCACAAGCAATTAGGTAAGGCTCAATTGCTAGTAGTTATCCAGCTGAAACCCCTTAGCTGGCTTGCTTTCTACTGCGTGGCTCAAATCCCACTCAGGAGCTTTTCTGAGTAGATTAAAGAACAAGTTTGTATTTCTTTGTGATGGTTGTTGTACTTTGTAACAGTAAATTACCAAAGGAGTTTAGACAGAGAGCAATCCATGTATTCACAGCCTGTATCTAAGACTTCTCCCCCTTCTTCAACAATCATGGGTTCAATATCATGGATTGGCACAGAGGAATTTCTCAATGGAGCATTCTCAGGAGAATACTTGTTTCCCTGCTGTCTTTCAAGGGTATAGCTAGGGCATAGATCAGTGTTCATACCTGAGCTTCCACTGCTGTTAGAGTTTCTCTCTAAATAGCCTGGCCAGTATGTAGTCCAGTTCTTATGTCCAGCCTTCCAATCCAGATCCCTGGACACTGGATCTCTCTTCATATACCTTCTGGCACGGGTCTTAGGGTCCCTTCCACGTGCAGCCGTCTCCCTCACAGGTACCGTCTGGAGATGCCTAGCTCTGCAGCACCACTCCTCTGGTTTTCCCCAGTCCAATGGTGTATGCTGGCCTTTTGAATGTCTCCCAGTTATACGTACTGCTCTGGACTCCTTTAGACCTCCCAAATGCTTTTCTCTTCTTTCTTCCAAAGGGTTTCTTGCCCTCTCTGTTCGTCCGCTCTGGCTTCTGCTTCTGATGATCCTCCAGATGATGAAGCTGTCCAAGATGAGGATATCCAAGCTGATTCTGAGGATCTCCCAGATGAAACTGAGGATGAGGATCTCCAAGCTGATGATGATTCTCTGTAGAATAAACTCTACCTTTATTCTGCTTAGATGAGTGCTCCACCCTAGCACAGCGCAGCTGTGCTGAATCAGGCCCTGCCCTTTGAGATGAGTGCTTGGGGATTACCTCATAGCCCTCCTGATTGAACACACGTTTCCCCACTTCAGCTCCTCTAATGGCTTTTGGAAACCTAGTGCATTCTGGGACTGATAGTCTTTTATGGAAAAATTCTGTTTTCTTATTTCTACCAGAACTGACAGGTTGCTTGTTCAGAGTCACTTCACCTTTTCTATAGCTCCTTCCTGAGCTATGATAAGCTTCCTTATCACAACCTTCACCTGCCCACAAGGGGCCGCCTGGCACTCTTTCCCCACAGATAGGCCGAGGTCACCTCAGACCAGTGGGTGCTGCAGGTGGTAAAGGAGGGATACCTCATCTGCTTACAACAGTTACCACCCAAGTTCTTCCCAGGAGAGCTTCTGCGACCTCTCCTTCACCAGACTGTTCTGCTCTCAGAACTTGCAGGTCTGCTCAGGGACAAGGCAGTGAAGCCTGTACCCAAACACCTATGGGGAAAAGGCTTCTGCTCAAGGTACTTCCTTGTCCCAAAAAGAACTGGGGGTCTCAGGCCAATACTAGACCTGAGAAACAAGCAAGTTTCTGGTGAGGGGGAAATTAAAGATGCTCTCCTTTGGAACACTGCTGTCATACTTCCACCAGGGAGATTGGCTGTGCTCCTTAGATCTAAAGGATGCATACACATACATCCTAATTCATCCCTCCCACAGGCAGTACCTACGGTTTGTTATGGGAGGAGGGCACTACCAGTACAGAGTGCTGCCCTTCGGCCTGGCCTTCTCGCCAAGAGTTTTTACCAAATGCTTGGCAGTGGTAGCCATCCACTTGCGCCTACAAGGAGCTTTCGTCTTCCTCTACCTGGACAACTGGCTAATCAGAGTGGGTTCAACCTCAGTGGTCAGTCAGGCCGCAGAGAGAATAACCCTCCTACTGCAGCACCTGGGGTTTGTCATCAACTACCCCAAATCCCATCTACCTCCATTCCAAAATCTGGAGTTCATAAGGGCTCAATTGGACATGTTGCAAGTCGAGGCCATCCTCCCAAGAGAAAGGGCAGACCGCCTCATACATCTGGAAGGGGAGGTACAACATCGACGGTTGGTACCGGCTCGCTGCCTCCTCCTCCTGTTGGGCCACATGGCCTCAATGGTCCATGTCACACTATTATCCCACTTGCACATGTGGACAGCCCAATGGTGCCTCCACTCACAGTGGACTCAAGCGACAGATAGGCTACAAGACAGGATTACAGTTGCACGCCACCCTCACCTGGTGGCAAAACTTGCATCACCTCCAGGCGGGAATGCCTTTCCAGGCACCTGCGCCGCAGAGGACTCTTACAACAGACGCCTCCCTCTTAGGTTGGGGAGTGCATTGTTGGGACCATCACACACAAGGCAGCTGGTCCCAGGAGGAGTCCCTCTTACAGATCAGCCTTCTAGTACTCAGGGCAATCTTCCTGGCCCTGTGAGCATTCCGCCACCACCTGCGGCACTGACCTGTGTTGATCTAGATGGACAACTAGATTGCCATGTTTTACATCAACAAGCGGGTAGACACAGGCTTGCACTCCCTCTGCCAAGAGGCAGTAGCCCTCCTCTCCTTCGCAGTGCTCAACGGCAGGCTCCTACAAGTGGTGTACCTGCCAGGCCAGGACAAGTGCTTAGCAGGCAGATTGAGCAGAGTCCTTCGCCTACACGAGTGGCATTTGAACCCCAGGGTGTAACGAAGGAACTGTTCCACCACTGGGGCAGGCCTGTGATAGATCTCTTTGCCTCCCCGGACAACGCGCAGCTACCTTGCTTTTGCTCGTGCCAACCATACCCGGGGAGAGTGGTGACAGACACCTTCCTGATCCCGTGGTCAGAAGGCCTACTTTGTGCGTTTCCACCGCCCCCCCCCCCCAGTCGCCAAGACCCTCTTCAAGGTCCAGAGCGAGAGGAAGTCAGTGATAATGATCGCCCCCAGGCAACTGTGGTTCCCTCTGCTGCTTTCCCTGTCGGTGGCACTCCCAGTCTCATTGGGCCAGTCCCCAGACCTCTTGTCCCAGGAGGACGGCTTCCTTGTGCACCCCAATCTGGGGTCACAAACACTAACAGCGTGGCTGCAGAAAGGGTAGCATTGGCCCTTTTCAATCTTCCTGAGGAAGTCAAGGAGGTCCTCCTGGCCTCCCAAAAACCCTCCACCAGAAGGGTGTATACCTTTAAGTGGCGAAGGTTCTCTGTCTGGTTTGCGGAGAAGGAGAAGAACCCCTTCTCCTGCCAGTTGCAATTTGTTCTTCTAGTATTTCCTACACCTGTCGCACATCAGGCTGAAATCGAACTCTGAGGGTGCACTTGAGCGCCATAGCAGTGCACCGCCACCCTATAGAGGGGGAAAGCCCCCCTCAAGTCAGCCTCTGGTCTCCAGGTTCCTCTGGGGCCTCTTGTTATCCAAGCCACTTCTCTGCCCGCCAGCAGCGGAGTGGGACCTCCAACGTAGTGCTCTCCCAGCTCACCAAACCACCGTTTGAGCCCCTGGCCACTTGTCACCTTTGGTACCTGCCATAGAATGTGGCTTTTCTAGTGGCTCTCATGTCCGCTTGTAGAGTGAGCGAATTCCAGGCTCTGGTGGCAGATCCATCATACACACGGTTCTACAAGAACAAGATAGTGCTCCATATGCACACCAAATTCTTCCCAAAGGTGGTATCTCCTTTTCATCTCAACCAAGAAGTGGTCCTCCCCACATTCTTCCCTCGGCCACACACCAGCAGGGAGGAACTAGTGCTTCATACACTGGGTGGTCTATCAAATGTCGCAAATAAAGATAAAGATAAAGACACTGGATTGCAAAAGGGCCCTGTCCTACTTACAGTGGACTCGGGCCCATCGCAAAGCTCCTTAACTTTTCATATCATATGACCGCAGTAGACTGGGGCTCCCTGTGACTAAGCGAACTCTGTCCATTTGGGTGGCGGTCTGTATTGCCCTCACCTGTGAGTGAGCTGTCCTTTCCCTTGAGCACCGGATCACAGTGCATCACATGAGGGCGATGGCGGCATCGGTGTTGAACCACCGCTCAGTGCCAGTAATGGAGATTTGTAAGGCCGCCACATGGTCTTCAATTCTTACATTTGCAGCTCACTAGTGCTTTTGGCCAGGTGGTACTTTGTAATATTCTCGGGGTGTAGGCAACTCCTGCCCTCCGACCCTTCTGTGTTCAGGCTACTGGAGTGATAGTGTCGCTGGACACTAGGGTCGTGCAGAGTCTCTCAGTGGGGCTTATCTTCTTCATCTCATGGTTAACCTCTCGGTCGCTGTTGGTGCTGTCCTGCTTCAGTCCTCGGCAGCTTGAAGCTAGGGAGTCCCATATGTGAGGACTGACTTCCTGCTTGTTCCTGGAGAAAGCATAGTTATTCATATGTAACAGGTATTCTCGAAGGACAGCAGGAATCAGTCCTCCCCTGAGAGTTGCCTCCCTACTTTGTTTTAGTTTTTTACTGCCGTCCTAGCTATGTCATCTGACTGAGCAAGATGACACCCTTGGGCGGGAAGGGGACCACGTATGCGTGGTAGCATTCCCAAAGGCTTTCTTTGAAAGCTGGGGAAATGCTCCATGCGGGCTCCATCGGCGCCGACATCACCCATATGTGAGGACTGATTCCTGCTCTCCCTGGAGAGCACCTATTACAGGTGAGTAACTATGCTTTCCCTGCTACTCGAGTTGTATGCCCAGTGCTAACTGTTTAGCGCTGGCGCATTACAAGGTGGAGCGTGGGTTGTACTGGGTGTTGAGCTATTGGTCAATTAACCCTAACTGGCTAAACTTAGACCAAGAATGGCTGGCCTAACTTTAGCCATTTGAGCTACGGCTAGTAACTGAATATTGCCACTGATCAGTTAGCTAGTGGGTTACCAGGCAACCTGGATATTCAGTGCTATCAGCTGGATATGGTCCTGACATTGAATGTCGGGGTATAAATTGAAATAGTAATGGTCAACTGCTTTAAGTGTGCTGACCACCATTGTTGAATATCGTTCTCCGATTATGTAAGTAATGCATCTCTTTTTTGGGGGTAATGTCTCCAAATGGGTTTGTGCATACTATGACCGTAATGAACCTTCCTTCTAAGGTAGGGTATGTGGAATATAATCTTAGGGCGCAATATGCATTACTGGCAGCTAGTGCTACTGTCAGATAATCAATGCTGTGGTCATATCTGGCTCTGGCATGGAATATCCGGGTTTGCAGTTCTTGCCGATCACAAACCAGTCAGAGGCGATATTGAGCCGCTGCTCGATTAGCGATATGTGGTGGAAGTTAGGACATGGTTTCCTGCACCTGGCTTTCACCGCATATCGCTAACTGGGCAGCAGCTCCTTATCCTTGTAACCGGTTTGCAATTGGTTCCACCTCTTCCCCGCCCTGCCCCAGAATGCCCCGACACTAAGTGGTTAGCATCAGGACATGTAGAGCTGGCAGCCATGGACTTTCAGCGGCACTAACTGGACTTCGGTCGGTACGGGTATCGGGCTCTACAAGAGCATCTGGACAGAAGGTACTTTGAATCCTCGGAAGAATCTGAGGATTCTGATAGCTCTGTCGGTACCAGAGTACTTCTCCCAGAGGAGCCTTCCTCTCCTAAATGCAGGATGTCTCCTCCAGAGGATATCTCCTTTCAGGATTTTATCAGGGAGGTGGCTCGAGGTCTGTCCATTACTGTGACTCCTGAAACAGAGCCCAGGGCAAAGGAGTTGGAAATTTTACAATATCCCAAGGCTCATAAGGAGGCAGCTACCTTGCCCATCCATGAGATCTTACATGATCTCATGTTGAGAATGTGGAAGACACCTCTTACCACCTCTTCTCACTCTCGCAGACTGGCTACCATGTATCGAGTCACTCCTTGTCCTGGTTTCCAGAAAACTGAGCTTCCTCACCAGTCTATTGTAGTGGAATCAGCTATGAGAAGGATCAGGAGTGCAAAGAGGCATGCCTCTAATCCTCCAGGACGTGAGTGTAGAACTTTGGATGCCTTTGGACGTTGTACTTTCCAGGCTTCCATGCTTTCTGCCAGGATCAGTTCCTATATTTTATATATGGGAATGTTCCTTAAAGAAGTCACAGGGGACTTGGAGATTTTAAGCCCTCTCCTTCCTGATGACAAGAGGCAGGACTTTCTCACACTGGTTAAACATGCCCAGGATGTTTCTAAGTTTGTCAATCGTGCAGCTTTTGACTGTTTTGAGTGCATAAGCAGAACCTCTGCCACAGTGCACGTAGAATTGCCTGGCTCCAGGCAACCGATTTGGAGCTCTGGGTGCAGGACAAACTGGGCAGTATCCCTTGTACAGGTGAGAATCTATTTGGCAAAAAATGGCAAGAGAAAGCCAATGAGTTGGATGCTGAAAGCTCCACGTTGGATAGGTTATCCAAAGCCACAGCTGATCCTGCAAGAAAGAAATCTTTCAAGAAACCATTCTTTTAAAAAAAGAAGAGGTTTTACCCCTCTTATTCCCAGCAGGGACGTTCTGCAGGTCAGCCTGCCCGAAAGAGTCAGCAACCACCTAAACAAAGGAAAGCAAAGACTGCTAAGCCTCAACCGTCTCAGCAGTCTCAGCCTCCACAAGGCCTTTGACTTTCATCTAGAGAACTTAGCCTTCCTGGCCCTCAATGGACCAGAGCCTTCCACCATTCCAGGAAGGTTGTGTCACTTTGCCCCCAGATGGGGGCAGATAACAGCAGAACATTGGACACTCTGCATTATAAAAGAGGGGTACAAGCTTCACTTTTTTGAGCATGCCCCCTCCCACAATGGTTAGACAGTTCAATTCTTAGACCTCTCTCGTCAACCTGTTAGATCAAGAGGTCACTATGCTTTTTGCCCAAGGGGCAATAGAGGAAATACCCATTCATCAACAGGGTACAGGGTTTACTCCCCCTATTTCCTTATCCCAAAGAAAACAGTGGGACACAGACCTATTTTAGACCTCAGAGAATTGAACAAATTCCCGTTCAAAGAGAAATTCAAGATGGTTTCTCTGGGAACTCTGCTGCCATACCTTCAGAGTCAGGATTGGCTTTGTTCTCTAGATCTCAAGGATGCATACACTCAGGTTCTCATCCATCCAACTCACAGAAAGTTCCTTCGGTTCCTTTTTCAAGGAAAGCACTATCAATACAGGGTGCTTCCTTTCGGCCTGGCCTCAGCACCAAGAGTGTTTACGAAGTGCATGGCTGTGGTAGCAGCATTTCTCCGAACTCTAGGAATATTCGTCTTCCCCTACTTAGACGACTGGCTCATTCGAGCCCCATCAGAGTCAGAGGCCAGGTTTTCTCTATCTTGCACAATGCGTATCCTTCAGTATTTGGGTCTGGTCATAAACATCCCAAAATCCAGTCTAACTCCCACTCAGTCTCTAGAGTTCATAGGAGCTTTGCTGGATACCAGAAAAGCAAGGGCCTATCTTCCTCAGACCTGTTGCCTTCGCATGGTGCAGTTAGATTCCCAAGCAGTGCTAAAGCCTCATCTCACTGCCCGAGAAATGTTACAACTACTAGGCCTCTTGGCATCTACAGTGCATGTGGTTCCTTATGCTCGCCTCCATATGAGAGCAGCCCAGTGGACTTTATCCATTCAATGGACCCAGGCATCAGGGTGCCTGGCAGACAAAATAGCAAACACAAATCGCCTTATTTTGTCTCTCCAATGGTGGAAGTCCACTCAGAACCTGTTGCTGGGGTCCCCATTTCAACAAACTTTACCTCAGGCAACTCTCACAACAGATGCTTCACCAATGGGTTGGGGAGCTCATCTGCAAGACCTCTCCACCCAAGGCACTTGGACTCCACAGGAGACTCATCTACTTATCAGTCTCTTAGAACTGAGAGCAATCTTCCTTGCTCTTCGAGTGTTCCACACCCTGCTCAGCTAAAAGACAGTCCTCATTCATACGGACAATCAAGTAGCCATGTTCTACATGAACAAGCAGGGAGGAACAGGCTCTCTGTCGCTTTGCAACGAAGCTTTGCGACTATGGGCCCTCGCCAGAGAGCATCAGATTCATCTCCTGGCAGTGTATCTTCCAGGCATACAAAACTCTTGGGCAGACAGACTCAGTCGAGTTCTGCTTCCACACGAATGGTCTCTACATGCAGACCAGGTGGCCAAGATTTTTCAAATTTGGGGAAGCCCGGACATAGACCTCCTTACAAGTCCGTTGAATGCCAGACTTCCCCGGTTCTGTTCCAGAATTCCGGCTCAGGGCTCTCAGGCCAGGTACGCTTTTCTCCTTCACTGGGGTCAAGACTTCCTTTATGCCTTTCCACCCATTCCCCTAATTCCCAAAACCCTGTTCAAGCTTCAGAGAGACAGAGGCTGTATGATTCTCATAGTTCCACATTGGCCACGGCAAGTGTGGTACCCTCTGCTTCTACATCTCTCTCAAGCTCCCTCTCTGGAGTTAGGGTCTGCTCCAGATCTCCTGTCTCAGAAGGACGGAATTTTGTGGAATCCCAATCCCCAGTCTCTGCATCTCAGGGCTTGGTTGCTGAAGGCCTAGATCTCCATGATCTTAACCTCCCTCAGCAAGTAAAGGATATCCTTTATGCTTCCAGGAAGCCTTCCACAAGACGCTCTTACTCTTTCAAGTGGAAAAGGTTTACCATATGGTGTTCGCAGAAGGGTCTTAAACCCCTTGCGATACCTCTGGAATCATTACTGGAGTATCTCCTTCATTTATCCAATGCAGGACTAACTCAGTAAGAGTCCATTTGAGTGCTATTGCAGCTTCTTTCAAGCCTCTAAATGGACAACCTATTTCCTCTCATCCTCATATAGCAAGATTTATGAGAGGCCTTCTAACTAAGCCTCCCATTAGGCCACCACCGGTGGCATGGAACTTAAACATGGTTCTTGGTCAGCTTATGAAGCCACCTTTCCAACCCTTAGCTACTACCTCATTGAAATTCCTTTCTTGGAAGGTTATCTTTCTCATTGCAATCACATCAGCACGCCGCATCAGTGAGTTGCAGGCACTAGTAGCTGATCCACCTTATACAAGGTTCCATCATGACAAGGTAGTCCTTAGGACTCATCCACACTTTATGCCAAAGGTGGTCTCGCCTTTTCATCTAAACCAAGTGGTCTACCTGCCTGTGTTTTTTCCAAGGCCTCATGCATCTAATGCAGAAAGGAATCTTCATACTTTGGACTGTAAAAGAGCTTTAGCCTTTTACTTACAAAGAACACAGCAACATAGAAAGTCCTCTCAACTCTTTGTTGCTTTTGATCCTTCTCATTTGGGACTTCCAGTCTCCAAGAGAACACTGTCCAACTGGATTGCTCAGTGTATTTCCTTTGCCTATCAGAGTAAGAATCTTCCTCTGGAGGGCCATGTCACAGCTCACAATGTGAGAGCCATGGCAGCTTCAATGGCTCATCTGCACTCGGTGTCTATCGACGACATCTGTCGAGCTGCCACTTGGGCCTCGGTTCATACCTTCACAGCCCATTACTACTTGGATAAGGACTCCAACCGGGATGCCTTGTTTGGTCAGGCTGTTCTCCAACACCTGTTCCATACCTAATCAACTCCTACCCGCCATCCCTGGTAGGATGCCAGAGATCCATGGGGGGAGGTGGAGCCCTGTTCAGGGACACACAACTTCTGGGGTCTCTCCCTGGCACTACAAATCTCCAGGAACAAGCAGGAATGAGTCTTCACATATGGGTATGTCGGTACCGACGGAGTCTGCGCGGGAATGCTTCCAAGCGTCCAATCAAAACGCTTTTGGAAGCATCCCACCATGCCTGGGTGCTGCCTTCCCGCCTTCCCAACTGCCTCTCCTCAGTTTTCGTTTTTCCGCGGAACCGGCAGGACGTCCTTCTGTCACCGCAGAAAATTCTTCTTTTATTTTTTAGTTTTCTTGTGGTCGCGGCTGCCTTCCCCGACGCCACCGGTACCGCCGGTGTTTTTCTCTCCTTTTTTCTTGTAAAATTTTCCTTTTTAAGGAATATTTTTTCTTCTTAGTGCCTCACGGTTTTCTTAGGCCTGCTAGGCCTACTCACTTTCCTTCATGGAACCGCCAGTCACTATTCCCAAGAAATGTTCAAACTGCGGCGGTACAAAATTAACTTTAGACACCCCTAATTGGTGTCTGGCCGGTTTGGGTCCTGACAATTTTCCTCCGGAGTGTCCCTCCTGCAATAGTGTTGTCGGAAGAAGTCTTCAGCATCTGGTTTCCCTCGATATGCGGTCCCCATCCAGCTTCAGGACACCTACCACTTCTTCTTCTACATGGAATCAGGTAACCCAAAAACAGTCTGTTAAGACTAGCCAGTCCTCGAGTGGTAGATCTCATGCACAGCATAGCGATGCCTCTGGCCTTGCCCTTGAGAACATACTGGTTTTAAAACCCCGGTGGGAGTCTTCGGCCTCCAAAGCCTGTGTGGGGTTTCAGGTTGTTCCTGAGGTTCACCCCTCACAGAACATACCTGTGCCATGCTCGGTGGTGGCATCCGCTTCGAGCGGTACCGATACCCCGGCATCGGCAATGGTGTTGGATGAAACATTCCTCACCAAGGATCATTGTCTGGCGTCCTCGGTACCTACGGGACCGTTGGATATGCTCCAGGCCAATCCTCCAGTATCGGTATCGATCCCGGTACCGATACTAGTACCGACGTCGGTACCCTCCAGATGTGCTTCGATAGACTCGCTTCCTTCGATGCCGAGTCTGGAATCGATCTCCGGTCTGGAGGACTGGATACCGACTCGCATTGGTACCGACACCAAACGGTACCGAAGGCACGGTTCCGATGATCCATGCCCGGCACTCTCGGTTTCTTCCATACCGATAGTGTTGTCACCGGCTGGCCTTCATCCACTGGTACTGGATACAGTGCCGGAGTCTGTACCAGTATCCACATTACCATGGCTGTCGGTGCCTTCCATGCTTCCCTCTTCAGGATCGCTTCCCTCGATACCGAGTTTGGAATCGATCCCTAGCATGGACGATATGCTACCGACTGTTGCTGGTCCCCACCCCCTGCGGTACCGGCGACCATTCTCTAGGGATCTCCACCATTCAGGATCTTATATTCCTATAAGGTTGGATAGATCCTCCGGTGCCAATGCTAGTTCTTCAGCAGATCTAGCCTGTCCAAAAGAATTTCCCTCTGGGGATTTTTCTTTTCAAGCTTTTCTCATGGATATGATGAGATCACTTGCCATTTCTATGCCTGGACAGGATCCTACACAAGGCAATGCAGAATCCCTGTGTATTCCTGGGACAGCAAAGGATACCATCATGCTTCCTTTGCATCATTCCTTAAAGGATCTCCTTCTACGAATGTGGGAGGCTCCTTTAACAGTGCCCCCACCTTCTAGGACAACTGATCTTCTATATCAGGTGCCTCCCTCTCCAGGTTTTCAGAAGACTCAACGTCCTCATCATTCCATTGTGGTTGAATCAGCAATGAGGCGGGTGAAAAGTACTAAAAAGCACTCTTCTTATCCGCCAGGTTGTGAGTCTAAGACTTTAGATGCCTTTGGACACCAAACTTTCCAGTCATCCATGCTTTCAGCAAGAATTCTCTCATATATTTTCTGTATGGGATTATCTCTTGATGAGGTCACAAAGAACTTACTATCTTTGACTCCTTTTCTTCAAGAGACTATAAGTGCAGACTATTCCTCTCTGGTTAGTCATGCTCAAAACATATCTAGATTCCTTATTCGTGCTTCCCTGGACTCCTTTGAGTCTGTTAGCAGAACTTCTGCTATAGCTATAAGGGCACGACGTAAAGCCTGGCTCCAGGCTGCAAACTTGGACAAATGGGCTCAAGAAAGACTGGGAAATACTCCTTGCACTGGAGAAAATCTCTTTAACAAGGAGTCTTTACTCCAGATTGCTCAGTTAACCACTGACATTCCTGTTTCCAGAGGCTGTTCTACGCCTTCCTCTTTCCCAGTTGGTAGTAAATGTCCTACCCAACTTTCTTCCCCTAGGGGGAAAAAGTTTTATTCTTCTTCTGCCCATCATTCAGATGTTCCCAAACAGGGGAAACATCATCCTAGTCTGAAGAAACCACAACCTCAACAGGGTCCACAAACCCAGCAGTCGCAGGGTTTTAAATAAGTCATTTTTCCCCTTTTGTTGCTTGTTACAGGGGCAGTCTACTTCTTTTTGCTGAAGTATCTGCACTAAATTTATCCTAACTTTTCAAGATGTCTCTTCTTGAGATATTTTTTCTTTTATTCTAAGAGTCTTCATGATGATCATGCCCTCACTTGACAGGTTTCTCTTCCTTTTCGGGAAAAGAGAAATGACAACTATTAATAAGACAGTTGTTTCCCTCTACTGGCATGTATCATCTTACCTTTCAGAGACTTCCTTCATAGTCAATCTCCTTCACCTCTCTTACCTCCCTCTTGCTACAGCATCTGGTTTGTAAGAGTGGCTCTTTTACACTGGTAAGCCCCTATGGTCCTCTACCTGTTCCACAGGGGGATTCTCCATTTAAGAGTTGTCTCCCCCTTTTATTTCCTTAGGGCAGCTCATCAGACACTAGATAGTCCTATTATGTCTGTTGTCTCTTTTTTCCAATCTAAAAAGATGGGAAAATAAATTTTTTGCCCGCTGCCCTGGTAGTTGCTGCAGATACACTAATTCCTAGTGGTTAAGCCATTGGTTCTGTTCACCACACAACCAGGGCTTCTCCTCCACTAGCTATTCTTCTAGCCTCAGTTCTAAACCCCAAACAGGTTATCAACCTCGTTTGGGAAACCCTATTATCACAGACTGCTTGGTTAACTTCTATTCTTTGCCCCTCGTCCTTAGCAGAATAGTTCTTACCCACTGGCTTTTAACAGCCAGTTTTTTCTTCTAACTAATCTGCAGCATGCTCTCAGCAACTCTACAGAGTAGCTTTGCACTATGGGCCCTTGCTAGAGAGCATTATATCTCCAGGAACAAGCAGGAATGAGTCCTCACATATGGGTACGTCGGTACCGACGGAGCCTGCGTGGGAACGCTCCCCAGCTTCCCAGAAGGAAAGCTTTTGGGAGCATCCCACAGCGCCTGCGCGCTGCCTTCCCACCTTTCCTAACCAACTCTCCTCAGGTTCTTCTTTTCCGCGGAGCCAGCAGGTCGTGTTCCTGTCACCGCTGAAGAAGTTCTTTATTTTAATTTATTTCTTTGGTCGCGTGTCTGCCTTCCCCGACGCCGGACCGGTACCGCCGGTCTTTTCTTTTCTTTCTTAAAAAAAAAAATATATATTTTTTTTTTCCTCACTTGGTGTATTTTTCTTCTTAGGCCTCCAGGCCCACAAGAAAATTTTCCCTCATGGAAAAACCAGCCTCCGGGTTCAAAAAATGCACTAAGTGTAGCGGTACAATTTCTGTTACAGATACCCATGAATGGTGTCTTAAATGTTTGGGTCCTGAACACTCCATTCCGGATTGCCAGTCCTGCTCTCTAATGTCTAAACGAAGGTTACAGAACCGAGCAGCCAAGCTCCATGTGCTGTTTCCCACGGATGCACCGGCGGTGGCATCGACATCTTCCAGGTCTTCCTCTCCTGATGGGTCTCAGGTAACCAAACATAATCCTAGCAGGTCCTTGAAGGGCAAATCTCCCTCTAAGCATTGAGATGCCTCCGGGCTTGCCCTCGAGGATCCTGCCCTAGCCAAACAACCCCGGCGGGAAGCTCCGGCTTCCAAAGCTCCTCCTATGGGGTTACAGGTTGACATCGATGGCATGGCCTCGAAAGATCACCTGTTAGACTGCTCTGGGGTACCGGCACTTTCTCCCGGTACCGACATCCAGGCAGTCGTGGCGTCCATGGATCACACTGTTCAATCCATGCAGCAGGCTATAATGGCTTTTATTAAAGCTGCGACGCCGACGGTACCGCAACGAGTTCCGTTGTCGGTACCGGCACCAGCGCCGATACCGGTACCGACTGCATCGACATTGGCCAGGATACTGACTCCGGTTCCTTGTCCAGGGCTATTTCTCGGTACCGATCCGGTACCGGGGACGCCCGATGTTGGTACCGATCGATACGTGTATCGATCGTTGGAAGCGGACAGACGATACTTCGATTCCTCTGATGATTCTGATTCATCAGATGAGTCTCCTGAAGTATCCATTACCCTTCCTGAGGAGCCTACTTCTCCAAAAAGGAGAATGTCTCCTCCAGAGGATTTGTCCTTTCAAGACTTCATAATAGAAGTGGCTAAAGGACTCTCTATTTCAGTAACCTCTGAAACAGAGCCTAGAGCAAAAAAATTAGATATTTTAGGATACTCTAAGGCTCCCAGAGAGGCAGTCACCTTGCCAATTCATGAAATTCTTCATGAACATATGATTGACTTATGGGAGACTCCTCTCACCCTTTCTCCTCATTCTCGCACTCTTCTGCTCCTCCAGGAAGAGAATGCAGGACCTTGGATGCTTTTGGTAGGAAACTCTTCCAAGCTAGCATGCTTATTGCCAGAATCAACTCATATAGCCTTTATATGGGTATGTTTCTAAAGGAAGTTGCACAAAAGCTGCACAACTTTCTCCCTTTTCTTCCAGAGGATAAAAGGGATGAGTTCCTCCTTTGGCTTAAGCATACTGTCGGCGCGCCCCCGTGTGGCCAGGCAGTTGCCTAGGGCTACAGGGGAGGCGCCGATTGTTCTTTGTTGAAATTAGCCCGATAGCATGTAGTTGTGTCCCCGAAAGGATTAGAGCCAAGTGCAAAGGTCGCAGGAAATATTTCTTTATTTTTAGAAACAAGGATTTCCTAACCGGTTCAATTCTTTGACATGAATTGATTGAAGTTGACCAAAACAAAATCCAGGATACTTCTCCAAATAACAGCACACAAGCCTATTATACAGTCCTTGGCTTGATACAGCTTTGAAACTTGCTTTCTGATAAAACTCTATATACAGCAGTATTCTGTTTCCTGGTCTCCAGGAGGCGCTATACAACCCTCTGTTACTTCACAGTAGGTTAGCAAGACTTCCTGGCCCACTTAGATACTTTCCCAAGCAATAGAATTCTTTTCCAATTATAACACACTTTCAGCACAGCTTCTTCCCAAGCAGCTTTAAACAGGACAGCTACTTTTAAAAGCACAGCTAAAAAGTAATGGGCTTTAAAATGTCCTGGTAAAAGAACCTCTGGTTTCTTCCAGACAATAAACTTCCTTCAGTTCTTTTACTTTATCACGAGGTAACACAGATGCATTCAGTAATCAAGACCAGCTGGGTTTCTTTCTGCTTTCAAACCCTATTTGGTTCCTTTATACTTCTTTAGCACAGATTGCACAGCTTATTTCCATGTCTGAGACATTGTCTAAATCCACAGTGTCTCCCAAGTCCATATCCTCCACACTAGACTCTTCTTGGTAACTGTTTCCCCTGGTATCTTCCTGAGAAGCCTCACTAGCTTGCACAGTCTTTAGGAGCTTCTCCCAGGTACCCGTAACAGTATGTGAGCTTGTGGGGGAAGGGCAGGAAAAACCCCCTTTGTCTAATAAGCCTTTCAAACGTTGTAAAGGGCCCACCTTATTAGTGCTGCTTTTCCTCCTTACAGATTCTTTACTAGGAGAAGAGTTGAGCCATGAACTCTTGGAGAATATTTCCTCCTCTGAGGACTCCTCCCCTGAGCTTTCCACTGGCCTTGTCAGCTCTTTGCTCCTGGTTCTCAATTGCTTTTGTGCAAGGGATTTCCATGGGTTTCTTGTCCTTCCTTCCTGGAACCCTCGTGTCCTCTGTGTCTGTGTCCTCTCTCCCTCATACGGGTCTTCCTTCTCTCTCCCCTTCTCTCTCAGTTCTCTTGTATGAGTGCAGCTTCCATTCCTAAATGTTTGGGGCTGTCCTATCCCCTTTGACTCCGCCCCCAAACCACTCCCTTCTCCTCCCTCTATCTCCATGGGAACAGGGCGTGTGCTTAGGTCTGCACTTCTCTGTGAGAAATCTTTACCTTTAGTGTTGGTGTTAACCCTTTCAGTGCCTGCAGTTTTATGGGTAAAAGAAAAAAAAGACAGTTTTCCCTTTTTTTTTCTGCCCTCAGCGGCTGCTTCTCCACCACAATACTCAAGACATTTCAAAGTTTTCCAACAGGGCAGCCTTTGACTCCTTTGAAGGTGCCAGCAGGCTGCTCACAGAATTGCTTGGCTCCAGGCTTCTGATCTAGAGCCCTGGGTTCAGGATGGCTTAGGAAATCTGCCCTGTACGGGTGAAAATCTCTTTGGCAAAGAGTGGCAAATAAAAGCCACTCAAATGGATGCAGAGAATTCTGCTCTGGATAGACTTTCCAAGTCAACCTCCATTCCAGCCAAGAAAAAATCTTTCAAAAAGCCTTTTTACAAAAGGAGCAGATTTCCTTCCACTTCTGGCCAACAATCTTCTACAGGTCGCTTTGCTACTAAGCGTCAGCAACCTAAACAGGCCAGGCCTAAACCTGCAGGGACTGCTACAACCCAGCAGTCCCAACCCCCTCAGGGTTTTTGACTTGATACTAGAGAACTTAACCTTTCTGGCTCTACAACAGCCAGAACCTCTCACCATTCCAGGAAGGTTAGCTCATTTTGCTCCCGGATGGGAGCAAATCACATCAGAGCAGTGGACCCTCTCCATCATAAGAGAGGGCTACAAACTTCATTTCTCAGACCTTCCTCCCTACACCATGGTGAGACACTTCAATTCTCCCACATCTCTCCTCGCCCTTCTGGATCAGGAGGTGACTACCCTTCTGGCCCAGAGGGCCATAGAAGAAGTTCCTCTTCTTCAACAGGGGTCAGGGTTTTACTCCCCCTATTTTCTCATTCCAAAGAAAACAGGGGGATACAGACCCATTCTAGATCTCAGAGAATTGAACATATTCCTATGCAAGGAGAAGTTCAAGATGCTTTCTCTAGGCACTCTCCTTCCATACCTGCAGAGTCAGGATTGGCTTTGTTCTCTAGATCTCAAGGATGCGTACACTCATGTCCTCATCCATCCATCTCACAGAAAATTCCTACGTTTTCTGTTCCAGGGAAAACATTACCAATACAGAGTGCTTCCTTTCGGTCTAGCCTCTCCTCCAAGAGTGTTCACCAAATGCATGGCAATAGTTGCTGCATTTCTACGCACTCTGGGAATATTTGTCTTCCCATATCTGGACGACTGGCTCATCCGAGCTCCAACCCAGTTGGAGGCTCAGATCTCCCTGTACCGCACCAGGCGCATTCTGCAATACCTGTGACTTATGGTAAACCTCCCAAAGTCCCAGCTCACCCCTACTCAGTCCCTGGAATTCATAGGGGCCTGGTTGGACACCACTTCTGCAAGGGCCTACCTTCCTCAGGCCCGTTGTCAACGTCTAGTGCAGTTAGCCTCCCAGATTCAGTCAAAGAGCCACTTAACTGCCAGGGAGAAGCTACAGCTGCTAGGCCATATGGCTTCCACAGTACATGTGGTACCCTATGCTCGCCTACACATGAGAGCAGCTCAATGGACTTTGTCCACCCAGTGGACTCAAGCTTCAGGAGCTCTCTCAGACCAAATAGCAACCTCCAAACGTCTCTTTTGGTCTCTCCAATGGTGGATGTCCATTCAAAATCTGTTGCTGGGGTCCCCCTTCCAACCTTTGTTACCCCAAGCAACCCTCACAACAGATGCCTCACAAACAGGTTGGGGAGCTCATCTACAAGACCTCTCCACCCAAGGCACTTGGTCCCCACAGGAGACCTCTCTTCATATCAACCACTTGGAACTTCGAGCAGTGTTCCTAGCTCTCAAGGTCTTTCATACCCTCCTCAGCTACAAGACAGTCCTCATTCATACGGACAATCAAGTAGCCATGTTTTACATAAACAAGCAAGGAGGAACTGGCTCTCTGTCGCTTTGCAACGAAGCTCTAAGATCATGGGCCTTCGCCAGAGAGCATCAAATCCATCTCCTGGCAGTATACCTCCCAGGAATCCAAAACTCTTGGGCAGACAGACTCAGTCGAGTTCTGCTTCCACACAAATGGTCCCTGCACATGGATCAGGTACTCAGAATCTTCCAAGAATGGGGAACCCCGGACATAGACCTCTTTGCAAGTCCGTGGAATGCCAAACTTCCCCGGTTCTGTTCCAGAATTCCGTGTCAGGGAGTTCAGGCCAAGGATGCCTTCCTCCTTCATTGGGGTCAGGGCTTCCTGTATGCCTTTCCACCCATTCCTTTGATTCCCAAGACTCTGTTCAAACTCCAGAGGGATCAAGGATCTATGATCCTCATAGCTCCACGCTGGCCACACCAAGTGTGGTACCCTCTACTTCTGCACCTCTCCCAAGCCCCCTCCCTGGACTTGGGAGCTGCGCCAGACCTTCTGTCCCAGGAGGAAGGGACTTTGTGGCATCCAAACCCCAAGTCCCTTCACCTCAGAGCTTGGTTACTGAAGGCCTAGACCTTCAAGACTTCAATCTTTCTCAGCAAGTGAAGGATATCCTCCATGCTTCCAGAAAACCTTCCACTAGGCGTTCCTATGCTTTTAAGTGGAAAGGTTTTTCCATTTGGTGTGCTCAAAAGGGTCTTGACCCTCTGGCACTTCCTGTGAATTCTCTATTGGAATATCTCCTGCATCTCTCCAATGCAGGCCTTAAAACGAATTCAGTAAGGGTCCATTTGAGTGCTATTGCAGCATCCCTTAAACCTCTCAATGGACAACCTATTTCCTCTCATCCTCCTATTGCAAGATTCATGAGAGGCCTAACTTTAACTCAACCTCCCATTCGACCTCCTTCAGTGGCATGGGACTTAAACTTGGTTCTTGGTCAGCTTATGAAGCCACCTTTTGAACCCTTAGCCACTACCTCCTTGAAATTTCTTTCCTGGAAGGTTATTTTCCTTATTGCAATCACTTCTGCTTGCCACATCAGTGAACTGCAGGCCTTAGTGGCTAATCCACCTTATACAAGGTTCCATCATGATAAGGTAGTCCTTAGGACAAATCCTCACTTTATGCCTAAAGTGTCTCACCTTTTCATCTTAATCAAGAGGTATATTTACCTGTCTTTTTTCCAGCTCCTCATGCATCCAGTGCAGAGAGGAACCTTCATACTCTAGATTGTAAAAGAGCTCTTGCTTTTTACTTACACAGGACACAGCAACATAGAAAGTCTTCCCAGCTTTTTGTTGCTTTTGATCCTTCTCATGTAGGACTTCCAGTCTCTAAAAGAACACTGTCCAATTGGATTGCTCAGTGTATTTCCTTTGCTTACCAGAGTAAGAACCTTTCTCTGGAGGGCCATGTCACAGTTCACAATGTGAGGGCCATGGCCACCTCTATGGCTCATCTTCATTCTGTGTCCATCGACCAGATCTGTCGAGCAGCCACCTGGGCCTCGGTTCATAGCTTCACAGCCCATTACTGTTTGGACAAGGACTCCCGCTGGGATGCCTTGTTTGGTCAGGCTGTCCTCAGACATCTTTTCCATTCTTGAACAACTCCTGCCCTCCTTCCCTCCTTCCCTGAATGGACGCCTGAGATCCATAGGAAGACGAGGAACCCTTCAGGGTCTCATACCCTTGGGGATCTCCCAGGCATCTTAGCTAGGGAGTCCCCATATGTGAGGACTCATTCCTGCTTGTTCCTAGAGATAGCACAGTTATTTACCTGTAACAGGTGATCTCTGGGAACAGCAGGAATTAGTCCTTACAACCCTCCCAACTCCCCTAGGAGTTGTATCTCTCTCTGTCTTTCCTTTCCTCTCTCTCTCTATTGTCTCAGCTTTAAACTTGAACTGAGGAGAGTTGGTTAGGAAAGGCGGGAAGGCAGCGCGCAGGCACTGTGGGATGCTCCCAAAAGCTTTCCTTCTGGGAAGCTGGGGAGCGTTCCCGCGCAGGCTCCGTCGGTACCGACGTACCCATATGTGAGGACTAATTCCTGCTGTTCCCAGAGATCACCTGTTACAGGTAAGTAACTGTGCTATCTTGTCTAGCAGATAACCCCAGAGGGTTAGGAGGGGTTTCCCCAGTCATATTTTTCATGTCTGGTAGGTGTTCCCTTCCCCTACCATCTCATCTAAAATCTCTTTTGAGACCTGAGGCTCAGGCCTTTTCTTCATGTGACAACCTAAAGAATGGCAAATTCCCTGGCTTGTTCCATATCCCCTTGGTCTTCTCGCCAGAGATCCCTTTTGTTTCGGTGGCAGTTAAAGGACGCCTGATACCCATCTGCCCTTATAGACAGATCACTATGGTATCTTCCTCCAGTGACATCCTCTATCCATTCTCCATACTGCGGTTCTGGAGAAATCTGGACTTGCTGCCTGCAGACTGAAGTTATCCTCTGCCTTTTTCCACGTAGGCCATCCTGGTTATTTAAGAGCTCAAATTCTGAAACGGATTTAGACTCTCTTTTATCAGGGACTCTATTCCCCTGACGTTTTCAATCATAACTAGGGAAGGAAGATTCTTGATGCATCTATTCAAGCGGGTATCACCCTCCTTGCTGTTAGATGAATCTTTTCTCTTCCCATACTCCTATGGGGATCAATTTCTATAGACATTTCTTCATCCACATACCTGGAGACATCTGTCTACATGCCTACATATTCATATACATACATATATATATATATATATTTATTTATTTATATCTGTGTATCTTCTGCCCATACAGGTCTCTCCGTATATATATGCATATATCCTCTATATGTGTATAACTTTAGGAATGTATGTATATATCTATATCTATATCTATATATATATCTATAGAGATATTTATTTAACAGTTTATTTATTTAACAGTTCTTCTATACCGCGCTTTTCAGATCAGTGCGGTTTACATTCAACGTCAACTATACAACACAGGCATTCTGAGTTGTAAACTTTACAATAAACAGGGAAATCAACATGGAAACAACTGGGGAAACTATCTACATTGTATTTACACTATTACCTTTTTCAAGCAGGGTCTATCTACATCTTATTACTTTTGAAGGATCGGTGGGTTAGCCTTTTTCATATCTTTTAGGTAGATATGTATCCACATACTTATCTATCTGTCTGTTTACATTCAGATATTCATACATTCCTATATGATCCTGACAGATGGGCACCACCCTTATCAATGCTGTACCAGCATACTTAGGGTTCTACACACATAACCACTTCCT
The DNA here is from genome assembly GCA_033557465.1 of Ichthyophis bannanicus. Taxonomy (NCBI): domain Eukaryota; kingdom Metazoa; phylum Chordata; class Amphibia; order Gymnophiona; family Ichthyophiidae; genus Ichthyophis; species Ichthyophis bannanicus. The sequence goes on from CM066034.1 coordinate 856,261,706, forward strand.
GTGGTGATCAGAAAACCTTTTCTTACCATAACCTTTCAGGGTTAGGTACCCCTGAAGTTCTCCATGTACCCTTTTTCTTTCCTTAACCCATTCAGGAAAGACATTGAGGAACTTCAGTTTATCTAAAGCTTAGCGCTTCCTAAGTCTGTCCTTAACTTCTTATCAGATACAGGGGTTTCCACACCCTTTCTCTCCTACATGGACTGTTTCTACTGCCAGTCCAGCTAGGTCAGACTCATTTTTCTTATGGTCCTAGGATTGGAATTTTCTTGGACCAACACAGCTTAAGCTTTCTTAATGGTACCTTCTGCGTCTTCCGCTGAAGTCCTACCTCTCTTTCCCTACCCCAGTTTCTCCCTGGGGCTATTTCTTCACCCTGAGGGGTTCTGACCGCCACTTGTTTTTCTACTTTTCTTACCTCTACTTCTCAGTGAGGTACTCCTTGAGGTTTTCCAATGGTTCTTCTAACAGATCCATATCAACCTCAGTAGACTTGCAATGCGAACAAGGGAGGCCCATATCTCAATTTTTACCACTAGATCTCCTCTCTACAGGGTTTTTCTCTGTAGAGGTCCTGTTGTAGTTCAGCTGTTCCACAGCACCTTTTTCTGTATTCAACTCCTACCCTGCCTGAGGTTCTGGGGAGTAGCATGGCTCTTCTACATCCGCAACATGCTAGGACTCCTTCTGGGCATCTCAGCTTGGGAGTCCTCATATGTGAAGACTCATTCCTGCTTGTTCCTGGAGGTAGCACAGTTACTTACCTGTAACAGGTGATCTCTGGGAACAGCAGGAATAAGTCTTCACAACCCACCTACCTCCCCTAGGAGTTGTATCTCTCTATCTGTCCCTTTCCTTTCCCTCTCTCTCTCTTTGTCTCAGCTTTAAAACTTAACTGAGGAGAGGCAGTTGGGAAGGCGGGAAGGCAGCACGCAGGTGTGGTGGGATGCTTCCAAAAGCGTTTTGATTGGACGCTGGGAAGCGTTCCCACGCAGACTCCGTCGGTACCGACGTACCCATATGTGAAGACTTATTCCTGCTGTTCCCAGAGATCACCTGTTACAGGTAAGTAACTGTGCTTTACTCACCTGTAACAGGTGATCTCCGGGAACAGCAGGAATTTAGTCTTCACAACCCACCCACCTCCCCTAGAAGTTGTATCTCTCTATCTGTCTCTTTCCTTTCCCTCTCTCTCTCTTTGTCTCAGCTTTAAAACTCAACTGGAGAGAGGCAGTTGGGAAAGGCGGAAGGCAGCACTCAGGCGCTGTGGGATGCTCCCAAAAAGCTTTCTAATTGGATGCTGGGGGGCGTTCCCGCACAGGCTCCGTCGGTACCGACGATACCCATATGTGAGGACTAAATTCCTGCTTTTCCCGGAGATCACCTGTTACAGGTGAGTAACTATGGTATCTGGTTTGATCAACTGGCACTAATTGCAAACATTGTGCCCTTAGTTTTCATGAGCAAGACAGGATTTTATTTTATTTATTTATTTTATTTGGACAGTTTTTTCTATGCTGCCCCTTCCAGAGATCAGGGGCGGTTTACATAGAAAACAACAAGTTACGTAGAACTAAGTGTAACTATATACATTGTAGCAACTGAACTATGTACGTCTGAATCATCTTTGAGAACACTTTGAAGCTGAAAGGTCACTTCAGGGAAGATCCTAGAAAAAATAATTTTCTATGCAGAAAACATCAACGCCTGTGCAGATGAGCTGAGAATGTTCCATGGAGGCACAGTGACTGTAAATGCCCAGTTATTCCAGGGGACCAACACTCCACAGACAAAGTCAGGCGGCCATCCCCTGAGGTTTCCAGGCTCTCCATTCAACCAGTCCTTGAGTGCCATCAGAAATCTTGGGACAGGCTGTTTTTGACAGTACGAACAAAAGCGCTGCTGAAACTTAAGTATACCAGCACAGAGGGCCCCTCTCTTAAAACACAGTATTTAGACTCTTCTGCTGCACAGCACCAGCCGTGCAGTGTCTCCATATATGTCAACTGGATAGACATCTGCGCAGCAGTCTTCTGCTATGCCAGTATTTGACAGTAGTGAGGAAGAATCACCCTCTTCTGCAGCAATTTAACCCATGGAACATCCTCGTTCTTTTATGCAGAAGTGTTTGAAGATTTTATGAAAAGATATTTCAAAAATATTGATCATGTACTTTTTGCCTTGTCATCCTGAGCAGTCCTCTGTATTCTGTCCTTATGTTGCTCTTTTTTGCGGTTTTCTTTTCTTTTTGCCATGTGGAACTTTGCCGAGATGCCAGGGGTCACAACACTGTGGCTCCTGTCCGTGAGCTCCATGGTGGGCTCCTTTTGCCCCAAGTGCAGTGGAGATGCCTTGGGACCCTTTTTAGGCACTATTGGGACCCCCATGCTGATTTTATTGGTTCAGGCGCATCTTCCACAGTTTTCCCGCATATGGGAATGGTAGCTTGTAGAGGGGGAAATGTTGTGAGGAGGCCACAAGGACAAACTAGCAGAGCCCCAGGGCCATTTTTCAGCTGACTTGAGCAGCAAGTGCTGAAACTGCTTGTGGGCTGTTCTCAATTCTTATTAACTGCATGGAGGCTGAACTCGAGAGGGTTCAAGGCCCTGACATCTCCTACAGAGGACTCGGGGCCCGCTAGCAGCAACAGGGTTAAGTTCCCCTGTTCTGTACTTTCATCTGTCCATTCCTTTGGGAGTCCCGCCTTTATCACCTATGGGGGTTGGTTGGGAAGAAAAAGAGAATTCCCATGCTCCAGCAGGTCAGTCAGTTGAGGGAGAGCTTTCCCTGGTGGAAGGCGGGGATCCATCCATGATCCACCTGTTTAACAGCGAGGACCTCTCCACTCTTATTCAGGATGCTGTGGCGGCTTTGTACATTGTGGATCCCATCCTTCTTCAGGCTTCGCAAGTGGACCCTATTCTGGAGGGCCTGTGGCATCCTTCCATTTTTTTCCTCCCTTCCTTATGCATCAGATGTTGTGGACACATCAGAGCTAGGTTGTCCTTTTTTTTTCTTTATCTTTATTATAAAACACCAGCATACAGCTATACATCAATAAGGACAAGGCATAGTTCAACATCTGCATTTCAAGTTGTACAGTCTAGATCGCATTGAGAATACTGGTAAAATTGACCCATCCCTTTATATCCCCCCCCTCCCTTTAACCATGCCCATCCTCTCCCGCCCATGCCGAGATGAGATTCACTGAAAACTGAATGTGCATGGATTTTATAAACACCTTTACAGAAAAGGAAACTGCTTAAGCGAATGACATGGAGCTCACCAGTTCCAAAACCGGTACAAACCTTAAATAACATTTAGCAGTTCTATAAAGAATTACACATTTACACAAGTCACAGTACAAAAAAAAAGAAAACCAAAAGTGCAAAAATTTGTTGAGGTGCCGCCAGGCAAAGGTTAGGTTACCTACAAAGCATCACAGTGCTAACAGACGAACAAAAAAAAGGAAAAAGAAGTTAAACTAGTCTTGGAAAGTGACCTTAAAAGCCAAGTAGGTACTTCTCAACAGAGATGTCAATTTCTCCATAATATACATATCCTCCACTTTGAGCAGTCACTCTTTCTTTCTAGGTAACACTGGATCTTTCCGGTGCCTAACTAATATCGCCTTGGCAGCTAACAGCAAACATTGTGTAAGTTGCATTTTATATCGAGAGGTGGAGCTGGGTCTTAAGGGCTGTAAGGTACTGACTCCGCTGTACCCTCTGCCCCAGGTTGAGTTGTTCAACCTTTTGGGCTCTCTCATGTGGATGCCCTAGTCATGGCAGTAACAAAGTGCATGACTAGCCAGGTGAAAGAGGGGTGCTATGCTAAAGGAATCTAATGCTAGAAGGATTAAAGCCCCTCTCAAAAATGCCTTTACAGCCTCAGGCTTAGGCACTTAAAAGGTGTCTGCAGGTTTAGTGGCCCGATAGATGGTTCAGAGGTGGCAAGACTGAATTTGGGAGCTTTGTATATAGCAGATGCTCTCTTGCTTAGAATTTCCTCAAAGTCCTTGGTGGCAATAGTAGAAGCCAAGTGGTGGCTTTAGCTTCAAAATCGGTTGTCTGATGCTGCCTTCAAGTTGCGGCTGAAGAAGCTCCCCTTTAAGGGCAGATTGCTCTATTGGGAGGGCCTGGAGAAGTTGTCAAAGATGTTAGAGACACTCGCCCAAAGAGTCTTCCAGAATACAGGTCCAGGGGTTCCAGGATTGCCTCACGTAGGACTCTGTGTAGAGCATGGAGATATCCTTGGATTGGTAAGAGTCTTGGTGAGGCCTATTCCTCTTAAGGTGTTTAAACCCAAAAATGGGTAGTCCTTTCAGTAGCGGCTTCCTCCTAAGACAGTAAGCCCCTGCAGTGAAATCTGGGGTGGTCCCTTTCAAGGCACAGCTGGTCAGGGATGGCTCCAGCTGTTTTATTGGAATGTGTCCATATCATGTCATACCAATGGGTCCCTGAGGTCATAAGTCAGGGTTATGCACTAGGCTTTGCAGTCTCTCTCTAAGACGCCTTTGGCATCATGTTCATGTTCATGTTCATGTTCATCATCTTCTTCCTCAGATCCATCCGTCAGTGTGTCCAGTTCTTCTTCAGTGGATTTCTCTGGTGTTCAAGGCACTGAAAGTTTTGAACCCATTGTGAAGGACTCTCAGGGATTTGACCCTCAAGATGGTTTTCCTGGTAGCTATTGCATCCAACAAGTGGGTGTCAGAGCTGTGAGCCTTGTCCTGCAGGAAGCCCATTTTGGTCATCTCAATGGCATCCTTTTCTGTACAGGACTCTGCTGTCCCCTTTCATTTTAATCAAGCTGTAATCCTGTCCTCCTTTTCAGAATAGAACCTCTGGGCGGTCCCCTGGCTGTCTCTAGTGGAAGTGAGGAAGGACATTAGTGAGATATCTGAAGATTACTAGTCTCTTCCATCATTGAGACCATTTCTTCATCCTTTTCAGTGGTCTGAGGAAAGGACAGGCAGTAGTTAAGTCCTCAACTGCCTTCTGGATTAGATAATACAAGTGATGACATCACTGAAAGCTGCTCTGGTCTGCCTCTACCTGCTAGTTGGGGAGCATAACTCATTAGTTTGGACTGGTTTAGCAGGATTCAAGGAAAAAAATGATCAGGTTTGTAAATTTCTCCATTATAAGCATGGCAGGGGTGCATCAGGACCAGCCTTTATCAGCACTGTTGACATGGGTAAGGGATATCTGGAAACCCTAGATCCATCCCTGGTTTTGCAATCAGCTCAACTACTGTGATTAGACACATGTGGGCTTTATTTAACTAGTTATAGGCCTTGTTAAGGCAGTTTTTGGAAGGCGAGCTAATTTTGGATTGCTGTAACAAATGTTTGTTTCTTATTCTTAATTACGCTTTCAGTGTTTGTATAATTTCTTATTTCACATTGAACATGTAAAGTCTGATGTATGGATCAGAGAAATCAGCTTCTACTTTAATGTAGCAGTTAACTGTATTTTTCAGCAGCAGAATGTGAAAAATATATACTTTTTTACAAGGCAGTTGTTCCCAAATCTAGTATTCATGGGGCACAAACCAATTGGCTTTTCAGGATTTACACACTGACTCTACATAGGATAGTTAGGATAGTATGCACTGCTCCAGCTGTGTGCAGATCTATCCTATGCAAATGAACTGTGAAAATCCTGAAAATAAGACTGATTTGTGGAACTTGTGGAATAGATTTAAGGGTTCCTGTTCAAAGAGAGATACTGTATGACTGAGGCATTTTAGTATCAGAAAGGTGTAAATACTGCACAAGAGGCAAATATCTTATCTCCAGGAACAAGCAGGAATGTAGTCTTCACATATGGGTATTGTCGGTACCGACAGAGCCTGCGTGGGAACGCTCCCCAGCGTCCAATAGGAAAGCTTTTCGGAGTATCCCACAGCGCCTGCGTGCTGCCTTCCCGCCTTTCCCAACTGTCCCTCTCCAGTTCTTTGTTTTCCGCGGAGCCGACAGGTCGCACATCCTGTCATCGCAGAAAATTTCCCTTCTTCTTCTTCTTTTTTGTGGTCGCGTCGGCCTTCCCTCGACACTATACCGGTACAGCCGGTTCTTCTTTTCTTTTTTCTAAAATAAACAAACAAACAAAAAAACCCCCTTTGTTTCTGGAATCTTTCTCCAGTAATTTTCTTTTCGGGTGCCATGCGCCATTTTGGGCACTAGGCCCAATTTTTTCCCTCAAAATGGAAAAACCCGCTTCGGGTTTTAAAATGTTTTCTAAGTGTGGTGGTACCATCTCCGTCACCGACACCCATGAGTGGTGCCTCAAATGTTTAGGTCCTGACCACTGTATTTCAGAGTGTATTGCCTGTGGGGTGATGTTGAAAAGGGGCCGGCAAAACCGAGCTGCTAAACTTAGCACCCTTTTTCCCTCCGATGCAGCCTCTGTGGCATTGACATCTTCCAGGGCTTCATCTTCCTCCCATGGATCTCAGGTAACATAGTAAATGATGGCAGATAAAGACCAGCATGGTCCATCCAGTCTGCTCAGCAATACGGCAAGAGTAGGTGCACCAGACGCTCTGTGCAGGTCACCCCTCCCCATGCCTTTGTTTAGGGGTGGACCCACCACTCCATGTATGACACCCCTATTTGTTGAGAAGTTAGATGGTTCAGTTTATTTTGTTTTTATCCTGTTGCTGTACAGGGATCCGCTGTGCTTGTCCCATGCTGTTTTGAATTCCGTCACCGTGTTTTCCCCCAGCACTTCCATCGGGAGAGCATTCCAAGCATCCACCACCCTTTCAGTGAAGAAATATTTCCTGACATGGCCTTTCAATTTTCCACCTTGCAGCTTCATGTTATGCCCTCTATTTTTGCAGCTTCTCCGTCTTTGGAAGAGGTTTGTTTGTTCATCGTTCCTCTTTAAGTATTTAAAGGTCTGACTCATATCTCTCCTCCAAAGTGTACATATTTAGGTCTTCAAGTCTCTTCTCATAAGGTTTCTTACGCAGGCTCCAAATCATTTTGGTCACCTTCCTCTGAACACTTTCCAGTCTTTTTACATCTTTTGCAAGATATGGTCTCCAAAACTGAACACAGTATTCCCGGTGAGGCCTCACCAGCGACCTGTACAGTGGCATAAGTACTTCTACCTTTCTGCTGGTAATCCCTCTTTTTATGCAGCCCAACATCCTCCTGGCTTTTGCCACCGCCTTGTCGCACTGATTTGCCACCTTGAGATCATAAAAACATAAATCTAGCTGGTCCTCAAAGGGTAGATCTCCTTCTAAACATCGAGATGCCTCTAGCGTTGCCCTTGAGGGACTTTCACAGGCAAAATTGCCCCGGCGGGAAGCTTCGGCTTCCAAAGCACTAACGGGGCTCCAGGATGTTCTCGAGGCTTCAAGCTCGGCAGAACTACTGGTGTCATGCTCTGGGGTTCCGGCCGCTTCATCCGGCATCGATACCCAAGCATCGGCAGCGTCGATAGACCAGAGATTCGGTACCGGAGCTCTCCGATGCTGACTTCGATCAGTACCGGTACCGTGCCTTGCACGATCACCCGGATCGGAGATACTTTGAATCCTCGGATGAGTCTGAAGACTCTGAAAGCTCTGCCAATACCAGAGTACTTCTTCCTGAGGATTCCTCGTCTCCTCAGCGTAGGATGTCTCCACCAGAGGATATGTCCTTTCAGGATTTTATCCGAGTTGTGGCCCGAGGTCTTTCTATCACAGTGGCTCCTGAAAAAGAGCCTAGGGCAAAGGAATTAGAAATCCTGCAATACCCTAAGGCTCCCAAGGAGGCAGCTTCCTTACATGTTAATGAGATCTTGCATGATCTTATGTTAAGGATGTGGGAAACATCTCTGACCACATCTCCTCACTCTCAAAGACTCGACACCATATATCGAGTTCCTCCTTGTCCTGGGTTTCAGAAGACTCAATTACCACACCATTCCATGGTGGTGGAATCAGCCATGAGATGGATAAAGAGTGCAAAAAGGCATGCATCTAATCCTCCAGGACGTAAGTGTAGAACCCTTGACGCCTTTGGATGTTGATCCTTCCAGGCTTCCATGCTTTCTGCTAGGATCAGTTCCTATATCTTGTATATATATATATTTTTTTTATATGGGAATGTTCCTTAAGGAGGTCACAGGAGATTTAGAGCTTATGAGCCCTCTCCTTCCTGATGATAAAAGGCAAGATTATCTTGCTCTTGTCAAACATACTCAGGATGTTTCCAAGTTTGTGCATCGTGCAGCCTTTGACTGCTTTGAATGCATAAGCAGAACCTCTGCTATTGCCAGGTGCATGTAGAATTGCCTGGCTCCAGGCATCTGATTTGGAAATCTGGATACAGGACAAACTGGGGAATATACCTCTTGCGCAGGAGAGAATCTCTTTGGCAAGAATTGGCAGGAAAAAGCTAATGAGATTGATACTGACAATATCACGTTGGATAGATTGTCCAGATCTACAGCTGATCCTGCGAGGAAAAGATCCTCTAAGAAACCATTCTTCAGCAAGAAGAAAAGGTTTTATCCCTCCTATACCCAGCAGGGACATCGTTCAGGTCAGTCTGCCCTAAAGGGACAGCAGCAACAACCTAGGCAACAAAGGAAGCCAAAAGCAGCTAAGCCTCAACCGGCTCAGCAGACTCAGCCTCCACAGGGGCTTTGACTCCTGTCTAGAGAACTTTGCCTTCCTTGCCCTAAACGGCCCAGAACCCTCCACCATCCCAGGAAGGTTATGTCATTTTGCCCCCAGATAGGGTCAGATAACAGCAGAAAATTGGACTCTGTCTACTGTAAGATAGGGGTGCAAGCTTCATTTCCTCAGCATGCCCCCTCCTACAATGGTAAGACAGTTCAATTCTCAGACCTCTCTCAATGACCGGTTAGGTCAAGAGGTCACTGTGCTCCTTGCTCAAGGGGCAATAGAAGAGGTGCCCATTCCCCAACAGTGTACAGGGTTTTACTCCCCTTATTTCCTTATTTCAAAGAAAACAGGAGGACACAGACCCATTCTAGACCTCAGAGAATTGAACAAATTCCTGTTCAGAGAGAAGTTCAAAATGATTTCTCTAGGAACTCTGCTGCCATACCTTCAGAGTCAGGATTGGCTTTGTTCTCTAGATCTCAAGGATGCGTACACTCATGTTCTCATCCATCCAACTCACCGAAAGTTCCTTCGGTTCCTGTTTCAAGGGAAGCACTACCAATACAGGATTCTTCCTTTTGGCCTGGCTTCTGCACCAAGGGTGTTCACGAAATGCATGGCTGTGGTAGCAGCATTTCTCCGCACCCTGGGAATATTCGTCTTCTCTTACTTAGACGACTGGCTCATTCGAGCCTCTTCAGAGCCAGAGGCCAGGATGGCTCTGTCTCGCACAATGCGCATCCTTCAGTATTTGGGACTTGTCATAAACTTCCCAAAGTCCAATCTTGCTCCCACTCAATCCCTAGAGTTTATAAGAGCTGTTCTGGATACCAGACAGACAATGGCCTTCCTTCCTCAGCCCCGCTGCCTTCGCATTGTGCAGTTAGCTTCCCAAGCAGTGCTAAAACCCCACCTCACTGCTCGGGAAAAGTTACAGTTGCTAGGCCACATGGCATCCACCGTGCATGTGGTTCCTTATGCTCGCCTCCATATGAGGGCAGCCCAGTGGATCTTATCCACTCAGTGGACTCAGGCGTCAGGTTGCCTGTCAGACAAAATAGCAAACTCAGATCGCCTTATTTTGTCCCTCCAGTGGTGGCAGTCACCCAAAAACCTTCTGATGGGGTCTCCTTTTCAGCAACCCCCACCCCAAGCCACTCTAACAACAGATGCTTCACAGGTGGGTTGGGGAGCCCACCTGCACGGCCTCTCTACCCAGGGTACCTGGACTCCACAGGAGACTTATCTCCATATCAACCTCCTGGAGCTCAGAGCAATCTTCCTTGCTCTTCAAGTATTTCATACCCAGCTCTGCTACAAGACAGTCCTAGTTCAAACGGACAATCAGGTAGCCATGTTCTATGTGAACGAGCCGGGTGGAACAGGCTCTCTGTCGCTGTGCAACGAAGCTTTGCGACTATGGGCCCTCGCCAGAGAGCATCAGATTCATCTCCTTGCAGTGTATCCTCCAGGCATTCAAAACTCTTGGGCAGACAGACTCAGTCGAGTTCTGCTTCCACACAAATGGTCTCTCCATGCAGACCAGGTGGCCCGAATTTTTCATATTTGGGGAACCCCGGACATAGACCTCTTTGCAAGTCCGCTGAATGCCAAATCTCCCCGATTCTGTTCCAGAATTCCGGCTTGAGGTTGTCAGGCCAGGGATGCTTTCCTCCTTCATTGGGGTCAGGATTTCCTGTATGCCTTTCCACCCATTCCCCTAATTCCGAAAACCCTGTTCAAGCTTCAGAGAGACAGAGGTCATATGATCCTCATAGCTCCACATTGGCCACGGCAACCATGGTACCCTCTGCTGCTTCATCTCTCTCAAGCTCTGCCTCTGGAGTTAGGATCTGCTCCAGATCTTCTTTCTAAAGAGGACGGGATGCTGTGGCATCCCAATCCCCAGTCTCTGCATCTCAGGGCCTGGTTGCTGAAAGCCTAGAACTTCACGGTCTTAACCTTTCCAAGCAGGTAAAGGATATCCTTCCACAAGACACTCTTATGCATTTAATTGGAAGAAGTTTACCATATGGTGCTCGCAGAGGGTTCTTAACCCTCTTGCGATACCTCTGGAATCATTACTGGAGTACCTCCTTCATTTATCAAATGCAGGGCTTAAGACTAATTCAGTCAGAGTCCATTTAAGTGCTTTTGCAGCTTCTTCCAAGCCTCTAAATGGACAACCTATTTCCTCTCATCCTCTCATAGCGAGATTTATGAGGGGTCTTCTTTTAAGGAAGCCTCCCATTAAGCCAGCACCGGTGGCATGGGACGTGAATCTGGTACATGGGCAGCTCATGAAACCGCCCTTTGAACCATTAGCTACTACCTCTTTGAAATTTCTTTCCTGGAAAGTTATCTTTCTCATTGCAATCACATCAGCACGTCGCATCAGTGAATTGCAAGCCTTGGTGGCTGATCCTCCTTATACAAGGTTCCATCATGATAAGGTAGTTCTTAGGACTCATCCACACTTTATGCCAAAGGTGGTTTCGCCCTTTCATTTGAACCAAGCGGTTTACCTTCCTGTATTCTTTCCAAGGCCTCATGCCTCAAATGCAGAAAGGAACCTTCATACTTTGGATTGTAAAAGAGCCTTGGCCTTTTACTTGCAAAGGACACAGCAACATAGGAAATCCTCTCTACTCTTTGTTGCTTTTGATCCTAGTCATTTGGGACTTCCATTCTCCAAAAGGACACTGTCCAACTGGATTGCACAGTGTATATCATTTGCCTATGAGAGTAAGAGCCTTCCTCTTGAAGGCCATGTCACAGCTCACAATGTGAGAGCCACAGCCTCAATGGCTCATCTTCACTCGGTGTCTATCGACGACATCTGTCGAGCAGCTACTTGGGCTTCGGTTCATACCTTCACAGCCCATTACTGCTTAGACAAGGACTCCCGCCGGGATGCCTTGTTTTGTCAGGCTGTTCTTCAACACCTGTTTCAGACTTAATCAGCTTCTACCCACCATCCCTGGTAGGATGCCAGAGATCCATGGGGGGAAGTGGAGCCCTTTCACAAGGGCACACAACTTTCTGGGGCCATCTCCCTGACATCTGCAGCTAGGGAGTCCCCATATGTGAAGACTACATTCCTACTTGTTGCTGGAGATAGCATAGTTACTCACCTGTAACAGGTGATCTCCGGGAATAGCAGGAATTTAGTCTTCACAACCCGCCCACCTCCCCATGGAGTTGTATCTTTCTCTCTTTCCCTCTCTCTTTTGTCTCAGTTATAAACGCAACTGGAGAGGGACAGTGGGGAAAGGCGGGATGGCAGCACGCAGGCACTGTGGGATGCTCCCAAAAGCTTTCTTATTGGATGCTGGGGAGCGTTCCCGCGCAGGCTCCATCGTTAACGACGATACCCATATGTGAAGACTAAATTCCTGCTGTTCCCGGAGATCACCTGTTACAGGTGAGTAACTATGCTTTATTGGAAAGGAAAGATCTTAAACGAGAGATCATGGTATGCGTTTGAAAGGGGTATTCTTAGGAGTAGCACAAGCAGATATATAGAAAATGTGGTAGATACATGGAACAGCCTCCCATTGAAAGAAATGGAGGCAAAAATTGTATCCAAATTTCAGGGAGCATGAGACAGACAGACTTCTTTAGAAGTCTGAGATTCATTTCTTATTCTAGCCTTTCCTGAAGTACCTGTGGGAGTACCTGTGTGGGAGTGACCTGTAAAGTAGCTGTGGGAGTACCTGTGGGAGTGACCAGGGGAATTGATGGTTTGTGACTTCATAATAGTTGTTGGGGGATAGGAGTGGGCTTACTAAGTTTTAGAATATTTACTGTGATGCTGCCAGTTATTTTATTATACAAGTGTCTTTTGCAGGGCCCTTCTAACCAATCATATCACACCCATTCTATATAACCTCCATTGGCTCCCAATACTGAGCCGTATAGAATACAAGACTCTCATGACAACCTTTAAACTGGTCAACAAAATAGCGCCATCTGCCCTTTCAACACTCCTAAAGACCCCACCGCCAACTAGATCTCAAAGGAAAAATGCACTACACTCCCTTGAGATCCCCAGCTCAATTCGCAAAATGAAACAGACCACAAGCTCCAGAGCTTTCACCTTCACTGCCCCTAACCTGTGTAACTCCCTCCCACCCTCAATCCGAGCAATTAAATACCCTCAGACTTTCAGAAAAACCCTCAAAACCCACCTCTTCACTGCTCACTCTGGAGTTGGCTTACCTGCCTAAACTCACAAATAACTTAGCCACGCATGTAATGACAGCACCTACGCACCTAACCCCACCCCCCCTCCCAACACACTGTATCCCACTCTCATAAGCCCGGTTAACATGTATTCATAGTTATATGTATATAGTATCTCCAGGAACAAGCAGGAATGTAGTCTTCACATATGGGGTATCGTCGGTACCGATGGAGCCCGCGTAGGAATGCTCCCCAGCGTCCAGTAGGAAAGCTTTTGGGAGCATCCCACAGCGCATGCGTGCTGCCTTCCCGCCCCTGTACCTCTCTCACTTCGGTTCTTCATTTTCCGCGGAGCTGACAGGAAGTGGTACCCTGTCACCGCAGAAAATTTACCTTTTTTTTTCTTGTTTTTTGTGGTCGCGTCTGCCTTCATTCGATGCCTACCGGTATCGCCGTTTCTCTTCTTCTTTCCTTAAAGAAAAAAGCAAAAAAACTTGTATTTCTTCAGGGATCTTTCCATGCTTCTGGTGCTAGGTGCCATTTTGGGCACTAGGCCCATTTTTCTTCAAGCATGGAGAAACCAGTTTTTGGTTTCAAAAAATGCTCAAAATGTGGCGGTACCATTTCCGTCACCGACACCCATGATTGGTGTCTAAAATGTTTGGGTCCTGAATATTGTCCAACGGAGTGTCTCTCCTGCACGAGGATGACCAAAAGGGGCCTGCAGAATAGAGCTGCAAAACTCGGTACCCTTTTTGCCGCCGACACGATGTCAGTTGCATCGACGTCTTCCAGGGCTTCATCTTTCTCTTATGGATCTCAGGTAACCAAATTTAAGTCTTCTAAGACTTGCCGGTCATCGAAGGGTAAATCTCCTTCAAAGTATCGAGATGCCACTGGCGTTTCCCTCGAGGATACTTCACCTGCAAAACAGCCCCGACGGGAGTCTTTGGGCTCCAAAGCACTAATGGCGGGGGGCTCCAGGCCTCCACCTCTGCAGAACTACTGGTGCCATGTTCTGGGGTCGTAGCCGCTTCCACCGGTACCGGCACCCAGGCATCGGCAGAAGCGATGGATCACAGAATCTTCGCTATCGAACGCAGTCTAGCGGCCCTCGTAGCGGCTTCAGTACCGCTAAGACTGCAACAGACGGTTCAACATGTATCAGTACCAACATCAGTACCGGTACCGACAATACCTGCCTCGACAGGACTGTTTTCCCCCATGCCGATTTCCGGTATCGGGGATCAGGAGCCGAGACATTTCGGTACCGACTTCGAGTGGTACCGACACCATGCGTTACAGGAGCACCCGGTGCTTGAGTCTTCCGATTCCGATGACTCTGACGATTCTACCGTACCAGAGCAAATCTATTAGAAGATTTGGTTCCTTCTCCTCAATGCAGAATGTCTCCTCCAGAGGTTATGTCCTTCCAGGATTTCATACATGATTTAGCAAAGGGTCTTGCAATCACTGTGATTCCAGAAAAGGAACCTAGGGCAGAAGAATTAAGAATTCTACAATACCCTATGGTGCTTAAGGAAGCAGCTATGCTTCCCATTCACAAGATCTTACATGATCTAATGTTGAGAATGTGGGAAACTCCTTTAACAATATCTTCACATTCCCTACGCTTTGACACTATGTACCGAGTGCCAAGTTGTCCTGATTTTCAAAAAATTCAGTTACCACACCATTCAACAGTAGTGGAATTGGCCATGCGAAGGATCAAGAGTGCTAAAACACATTCTTCTAATCCTCCAGGCCGTGAATCCAGGACTGTCGGTGCCTTTGGCCGGCGATGCTTTCAACCTCCATGCTAGGAGCCAGGATCAGTTCCTATATTCTTTATATGGGAATGTTCCTGGAAGCAGTCACAAAAGACTTAAAGCTCCTTAGTCCCTTGTGTTTCGGAGGAAAAAAGAGCAGACTACCTTATTCTGGTCAAGCTTGCCCAGAATGTCTCAAAATTCATGAACCGTGCTACCTTTGATTGCTTTGAATGTATTATCAGAACCTCTGCTATATCTATAGGAGCATGACGTATTGCTTGGCTTCAAGCATCAGACTTAGAACAGTGGGTGCAAGAAAAGCTGGGAAACATTCCTTGCACAGGAGAAAATCTCTTTGGCAAGGACTGGCAGGGCAAGGCTAATCAGCTTGAATGTGACAATACTACTTTAAACAGATTGTCAAAGTCTACAGCACAACCCAGCAAAGAAGAAAATATTCAAAAAACCCTTTTTCAGTAAGAAAAAGAAGCCTTACCAATCTTACACCCATCAAACTCACTGTCTGCTCCATGTTCCCCAGAAGGGGCAACAACAGAAAAAACAGCAAAGAAAGCCGCAAGCTCAAAAAGCTCAACTGCCTCAACAGACCCAGCCCCCTCAGGGTCTTTGACTTCTATCTAGAGAACTTAGTCATTCTGTCCCTAAAAGGTCCGGAACCCTTGACCATTCCAGGAAGACTATGCTTTTTTGCCAAAAGATGTCAACAAATAACATCAGAAAATTGGACTCTGTCCGTTGTACAACTGGGGTACAAGCTTCATTTTCTCAACTTGCCCCCACCTACAATAATAAAACAGTTCAATTCTCAGGGTCCTGCCACCGACCTCTTGTGGTAGGAGGTCACATCACTTCTAGCTCAAGGAGCAATCGAAGAAGTACCCATTCCCCAACAGGGAACAGGATTTTACTCCCCCTACTTTTTTATTCCAAAGAAGACAGGGGGACACAGACCTATATTAGACCTCAGAGAATTAAACAAATATTTGTTCCAAGAAAAGTTCAAAATGATTTCCCTCTGAACACTTTTACCATACCTCCAAAGTCAGGACTGGCTATGTTCTCTAGATCTAAGAGATGCGTACACGCATATTCTCATCCACTCAGATCACAGGAAATTCATTTGATTCCTGGTCCAAGGAAGACACTTCCAGTACAGAGTTCTTCCCTTCGGACTAGCCTCTGCTCCAAGAGACTTCAGAAAATGCATGGCAGTGGTAGCAGCATTTATGAGTACTCTAGGAATATTTGTCTTCCCTTACTTAGACGATTGGCTCATTCGAGCATCGACAGCTCCAGAGGCCAGCTTTGCTCTTTCTCGAGCATTGAGAATTCTTCAATACTTGCGACTGGTCATAAACCTCCCAAAATCTCATCTCACACCCTCTCAATCTCCAGAATTCATAGGAGCTCGTCTAGACACACGGCAGTCAAGGGCTTTCCTGCCGCAGCCATGCCGTCTACATATAATACAACTGGCATCTCAAGCATCTATGAAGGTATTCCTTACTGCTCGGGAGATGCTTCAACTGCTGGGACACATGGCATCCACTGTCCATGTGGTTCTCTATGCTCGCCTCCACATGCGAGCAGCCCAGTGGACCCTTTCCTCTCTGGTCACAAGCCTCGGGTCGACTAACAGACAAAATAAGAGCTACCACATGTCTGATTTCGTCCCTGCAATGGTGGCAATCCCTGGAAAACCTCCTTGTAGGCTCTCCTTTCCAGCAGCCTCTATGCCAAGTTACTGACGACAGATGCGTCCAAGATGGGTTGGGGGCACTGTTCCCTCTAAGCTGTGCGCGTGTGCGCGCGCACACACCTCGCCGAGCGAGCGCACATACTTTACAACAGAGCGCACAAAAATTATGGCTCTGATTCTGATAGAAAACAACACAGACGTCTTAAAATTTAAAAGTTATGATTGTAATTACTAGAAATTTCCCGCTTCATTTAGTAATCGTCTATTTTCATTTAATTTGATTAAAATCAATGTGGTGTACATACTGTATTCTGACATGTAGTCAAATTTTAAAGTATATAACTCCGAGTGTCATAATGTGGCGCACAAAAATTTAACCTTCCTTCAAAAGCTGCACACAGGTGATATTTTATGCGCACACAGCCTACAGAAAATTAGAGGGAACATTGGTTGGGGGGCCCACTTGCACGATCTCTCCACTCGAGGTCTTTGGACCTCACAGGAGGTTTCCCTTCACATAAACCTCCTAGAAATGAGAGCCATCTTCAATGCTATTCAAGTCTTTCAGGGCCATCTCAGCAACAAAACAGTTCTGGTCCAAACCGACAATCAGCTAGCTATGTTCTATGTGAACAAGCAAGCTTTGCGAATATGGGCCCTCGCCAGAGAGTTACAAATTCACCTGTTTGCGGTATACCTTCCGGGCATTCAAAACTTGTGGGCAAACTCAGTCGAATACTGCTGCCACACGAGTGGTCCCTCCACTCAGTTGCTCCTGAGCAGTGGAGGTGTGAGGACCTACTGTGCAGAGCTCCTGCTAGGGGGCGGAGCCTAGATAACTGTTGGAGCCTGGATGTCGGGTCCTGGGCCACCTCCAGCAGGAGAGGCCCAGGCCCAGAGACCTACCAAGCCTGGTGGGCCTCCTTTTCTGCCACCGGATGGGGGAACCGGAAACCTGGTACAGCCGGTACCCAGGGAGGGGGACTCCCCAGGTAGGACTGCAAATGGCCAGGGAAGAGGGACCCACCCACCCGGAGACTTGGGCCCGCTGCCCCAGGGAGGAGGCTTCTCTCTCCTTCCCAGGCAGGGTGTGGAGGCTGGGTGGCGGCAGGGAGAGGCCCTGGGGGGGCCTTGGAAGCCTGCCTCGTACGGTGCTGGAGGAGGCGGGTTCCCCCCTCCACCTCGGGTCCTGGAGGAGGCCTCTACCTCCTCCAGTGAGGATGAGGACGGGGGGGTCGGGCCTGCCGTCCTTCCAGCAGCCAGCTAGGGCCCCAGATGAGATCGTGGCGGCGGTACGGCGGCTCCGGGGTCTCCAGGAGGAGGCGGCCCAGCTGCAAGCCCAGCTCTCCCACCTGGAGAGCCTGCAGGCCACCATTCCTGGTGAGGAGTGGGTGGCCTATAACACCTATCGGAGGGGGGTGAAGCGGGCCTTGAAGGCACGGTACCAGGAGATCACCTATCTGCAAAGTCAGGGTTGTGGGTCCCTTACGGAAGTTTACCAAAATTACGAGAGCTGGAAAGCCCAGGGTAGATCTGCAGTCCAGGGGAGGCCCCCGGGGGCATATAGCTTCGGTAATCCTTACCTTTCTCATACCCTGCCCTACCCCCGTCCGGTCCCTGTTAGGAAGACAGATTTACCACCCCGAAGTCTGCAAAAATCTCGGTCCGGAGACCCTTACCTGTCGGGGACAGATGTTGCCGGTGGTCCGGTTGCCCATTCCCCGGCTATTGGATTCGTGGTGCCTGGTTTACAGGCATCTATAGGTCGGGATGGTGCTTGGGAGGATCCTGGAGGAGTGTGGGCTCATCAGAGGAGATCCGATACTGGTTTGGTTCCCCCTTCTGCTTCTCGGACACAGATGCTGGCACCGTGCCCTGCAGGCGAAGATTTGCAGAGAGGGGCCTGCAACAGCGGTTTTTCCCCACCACGGACCATTTCGGCCCTTCTCCGGGTTTCGCCGACGGCTCCGTGGGCCGCGGGGAACACCAAAGATTGCTGCCGGAGTCCCACTGCTGACGTCTGTGTTCCTCCTGCCCGTCCCGCTGAGGAAGAGTTCATGTCCACGGAGATGCCGGCAGGGCTTTCCCCGGCCAGAATGTCGACCCAAGATGGCCGCCGCGTATCGGGGGACGTCACTTCCGGGTTCTCCCGGAAGTGTGCAGACAACCATTTTTCATCCTCTGCCATGCCGCGGGAGCTTCGGCGGCGATCAGCCTCCTTCCAGTGCCCCTCTATTGGAGGGGATGTTGAAGAGGGAAAGCAGACTTTGGCGGCTGTGTTCCAACGTCGGGGGTCTGAGACTGCAGCTGAGGCTCGTCGGCTGCTTGCTACAGCCCAGAAGATTGCCGGTACTATGCAGCCTCTGGCTGTGCAAGGACCTTTGGGGGGTTCTGCGGCCTCTCTCCAGGATCCCCGGAGGCTGAAGACTGGCCGGCCCCAGTCCTCTGAGTTTGCTATGCCACTGGAGGTTCCGCGGGTGGCTGATGTACTTGTCAGGATTCCTGGGCAGGTTGTTGGTGGGGGGGGGAGGTTGGGTGTCAGGATCCCCCTGGTGTGGCTGCTTTTCCGGCTCCCAGACAGCTGCAGGATGGCCGCCCAGCTTTCCCCGAGGTGGCTGTCTGGCGCCGGAAGGGCACAGGAAGGGGGACGGAGCAGGGTAGGGGTTGTTTTGCTTTTTCTGCAGCCCCCAAGGGGGACCGGAAGACCGTTCCTCCACTGTCCTTGCAACTTGGATTGGCTGAGCGGGATGCACAGGTACCTGTCCTATCTGGTGGTGTGGCCGAGGGGGGCCTGGCTCGCAGGGGGGCGTCCGCCCTTCCTGCTGGAGCCCTGGCTGCCGGCCAGGATGTCCCTGACCCCTGTGCCACGTCTGGCACCGGCAATAAGGTAGGACCTGGGAGGGGCAGGGGGGCGGAGGTTTGGGGGGATTCGGTTTTGGGGGATCTGCCCTACTGTCTCGGGACGGTCCTGCCTTGTTGCCGGTAGCCTTGCAGGGGGTGGCGGCCGGTGGGGCAGATCAGGGATTGGCGTCCTTCGTGTCTGTTGGCTGTGGGGCAGCGCAGGGTACCCCGGTAGTTGGCGGGGAGAGGGAGGGGGAGCGGATGAATGGTCTACCAGTGGGAGCGGCGGACCTGGATGGTCTTGAGGGGGGGAGGGGTCTGCTGTCAGTGGGGTTGGGAGATGGGGTGGTCCCCATGGATCCCGGGAATGGAGGGGAGCGGTGTCCATCCCCGGTAGTGGTGGCCGAAACCCAGGAGCTCTGCGAGGGGTCAGGAGCATGGGACGGGGGTTCGGGGGGGCTTTCTGGTCCCCCGGGTGTTACTGAGAACCAGGTCCGTGATGCCATCCAGTTGGCTTTGGAGACCCCGACCGGCCCTCCAGGGGCCTTTGCTGCCTTTCGGCAGCAGCAAGATGTGGCAGAAGGGGGTGCTCCGGAGGTTCTCTGTGGCACCCAGGGATCCGGAAGGGATAGTATCCCTGACTCTATCTTTGCGGAGTTAGTCCTGCCCAGCCCCCAGGTCGCCCCCTGTGAGGAGGCTGCGGATCCTGCAGACCAGCAGCAGGGTCCCTCGCCGGTAGATGAAGGGGAGGCGAGAGGAGAGCAGGGGATGGGAGCTGGGGGGTTAGCTCCCCCCCGTACTTTTGCAGAGGCTTTGAGGGGATCCGGCACCACTCTGGGGTCGTCCGGTGGGGCTGGGGGGAGGGGGGTTCCCAAGGGAATGGTCCCGCAGGAGGGGGGAGGAGGTCGGGGAGGGTTCCGAGGGGTAGGGGGTGAGGTCCGACGGCGCAACGTGGCGCAGATCCGGTGGGCTGGGGAGGGGCCCCCTCCAGCCAGGGAACAGGTCTTGAGGATGGTCCTTGGGCTGGGGTTTCTCCCGGGAGATCTCTATGCCTTCATCCACATGAACAACACCATTGAATATGATGTTAGTTTCATGCTGAGACGGGGGCTGGAGATTTCTGGGACCGATACCAGCAGCAGAGGGGGCAGGGCGGGTGGGCTGACTTTCGTGTTGTGCCTATCTCTCGCCAGGGGACAGTACCTGTGACCATCCTGTCCCGGAATGAGTCGCTCCCAGGGCAGGACATCCAGTTTTGGTTGTCGCGCCATGCGGTGCTCCTCGCACCCCTGGTTAAGGGCGCTGGGCCCCTAGGGGTGTGGGACGGGTCGTGGAAAGGTAGGATCCGTTTGCGTGAGGTGGGAAACGTGGTGCAGCACGTGCCCTCGGCCGGTTTCCTCGGTCGGGATCGCATCTTGTGCTATTACCCCGGGCAACCCCGCGAGTGTCACCGCTGTGGCTCATTTCGTCATCTGAGCATGAACTGTCCCGAGCAGGTCTGCACCCGTTGTGGTGGACGGGGTCATGCCTCGGCCGGGTGTTTGCTTATTCGGTGTAACCTTTGCGGGGAGTTGGGCCACCCCTTTGCCCGCTGCCCCTCCGCATCACACAATGGACCGGGGGGGGGATGCCATCGCCCCACCTCGGGCTCCTGTGCGGGAGGAGGTTGTGGAGGACCCTCTCCCTCAGGAGGAGTCTGGGGGCCCTAGGGTGGAGGAGTCCATCGAACCGAGGGAGCCACCAGGGGGAGGGGATTTGGGTAGGAAGGAGGAGAGGGTTGATGTGGTGGAGGTTGCTGTGTCACGACAGGATAGTGGGTTGCGGGTGGTGCCACCCCAAGAATGGACCACGGTCCCTTCTAAGGGTGGCAAGTCCAAAAGGAAGAAACGGGAGACATCCCCATTGCCGGATGCAGAGCCCGTGTTGGACATCAACCGTTTCGTCTTTTTGGCTGCTGATGCGGCTGAGGCGGATGAGGGCTTGCCTATGGAGGCAGGGCTTCCTGTGCGGCGCTCGGAGCGGTTAGCGGCGGGGGCGGCCCCTTTTCCTCAGCGGCGGCCTTCAAAAGTATCGAAGGCGCGCCGCGGTCAGGGTCCTCCAATCAAGGTGGATACTGGCGCCCGACGGGTGAGGGAGGACGGGTCTTTGCCCTCGCAGTTGGGTGCTGGGCCTTCGCAGGAGCCCCCTGCTGACCCGGCCGTCCCGGCTTCCCCCGCGGGGGTGGGCACTGGTCCGTTGTCTCAGTCTTTGTCCGGGGAGGGGGGGGGCGGCACCGGTGGTGGACGGCACCGGTGGTGGACCCCACGGAGGAGATCATTCCTCCGACCCCTGACCTGTCCGTGCCCCCTCGCCCCATGGGAGCTGGGTTAGCCCCTGCGACAGCTTTGCCTGGTGGTCTCGGGGACACCAGCACCTCGTGGGGTGACAGGGTCGAGCAGGAGGAGAAGGAGATCCTCGAGGTGGTCAACGTGGACCGTGAGGAGTTGCTCCAGCTCACGGGCTTGTCCTGCAAGCGGGATTCCGGGGATCCAGAGTATGGTGAGAAGAGGAGGAAAGGGTCACTGCACACGAACTAGGCATGGCGTGCACTCCTGCGTTCTCGTGCGCCACTATCAACGTGGCCAGCATTTTTACGGACCAGGCGCGGGCTACGGCCTATGATTTTCTTTCCACGAGTGGGCTGGATGTCATCTTCTTGCAGGAGACCAGGCTCACCTCGCTCGCTAGCCTTCATCGGGCGAAGCGGGAGTGGAGGTGGGGTCCTTCGTACTGGTCACTTGCGGCCCAGCCGTACGCAGGAGTGGCGGTTTTGTTCACGTCTAACCGATTTCAGGTGCAGTACGTGTGGGAACTGGAGCAGGGCCGGTGTTTGCTCTTAGACGGCTACTGTGGGCCCAATCGGTTTCGTTTCGTGGTGGTCTACGGCCCCCAGTCTAAGTTGGCGCGGAAGACCTTTTTCGGGTCATCCGCCCCTACTTACACACCTCCCGTTTGGTGGTCCTCGCCGGGGATTTCAACACCACCACCTTTTTGCAGGACCGAGGGGGGGATCGTTGCCCACCCAGTTACGAGGGCCTCTTTTTGGCCGAGATGACCCAGACGGCTGATCTAGTGGATGTTTTCCACCGGGCCTTTCCTCGGTCGCCGGGGTTCACCTACTACCATGGGACCTGCAGGAGTCGTATCGATCGGATATATGTGAGTGCCCGGGTGGAGTGTTCCCCTCCGCAGTTGCAGGCGGTTGACTTTTCAGACCACCGCGTCCTCTCCGTGTCCTTCCTGGCTAACCACGAGGAGCTCAGCAGGGGTCCTGGCCTGTGGCGACTGAATGTGCAGTTGTTGGCAACATCAGAGGTGGTCCAGGAGTTTTTGGCCTTTCTCGCAGACCAGGAGACCCTGTTGGGTGTTTTTCCTTCCCGTGGCGCCTGGTGGGATGAGGTGAAGACGCGTGCCTGCCAACTCTTCCGTTCCCGGGGTACCTCCATGGCTCGATCCCGCTACCTCACTTACACTGTCCTCCGGAGGTCGCTGGATCGTTTGGTATCTCGAGGGGCAGCGCGGGAGGAGGTGGAAGAGGTGCGGGTCCAGCTCCGTGGCCTGCTTTATGATCGCCATGCCTCCCTATGCTTCGAGGGGGCGGCCGGTGGGGTCGCCGCTCCAGACCCTTTCCTGACTTGCAAGGAGAGGGTCCGGCGTCGGGAGGTCATGGCCCTGCGGGGCGAGGACGGTACCATTCATACCTCCCAGGAAGACCTTTTGCGGATGGTGGGGGAATACTTCTCGGACCTGTTTGGGGATCGCCCCGTGGATCTCACCCATATCCGAGAGTACCTGGGCCTTCCCCCGGTGTATTCGGCTGTGGTCCAGGCACAGGTTGATGCACTCGCTGCTCCGATTCAGCAGGTGGAGGTGGAGAGGGCGATTCGTGCCATGCCGTTGGGGAAGGTGCCTGGGCGCGATGGGCTCCCTGTGGAGTTCTATCGCACTTTCATCGCCCAGCTGGCCCCCTTCCTGACCTCCCTGTTTCAGGAGATCATGGACACGGGGTTTCTCCCGTGGTCATTTCGCGAGTCTGTCCTGCTGCTGCTCTCCAAGGGGAAGGACGATAGCTCCTTGGACTTTTGGCGGCCGCTCTCTCTTCTGAACGCGGACCAGAAGATTCTGGCCAAGTGTTTGGCCAACCGACTGGTGGAGGTGTCGGGCGCTTTGCTGTCCCCTTCCCAGTATTTTTCCGTTCGGGGGAGAGGGGTTCTGGATGCTGTCGCCACAGTCCGGGAGGTGATGGAGAGAGGCCGGTCGCTCCAACGGGACCATTGGTTGGTTTCCTTGGACCAGTCCAAAGCCTTCGATCGAGTCAGTCACCGGTACCAGTGGGTGGTGCTCCAGCACTTCGGCCTCCCCACAGGTTTCCTCTTCGTCGTGCAGGCACTGTACCGAGGGGGGGTGAGCTTCCCGTTTATTAACGGGTGGCTCGGACGGCCGTTTAGTGTCGCCTCGGGGGTGCGGCAGGGGTGCCCTTTGAGCCCCCTGCTGTATGTCTTCTCCCTCGACCCCTTCCTCCGGAGATTGTCCTCAGGTGGGTTGCGGGGCCTGGAGGCGCCTGGTGCGCCCCCGGTGACCGTCGTTGCCTACGCTGACGACATCTCAGTTTACGTGGACGGCACTGAAGGTGTAGAGGCCCTGCGGGAGGCCGTGGAGGAGTACTCGGAGGTAGCCCACTCTGTTGTCAACCACAGCAAGTGCCAGACGCTGTGGTTGGGCCCCTCGGAGGCCTCCCCGCCTTCCTGCGCCCCCTTTCCTCCTCCCGTGGGGGAGGTCCGCGTTTTGGGCCTCGTCTTCGGGTCGGAGGACTGTGCGGAGTCCAATTGGGATCGTTGTCTTGAGAGTGCACGGTGTCGGGTGCTGCGGTGGAGGGGGTGGAGGTGTACGTTCGAGGAGAAGATCAAACTCCTCGGGACGTTTCTGCTTCCCCTCTTTCTGCACGTGGCCACGGTCTTCGTTCTTCCGTCGTCCCGTCAGGCGTCTTGTCAGTGCTGTCTTTTTCTGTTTTCTGTGGGGGAACCGCCTGAACCCTGTCCAGCGCAACATCGTTTGCCTGGATCGGGCAGAGGGCGGTTTGGGTATGTTGCACCCCCTTGTTTTCCTGTCAGTCTTGTCTATGGCGTTTCACTTAGGTAGGATGCGAGAAGGGGGTGGGGTTTGGTGGGTGGCCTCCTATCGGGAGTGGTTCTCCTGCTTCTGGGAGCAGTGGGAGGGGGCGTCCTCGGTCCCACGTGTGCGCCGGAGCGGGGAACAGGCCCCATCGTACGTATTTGCGATGGTGGGGCTCATTCGGCGGTGGGGGGTGACCGACCCGCTCGCCCAGTCCTTGGGGCGGAAAGGATTGTACCTGATGGTACTCGCCTCCCACTTTCAACCACGGTGGGCCCTGCGGGACTGTCCAGCGGATGTGATGCAGCGGGGCCTTCGGCATTTGAACTCCCCTCGGCTGCCGAAGAAGGTTCGGGATGTGGCCTGGTTGTCTTCAAGTACAGGTCACAGGCCGAGCGGGTCTGTCCGAGGGCCGGGTGTGAAGGGCAGACGGAGACCATGGACCATTTCCTCCGGCAGTGCCCCTTTAACGTGGAGGCCTGCCGGTTGGTGTCCGCTGCTCTTCACCTGCGCGACCTTTCCCTCCTCACGTATGCGGAGTGGGTGTACGGGGCCTGGTCCTTTCCTCTAAGGCAGGACTCCGGGACCATCTACCTCGTCACGGCTGTAGTGCGCTACCACCTGTGGCAAGCGCGCTGTCATGTCTCGACCCGGGGGTTGGTCCTGCCCCTCGACGAGGTGGTTCGGGACATTTTGGAGGAAGTGTCCAGCATGGCGCAACGCGAAAGGCGGGTGGTGGAGGCCCATCGTTGGGAGCGTCTGTGGCGTCACCTCACCCTCCGCCCCCCGTGAGGGGGAGGGGTTCCCTGGGGTTCTCGTCCTTGTAGGGTTTTGGGGTTGTTTTTGTTTCCCTGGGGAGGGGGTGTGACAGGAGGGGGACGGTTCCCTTCCCTGGGGTTTGTTGCTGGGTAGGAGTTTGGGGTTGTTTTTCTCCCGGAAGGGGGGGGGGGGGGTGAACTGGTGCTGCAGAGGTTTGACCACTTGTCCGCTCTCCCTTTCTCCTTGGGGGTTGGCTGTCCCACTTGTTTTTGTGTACGTCCTTTTTGTGTTCTGTGCATCCCGTTCCGCTGTCTGGGTTGCAGGGCAGCACTGGGTTATGTTTATCTTTTGTTTTGCATACTTGATTTTGTTTTTGGTGGGATTCTGTTGGGGACGGGCTCTAGGTGCCCTTCTGTTTTTGTTTGGGGGTGGGGGCGGGGAGTTTACTTTTAATGTATTTACTTTGTGTGGGTGGGGAGGGGGCAGGGGAGTGGGGTGGGGGGTGGGGAGCTGCTGCTCCTCTGCAGGGGAGGGGATGGGGACAGGGGATTATGTATTTGGGTGGGTTTTTGGGGGGGGATTCTGGCAGTCCTCAACCAGTGGACAATATAGACATTTGGACTGGTGGGGGTTGTTGTGGGGGGGGAGGGGTTTGGGAAGGAATATGGACAATGTTTGGACTGCTCTGGGGTGTTGTTGCAGGGGGGGGCTGGGTCGGGCACGGACATTGGACTAAGGGGGGGGGTTGGGACATGGACATTGTTTGGATTATTGTGGGTTGTTGGTGGGGGGAGTGGCACGTGTGTTGGTTGCTGGGTTTGGTGGTGGGTTTGGGGAGGTGGGTCACGGGGGGTTCTGATTCTTCTTGTTGTGCTATGTCGAGGGGGTGGGGGTTTTGGGGGGGTGTGGGACTTGGTTGGGTTGCTTGTTTTTGCTTTTTGTATGTCTTTTTGTTGCTTGTCTAATAAATGCAAAATTTCCACTCATACCAGCTTGCTCGAGTGTTTCGAATCTGGGGAACAGCAGATATAGACCTCTTTGCAAGTCCACAGAATGCCAAACTTCCCCGATTCTGTTCCAGAATTCCGGCTCAAAACTGTCAGGCAAGAGATGCTTTCCTACTCCATTGGGGACAGGACTTCCTCTATGCCTTCCCACCCATTCACCTCATTCCCAAGACTTTATTCAAACTTCAGAGAGACAGAGGTCATATGATACTCATAGCTCCACATTGGCCACGGCAAACCTGGTATCCTTTTCTTCTGCATCTCTCGCAAACCACTCCTCTGGAGTTGGGGAATGCTCCAGATCTCCTGTCGCAGGAGATCGGATCTTTACTGCATCCCAATCTCCAGTCCCTACATCTCGGGGCCTGGTTACTGAAAGCCTAGAATTCCAGGATGTTAACCTTTCTCAACAAGTAAAGGATATCTTCCTGGTTTCCAGAAACCCTCCACAAGACGTTTTTACGCTTTCAAGTGGAAAAGGTTCTCTATCTGGTGTTCACAAAAGGGACTTAACCCCTTTTAGTACCTGTAGAGTTGCTACTAGAATATCTTCTACAATTATCAACTTCTGGTTTCGGTCCATCTTAGTGCTATTGCTGCGTTTCATAAACCTTTCGATGGACAACCTATTTCCTCTCATCCACTTACATCAAGATTTATGAGAGGCCTACTTTTAACAAAACCTCCCATTAAACCACCACCGATGGCATGGGATCTAAATCTTGTTCTTGGTCAGGTTATGAAACCGCCTTTTGAACCTTTAGTCACTTCAGACCTAAAGTTTCTTTTATGGAAAGTTATTTTCCTAATTGCCATCACTTCTGCAAGATGCATTAGTGAACTACAGGTGTTAGTAGCTGACCATCCTTATACAAGATTTTACCATGATAAAGTAGTCCTCAGGACTCATCCTCACTTTCTGCCCAAGGTGGTTTTGCCTTTTCATTTAGTTTAAATCATTATTATTATTATTATTAATATTAGTAATAGTATCATTGACCCTGAACATGCGGTAGACAACCAAATACAGTAAACAACCAAATACAGTAAACATATTCCATACCTTTATACAACTTTGTGCTTTCTCCCCTACAACCCTCTTTACAGCCATCCATACCGAGGCTGACACAAAAATAATCCACCAACACATTCAGCACACAAAAACTTTCCAAACTCTTTTACTGCTAATGTTCTCTCCTTTTTTTTTACATCCTCCCTCTTCAGATCTGTGTTATCCCCTACCCCTTCCGTTCCATCCCCACCCCTCCCCCCTAACCCACCCTATTCCCCCTATCTCCAGGAACAAGCAGGAATGAGTCTTCACATATGGGGTACGTCGGCGCCGACGGAGCCCGCACGGAAATGCTCCCCAGCATCCAATCAGAAGCCTTTGGGAGCATCCCTCGTGCCTGCGCGGTGACTTCCCGCCTTTCCCACTGCCTCTTCTCAGTTTTCGTTTTTCCGCGGAGCCAACAGGACGTACCTCCTGTCACTGCAGAAACTTTTTTCTTTAAAATCTTTATTTTCTTGTTTTGTGTGGTCGCGGCTGTCTTCCCTGCCGATACCGGTACCGCCGGTGCTTTATTCTTCTCTTTCCCTTTAGAGAAATAATTTTCCTCGTCAGTTTTTTCTTTATCTTTTGAGGCCTACTAGGCCTTTCCAACATGGAGCCTTCTTCCCCTAAGAAGTGCCCTCACTGTGGAGACTTGGTTTTCTTTTTAGACTCCGATGCCTGGTGTCTAACCTGTTTGGGCCATGACCCTTTTTCCCCAGGTCTATGGGGCTTTAGCATTGGGAGAAGACCTTCTCTTTTTCGGGTATCCCTCGATGCCGTTTTTCCTCCTCGGGTGAGGTCCTCGGTTTACTCTTCTCTCCAAGATCAGGTAACCCACAAACAGTCTGTTAAGACTAGCCGATTCTTGAAGGGCAAGTCTCATGCCCAGCATGACGGCGGCTCCGGCCTTGCCCTCAAGACCCCATTGGCAATAAGACCCCGGCGGGAGTCTTCGGGCTCCAAAGCATTTACGGGGTTTCAGGTTGTTCCTGGGGTTCACTCCTCACAGAACATACCTGAGCCATGCTCGGGGGTGGTATCCGCTTCGGGCGGTACCGATTCCCCTGCATCGGCACCGGTGTCGAGTGCTCCACTCCTCACCAAGGATCATCAGCTGGTGTCCTCGGTGCCTTCGGGTCCGATCGACTCGACCCAGACTGGCTTTCCTGCATCCCAGCCATGCGCGGGGTTGGTACCGGCTTCGAGCGGTGCCGCTCCCCCGGCATCGGCTCCGATGTCGAGTGCTCCACTCGCCACCAGGGATTGCAGTCTGGCTTCGAGCAGTACCGCTTCCCCGGCATCGGCACCGGTGTCGAGTGCTCCACTCTTCACCAGGGCTCGTCGTTTGGTATCCTCGGTACCCTCGGGACCGATCGACCCGACCCCGACTGGTTTTCCTGCTTCCCAGCCATGCGCGGGGTTGGTACCGGCTTCGAGCGGTGCCGATCCCCCAGCATCGGCACCGGTGTCGAGTGCTCCGCTCCTCACCAGGGATCATCGTCTGGAGTCCTCGGTGCCTTCGGGGCCGCTCGATACGACCCGGTCTAGCTTTCCTGTATCCCAGCCAACCGCGGGGTCGATACCGGCGTCGAGCGGTAACGATGCCCCGGCATCGGTGTCGAGTGTTCCACTCTTCACCGGGGATCGTCATCGGGTGTCCTGGGCCCCATGCTTAGGGGGGGTACCGGCTTCGTGCGGTGCCGATACCCTGACATCGGCGCCGGTGTCGGGTGTTCCTCTTTTCACCGGGCGTCGTCCTCGAACGTCCTCGGTGCCTTCGGTGACGATAGATACGGTTCCGATTGACCTTCATGTGGCGGCTTCGCCGATTCCACCATCGACGCTCGTCTTGATGCCCAGTCTGGAATCCATATCCAGTCTAGATGACTTGGTTCCGACGCGTTTCGGAGCCGATCCTTGTCGCCTCCGACTACGCAGTATCGGGGATAATCACCGAAGCTCTCTGGTTACCTCGGTACCGCTTCGGCAACCTCCGATGCCTGCTACGAGGGCATTACCGTCCCCGATGCCGGTACCGGTATCGATGTCGTTTCCTGCAGTTCCATCGGTGCCATCGATTTTTTCCATGCTTAGCTTGGAATCAATACCGGGAACCGACGATGCAGTACTCACTGCCTCGAATCAGAACTGTCAGTTTTGTTTTCCATCTAGCAGGATTCCTTTTATGCACCAGTCCAGTAGGTCTTCTGCTCATTCAACCTCAACCTACCCAGGAATAGTTCCTCTGGGAGATCCTTCTTTTCAGGAATTTCTCCTTGACATGGCAACCTTTCTTGCCATCCCTATTCCTGGTCCTACTCTTGGCGAAGATCCTGCAGAACAGGAAACCATAATGCTTCCTTTGCATCAGTCTTTGCAGGACCTTCTTCTGAGGATTTGGGAATCACCTTTACAGGTTCCTGCGCCTTCTACAGCCATGAATGTTCTGTATCAGGAGCCTCCCTCTCCGGGGTTTCAGAAAAAACCAACTTCCGCATCATTCCATTGTAGTGGAATCGGCAATGAGGAAGGTCAGAAGTAAGAAGAAGCATTCTTCTTTCCCACCAGGTCGTGCATCTAAAGCACTTGATGCCTTTGGACGTCAGACCTTCCAAACCTCTATGTTGGCTTCAAGAATTATTTCATATATTTTTTATATGAGTCTCACGCTTCAGGAGGTCACAGAGAGGTTATCTCTTTTGTCTCCCTTTTTGTCGGAATCTAAGGCCTCTGACTATTCCTTGCTTATTAATCATAGCAGGAATATCTCTTGGTTTCTTTCCTGGGCTTCTCTAGACTCTTTTGAGTCTGTTAGCAGATCCTCTGCTATTGCCATTGGAGCGCGCCGTACAGCGTGGCTGCAGGCTTCAGACTTCAGCAGATGGGCACAACACACACTGGGTAATTCTCCTTGTACTGGAGAGACTCTCTTCAATAAAGAGGCTTTGCATCAGGTTGCTCATTGCTCCACTGACTTCCCTGGTTCTGGAAACCATCCTAAGCCTTCTTTATCCCCAGGACATAGGCAATGTCCTACCAAACCGTCTATCCCGAAGAAGTGAAAGTTTCATCCTTCTTCTACCCATCCTCCTGGTGTACCCAAGCAAGGGACATCTCATCCTAGTCTGAAGTTTCCAGACTCTACCCAGTAACCAGCACCCATAGGTTCTTGTGTATTGCACTCTACGGTTAACTTCTCCTCAGCGGAAGTTTATTCTTCAAACTCTGCACTGGGTTTTTCTTTTCCAGTATGCTGTGCTCTTGGGGTATTTTTGTCCATGGGTTACTAAATTCTCCCATTCTACTACAACGAAGGGAGGTTGCAACTATCCCATGATAGTTCTACCCCATATGGACATTTTTTCCCTCAGCTGACCTTCCATTGGGTAAGCCACTTTCCGACCCCCTCTCTTCCAGGGTCTCCCCTGCTTGAGTTAATGCCATACTGGAACACAGTGTAGACTGTTGTTTTTCCTTCAATGCGTGCTCTGAACACCTCATCAGACAGGAACGGAAATCTTCTCCGCTGCCTTTGTCTGTTTTCTCTCTGTTTTCATACAGGAGAATCCCCTCTGTGGTTTGGTTCAGTTGCTGTATGTGCAGGAGTTCCAGTGTTAACCTTAGTGCTCATTGCAAGCTACTTGAAACTAGCTTGCTTAATACCTAGGATATGGCAACACACCTGACCTCTGTCAGTTTTATCTATAATTCTCCTGCACAGTGCTCTCTGCAATCCTCAGAGCAGTTTCTGCTATGGGCCCTTGCTACAGAGCATTGAACTCTGTCTCTGAGGGTCTTTCATATCCAGCGAACAAGTTTTTTCTACGTGTGTGTCCACGGAGTTTCCAGTCTGACCGGAATATACTCCTGTTCCTTCCAGCTTGACATTATGCTTTCTTCTCCGCTTGGACAACGCATACTCTTTTACCATACGTGATACCCCTGAACCCCTTGGCTGGGTCACTTGGTATCTTCGTCTCTGCGTCCTTCTTGTCCTTCGGACATATCAGAGTCCTAAGGTACTGCTGCGGACTGCTGTTATCCTCTGGTTTTCACACAACCATGCTGGTTCTTCCACTGACCTACAGAAATAGATCCTCTCTATTTCTTCAGGTGGGTCTCCCCCTCCCCCCCCCCTGTTTTGGGATGGTTTTTTCCCATCACATTCCCCATGTGAATGTTTCTGTGGCTCAGTTGCAGGCATGCATTCTTAAAATTGTTTTCCTGTGCATACATCGGTTTTATACCCTGGGTGGGCATCAGCCATCCCGCCTCTATCTGTACATATATCTATCTGCATTTCTATATGTAGATTTATATGTATCACGCTTGTCTAGACATATATCTTCTCATACGTATAGATATGTATGTCTTTCCTTATATTTATTTATTTATTTTATTTATTTATTTAACAGTTCTTCTATACCGCTCTATTTTAGATCAGAGCGGTTTACATTCAACATCAACCATACAACACAGGGACCCTGAGTTGTATTTACAATAAACAGGAGATCAACTTGGAAGTAACTGGGGGGAACTATGTACATTGTATAACATATCTACATCTTATTTACACTGGGGGTCCTGATTCCATTTCAGTGGGTACCTGATATATATATATCTGGGTATGCGCATATTGGGAGATGTCCATAGAGCCCTATGCCTAACCTATCTCCCTGACTGTCGGTGCTTAGGTTTTTATTTTCTTATGGGGTCCAGACAGTCAACTTGCCTATTACAATACGGCTCAGTAACTGGGACTGGTTATACTAACAATTACTGCTGTGACGTCAACAGCTCCTATTTTTGTTATACATTTCTTTTTCTATGCAGTCTCAAACTTCATTGTCTTCCTATCTCCTACCAGCTAGGAAAGACAGTGTACATTTTCAGTATTCCTGCGTACACTTCTGTTCTCCTTGGGAATAGGGGCTTTTTTCCGTACCCTCTCTTCCCCTCCGGACTGGGCTACTTTCCAGATCGGTCAGTTTTCTTTTGTTAGTCCTCAATGTTTATGATTCTGTACCTACCAGAGTTCTCAGCTTTTCCCATAAAGCTTTTCATTGGAGGCCTGCCGATCTTCTCCTGCCCCGGTTGACACCTGGGTCACCTGCCCATTCCAGATTGGAACTTCTTCCTCACTGCAGTGGAGTTACCTTGAAGATTCCGCTACTGCATCTCCTGTCTACTTTCTACAATCCAGTAGGTGAGCTCTGTATTGTGCTAGTTCATTAAATATCTACTGATACTGTCACCCGTCCTACCTGGGCAGCGTATTGGAGCGAGGTAGGTGGGGCATAAAAATATTTATGGATGGGTTTTGGCCAATATCATGCAGGGCCCAGGGACTTTCAGGCCTGGTAGCGTTCTCTGTCACCAAAATCCCATAGAAACAAAAGGGTCCGAGTGGAGGAAAATAAAAGGCTTTTATTTCCCCTGTTAATGCACAAAGGTTCAATTGCTTGGTTACAAAAATGTCCAACACAAATTCCTTACTTCAGGTAAAAAGGAAAAGAAAGTAGTAAAGAAAAACTGTTATCTTCACATTCACTGATAAAGCAGATAAACAGTCTTAACTCCCAAGATAGCTTAGTTGCTCAGACAGGACTCTAGGCTCCCTCTCCTACAGAAGCTACAATCCATCTCATGGTCTGACTCAAACTCCAGTTGCATCGGCTCGGCTTCTGAGGCCTCTGAGCCTAAATCAGTGCTCGTGGGCAAGTTGCCATAAGGTTCTTTAAATATGTTCCACACAACTTCCCAATGCTCTGGGTTGAAAACTGGGCGTCGGTCCTGTGCCTTCAGATACTGTGAACTGTCCTTGCTTGGCAAGAGTCTTGTCTTAGCTTTCTGTACAGCTGGGACCTTAACAAGTCTTTTAGTGGGCGCGTGTTCCTTGCACCTTATTTTACAAACATTCTCATAAGGATAATATTCTTGTGCTCCTCGCACACCCCATACATCCGCAGTTTGTACCCTGCTTTTAGTAAAATATGGGTTACCTTGTCTTCTTGGTTGGACTGCTCCGGGTGAAGCTTGAGGCCTGCTCCAGTAGGGACCCTGCTCGGCCTGAGTACTAGGCCTTAGGCTCTCCAAGCGTTTGGCTGTGGGTTTCAGCTCACAAGCACAGCCACGCCTTGGCCTCTCAATATGGCTACCACTCACTCGGGCTGGAGTTGGCCCACCTTCTTCATAGGGTCTCCTTTCTCCCAACCTCTGAGGCTGCTGCTGCCTCCTGCGAAACTGTTGGTCAGGGATTATTGCTCCTCTTGGATATCCAGCTCCTGTATTCGGATGTCCTGCCCAACCTGCTGGTTCTGCTGGTTCTCTAAGCAGGGCTCCTTCCCCAGGCCGTCCCGCCTGTACCTTTCTCCAGGGCTGTCCTGACTCTACCGGTTCCACTCCAGGTTCCTGTCGTTCTTGTTCTTGTTCCTGTTCTGCCTTCCAACCTTTCAAATTCCCTTTAAAAGGCACTCCTCTCTTTCTTGATTGGAGGTGGATTGGCACTACCTCCTGACCTAGGAGGTGTGGCTCCTCTGTTCCTCGGAGGTCTCTCCTGCTCCCCCTATATGGTTCCTCGGGATATTGCAGTCGGTGTTTGACTTTTCCCGGGTTTAAAACATTTTCTTTCGCTCCCAGAGGGTTTGCAGCATCACAATACTTGACATACCTTCTAAAGACTCTTTTTCCCTGTAGTCTTTAGATTCGCTGTTCCTCTGCAGCTCTTCTCTGTTCAACTCCTACCCCCCATCCCTCAGGGGATGCCGGAGATCCAGGTTGGGAAATGCCGCCCTGTTCCAGGGATACGCATTTTATGGGATCTCCCCTGGCACCCGCAGCTAGGGAGTCCCCATATGTGAAGACTCATTCCTACTTGTTCCTGGAGATAGCACAGTTATTTACCTGTAACAGGTGATCTCCGGAACAGCAGGAATTAGTCTTCACAACCCACCCACCTCCCCTAGGAGTTGTATCTATCTATTTCCTTTCCTCTTGCTCTCCTTCTGTCTCAGCTATGAAACTCAACTGAGGAGAGGCAGTGGGAAAGGCGGGAAGTCACCGCGCAGGCGCGAGGGATGCTCCCAAAGGCTTCTGATTGGATGCTAGGGAGCATTTCCGTGCGGGCTCCGTCGGCGCCGACGTACCCCATATGTGAAGACTAATTCCTGCTGTCCCGGAGATCACCTGTTACAGGTAAGTAACTGTGCTATCCCTCCCCCCCCCCCCGAACTCCCTTCCCCTTTATCCTGTCAGACCTATCCTCCTCTCAGTATTCTCCCCCCTCCCGTGCTCCGCCGGCCCTCTTCTACTGAAGGCCCTTAACTTTCAAAATACCCTTACTCTTAAATAATACTGAACTAATACCTAAGGTAGGCGAGAGTCTCGGTCCTCAAACTTCTCCCACACTTGTGCAAACCATTCCTGTTTCTTTTCTCCTAACAATTGGGCTGTTTTCCCCTCCATAATCTTTAGTTCTGACATTGCGCATATCCACTCTTGAATCTCCGGGGGGGTCTCTGACAACCATTTTCTCAATATACAAAGTTTCGCCAAGATAAACGCCCTCTGACAGAGCTGCTGAAATGGTTTCCCAAAACTTTTCCCAGTCCCCAACAGTCCCAGTAGGCACCACTCAGGTGGCGGAACCCTGTATGGCTGGCTCTGGCCACTAACCTCTGTCCAAACTGCCCCCCAGAACCGTTGTATCTTTGCACATGCCCAGAATTTATGTGTAAACGTTCCTGATTCTAAACCACAGAGCTTACATACATCTGTCGAGGTTAAGCCCGCTCGAGCTGCCCACACATCGTGAACATATGCCCGCCATAAGAACCTATACTGTATTCCCTGTAATTTGACTAATTCAGACAGATCTTTTATTTCTCTAAAAGCCTGTTGTAATATCTCCACTGTGAGGTGACCCATCCCATCTTGCTGCCAGCGCACCGCTAGTTTCTGCAGCGGTCCTAAATCGCTATTGGGACATATCTCCCCCCTCAGTTGTGACACTGTTATTTTGCCTTCTAGTGAGTTCAACAGGTCTAACATTTCCCCTTACTTTAAGTACTGGGCCATGGGTTAATTGCAGCTACCGAACATAGTGCCTGACCTGCAAGTAAAAATAAAATTGTCTTGGTTCTTGATTATATCTCTGCTGCAACTCTAAGAAAGAGTCCATTTCCGACTCCCTTCAACCGCAGGTGCCCCACGAACACCACTCCCCGCCTTGCCCATTCCTTCCCCACTCTTCCTTGGGATCCCAGAGTAAATCCCTCATTGCCCACTAAGGGTAAACAGTCCGTGCCTCTCCAACTATTCTTTCTGTACTGGCAATACCCTCCACGCCTGGCGCAATGTTTGTAAATATACCTAGGCTTTCCAGGCCGGACTCATCTCCCCCCTCTGCCTATGCAGCATACATGCCCTGTGTCCCGGTCCCGACATCTCGTCCACTAAACCAAGTGGTATACTATTTTCCATACCCAATATAAGATCTCGCAGAGGTCTAACCAGATACAACACATTATAGAACCTCAATGGCATTAATCCCAACTCGCCCTCTTCCTTAGGTCTCATCAAAACTGAGAGGGCTATACGGGGTTTCTGCCCTTTCCATAGAAATTTGTTAATGTGCCTCTGCAACACCAATACATCTTTCTTTAAGATCCAGAGAGGGACGTGCCGTAGTAAGCAAACCCACCTGGGCAGTTCCACCATTTTAAATAGCGCTACTCTACCCATCAGAGAAATAGGCAGGTTTTGCCACTGTGTCAATCTCGCTATTGTTTTATCTAACATTGGCTGGACATTAATATTGTACAACTGCGACATCTTTTCAGGTATCTGAATCCCCAAATACAGAATTTGCCCCTCTGCCCACATTAACGGGAATTCACCTTGCCACGTTTCCTTAACTACTCCTCCCACATCTAGCACCAACGATTTAGTTTTATTTATCTTCAATCCTGAAAAGGACCCAAACCACTCAATCTGCTGCAATACTAAGGCGAGCGATCCCTGTGGGTCTCTTAAGCAAAGTAGCATGTCATCCGCGAATGCACTTAATTTTATGCCCCCCTTCCCCACTCCACTCCCCTTATCATTTCTAACCTATTTAAGGTCAGCAGTAAAGGTTCCAATTGTAATACAAACAAAAGGGGGGGAGAGCGGACAGGCTTGCCGCATCCTTCTCTGCAGCTCAAATGGCTGCGAGTATTCTCCCCCAAGCTGAATGCTAGCTAGCGGTTCCTTGTAGAGGGCCCTAACCCACTCCAAATATGCTCCCCAAAACCGAACCGTTTCATCACCTCGAACATAACTTACTAATCAAGCTAGAACAACGGACATACCCACACCCTGACCATTGTATATAGAATGTATAATAGCTCAACCTGTATAATAGCGCACATTATAGTAAGATCAACCAAATCAAAGACACACCACCTCAAACACACTACACTCACCACTGCATGAGAACACATGAACACATTTGATTGTTTGCTGTGGAGATCGCCTTGATTGAAGGAGAAGGCGGTATAGAAATAATGTTAAATAAATAAATATATGGCCAAGAGACCCTATCGAACGCCTTCTCTGCATCTAGGCTCACTAATATTAATGGTGTCTTTTGGAAGAGGCAAAAATCCATACTCAACAGGATCTTACTGATATTCAAAAAAGCCTCTCTGCCCTTGACAAAACCCAACTGGTGGGGCCCAATTAACCTCGGCAAGATTCCCTGTAGCCTCGTTGCCAGTACCGACGCTAACAGCTTCATATCACAATTTATTAACGAAATCGGCCTATATGATGCTGGATCTTCCGGGTCTTTGCCTGGCTTAGGTATTAACGTGATAGATTCCGTCCTCATCTCTCTCGGAAAAGTCCCTGACTCCAACACCTCCGCGTAGAGCGCTGCTAAAGTGGGCGTCACACTATGCTCCATTTTATAAAATTCTATCCCAAACCCATCTGGCCCGGGGGCTTTGTGGGGCATCCCCGCTTTGATGACGTGCTGTAGTTCCCGTCCTGATATCGGCTTGTTCAGCTCCTCTAAGTCCTGTTCCGTTAGTTTCGGTAGTGACACTGCATCCAAGAAAATCCTCTCCTGCTCCCTATCTTCTATATCGGGGGTGTACAGATGTTGATAAAACTGCCTAAAGATCTGCATAATTTGCTGCATGCCCTTATGCCTTACCCCTGCTCTATCTCGGATTACAGCTATGACTTTAGTACCATTCCCCTCATGCACTAGGTGCGCCAGCAGCCTACCTATACGATCGCCATATCGAAAAAATCGATGCCTATAATACTGCATGGAGTACACTGCTCTTTCCTGAAGTATTTGATTTAAACTTTTCTGCCGTTCCAGGTAAGCTGCTAGGCTCTTTGGGTCTCTCCTCACCGAGGCTATCTGCTTAAGGTCTTGAAGCTCTTGTGCTAAGCACAATACCTTTTCATTAACCTTTTTCCTTTCTCTTGCCACAAATGCAATAATGTGCCCCCTGATCACTGCTTTCCCTGCCTTCCATGTAACAGCAACTTTACTTGCTGGGGTATCATTAAATCGCAAGTACTCTGCCTAGTGTTTCACTAAATACATCTGAAATTCTTTGTTTTTCCATAGCTGTCCCGGAAAAGACCACTTGCTCCTCCCGCCTCTCCATCGTCTCCAATCCATCCTAACTATCGCATGGTCAGAAACAACAATAGGTGTAATCTCAATTTGTGTGACTTTCCCAAAATGCTCTCTGGAAATCAGCATATAATCTATCCGAGACCACGACTGATGGGCTCTCAACAGATTCATATAATCTCTCTCTCCTTCGTGCAACACTCTCCATGTGTCTATTAACCCTCCCACTCTACAAACATAACTTACTCCTTTCTTCTTCCATCCTCCTCCCCCCTTAGATTGTGACCTATCTAATTCAGGGTCATGCGGGCAATTGAAATCACCTGCCAGTATTACTGGCACTTTCGGGGCAGCCACTACCTTCCTTGCAATATTCTGAAAAAACTGGTGGTTGTATATATTTGGAGCATATATATTCCACAAAAATAACTCCTCTCCTTGTATCCGGATGTGTAGAAAGATGTATCTCCCCAATGCATCTGCCTCCTCCTTGATCAGGTCTACCGATTATCCCTTTTTTTATCAAGACCGCTACACCTCCCTTTTGCCCTCCTGAAGTAGCTGCATATATCTGCCCCACCCAATCTCTTTTCAATTTCTGATGTTCATTCACACTCATATGCGTTTCTTGCAAGAGCGCTACATGCACTCCCTCTCTTGTTAACGCCTGCAAAATCTTAGTGCGCTTTACTGGTGAGCTCACTCCCCCCACATTCCACGTGACTATGCGCATGTCATGTCTCATCGCTCTCCTCTCTCCTGGATGTACCAATAGGTCTCTGCTCCACTTTCCACTTTACCCGGAGTTGCCCAGCCTCAACTCCAAGCCCTCCCTCTTTCTCCTTTCTACTACTACGGTCTGCACCTTTAAGCTCACTACCCTCTTTGTCTCTACAGTGCTTGTCCCTTCCCTCCCCCCTTCCCCCTGTCCGGCCACCCAGCTGTACTTCCCTTGCCTCCTCCTCCCAATCCCCCCTCCTCCCCCTCCCATACCCTCTCCCCCCCATTAAAATAAACATCACCACCCTCAGCTAAAGCTTGCTGAGGTCCGATCCCGTGTGATACGCCACAGGGCTGCCTTGAGTCTCCGATTGTACACTTCCCTTATGCAGCAGTGGTCATTCCCAAATCCAAGGCCACACAACCCCACCCTTCCGACTAAGCAATATAGGTTGATATAATATTATATACCTTTTACACATCAACATTAACATTAACCTTTGCGCTCTCCATCCCCTACCATATAACATTCTTACCCGGCAATTTAGCCAATTAGCCACCCCTATCAAAGTCCACAATTACTACATTGAGTCCTCTTTATTGCTGTTATTCCCACCATCTCTTTCCCAGCACTGCAGCGCAGGCCCTTCACTCCGGTATTAGATCCGGTTCTCCAGTCCCTTTTCCATATCCGCCACAAAACGTTGAGCCTCACTCACTTTGGTAAACATGTAGTTTTTCCCCTGATCGGTAATCCGCAGCGTGGCCGGGAATGCCAGTGTAAAATGCAGTTTCTTTTTAAACATTTCTGAGCAAACAGGGGAAAATTCTTTTCTTCTTGCTGCTACTGCTGCCGAATAGTCCTGGAAAATCAAGATTTTTTTATTTTCTAACACCAGCTCTCCTTTCTTCCGAAATGCCTGGAGCACTTGCATTTTGTGTTATAAATTCAGAATCTTTGCGATGACTACCCGTGGCCTCTGCCGCGGCTCCCCTCTTGCTCCAAGCCTGTGCGCCCGCTCAACTTTTAACTCCCCCACCAGTTCGCTAAGGCCCAACTCCTTCGGAAGCCATTTTTCAATTAGAGGCACTAGCATGCGATCTGTCGTCGCTTCGGAGAGTCCTACCAATCTCAGGTTGTTTTTCCTCGACCTGTTTTCCAGATCGTCAACCTTAGCCATGAGCGCTTTAATCCGCGCCTGTTGTGCTGTGCTCTCGCGCGCCAATCGACCCTCTTCGTTCTCGGCTGCTGACACGCGGTGCTTCAACTCCTCTGCCCTGTGACCCATCTCGGTCATCACCTCTCCCACGGTTTCCAACTTCTGCAGAATCTGTTCAAACTTGGGATCGAGGAGCTTTACCACCTCTCTCGCCATCTCTTCAGTCGCCGACTCCACGCTCTCCACCCCCGAGGATGCCGGCTGCAGGCCTGCAGATGAGGCCCCCTGCTTGTTGGATTTCTCCCGGTCCTTTCTCACCGGGGGAGGCATCTTTTCTGCAAATTTCCATTCCAGTAATATCCGCTTTTCCTTCACCTTTGATATTACACTCTTTTCTACTCTCCTGCTTTAAGATAGCATTAAATATTGCAGGTTAATTCTCGAGGCAGCCCCGGAGCGAGCAGGAAGCCTCCTTACTCACTCATGCGTCACGTGATCTCCTTGCCTTTTCATTTAAACCAGTCAGTTTATCTTCCTATATTCTTCCCTAGGCCTCATGCCTCCAGTGCGGAAAGAAATCTTCACACATTGGATTGTAAAAGAGCCTTGGCTTTTTATCTCCAAAGAACTAAGCCACATAGAAAATCTTCTCAGCTTTTTGTTGGTTTTGACTAGTCATTTGGGACTTCCAGTTTCTAGAAGAACTCTGTCAAATTGGATTGCAGATTGCATATCCTATACATATCAGAATAAGGGACTTTCTCTCGAAGGCCATGTCACAGCTCACAATGTGAGAGCAATGGCAGCCTCAACGGTTAACCTTCATTCTGTCTCTATTGATGACATCTGCAAAGCAGCCACTTGGACTTCGGTATATACCTTCACAGCCCACTATTGCTTAGACAAGGACTCCCATTGGGATGCCTCGTTTGGCCAGGCTGTTCTACAACATCTCTTCCATACTTAATGCAACTCCTACCCACCATCCACAGTTTGGATGCCTAAGGTCCATGGGAGGAAGCATGATCCATCTCACCTGGGTTCGCAGCTAGCTGGGGTCACTCCTTGGCATCTTTCAGCTGCGGAGTCCCCATATGTGAAGACTACATTCCTGCTTGTTCCTGGAGATAGCATAGTTACTCACCTGTAACAGGTGATCTCCAGGAACAAGCAGGAATGTAGCCT
This sequence comes from Ichthyophis bannanicus, assembly GCA_033557465.1. NCBI lineage: Eukaryota > Metazoa > Chordata > Amphibia > Gymnophiona > Ichthyophiidae > Ichthyophis > Ichthyophis bannanicus. Next base: position 856,302,530 of record CM066034.1, read on the forward strand.
TCACATATGGGTATCATCGATACCGACGGAGCCTGCGCGGGAACGCTCCCCAGCATCCAATAGGAAAGCTTTTGGGAGCATCTCACAGCACCTGCGTGCTGCCTTCCCGCCTTTTCAACTCTCCTTCGCCAGATCTTCGTTTTCCGCAGAGCCAACAGGACGTATCCCTGTCACCGCAGAAAAACTATTCTTCTTATTTTGTTTTTTTGTAGTCACGTCTGCCTTCACGCGACGCCTCTTATTATTATTATTATTATTATTATTAATAAACACTTATATAGCGCCACGACATACGAAGCGCTGTACAAACATACAAGAGAGACAGTCCCTGCTCATCAGAGCTCACAATCTAATAAGACAGAATACAAAATAAGTTACAAAATACAAATAACAAAATTTACAGGACAAAGTAAATAAAAGTTGATGGAGAGATCAAGATAGGGCAAGACAGGAACGAAAAGCAGTAGTGAAGAGGTGGTATTTGAGTCTGGACTTAAAAATGGGCAGGGAGGACGCCTGGTGCACAGAGATAGGAAGACTATTCCAAGCAAAGGGTGCTGCCAGTTGGAAGGAGCGAAGTCTGGAATTGGCAGTACGAGTAAAAGGCACAGATAAACGAAGACTATTAGAAGAGTAAAGTAACCGAGAGGGGGTTTAAGGAGAGATAGGAGACGAAAGGTACTGGAGGGCAGAAGAGTGAATACGTTTATAGGTTAGGAGGAGAAGTTTAAATTGGATGCAGAGACTGATGGGAAGCCAATGAAGCGAGATGAGGAGAGGAGTGATTTTGGAAAAGCGAGACTGGTGGAAAATAAGTCGAGCAGCGGAGTGTTAAATTGACTGAAGAGGAAAGAGGTGGCTCGCAGGGAGGCCGACATGGAGAAGGATACAATAATCAAGACGGGAGGTGATTAAGGAGCGGACAGTCATCTTAGTGGTATCAGCAGAGAGGAAAGGGTGAATTTTGCAGATATTGTATAGAAAGAAACGGCATGTTTTAGCAATGAGCTGGATATGTGGAGAGAAAGAAAGAGAGGAATCAAAAATAACACCAAGGTTACGTACTGAAGAGACAGGGAGGATTACAGAGTTATCCACAGAGAGAGAGAAAGGGGAAAGAGGAGGAGAGGCATACGGAGGAAAGATAAGGAGTTCAGTTTTGGCCATGTTCAGTTTTAAGCGGCGGTGGGACATCCAGGTAGCAATGTCAGAGAGGCAGAGTGAGATCTTAGACTGGATTTCAGGAAAGATAACAGGTGCAGAAAGATAGATTTGAGAGTCATCGGCATAGAGATGATAGTGAAAGCCATGGGAAGAGATAAGGGCACCAAGGGATTGGGTATAGAGAGAAAAGAGGAGCGGACCTAAGACGGAACCCTGAGGAACACCTACAGGTAGTGGGGTTGAAGAAGAGGAGGAGCCACCGAAGCACATACTGAAAGAGAGATAGGAGGAGAACCAAGATAGTACAGAGTCTTTAAAACCAAGTGAGGACAGGGTGATGATAAGAAGATTATGGTCAACAGTGTCAAAGGCAGCAGATAGATCGAGAAGAATGAGGACAGAGTAGAAGCCTTTGGACTTAGCCAGGAACAAATCATTAGAGACCTTAGTAAGAGCTGTTTCAGTGGAGTGTAGGGGACGGAAGCCGGATTATAAAGAATCCAAGAGGGCATGAGAGGAGAGGAAATCAAGACAACGGTGGTAGACCGCACCGCCTACCGGTACCACCGGTTCTCTTTTCATTCTTTTAAAAAAAAACAGCTTCTAAAATCTTTTTTAGGAGCCTTTCCCCTCTTGGGGTTAGGTGCCATTTTGGGCATTAGGCCCATTTTTCCTCAGACATAGAAAAACCAGCTAGTGGTTTTAAAAAATGTTCTAAATGTGGCAGTACCATATCCGTCACAGACACCCATGAATGGTGTCTTAAATGTTTAGGTCCTGACTGTTCTCCATCGGAGTGTCTCTCCTGCAGAAAGATGACTAAAAGGGGCCTGCAGAATAGAGCTGCAAAACTCGGTAGCCTTTTTGCCGCTGACACGATGTCCGTTGGATCGACGTCTTCCAGGGCTTCATCTTCCTCCCATGGATCTCAGGTAACTAAACCTAAGGGGTATGTTTACTAAACCGGGCTAACGGTTAACACGGGCTATCTGCCACTAGGTCCCATATTATTCAGTGGGACCTAGTTGCAGATAGCCCTGGTTAACTGTTAGCTCGGTTTAGTAAACATACCCCTAAGTCTTTAAGATCATTCGATAGTGTCATTAAGATTGATAGCCATAAGTATTAGTGTTAATGGGCTATATATTAATATGGTGAATTACATTAGTTAAATAATAATCATTATATTCTTGAGCCATATTAATAAGGAGCACTAAGAGGGTTAAATCACAATTGCTAAACTTATGTGCTTTAGTCTGCTATCGTGGAGGTCATTGATGCGATCGGGCACAAAAATTTCTATACAGACGTTTAAGTCTATGAAATCGGTGCCACTGTAAGTCTGAGACCTCCCGGTAGACATTGAGAAAATTGCTACACTGTTGAATAAGGAAAAGAAAGAGTATTAATTTATGGGAATAATTCCCTCTATGTTTCACTGAACATAATAGTGTTATTTTGTGAAGTGATTCAACTTTCAAGAACAGACCATTCTTTACGTGTTATCTCCTTTTCAGCAGCCTCTTTTCCAGGCCACTCTAACAACGGATGCGTCCAAGTTGGGTTGGAGAGCTCACTTGCACGATCTCTCTACTCAGGGTCTCTGGACCCTACAGAGGCTTGTCTTCACATAAACCTCCTAGAACTCAGAGCCATCTACCATGCTCTTTGAGTATTCCAGGCCCAGCTGAGCTACAAGACAGTCTGGGTTTAAACTGACAATCAAGTAGCCATGTTATATGTGAACAAGTAGGGCGGAATGGGCTCTGTCGTTATGCAACAAAGCTTTACGACTGTGGGCCCTCACCAGAGAGCTTCAAATCCACCTCCTAGTGGTATATCTTCAAGGCATTCAAAACCTTTGGGCAGACAAACTCAGTCAAATATTGCTGCCACAGGAATGGTCTCTTCACTCAGACCAGATTGCTTGAGTGTTTTGAATCAGGGGAACCCCAGATATAGACTTCTTTGGAAGTCCACAGAATGCCAAATGTCCCCAGTTCTGTTCCAGAATTCTGGCTCAACACTGTCAGGCAAGAGATGCTTTCCTCCTCCACTGGGGGCAGGACTTCCTCTATGCCTTCCCACCCATTCCCCTCATTCCCAAAACACTATTCAATCTTCAGAGAGACAGAGGACGTATGATTCTCATAGCTCCACGTTGGCCACGGCAAACGTGGTATCCTCTGCTTCGAGGTCTCTCTCAAGCCACGCCACTGGAGTTGGGATACGCTGCAGATCTTCTTTCCCAGGAGGACGGGACGCTATTGCACCCGAGTCCCCAGTCTCTACATCTCAGGGCCTGGTTGCTGAAAGCCTAGAGCTTCCAGATATCAACCTTTCTCAACAGGTAAAAGATATCCTGGTGCCCTCCAGAAAACCCTCCACAAGGCGATCATACGCCTTCAGGTGGAAAAGGTTCTCTGTATGGTGTTCTCAAAGGGGGTTTCACCCCCTTTCGGTGCCTCTGGAATCGCTACTGGAGTATCTCCTCCATTTATCAAATTCTGTTCTTAAAACCAATTCAGTAAGGGTCCATCTTAGTGCCATTGCAGCTTTTTGCAAGCCTTTGGATGGGCAACCTATTTCCTCTCATCCACGTGTAGCATAATTTATGAGAGGTCTACTCTTAACAAAACCCCCCATTAAGCCGCCACCGGTGGCATGAGATCTCAGTCTTGTTTTGGGGCAGCTTATCAAACCGCCCTTTGAACCCTTAGCCACTACGGACCTGAAGTTTCTTTCCTTGAAAGTCATCTTCCTAGTTGCTCTCACTTCTGCAAGACGAATCAGTGCGTTGCAGGCCTTAGTGGCTGATCCTCCTTATACAAGATTTCACCACGATAAGGTAGTTCTTAGGACTCATCCTCACTTCATGCCAAAGGTGGTTTTGCCTTTTCATTTAAACCAATTGGTTTACCTTCCTGTATTCTTTCCTAGGCCTCATGCCTCTAGTGCAGAAAGGAACCTTCATACCTTGGATTGTAAATGAACCTTAGTTTTTTACTTTCAAAGAACTAAGCAACACAGAAAATCTTCTCAGCTTTTCATTGCTTTTGATTCTAGTCATTTGGGACTTCCAGTTTCCAAAAGAACTCTCTCTAGAAGGATTGCGAATTGCATATCCTTTGCATATGAGAGTATGGAACTTTCTCTCGAAGGCCACGCTACAGCTCACAGTGTGAGAGCAATGGCAACCTCCATGGCTAATCTTCGTTCTGTGTCCATTGACGACATCTGTAGAGCAGCCACCTGGGCTTCAGTACACACCTTTACAGCCCATTATTGTTTAGACAAGGACTCCCGTCGGGATGCCTCGTTTGGACAGGCTGTTCTACAGCATCTCTTTCAGACTTAGTACAACTCCTACCCACTGTCCCGGGGTTTTCGATGCCAGAGATCCATGGGAGGAAGAATGACCCATCTCACCAGAGATTCGCAGCTTGCTAGGGTCGTCATCCTGGCATCTCTCAGCTGGGGAGTCCCCCATATGTGAAGACTACATTCCTGCTTGTTCCTGGAGATAGCGTAGTTACTCACCTGTAACAGGTGATCTCCGGGAACAGCAGGAATTAAGTCTTCACAATCCACCCACCTCCCCTAGGAGTTATCTCTCTTTCTCTCCTTCTCTCCTTTTGTCTCAGCTATAAACTCAACTGACGAAGGAGAGTTGGAAAGGCGGGAAGGCAGCACGCAGGCGCTGTGGGATGCTCCCAAAAGCTTTCCTATTGGACGCTGGGGAGCATTCCCGCGCAGGCTCCGTCGGTACCAACAATACCCATATGTGAAGACTTAATTCCTGCTGTTCCTGGAGGTGAGTAACTGCGCTATTTGGGCTTTGTTTTGGGGAAACAAGGTGGTACGTAAGCCTAAGAATGGAAGACCTTCTCCGCCCTCCCAACATTAAGGTAGTCTACGTTGTACAACAGGGAGAGAAAAATAGACAGACCACATGGTTCTTGTGGCCATCATCTCTGGATTGTGTATACATGCAGTAATCATCACATTTCCTTAGAAAATAGCCTCAAGTGACATTCTGTTCTGCCATCCGATCTTGCTGTTACGTTACAATCATGCTAAAAAGAAATATGTAGTAACACTGTATAGATATGTGTTATTCCATTGGTAAATCTGTATAGTCTGGTGTCTGTACCATTTTCTATAGTTGCTGAAAAGAGAGTGCAGTTAATGGTTTTGTCCATATTGCTTAGATTTATTTTTTTTATTCTGAATCTTCTGCTCTTCCACTGTAGATGTTTCTAGTATTATGAAGAATGATTGATGATACAGGAAAGTTTCTTTTGAAATACTTCTAATATTGTGTAATGCACAAGGGGTCAGCTACACTTGACTGATGCATGATTTATCCAATGTCCCTGCCACTTTCTGAGATAAAGCTTCTGTTTTATCAACAATGCCAGCAACTGTGATTTAGAATTTATAAACCTCCTTTTCAGATAATTGTTCTGATTACTTTCTGGCACAGCAATAAAATGATAAACGTAATTGCACACAAATGTGAAAAAGCACCAATATACAATAAAATTAACCTGAATTAGCTTGACTTGTCGATGAGAAGTATTTATGAAATGTAGTGCTGCAATAAGGCAGGCTAATATTATGGCTAGAAGGTGAGTTATAGCTTTAATGTAATACTCTGAAATTTAAAAAAGCAAAGTGTTACCGTTTTGAGGTTGATTGTGCTTTTGAAATTAAGTTGAAGTGATTCTTATAATTGGTAGCAGTAATGCAGTGCAAAGATAATATCTTTTATTGTGTTATGGCCAGTTGGATTTTCTTTTGTTCAGCTTCATCTGAATTAAGCTTTTAACAGGAATGAAGAAGCAGGTTTGAAGTTTTGCTGGTTTTAATGAAACCAAATTAATGTTTTGTCATAATTAATTTGCTTTACATTACCAGATCTGTTTTGCTTATTGTGTTCTTCATCCATTCTTTGTGTTTATTTTATTGCAAATGTATGTTCTAAAAGATTGGGGGGTTTTCTTTTTATCTTTTTAGTGGCCTTTAAATAGAACATTTAAGTTCATCATTGCAGAATATATTTTAATGTTTTGCTATGTAATACAATACAGTAACAGCAAATACAGAAATATGTCTTTCTAATTTCATTTGGGGCCTTATTCACTAAATTGCAAAAAGTGAATACTGCAGACTAACCTGACAAAGTAGGTGCATACCATATGACGTTAAGTAGGTGCCCACTTATGAAATTATCCCCTGCAGGTGTACATACGTATTTTATAAAATATGTGCATATTTTGCAACTCTGCCTCTGTTCTGTCCAAACTATACTCTTGGTAACATCTGTGTGCAGTTTGCGTAAAAGTAGGTGTACTTTTTGGAGGTAATTTTCTAAAATCATTCCTGTGGGTAAATGTGCTCTTATAAAATCCGGACTGTCATACAAGTACCTGCTTTGGCATCAAGGTGCATAGTTTGCACATGAATTGAGTTTGGATGGAGCATAGGCAGAGCACGCATGTATATGTATAGATCATAGAATACTATAGAATACTATCATTTCTCCAGGACCAAGCAGGAAGTCAGTCCTCACTTATGGGTGACGTCGGCGCCGACGGAGCCCACGCGGAGCAATTTCCCCAGCTTTTGAAGAAAGCCTTTGGGATTGTAGCGCGCATGCGCGGTCCTCTTCCCGCCCAAGGATGCCATCTTGCTCAGTCTTCTTTTTTCCGCGGAGCCCTACAGACGTAGTTTGTTACCGCCGCTGAAAAAGTGATTATTTCTTTGTTGTTTTCTCGGTTCGCGTGTCCTTTTCCTGCCCGGCCTCGATTTCCCGATCGAGTCCGTTCACATTTTTTGTTTTCGATTATTCTAACTGGCGTTCCCGCCACTTACTTTTCCACCCCTGGCGGCACGGTCTTTCGACCTCGCGGGGGCCCTTTTTCCCCCGATGGCTGCCAGCGGGTTTAAGAAATGTGATCATTGTTCTAAATTAATGTCTCTTACAGACACGCATAACTTCTGCCTCCGTTGCATGGACCCAACCATGACCCCGGGAGTTGTGGTCCGTGCGGCAAGATGTCCTCCAAGTCGCTGAGGAGTCGGCAATCGCAAAGGGACTGAATCTTCTCTGACCCCGAGTCCGGTCCGGCCCGGACCTCGTCAGAGGCGTCGACGTCTCGTGACTCCGGCCAGGAGCACCGTCGGAGTTCCTCTGAACGGGGGTCCCCTGGCCAGGAGCGTCGCCAGCAGAGGAAACTCGCGCGGGCGTCGTCGGAGGATGCACCTGGTCCCTCGAGGGCCGGGTCGCATAGCCCCACCAGCCGCCCCGAGTCCTCGGAGGCGGAGAGACCTTCCAAGCTTCCCCGCCTCGACACCTGGACACGTGAGTACTATTGTCCTCCTGGACTCCTCTACGGAACCGACGTCGGGCCCAACGCCGTCGGGGCCCGAGTCGGTGGCTGCCGGGTCTTCTGGGTTTGACCTCAGATTGACGACCTTGGAGCGCAGTATATCTGCCTTCTTGGACCAGCAGCGGGCATGGATGACCGGCCTCGCCAGTGCATCAGCCCAGACCACCGGGACGTCGACGGCCATGTCGACCCCGGGGGCCGAGTCGATCCTCGAGTCGATGCAGGCTCGAGTCGATCCTCGGTCGAGGTCCCTTTCGGCCTCCCGTTCGGGACTGAGGTCGTCGACGCCGGCATCGGCGTCGGGACGAACCCTCGCCCGCACGGAGCCCCTCGATTCCTCCACGGAGGCGTCGGACTGGGACACGGAAGGGGACTAGTCGCCCGGCTCTTTTCAGACCCGGTGCGTCCCCTCCGACTCGCCTGAGTCGGAGCCTCAAAGGCGATCACCTCCAGAGGATACGCGCTTCTCTGATTTCGTGCGGGATATGGCCAAGGCTTTAGCTTTCCCCACGGATCCCGAGGAGGAGCCTCGTGCGGAAGAGCTCGAGGCACTCCAGTACGACTCTCCCCCGAAGGAGGCCTTTACTGTACCAGTCCCTCCGATGCTGGAGCGACTGCTCTTCCGCATGTGGGAAAATCCGGCCTCGACGCCGGTGTTGAGCAGACGGATCGATTCGATGTATCGAGTCCGCAAGAGCCCCGGGTTCCAGAAGGCGCAATTGCCGCACCACTCCATGATTGTGGAGTCGGCAATGCATCGGCTTAAAAGTCAAAAGATGCACTCCTCGGTGCCCCTGGGCAAGGAAGCCCGAAACCTGGATGCCCTCGGGAGGAAGTGCTTCCAGGGTTCCATGCTGGCCTGCCGAGTGCAGACATACTAGCTGTATATGGGCATGTTCCTCCGAGACCTGGCGAAAGAGCTCGCAGGGTTTTCGGCTGGTCTCTCCGCTGAACCTTTGCAGAGGTTCCAGGCCTTGTCCAATAGCATTCGTGAGTGCTCGAAGTTCATTTCTCGGGTGGCCTACGATGGCTTCGAGGCATCGGCCCGAGTGGCCGGAGCCGGCATCGGTGCCCGCCGGCAGGCCTGGCTTCAGTCATCCGACCTCGAGCCATGGGTGCAGGACAAGCTAGTCGATGTCCCCTGCAGAGGTGAAAACCTCTTCGGTAAGCCTATGTCTGACAAGGCGGCAGAACTCGAGTCCGAGACTCTCACTCGGACTCGCCTGTCCCGAAAGACCTCCGCGCCTTCGCAGAAGCGGAAGGGGCCGGGGAAGAAGCCTTTTTATTGCCTATAAGCAACCCCATCTTCCATATCAAGCATCGGCGGCTCCCACTCAGGGCCCGCAGGCTAAGGGTCAGGGAAACGGCCCCCGTAGGCCGAGGGCCCCCAAGCCCGCTGCGCAGCCCCCTGCCCAGCAGGGTGGGGTTTTTTGACTATGCCAGCATAGCCTCTCCCCCCCCGCGCCCTTCGCTCAGCACGGGGGGCAGGCTGATCCACTTTGCCCACAGGTGGTCGGCCATAACGTCCGATTCCTGGGTGCTGCAGGTGGTTCAGAGGGGCTACCTCTTGCATTTCCACCAGCTGCCTCCCCCCTACTTCCCAGGGGAGCCTCCAAGGCCCCCTCTGCACAGAGACGTGCTCCTTCAGGAGCTGCAGGGTCTGCTGGGGGAGCAGGCCGTGGAGCCTGTGCCCCAACATCAGTGGGGTCAAGGGTTCTACTCGAGGTACTTCCTGGTCCCAAAGAGAACAGGAGGCCTCAGACCCATTCTGGACTTACGCAACCTCAACAAGTTCCTGCAGCGGGAAAAGTTCAAGATGCTTACCCTTGGAATCCTGCTGCCCTACCTCCAGCAGGGAGATTGGCTATGCTCCTTGGATCTAAAGGATGCCTATACCCACATCCTTATTCACCCGGACCACCGACATATCTCAGATTTGTGGTGGCAGGGAAACATTATCAGTACCGCGTGCTGCCCTTCGGCTTGTGCTCCGCCCCCAGGGTGTTCACAAAATGCCTGGCAGTGGTGGCGGCCTTCCTGAGACTTCAAGGCCTGTTCTTGTTTCCATACCTGGACGACTGGCTCGTCCGAGCGCAGTCGGCCATAGAGGTCGCTCAGGCCGCGCAGCGCACGGTGGCTCTGCTTCAGCACTTGGGCTTCGTCATAAACTTCGGGAAGTCCACGTTGAGTCCCTCTCAGGATCTCGAGTTCATAGGGGCATGGCTAGACACTCTGCGAGCTCGTGCCTTCTTGCCTCGGGAGCGAGCCGACAGGCTCATGGCTCTGGCCGGCAGGTTCCGCAGCGCGTCCCCGGTCCCGGCCAGACGGTTCCTGCAGCTGCTCGGTCATATGGCCTCCACGGTCCATGTCACACCGAACGCCAGGCTGCATATGAGGCCTGTCCAGTGGTGTCTTCGCACTCAATGGCATCAGGCCACAGGGAGTCTGGCGGACCTTCTACGGGTCTCCGACCGCCTGGTCTCCTCTCTGCAATGGTGGCTTCACCTGCCCAACCTGGTACTGGGCATGCCTTTTCAGTCTCCCGCGCCTTCCCAGGTGCTGACGACAGATGCCTCTCTCCTGGGGTGGGGAGCGCATTGCCAGGGAGCGCGCACTCAGGGCCTTTGGACCCTTTGGGAGGCAGCTCAGCAGATCAACTTCCTAGAGCTGCGGGCGATCCGCCTAGCTCTGCGGACCTTCTCTCACCTCACCTCGCGTCAGTCTGTATTGGTGCAGACGGACAATCAGGTGGCCATGTTCTACGTGAACAAACAGGGGGGCACGGGCTCCCTCCTGCTCTGTCAGGAGGCCTGGAGACTGTGCTCCTGGGCTGTCGACCACGACATCCTCCTCAAGGCTGTTTACCTGGCCGGGCAGAAAAACTGCCTGGCCGACAGGCTGAGCCAGGTCTTGCAGCCTCACGAGTGGAGGTTGAACCCCGGCGTTGCCCAGCAAATCTTCCGCCGGTGGGGCTCCCCCACCGTGGACCTCTTTGCCAGTCCCCTGAACCGGCAACTACCCCGGTTCTGCTCTCGGCATCTGCATCCCCTCAGAGTAGCTCCGGATGCTTTCCTCATTTCGTGGTCCACAGGCCTACTGTATGCCTTTCCTCCCACACCGCTGGTATCCCGGACGCTGTTCAAGATTGTCCGGGACGGGGCCTACGTGATCCTGATAGCGCCCCGATGGCCGAGGCAACCCTGGTTCCCTCTGCTCCTGCAGTTAGTGGTGGACACCCCTCTTCCTCTGGGGTTTCAGCCCGATCTTCTGACCCAAGATCAGGGTACTCTCCTGCACCCCAACCTCCGGGCCCTTCACCTGATGGCCTGGCTGCTGAGAGGGTAGTCCTAGCTCCGCTCTCGCTCCCTCCAGAGGTGGAAGCTGTCGTCCTGGCGTCTCGGCGACCTTCTACCCGAAAATCTTACGCCCTCAAATGGCGTCGCTTCTCGGTCTGGTGTTCTCAGCGTTCTGAGGACCCATTCGCCTGCCTAGTATCGGTGGTATTGCAATACTTGCTTCACCTCTCCGATCTCGGCCTCAAGTCTAACTCTGTCAGAGTCCACCTCAGTGCTCTCTCGGCACACCATTCGCCTGTGGAAGGCCAGCCTCTTTCCTCGCACCCCTTGGTGGCGCGTTTCCTCAGGGGCCTGCTTCTGCTTAATCCCCCGTTGCGCCCTCCGGCGCCCGACTGGGATCTCAATGTGGTTCTACAAAGGCTTACTTGCCCGCCTTTTGAACCCATGGCTACCTGCCCCCTCCGGTTCCTCTCCTGGAAAACTCTCTTCTTGGTAACCCTTACCTCTGCTAGGCGCGTTAGTGAACTACAGGCCCTGGTGTCGGAGCCCCCTTACACCAGGTTCTACAAGAATAGGGTTGTCTTGCGGACGCACCCTAAGTTTCTCCCAAAGGTGGTTTCCTCTTTCCACATCAATCAAGAGGTGGTTCTTCCGACCTTCTTTCCCAGGCCGCATACCAGCAGAGCTGAGACTGTTCTGCATACCCTGGACTGTCGAAGAGCCTTGTCCTTCTACCTCGACCGTACTCGTGAGCATAGGAAAGCTGTCCAGCTTTTCGTTTCCTTTGACCCCAATCGGTTGGGGGTCCCTGCCTCTAAGCGTACTCTGTCCATCAGGATAGCTGACTATATCGCCTGGGTGTATGAGGCAGCCGGCCTCTCCTTGGAGAGTCGAGTCACGGCGCACCGTGTCAGGGTGAAGGCGGCGTCTGTAGCCCACCTCTGCTCTGTTCCGTTGGCAGACATCTGCCGGGCCGCTACTTGGTCTTCCAGCCAGACTTTTGCAGCTCATTACTGCCTGGAGAGGGAGTCCCGCAGGGATAGTGCTTTCGGACAGGCAGTCCTCCACAATCTTTTTGAGGTTTAGGCAACTCCTACCCTCCGGCTCCGGTGTTGGCTACCGGCCGGATTCAGATTTAGAGAAGATTCCTTCCTTCTGTGCTGTTGAGCTGGAGGGAGCTCCTTCCAGCTTGAGGTCTCCGGTAGCCTTAAGCTAGGGAGTCCCATAAGTGAGGACTGACTTCCTGCTTGGTCCTGGAGAAAGAGTGGTTACTCACCTGTAACAGGTGTTCTCCAGGAGCAGCAGGAATCAGTCCTCACTACCCTCCCTCCTCCCCTTGGAGTTGTCGTCATTCTTATGGTTGCTGTCTTCCGCTATGTCATTCGACTGAGCAAGATGGCATCCTTGGGCGGGAAGAGGACCGCGCATGCGCGCTGCAATCCCAAAGGCTTTCTTCGAAAGCTGGGGAAATTGCTCCGCGTGGGCTCTGTCGGCGCCGACGTCACCCATAAGTGAGGACTGATTCCTGCTGCTCCTGGAGAACACCTGTTACAGGTGAGTAACCACTCTTTATGCATGTACTTGAAAAATATGGGAATGGGCATTGATACTAGATCTGGGACTGGGATAATGTCATGCCTACAGTATAATGCAGGCGCACGTTAGGCCACGCATGCCAATATTTTATATAGACAAATAGGCACCTTAAAACATGTTTTATCTAGGTGTGCTGTTATAAAATTGCATGCCACCTATGTGTTGTTTTTATACACATATGTGGTCATGCATTTTTATGAAAACTCTTTTCTGCTTGCAAAAAAACCTTCTATTTGGACATTCTTTAAAACGTTACCTCCACAGAGCAGGTCTTGACAAATTTTGTGTGGATTTGGGTGCCAGGCCAAAATCTTAGAAGCCAGTGCTTGTGACCTCCTTGTGCCTCTTATGCTGGTCTCATGTTCTCAAGTCTCATGAGACCAGCACCAGATTACCTATACCATATGGCGTCTTTAGATAGAAATACTGATAACAGTTATAGCTTCAGATAGTCAGTGTATGTATGTGTGTATGGTGCTGCAGGGGTGTGCCTGTCCATGCGTGGGATTTATTTATTTATTTAACTGGGTTTATATACTGCCTTATCAGAATGTCAGGGTGGTTTACATGGAACAGTTAGAATTTAACTATCTCCAAGAACAAGCAGGAATGAGTCTTCACATATGGGTATCGTCGGTACCGACGGAGCCTGCGCGGGAACGCTCCCCAGCATCAAAAAGGAAAGCTTTGGGAGCATCCCACAGCGCCTGCGCGCTGCCTTCCCGCCTTTCCCAACCGCTTCTCTCCTGTTCTTCTTTTCCGCGGAGCAAGCAGGTCGTGTTCCTGTCACCGCTGAAGAATTTCTTTATTTTATTTTATTTCTTTGGTCGCGCGTCTGCCTTCTCGACGCTGGACCGGTACCGCCGGTCTTTTCTTTCTTTATTCTAAAAAAAAACAAAAAAAAAAACCTACTGTTTTTCTCCCTTCATGCATTTTTTCTTTGGCCTTAGGCCTAGGAAATTTTTTCCTCATGGAAAAGCCCGCCTCCGGGTTTAAAAAATGCACGAAGTGCAGCGGCACTATTTCTGTCTCCGACACCCATGAATGGTGTCTAAAATGTTTAGGTCCTGACCACTCCATTACGGATTGTGAGTCCTGTTCCATGATGTCTAAAAGAGGTCTACAGAATCGAGCAGCCAAGCTCAGTACCCTGTTTCCCTCTGATGCAGCTTCTTCTTCCTCCCATGGATCTCAGGTAACCAAACTTAAGTCCAGCCGGTCCTCGAAGGGTAAATCTCCCTCTAAGTATCGAGATGCCTCCGGGCTTGCTCTCGAGGAATCCGCACCGGCAAAATTACCACGGCGGGAGGCTCCGGCTTCCAAAGCTTTATCTATGGGGTCACAGGTTGACATCTATGGCTCGGCCTCGACCGATCACCTGTTGCCATGTTCTGGGGTACCGGTGGTTTCCACTGGTACCGACATCCAGATATTGGTTGCGTCGATGGATCAGAATATCCTGACCATGCAGCGTGCCATCACGGCATTCATACAAGCTGCGACGCCTTCGGTACCGCAACAAACTCCGTTGCCGGTACCGACTCCGGCACCGATATCGGTTCTGGTGCCGGTACCGATTGCATCGACATCGGCTTCGGTGTCGACTGCAGCGGTACACTGTTTTGTGATGCCCATCGGTACCGAATCGGTACCGATCACTCCCGATGTCAATACCACCCGGTACGCGTATCAGGCTCTGCAGGAGCATCCAGACAGGCGATACTTCGATTCCTCTGAAGACTCTGATGAATCAGAGGCCTCTATCGAAGCATCGGTGATCCATCCTCAGGAGCCCTCTTCTCCAAAAAGGAGAGTGTCTCCTCCAGAAGACTTGTCTTTTCAGGACTTCATTAGGGAAGTGGCCAGGGGCCTTTCCATCTCAGTGGCCCCTGAGACAGAGCCTAGAGCCAAAAAATTAGATATTTTACAATATCCTAAGGCTCCTAAAGTGGCAGCCACTTTACCAATACATGAGATTCTTTATGATCACATGTTGGGCATATGGGAGACTCCTCTCACCACTTCCCCTCATTCTCGTAGGTTGGACACCATGTATCGTGTTCCTTCTTGTCCTGGCTTTCATAAGACTCAGCTTCCTCACCACTCCATTGTGGTGGAGTCTACTATGAAGAAGATAAAGAGTACAAAAAGGCACTCTTCTGCTCCTCCAGGAAGAGAATGCAGAACCTTAGATGCCTTTGGCAGGAGAATTTTCCAGGCCAATATGCTTGTTGCCAGAATCAACTCCTATAGTCTCTATATGGGGATTTTTCTAAAAGAAGTTACAGATCACCTGCAAACTTTATCTCCTTTTATTTCAGAAGATAAAAGGGAAGAGTTCCTCACCTGGCTCAAACATGCCCAGGATGTTTCCAAGTTTTCCAACCGTGCAGCCTTTGACTCTTTTGAAGGTGCCAGCAGAGCCTCGGCTATTGCCATAGGTGCACGCAGAGTTGCTTGGTTACAAGCTTCTGATTTGGAACCCTGGGTTCAGGATGGACTAGGAAACCTTCCTTGTACAGGTGAAAACCTTTTTGGCAAAGATTGGCAAGCAAAGGACACCCAGATGGATGCTGAAAATTCTGCTTTAGATAAACTTTCAAAGTCTACTTCTGCTCCTTTTAAGAAAAGGTTGTTCAAAAAGGGATTTTTTCCCAAAAAAGGGAAATATTATTCTGCTTATGGTCAGCAGTCATCTAATGCAGGTCGTTTTGCTACAAAGAGACAGCAACAACCGAAACAGGCCAAGCCTAAGGCTGCTAGGACTGCTACGGCCCAACAGCCTCAGCCTCCTCAGGTCCTTTGACTTACAACTAGAGAACTTAGCCTTTCTGGCTCTAGAACATCCAGAGCCTCTCACCATTCCAGGAAGGTTAGCCCACTTTGCTCCCAGATGGGAGCAAATCACAGCAGAGCAATGGACCCTCTCCATCATAAGGGAAGGGTACAAGCTTCATTTCTTAAACCTTCCTCCTCACACCATGGTGAGACAGTTCAATTCTCCAACATCTCTCCTCGACCTTCTGGGTCAGGAGATTGCTACCCTTCTTGCCCAAGGGGCAATAGAAGAGGTACCCCTTCTTCAACAGGGCTCAGGGTTCTACTCCCCCTACTTTCTCATCCCAAAGAACACAGGGGGCTACAGACCCATATTAGATCTCAGAGAATTGAACAAGTTTCTATGCAAGGAGAAATTCAAGATGACTTCTCTCGGTACTCTCCTTCCCTACCTCCAGAGTCAGGACTGGCTTTGTTCTCTAGATCTCAAGGATGCGTACACCCATGTCCTCATCCATCCAACACACAGAAGGTTCCTTCGGTTCCTTTTTCAAGGAAAGCACTATCAATACAGAGTGCTTCCCTTCGGTCTGGCCTCTGCACCAAGGGTGTTCACAAAATGCATGGCAGTAGTAGCTGCATTTCTACGCACTTTAGGAATATTTGTATTCCCATATCTAGATGACTGGCTCATTCGAGCCCCATCCCAGTCAGAGGTCCAGGCTTCCCTGGCCTGCACAAGGCGTATCCTTCAGTATCTGGGACTTGTAATAAACATCCCAAAATCCCATCTCACCCCTACTCAATCTCTGGAGTTCATAGGAGCCTTACTGGATACCACCACTGCAAGGGCCTATCTTCCCCAGGCCCGTTGCCTACGCTTGGTGCAGTTAGCCTCCCAGATTCAGTTAAAGTCTCTTTTAACTGCTCGAGAGATGTTGCAACTGTTAGGCCACATGGCATCCACCGTGCATGTGGTCCCTTATGCTCGCCTTCACATGAGGGCAGCTCAATGGACTTTGTTCACCCAATGGACCCAGGCATCAGGGTGCCTGTCAGACAAAATAGCAACCTCCAGTCGCCTTTTTTGCTCTCTCCAGTGGTGGAGGTCCACCCAAAATCTGTTTCTGGGGTCCCCCTTTCAACAGGTGTTACCCTAAGCAACCCTTACGACAGATGCCTCCCCAAAGGGTTGGGGGGCTCATCTACAAGATCTCTCCACCCAGGGCATCTGGTCTCCACAGGAGACATCTCTACATATCAACCTCTTAGAGCTCAGAGCAATCTTTCTAGCTCTGAGTCTTCCACACCCTGCTCAGCTACAAGACAGTCCTCATCCACACGGACAACCAAGTAGCCATGTTCTACGTGAACAAGCAGGGGGGGACTGGCTCTCTGTCGCTTTGCAACGAAGCTCTGAGATTGTGGGCCTTCGCCAGAGAGCATCAAATTCATCTCAGGGCAGTGTATCTTCCAGGGGTTCAAAACTCTTGGGCAGACAGACTCAGTCGAGTTCTGCTTCCACACGAATGGTCCCTCCATGGGGACCAGATAGCCAGGATCTTTCAAATTTGGGGAACCCCAGACATAGTCCTGTTTGCAAGTCCGTGGAATGCCAAACTTCCCCGGTTCTGTTCCAGGATTCCGTGTCAGGGAGTTCAGGCCAGGGATGCCTTCCTTCTTCATTGGGGCAAGACTTCCTCTATGCCTTTCCACCCATTCCCCTAATTCCCAAGACACTGTTCAAACTTCAGAGAGACAAGGGGTCTATGATCCTCATAACACCACGTTGGCCACGCCAAGTGTGGTACCCTCTACTTCTGCATCTCTCTCAAGCTCCCTCCCTGGACTTGGGATCTGCTCCAGACCTGCTATCCCAGGAGGAGGGAATGTTGTGGCACCCAAATCCCCAGTCTCTTCATCTCGGGGCCTGGTTGCTGAAGGCCTAGACCTTCAAGATTTGCATCTTTCTCAGCAAGTGAAGGATATCCTTCATGCTTCCAGAAAGCCTTCCACCAGACGTTCCTATGCTTTTAAATGGAAGAGGTTTACCATTTGGTGTGCAGAGAAGGGTCTTAACCCTCTTGCAATACCTCTGAATTCTTTACTAGAGTATTTGCTGCATTTATCCAATGCAGGCCTTAAAACGAATTCAGTAAGAGTCCATTTGAGTGCTATTGCAGCATCCCTTAAGCCTCTCAATGGTCAGCCTATTTCCTCTCATCCTCTTATAGCAAGATTCATGAGAGGCCTTCTTTTGACTAAACCTCCCATTAGACCACCTCCAGTGGCATGGGACTTGAATATGGTTCTTGGCCAGCTTATGAAGCCACCCTTTGAACCCTTAGCCACTACCTCCTTGAAATTTCTTTCCTGGAAGGTTACTTTTCTCATTGCAGTCACTTCAGCTCGCCGCATCAGTGAGCTGCAAGACTTGGTGGCTAATCCTCCTTATACAAGGTTCCATCATGACAAGGTAGTCCTCAGGACTAATGCACACTTTTTGCCTAAAGTGGTCTCACCTTTTCATCTGAACCAGGAAGTTTATTTACCTGTCTTTTTTCCAGGACCTCATGCATCAAGTGCAGAGAGGAATCTTCATACCCTGGATTGTAAGAGAGCTCTTGCTTTTTACTTACAAAGGACACAGCAACATAGAAAGTCCTCTCAACTCTTTGTTGCTTTTGATCCCTCTCATTTAGGACTTCCAGTCTCTAAGAGAACTCTGTCCAATTGGATTGCTCAATGTATTTCTTTCGCCTACCAGAGTAAGAACCTTTCTCTGGAGGGTCATGTCACAGCTCACAATGTGAGGGCCATGGCAGCCTCTATGGCTCATCTAAATTCTGTGTCCATCAACCAAATCTGTCGAGCGGCCACACCTTTACAGCCCATTACTGCTTGGACAGGGACTCCCGTCGGGATGCCTTGTTTGGTCAGGCTGTTCTCCAACACCTATTCCATACCTAATCAACTTTCGTAAGCAATTAAAAACTTTACTTTTTATTGAGCACTATGGATCAACAAATGACTAAGATATCATCTATTCTATTGTATATATTTTATAAATAATCCACTATTTTGTTAACCCTTGTTATTTTTCCTACATTACCATATGTTGTCATGTCTATACTGTTTGTTTCCCTTGTTTATACCTTGTATTTCTTGTGACCGCTTTGATTGAAGGAAAAGGCGGTATAAAAAACTTGTTAAATAAATAAATAAATAAATAAATACCCCCCATCCCTGGTTGGATGCCCGAGATCCATGGAGGGAGGTAGAGCCCTTCTCAGGGACTCACAACCTTGGGGATCTCCCTGGCATCTCTAGCTGGGGAGTCCCCATATGTGAAGACTCATTCCTGCTTGTTCCTGGAGATAGCACAGTTACTTACCTGTAACAGGTGATCTCTGGGAACAGCAGGAATAAGTCTTCACAACCCACCCACCTCCCCTAGGAGTTGTATCTCTCTATCTATCTTTCCTTTCCTCTCTCTCTCTTAGCTTAAAACTCGAACTGGAGAGAGGCGGTTGGGAAAGGCGGGAAGGCAGCGCGCAGGCACTGTGGGATGCTCCCAAAAGCTTTCCTTTTGGATGCTGGGGAGCGTTCCCGCGCAGGCTCCTCGGTACCGACGATACCCATATGTGAAGACTTATTCCTGCTGTTCCCAGAGATCACCTGTTACAGGTAAGTAACTGTGCTTTACATGGAACAGTTTGGAAGTAGCTTAACTTAACTAAACTAGACTAGTTTACATGGAACAGAGTAATGTTGCTACTAGAACAGTAGTTACTTAAATAATTTAAATAGTAAGCAGTTTAAGTAGTAAACAGCAAAGTACAGCATTGGTAGCATTAGAATTCTAGGTCTGTTGATCTGTTGTGAAGGTGGATAATACAGGGGAGGGGGAGTGGGTGATGTTGAGGCAGGGGTGAGGGGGGTTAGGGTACAGGTGGAGGGTGGGTTTGAAATTATGTAGGGGCTTCACTGAAGTGTTCCTTAACTAGAGGTGTTTTCAGTTTCTTTCTAAAATCTTGTGGAGCGGATTTCAGGTGGTAGAGTATTCCATAGGTATGGAGCGTAAAACAGGGAATGCCCTGTTTGATGTTGCATGGCTGCTTTTTCTGCATACTGTAGGATGGTTAGTGTGAACTGAGTGTTTGTTCTCCTTGGTCCGTCATCTGGTGTCTTTTGGATTAGTGAATGTAGGTATTCTTAAGAGAGGTTGTAGTATGTTTTGAAGGTTGTGATAATGGCCTTGTATTTGGCGCATGATGTAATAGGAAGCCAGCCAAGGTTTTGAAGTATAGGTGTTGTGTTCTTGAATGGAGGCACCATGTAGGACTTGGGCGGTGGTGTTCTGAGCCACCTGCAAGGGGTGGGTTACGGATGCTGGTAGGCCTTGGAGAATTATGTTGCAGTAATCCAGGTATGGGAGTACCAGTGCCTGGAAAACTGTGTGGAAGTCATGGCTGGCAAGAATTGGTTGAAGACCACAGACAAACTCAAATTGCTTGAGTGTTTTGAGGCTCTCTTTGTTTTATGGTAGATTTATTTGAGAATGGTACTGATGTGTGGCTCAACATTAAGCCTTGATCTATGATTCCCAGGTAGCATACTAGCAGTTTTACTTGGAGTTGTGCATCAGTTGTATCTAGATGTGTGGGCGGTGTGAGTATTTAGGTGCATGGGTAGTGTGAATGTGGCAATGGGTGCCTTTGTGTGGGTGGGGTGTGGCTGCAGTGCATGTGTGTGCTGGGGAGCCTCTGTTTGTGTGATGCCCATTTCTGTATGTGAGTGTGTGTGTGGTGTGGAGATGAGGTGCCAGTGTGTATGTTCTGTGGGAGGGCAATGCACCTTACGGCAACAACTTGAACTCTTTTCTCTCCCTCCAAACCACCTCCTACTGGCTCGCCTACTCTGATCTCCAGGAACAAGCAGGAATGTAGTCTTCACATATGGGTGACATCGGTACCAATGGAGCTCGCGCGGGAACGCTCCCCAGCATCCAATTGGAAAGCTTTTGGAAGCACGCCACTGCACCTGCGCGACTGCCTTCCTGCCTTCCCAAATCCTCCTCTTCAGTTCTTTGTTTTCTGCGGAGTCAGCAGGAAGCAAACCCTGTCACCGCAGAAAAACTTCTTTTTGTGGATAGCGCTTCTGCCTTCCCGTCGACACCGGCACCGTCGAAGACGTCTCTGGTTCTCTTATTCTTTTCTTCTATTTCTTTCTGTATGTTCTTTAAAAAAAAAAAAAAATTCTCTTGGGCATTGACACCTTTTTAGGTCTTAAGCCTACCATACCCTTCACATCCTCAAAGGTATGGCGAAACCAACTAATGGTTTCAAAAAATATTCTGATTGTGCCACACCATTTCGGCGACTAACACACATGACTGGTGTTTAAAATGCCTCAGCCCAGACCACCAACCAAAAGACTGTCCCCTCTATCAGAAAATGACACGGAGAGGCCTACAAAACCGGGCTTCTAAATTTGGAGCACTCTTCGCTTCAGGCGCAGTATCAATGATGTTCATTTTGACGAGGGGCTCATCATCCTCCTATGGATCTCGGGTATCTTTGAAGTCCAAGCACAAGGCCACATCGAAGTCTGACAATACTTCCAGGGAAAGATCTCGCTCAAAGCATCGAGACTCCTCAGGTGTTGCCTCAGAGGCGGATCAGCTTGCTAAACAGCCCGGCAAGAGGTCCTGTCCTCCAAAGCCATCGAGGGGCCTCAAGATGCTCCCGAGGCCTCAACCTCTGGAGAGCTACTGGTGCCATGCTCTGGGACAGTAATCTCGATAGACCAGCGCATACTGGCCATTGAGTGGAGCTTGGCAGCCCTCCTTGCAGCCTCGGTACCAATAAAACCCTTGGCTACAGGCACCGCCCCATTGATACTGGTTACAATACTGACATCGACACTGGTTCCAGGCACGGCATCAGGGCTGCTGCAGATGACACTGACATCGCTCCCATCCATGCCCTCTCTTGAAACTCTTACCGATACTGGTGCCAACACCAAGCAGCTCACCGAGACCAATACCTCGGAGCATCTGAACCAGCATCTAGCTTCCAGCGAACAACGTGCCTGTCGATATTTCGAGTCCTCCGATTCTGATTCCCCCGTTTTGGATGCTGAGTCACTCGATTACCGGGGGCCGTGGGACCTACCTTCAGACCCTTCCCCATCCCAACAGCAACGCATGTCGCCTCCGGAAGATATGTCCTTCCTGAAATTCATCTGGGACCTAGCCAAGGGTCTCTCTATCACTGTAACATTGGAGAAGAAGCCAAGGACAGAGGAATTAGCAATCCTCCAATGCTCAACAGCATCCAAAGAGACAGCCATTTTACCGGTGAACCGCATCCTTCATGACCTTATGCTCCGTATGTGGGAGATGCTTCTCACGATCTCACCTCAAAGTTGACGTCTTGATACCATGTATCAGGTACCGGAGTATCCCGGCTTTCAAAAGCCACAGTTTCCCCACCACTCTATGGTGGCTGAATTGGCGATGTGCCGAATCAAAAGCTTTAAGACTCACTCCTCTAATTCTCCAGGTAGAGAATTGAGAATCCTCGACGCCTTTGGGCTTTGATGCTTCCAAGCATCCATGCCCTCGGCTAGGATCAACTCCTATATCCTCTACATGGGAATGTTCCTCAAAACGGTCTCCAGGGATATCGAGACCTTTGCCCCTCTCCTCCCAGATGACAAGAGAGCATGTTATCTTGCCATAGTTAAGCATAGCCAGAATGTTTCGAAGTTTGTCAGTAGAGCTACTTTTGATGCCTTTGAATGCACAAGCAGGGCCTCAGCAGTATTCATTAGTGCACATAGAATTGCATGGCTTCAAGCCTCAGATCTTGAAGAGTGGGTTCAACATAAGCTGGGCAACATATCTTGTACAAGGAAAAACCTCTTTGGCAAAGACTGGCCTCTCAGAGTCAGAAAATAGTACTCTAAAGAGACTGTCCAGAGTAACAGCTGACCCTGCTAGGAAAAAGACACCTGCAAAGAAGTCTTACTCCAATAAGAAGAAAAAGTTATTTTCTTACCCTCCTGCTTCTCAGTACCAAGGTCAGGCCCATTGACGAGGCAGCAGCCTCCTAAGCAACAAAAGAAGCCATAGGTTGCTAAATCTCAACCAGCTCCGCAGTCACAGTCTGCGCCTGTTTTTTGACTCTTTCCTAGAGAACATTGCCACCCTGCCTCTGGAGGAACCCCACCCCTCCACACAGCAGGCAGACTGTCACTATGCCCACAGATGGCACCTCATCACCTCGGAGCAGTGGACACTCGCCATAGTCCAGGAAGGGTATAGACTTCATCTGCAAACTCTGCCCCCCTCCATGTTCACGGGGTTGTGTCGAACACAATGCCCCCTCACTGCTCTACTACAAGACGAGGTGTCCTCTCTTCTGTCTCAGGATGCCATAGAAGCTATCCCAACAGGGAATGGGCTTTTACTCTCCGTATTTTCTCATTCCAAAGAAAACCAGAGGGTACAGGCCCATTCTGGACCTTGAAAACCTCAACAAGTTTCTAGTCCATGAAAAGTTCAAGATGATCTCTCTCGGGACTCTTCTTTCCTACCTCCAGTCAGGACTGGCTCTGTTCTGTAGATCTAAAGGAAGTGTACACACATTTCCTCATCCATCCAGGACACATCTATGCTTCACATTTCAAGGAAAACATTATCAATACAGAGTCCTTCCCTTCAGACTCTCCTCTACTCCAAGAGTCTTCAGAAAGTGCATGGTGGTCGTGGCCTCATAGCTAAGATCTCTGGGGGATATTCATCTTCCTTTACTTAGATGGCTGGCTAATAAAACCAGGCACCTCCCAAGAGGTGTTGCTTTCTGTGCATCATGTTATCACAGTACTACAACAACTGGGATAAGTCCCAAAATCCCCAGCTCACTCCATCTCAAAAACTAATGTTCATCGGAGCCCTACTAGACACCCAACAGTCCAGAGCATTTCTGCCCCAGCTCCGTTGTGCCCATCTAGTTGAACTAGCATCCTAGATGCTCCTACTTGACCATCTGTCAGCCCAACAGATGCTGTAGCTCCTTGGGCATATGGCCTCTACAGTACATGTCATTCCATATGCCCGACTACATATGCAGACAGCCCAGTGGACTCTTGTCTCCCAGTGGAAGCAGGCATTGGGCCGTCTCCGGGACAGGCTCTAAGTCACTGCCCATCTAACCACATCCCTTCAGTGGTGGTGTTATCTAGAAAACCTGCTTGTAGGGTCACCTTTTCAGATGCCTCCACTTCACTGCACCCTGATAGATGCCTCCAAGCTTGGCTGGGGAGTCCATCTGAGCAACCTTGCCTACCCAGAGATTCTGCAAACTGTTCCAACGGTCACTTTTCAGAGCTGATCTACTATTAAGTAACTAAAATATTATTAGCTCCACTCTTCAATTTAGAGATGGTAACTTTCTGCAGTTCCCAATAGCTTTAAACTAACTGCACAATAACCATTGATTATTACAAGCAACGAGGTGTCAGACTTAAATGGAGCCATCGTCCAAATTAAACTATTTTGGACTATATGTATCCTTTTCGCATCAATGACCTTGCACAGTCGCTTAAAATTATGTTTTTAGATTTTCAGAAAAGTCTGTCATTTAGATAGTTTTTTCAATGTCATATCATACAGATGTGCATCAACAAGAACAAAATTTGTGCTTATCTTAAATCTTTCCCTTGAATCTTCCCAACGCCAAACTTCACCACTGTTGCGTTTCACTTTCAAGCCATTTCTTCAGGGGATTTCTGATATATATGCACCTTCTAGCACGAGTTGTGAATTTCAAACCTATTGACATTGTTAAAAAAAGAATCTGATGATCCTATCACAATCCCATAACTAACATCAAGATTCATTAAGCATGACCATTCCTTCAAAATTTCCGTGATATCGAGACTCTTCTTACCATATCATTGGGCTTAACAGTCGTCATTCTCTGTATTAGCAAACGCCGCGCATGCGGACTAATGATTATAGGGAGCTTTATAAGGATTTAAATTGGACATGAGCAGACACCTGTGAAGCTGACATAAGACTTTTACTATTCTATAGTGTTCTTTGTTGAGGCTATATACACAGGCTCCAGTCGATCTGTGCGTTCAAACCTGTAGGGATTACCGATTGTAAATTAAAAATCCAAAGCTGTTCTCGAATCAACAATGTCTGATCTTTGGATTTACCATTAGACCCAGAAAGAACATGATTTATACAGAAACAGCGTAAGTCTTCAAATCGGTGTCTTAATTTTAAACAGTGATCCACAATAGGAGCTTCAACCTTTTTACAAGTTAATCTGCTACGGTGTTCATTCATACGAACACGAAAAGGACGAATAGTTCTGCCCACGTACAATAGTTGACACGGGCATAAAATACAATACACCACATAAGTGGAAGCGCAGGACGTTCTTTGTTTTAGTGAAGAAATTTTACCATGATAATCAAAGGTGGATGTTTCCAAAGTGACGTCACAAACTTTACAGTCTCCACATTTAAAATGGCCCTTATCCAATTCTATAGATTGAGCTGGTAAAGGTCTTAAGATGGTTGGGCTCAATATCTCCTTTAAATTCTTGTGTTGCTACCAAACGCAACGAATGGACTTATCCTCCAATCCAGGAATACTATTTAAAACATTACTGTGTTTTTTCAAAATACGTTGAATGTGACTACTGTATGGAGAATATTTAGTCACTAAATTTATGTTGTGTTCATCAATGTTTTTTTTGGATGGAGACAATAACAACTCCCGATTGTTAAATAGTGCCCTTTTATAAGCACGTTGAATCACTTGTTGGGGATATCCTCTCTCCCAAAATTTACTTTTTAATCACTTTGATTGCCTTTTAAACTCAGACACTTCAGAACAGTTCCTCCTATATCTGAGGAACTGTGAAAAAGGAAGACTATCCTTCAATTGTATGGGGTGAGCACTGTGGTAATGCAAAAAAGCATTTCTATCCGTGGGTTTACGATGAACAGAAGTCATCCACATATGATCCCCCTTCATAATTTCCACATCTAGATAGGTCATACATTGAGAATTGCTGGCATATGTGAAACATATGTTATCATCACGGCAATTAAGCCATGTGATAAAACTGTCCAATTCTTCCATCTGTCCTTTCCACAACATAAATATATCATCAATATAGCGGCACCAAAGTTTAATGTGATTTTGATATGGAGACGATGATATTCATTCCTGTTCAAATGACTCCATATAAAGATTGGCCACTGAAGGGGCACAAGTCGCACCCATTGCGACACCCGATATTTGATGATAAAATTTTTTTTCAAACAAAAAATAATTCTGGAACAGGACTAAACGAATAAGTTCTGCCAGAAATAACAACTGAGGATCGGAAAGGTTTCCTCTGTTCCTTAAAGCTGCGGATATGATATCGTATGCCGCCAACTGCGGAATACTGGTGTATAGAGATGTCACGTCCAACGTGCCCAATAGGATGTCACTCACCGCTGCCCATGGGTCGTCCCGGAGGGTTGGTTAAACTTTTATGAACTTTTATGAATCCCCTGAAGAAACGGCTTGAAAGTGAAACGCAACAACGCTGAAGTTTGGCGTTGGGAAGATTCAAGGGAAAGATTTAAGATAAACACCAATTTTGTTCTTGTTGATGCACATCTGTATGATATGACATTGAAAAAACTATCTAAAGGACAGCCTTTTCTGAAAATCTAAAAACATAACTTTAAGCGACGGTGCAAGGTCATTGATGCGAAAAGAATGCATATAGTCCAAAATAGTTGAATTTGGACGACGGCTCCATTTAAGTCTGAGACCTCGTTGCTTGTAATAATCAATGGTTATTGTGCAGTTAGTTTAAAGCTATTAGGAACTGCAGAAAGTTACAATCTCTAAGTTGAAGAGTGGAGCTAATAATATTTTAGTTACTTAATACACAGAGATTCTGGACAACGCAAGAGTCACAACTTCAGATCAATCTCCTAGAACTTCATGCTATCTTGAATGCCCTCTGGGTGTTTTAACACCACCTTAGAGCATAAGAAGTTCTAGTCAGGACAGACAATCAGGTTGCATGTTCTATGTAAACAGGCAGGGCGGAACAGGCTCTTGGGCCCTCTGCAAGTAGGCGATACACTTCTGGTTCTTTGCCATTGCTCATCAAATATATCTCCAAGCAGTGTACTTCCTGGGGGAGTACAGTGTTTTGGCAGACAGAGTGAATTGCATCCTCCTTCCACACGAATGGTCTCTCCATCCAGAAACAACGTCCTACATCTTCCATACCTGGGGAACTCCAGACATAGATCCATTCACGACTCCGCAAAATGCCAAGCTTCCTCGCTTCTCAAAAATACACCAACCAACAAGTGGATGCCTTCCACTTACACTGGGGTCAGGGTCTGTTTTATGCTTTCCCTCCTGTACCCCTCATCCCCAAGATTCTTTTCAAGCTTCAATCCGACAAGGGCTTCATGATTCTCATAGCCCCTCACTGGCTGCGGCAACTGTGGTTTCCACTGCTATTGCGTCTGACTTAGATTCATCCTCTGTGATTGGGATATGCACCGGATCTCCTCTCCCAGGGTGACTGCTCCCTATTACATCCCAATCCACAGTCTCTTCACCTCACAACTTGGCTGATGAGAGCATAGCTTTACAAGGCTTTGACTACAGAGGTTAAGGAGATCCTTTTGGCTTCTAGAAAGCCCTCCACCAGACGTTCATAAGACATTCATTAAGTGGCGTAGATTCTCTCTGGTGTTCCCAGAAAGATCTCAACACCATTTCTGCTCCAGTAGAGTCACTCTTCAAGTATCTCCTCCATCTGTCCTCAACGGGTCTAAAGACAAACTCGGTGAGAGTCCACCTTAGTGCCAATCCGGCCTTTCACCATCTATTTGATGGAGAGCCCATTTCCATGCAACTGCTGTTAGTGTATTTCATGAGAGGTCTCTTGCTATCCAAACAGCCCATTAAGCCACCTCCAGTAGCATGGGACCTCAATGTTGTTCTAGCATAGCTTCTCAAGCCACCCTTTGAACCATTAGCCACAACCTCACTTAAATTCCTCTCTTGAAAGGTAATCTTCCTAATTGCCCTCACTTCAGCTAGACACATTAGTGAGCTTCAGGCTTTGGTGACGGATCCACCCTATACCCACTTCCACTATGACAAAATAGTCCTTCAGATTCGCCCATACTTTATGCCAAAGGTGGTGTTTACCTTCTAGTTTTTTTTCCTAAACCGCATGCATCTACAGTGGAAGCAACTCTGCACACTCTTGACTGCAAACGTGCCTTGACTTTCTATCTCCAAAGGATTGGAGATTATCGTAAAGCCTTGCAGTTTATCTCATTTGACCCCAGTCACCTGGTTCTATCTGTATCTAAGTGTATGCTCTCCAGAAGGATAGCGGACTGCATTTCATTTGCCTATGACAAAGCTCATTTTATTTATTTATTTGGCATAAATTTGTATACCGCTACTTCCAGCGATCAGCAGCGGTCAACATGTGAAACAAACAAGGGAGGATGTACAATACAATTTAAACATACAATATGATTACAGGAAGGAGTACACATCCAATTACATATGGTACAGTTATACAGTTGATCAGAGGGGGGTAAAATAAAATTACAGAAAGGGCAGGGGGGTTGGAATATATATATACAATTTTACAGCACCATAGATGCATGAGTATTAACAATGAATATAGTCTTCTATGACCAGGAAGTTTAGGGGGTAGGTAGGCAAGGTGGGATAAGATATGAGATGAATCTGCCTAGGTAATGCCATAATGAGTTTGGAAAAGGTGGGTCTTAAGCTTTTTCCTGAAGTCCTTTAGGTCTTTGATCAGACGTAACTCATGGGGTAGCTGGTTCCAGAGAATGGGAGCAGAATACGTGTAGGCCCGGTTGCTCATTCGTTCTTTGACTGCTCTTATGCTGCTTGGTACGCAGAGGGTGTTCAGGTTAGCGGTCCGTCTGCTTCTGTTGGGGGGTTGTGTGGTGATGAGGTTAGCGAGGAATGAGGGGGATATTTTGTGGATGATTTTGTATGTTGTTACTAGTACTTTGTATATTATTCGTGCAGAGATGGGGAGCCAGTGAAGCTCAATCAGGACTGGTGTGATGTGATTTACCAGGTTTTTATTCATGATAATCCTGGCTGCTACATTTTGTGCCATTTGTAGGATGTTTAAGGTTTTCTTCGGTAGACCTTGCAAGATGGCGTTAGAGTAGTCAAGGTGGGGAATGATAAGAGCTTGAGCTACGGTTCTGAAGTCCAAGTGGTCAATGATGCTGCGTAGAGGTTGTAGAACTCTCAGCTTGTGAAATATTGCTCTGTTGGTTATCCGGAGGTGTTTGTCCATTTTTAAGTTAGCATCAATCAGTACGCCTAGATATTTGATCTCATTTTTCGAGTGATACGTGTTGTTGTTCAGGGTGATGGTTGCAGGGGGATCGAAGTCTTGATTTCCTGATATGAACATTACTTCAGTTTTTTTGTGGTTTATAGACATATTGTTGCATTGGAGCCAATTTTGCATTTCATGTAGGCATTCTTCTAATTGGTTGTAATAAGGATTGTTTGCATCAAGTTGTGTGTACAACATAATATCATCCGCATATAAGTGGTAGCTGATATTGTGCTTTTGGAAGATCATACATACTGGCTGGATGTAAACGGTGAATAGCAGGGAGGAGATAGCTGATCCTTGAGGTATTCCTTGGGTTTGGGGGAAAGGCTTTGCTTGTTCGTTATTGTAGCGTACCTGTTGCATTCTATTTGTTAAGTAGGACTCGAACCACTTTAACGGGGTTCCTGCTATACCTATGGACGCAAGTCTGCTCAAGAGTGTTTGATGATGTACTGTGTCGAATGCTGCTGAAATATCTATGAATATGAGTATGTACATCTTGTTTTTGTTTTCCAGGCCCTTGAGGAGGTTGTCTAGAAGCGCTATGAGTAGGGTTTCTACTCCATGGTGCGGTCGGAAACCGTATTGATGGTCATCAAGGATTTGGTTTTCGTCTAGGTGGTCCTGAAGTTGCTGTTGGGTTACTTTCTCGATGATCTTTGCAAGGAAGGATATGTTTGATATCGGACGGTAGGAGGTTGGATCTTCCTTGTTGAGAGCTTTATTTTTTAATATAGGCCTAATTAGAGATCTCTTAAGTTGGGCGGGCATGATACCTTGCTGAAGAGATTGATTTACTATGTGCGATATAAGATGAGCAATTTCTTGCTTAGTAACTTAGTAGTAACATTTGTGCCATGCCCACCTCCATGGCAAACCTACGCTCAGTAGCCATCAATGAAATTTTCAAAGCAGTAACTTGGTCTTCCGTCCATACCTTTGCTGCCCATTATGTCTGGACAAGGACTCCTGTCAGGATACCATGTGTGGTCAGGCTGTACTCTAGCACCTCTTTCAGACTTAGATGCAACTCCTACTCTCCGTCCCGGACTTTGAAGATGCCAGAAATCCATGTGGGATCCATGACCTCATCATGCCTACTCCGAGGCGAACCTCTACTGGTTCTGAGGTCACTTCATCTGGCATCTGGGAGCTAAGGAGGCCCATATGTGAAGACTACATTCCTCTGTGTTCCTGGAGATAGCATAGTTACTCACCTGTAACAGGTGATCTCCAGGAACAGCAGGAATTTAGTCTTCACAACCTGCCCTCCTCCCCTAGGAGTCATAGGGTTTCATTTACTCTTTTCTCAGCTACAAACTGAACTGAAGAGAGGGAGTTAGGAAGGCAGGCGCATAGGAGTGCTCCCAAAAGCTTTCAGTTGGATGCTGGGGAGCGTTCCCGCGCGGGCTCCATCGGTACCGACGTCACCCATATGTGAAGACTAAATTGCTGCTGTTCCTGGAGATCACCTTTTACAGGTGAGTAGCTACGCTTTTAGCCTTCCAGACTTTCCCCTTCGACAACCTCCCTAGCACTCCCATCTCCTGCCCTAACATCCCTACGTTCCACTTCCCCTTTAAATTGTCCCTTCTCTACCTCACTTACTCCCCCCTTCCCCCCACTCACACAACCTTTTTTTCCTGCAGGCTGCAGTCATTGCCTTCAATACTCTTCTGGCCATGGGAGATAGGTCCTCATGGCAGACATAAGGGATTGTGGCCATTGGGGAGACTAGAAATCTCAGGTGCCAGGTGCAAATTTCTGGGTGCCATGGCAACCTGGCACCTGGGGTTTGTTGAGCCCTGCTAAAGAGTAATGTATACCTTCTTTGGGGCAGGTATTTATTTAGCTGTATTTATATCCCGCTTTTCACCGGGTCAAAGGTAAGAAGTTGTGCACTGATGTGGATAACTCTTGAGTCTTTATTTTATAAAGACATATAGGCACTGAAGTTTCCTTTCTAAAATACTTAAAATAGGTAACCTGTTAGAACTATGACATATACAACTCTGTTATATAAGTACTCCTGTAAGAATGACTTTGTATAGGATGTCTAAATAGCAGAACCAATGTTTAGGTTGGTGTATTGAAAAAAACTCTTAAGGGGATCTTTTACTTGCGCATGTTAAGCCTTATTGCTTTGATCTGCCACATCGCTTGTTGCATAAAATGGGATGTGTGGCAGATAATGTGGGATAATGGTATTAATGCATGCCAGTCATTAGTAAATGACCCATAGATATTTCAGAAAAGACTTGGTGAATGTGGAACCTTTTCTTAAATATGTCCAATGTTGCCAAAGAAGCATATGTATTTGGAGGGACACACCTCAGAAGAAGCTATTTTACAAAAGAAAATGCTCAGAAAAAGAGCAGCATTATTCAGAGATTTGCACTTGTAGGTAGTTTTTGCGATACCTATTATTGTAAATGGTTCACTTTCAGGTGTTTAGAACCACCTCAAAATGCTAAAAGGTTAAGTGTGTTGTTCACTGATGTAAGTGGTGGATTTTGTAAAAACTGCACGTGAGTGGAGCCACATGTAAGTGGTGGATTTTGTGAAACTGCACATCTCTTGATCACTTAAACTCAAATGTTGGACATTTCAAGGTCATTTGAACACTTGAAAGTTAAGCACAATTCCCACCACAAATTCTCCTCCATAGCCCAGTTCAAAACCAGTTGACAGACAAGTATATGTGACTTGAAGCAGATTTAAATGTCCAGACCACACCCAGAACACGCCTTCTTGAATCTAAGTGCCATGGCATATAAGTAGCACATTTTCTAAAATTGCTGTTTATCTCCAGGAACAAGCAGGAATGAGTCTTCACATATGGGTATCGTCGGAACCGACGGAGCCTGCGCGGGAACGCTCCCCAGCGTCCAAAAGGAAAGCTTTTGGGAGCATCCCACAGCGCCTGCGCTCTGCCTTCCCGCCTTTCCTAACCGCCTCTCTCCAGTTCTTCTTTTCCGCGGAGCCAGCAGGTCGTGTTTCCTGTCACCGCTGAAGAATTTCTTATTTTCTTTTATTTTTCTTTAGTCGCGTGTCTGCCTTCTCAATTCCGGACCGGTACTACCGGTCTTTTTTCTTTCTTTAAAAAAAACAACAAACTTTTACTCTCTTCAGTGCATTTTTTCTTCTGGGGCCTTAGGCCTACAGATAAACTTTTCCTCATGGAAAAACCTGCCTCCGGGTTTAAAAAGTGCACGAAGTGCAGTAGCACTATTTCTGTCACCGACACCTATGACTGGTGTCTAAAATGTTTAGGTCCTGACCACTCCATTGCGGATTGTGAGTCCTGTTCCATGATGTCTAAAAGAGGGTTACAAAATCGGGCAGCCAAGCTCAGTGTCCTGTTTCCCTCCGATGCAGCTTCTGTGGCATCGACGTCTTCCAGGGCTTCTTCTTCTTCCCATGGATCTCAGGTAAACAAACTTAAATCTGGCCGGTCCTCAAAGAGTTCATCTCCCTCCAAGTATCGAGATGCCCCCGGGCTTACTCTTGAGGAACCCACACTAGCAAAATTACCCCGGCGGGAGGCTCCGGCTTCCAAAGCACTACCTATGGGGTCACAGGTTGACATCGATGGCTCGGCCTCGACCGATCACCTGTTACAATGTTCTGGGGTACTGGTGCTTTCCACCGGTACCGACATCCAGACATTGGTGGCGTCAATGGATCAGAATATCCTGACCATGCAGCGTGCCATCACGGCATTCATACAAGCTACGACGCCTACGGTACCGCAACAAACCCCGTTGTCGGTACCCGTACCGATTCCGGTACAGGATCCGATTTCGGTTCCGATACCAGAACCGCTTGCATCGACATCAGCATCGACGGCAGCGGTACGCTATCCAGTGATGCCCATCAGTACCGACACGGTACCGATTACTCCTGATGTCGATACCTCCCGGTACCCGTATCGGGCTCTGCGAGAGCATCCAGACAGTCGATACTTCGATTCCTCTGAAGACTCTGATTCTTCAGAGGCCTCAATTGAAGCATCGGGGATCCTTCCTCAGGAACCCTCTTCTCCAAAAAGGAGAATGTCTCCTCCTGAAGATTTGTCTTTTCAGGACTTCATTAGGGAGGTGGCCAAAGGCCTGTCCATCTCAGTGAAGAAGTTTGAAGTTTGAAGTTTATTATTTGATTAACCGCCCTTCAGGATAAACAGAGCGGTGTACAATAGAAAGCATTTATTACAGCAGGGCCCACGGGCCAGAAAAGGAAAAGAAGTTACAATTTGGTGATAGGACAGGAAGAGGTGTGTAGAGAGAGAACAATGGACTGGGGGAAGAGGTTAGGGGTAAGAGTAGGGAAGGTCAAAGGCAAGGGTAAATAGGTAGGTTTTTAAGGCATGTTTGAACGTGGGGTGGTGTGGTTCGAGGAGGAGGGTGGTGGGGAGAGAGTTCCATAATGCGGGACCTACAAAAAAGAAAGCTGATGAGCGGGTGGAGTGAAGGTGAGCCTGTGAGGGGGGAGGTAATGTAAGGCGATTCAAATGAAAAGATCGAGGGGTGTGACGGGGAGTATGAAAGTGTATGAGGTCGGTAAGATATTGAGGGGTGGAGGTGTGAAGGATCTTGTGGACAAGGGTAAGGAGTTTGAACTGAATACGGTAGGAAATGGGAAGCCAGTGAAGTCGGAACAGTAGGGGGGTGACGTGGTCTCTGGGGGAAGAGTGGGATACAAGTCGGGCAGCGGTGTTTTGAATTCTTTGCAGTTGGGATTTGGTGATACCTGAGAGAACCGAGTTGGAGAAATCAATCCGAGAAATGACGAGTGATAGTAAGAGGGTAGCAAGAGCGGAGGGAGAAAGGAAGGGACGAATGGCGCGGATCTGGCGGAGATAGTAGAATGAAGTCTTTGAGACATGGGAGATGTGGGCAGAGAAGGAGAGATCCGAATCAAAAAGAACCCCAAGATAGCGAAAGGTAGAGACAAGGGAAATAGGGGTTCCTGAGAGAGAGGGTGCCAGGGTTGGGGAAGGATGGCCGTGAGGGAACCAAATTGCAGTGGTTTTTGAGAGATTAAGTTGTAAGCAGTTCTGGGTCATCCATTTGGAAATTGCTGCAAGACAGGAATCAAGTGGAGCAAGATCGGGATATAGAGGGGAGGTGTGGTATAAGAGGAGAATATCATCTGCGTAATAAAATGCCGAAATCCCAAATTGCTGAATTAGCAGTGTGAGAGGGGTCAGGAAAAGATTAAAGAGTAGAGGGGCAAGAACTGAACCCTGGGGGACCCCACAGGTGAGAGGAAAGGGATCAGAGGAGGGAACAGATGGAGATGATGAGAGGACAGTGCCAGAACGAGAGGAGAGAAAGGAGTGAAACCATCGAAATACAGTGCTACAGAGACCGGCAGCGCGAAGTTGAGAAAGGAGGAGGGAGTGATCAACCAAGTCGAAGGCGGCAGAGAGATCAAGAGCTACCGCCACCGAAATGTCACCACGATCGTGAGCCACATGCAAGGAGTTAGTGAAAGCGAGAAGAACGGTTTCGACGCTGTGCCCTGTCCGAAAACCTGATTGACGGGGGTGAAGGAGGTTGATAGAGTCCAGGTGGTGAGAGAGTTGGGCAAAGACGATTTTTTCAAGGAGCTTAGAGAGAAAGGAAAGGTTGGAAACTGGGCGATAGTTGATGGGGTCAAGAGGGTCAAGAGAGGGTTTCTTAAGAATTGGACGAATGAGGGCGTGTTTCCAGGGAGAAGGAAAAGTGCCTGTGGAAAGACTGGAGTTCAGCATTGTTTGAAGATGAGGAAGGAGGGATAGAGAGGGAATGAGTAGCCAGGCAGAGGGGATAGGGTCGAGAGAACAGTAGGTCTTGTTAGAAGAGGAAATGAGATGGTGGAGTTCACTGGTAGTGGTCAGAGAGAAAGAAGACCAGGTGTGAGTGAGCTGGGAGAAAGGAGGAGGGGAAGGAACCGGGGGTGGTGAAAGAATAGGTGGGGGATGAGAGGGCAGGGAGGCTCTCAGGGTGGTAATTTTGTTACTGAAAGCAGAGGCTAAAAGTGAGGGCGCAGGGACAGGGTGAGAGGTGGAAGGGGTGGAGGAAGGCTGTAGAGAAGTGAGAAAACGCAAAGTGGAGTAAAGGTGACGGGTCTGGTTAGGGGCGTTAGCAATGGCAGAGGAGAAGTAAGTGGATTTGGCGAGGTGGACTTGGGACCGATAGTAAGAGTGCTGTGCTTTAAAGAAAGATAAAGTTGAGGAGGAAGGGGATTTACGCCAGCGTCTTTCAGCTCTTCGAAGTTGAGATCGGAGCA
This sequence comes from Ichthyophis bannanicus, assembly GCA_033557465.1. Taxonomy (NCBI): domain Eukaryota; kingdom Metazoa; phylum Chordata; class Amphibia; order Gymnophiona; family Ichthyophiidae; genus Ichthyophis; species Ichthyophis bannanicus. The sequence goes on from CM066034.1 coordinate 856,337,492, forward strand.
GAAGGAGACCGGGATGATACCAGGGGTGTGATATGCGGTGAGACGTGGGACGTGAGCGAAGTGGGGCGACGTGGTCAAGGGCAGATGAGAGGGAGGAGAACCAAGTGGACGCCTGAGCGCTGGGGGATAAAGAAGAGAAATCAGCAGGGAGGAGTTCAGCTGCTGGGGGAAATTGCTGTGCTGTGGAAGGAGTGATAAATCGTGAGCGGCGTGGAACAGGTGGAGACTCTGGGGGGGAGGTTGAAGTTAAGGGTTGAGGGTGGGAGCAAGAGACCGCTAGGCAGAGGTGGTCGGTCCAAGGGAGAGGATGGGAGGACAGATTGTGGAGTGAAAGAGTGGAGGAAGAGAGCGTTAAGAAAAGGTCAAGGGTGTGACCAGCAGAGTGAGTGGGGAATGAAACGTGCTGGTGAAGAGACAAGTCGTGAATGAGAGTGAGGAAGGCATGGTCTCTGGGAGATGAAGGAGAGTCGAGGTGGAGATTGAAGTCTCCGGCGATGAGAAGGTGAGGAAACAGTAGGGAGAGGTCAGAAAGAGAGTGAAGAAGAGAGTCCCAAAGATCAGGGCGGAGGGCAGGAGGTGCGTAGATTAGGAGCACATGGGTCGGAGGGGAGGTGTGGAGATGAAGAAGGAGGGCCTCAGGATAGGAGAGGGAAGGGGGAGAGAGCTGGGTGAAAGGGAGAGAGGGGGCAAGGATAGCTGCCACACCACCACCGGAGCGGGCGATGCGGGGAACGGAGACTGCCGAGAAACCAGGAGGGAGGCATCGGGCAAGGAGGGCGTCCTCCCCTTCCCTTAGCCATGTTTCTGTGAGGAGGGTAAGGTCAAAGGATTTCTGCAAAATGAGATCCTGAATAAGGAGAGATTTGGATCGTATTGAACGGCAATTAAGAAGACCAAGATTGAGCGGCATGAGAGAGGGTGCAGGAGTGGTAGAAGTGTGCAGGGGGGTGGGGGTGGGGGCAAGGAGAGCGCAGGGGAGGAGATTGAAATAGCCGCATGGACGGTGGCGAGGAGCTCTGGAGGGGCGGCGACCCCAATGAACCGGTATGTGAGTCATGAAAGGGGGGGCGGAGGGGGAGGTAGAAAAGGCAAAGGAAGATAGTGAAGAGGAGAAGCTGGGTACCTGTAGGTAGTGGCAGGCAGTGACGACAGGAACAATTGGCGGGGAAACGGTAGATCCAAATCCACTTGTGGTTGTGAAGAAGAGGGCTGAGAGGAAACAAATGTGCAGAGTAAAGTTGAGAGATTTTCCTCCGCCTCTGGAGCGGCCCCAAGGAGCGCACCTAAGGAGCACGGCGTGCTCCTTAGGTGCGCGCCCCTGTCGCGCGCCGCGGCGACGGGCGCCGCAGACGCCGTAAATTTATGCAGGGAGAGCAGGATACCTCTGCACGCGGGGATGCAGCCACGTCACTACGGGAGGCGGGACCAAGCGGGGAGCAGGAACCGGAAGGCAGGAGCCGGGTTGACAGGCTCTACGGAGAGAACACAGACAGGCAGGTAATAGCAGCAAGCAAAGCAAAAGCATTAGGAGACAAAGGAGACTGTGCTACTGCAGGCGCCGTAAATTTATGCAGGGAGAGCAGGATACCTCTGCACGCGCGGCCGCGGGGATGCGGCCACGTAACTACGGGAGGCGGGACCAAGCGGGGAGCAGGAACCGGAAGGCAGGAGCCGGGTTGACAGGCTCTACGGAGAGAACACAGACAGGCAGGTAATAGCAGCAAGCAAAGCAAAAGCATTAGGAGACAAAGGAGACTGTGCTACTGCAGGCGCCGTAAATTTATGCAGGGAGAGCAGGATACCTCTGCACGCGCGGCCGCGGGGATGCGGCCACGTCACTACGGGAGGCGGGACCAAGCGGGGAGCAGGAACCGGAAGGCAGGAGCCGGGTTGACAGGCTCTCTGCACGCGCGGCCGCGGGGATGCGGCCATGTCACTACGGGAGGCGGGACCAAGCGGGGAGCAGGAACCGGAAGGCAGGAGCCGGGTTGACAGGCTCTCTGCACGCGCGGCCGCGGGGATGCGGCCACGTCACTACGGGAGGCGGGACCAAGCGGGGAGCAGGAACCGGAAGGCAGGAGCCGGGTTGACAGGCTCTCTGCACGCGCGGCCGCGGGGATGCGGCCACGTCACTACGGGAGGCGGGACCAAGCGGGGAGCAGGAACCGGAAGGCAGGAGCCGGGTTGACAGGCTTTCTGCACGCGCGGCCGCGGGGATGCGGCCACGTCACCCACGGGAGGCGGGACCAAGCGGGGAGCAGGAACCGGAAGGCAGGAGCCGGGTTGACAGGCTCTCTGCACGCGCGGCCGCGGGGATGCGGCCACGTCACTACGGGAGGCGGGACCAAGCGGGGAGCAGGAACCGGAAGGCAGGAGCCGGGTTGACAGGCTCTACGGAGAGAACACAGACAGGCAGGTAATAGCAGCAAGCAAAGCTAAAGCATTAGGAGACAAAGGAGTGACCTCTGAAACTGAACCTAGAGCCAAAAAAATTAGATATCCTTCAATATCCTAAGGCTCCTAAAGAGGCAGCCACCTTACCAATACATGAGATTCTTTATGATCACATGTTGGGCATATGGGAGACTCCTCTTTCCACCTCCCCTCATTCCAGAAGGTTGGACACCATGTATCGTGTTCCTCCTTGTCCTGGGTTTCATAAGACTCAGCTTCCTCAGCACTCCATTGTGGTAGAGTCTGCTATGAAAAAGATCAAGAGTACAAAAAGGAACTCCTCTGCTCCTCCAGGAAGAGAATGCAGAGCCCTAGATGCCTTTGGCAGGAAAATCTTCCAGGCCAGTATGCTTGTAGCCAGAATCAACTCCTACAATCTCTATATGGGGATGTCTCTGAAAGAAGTTACAGATCATCTGCAAACCTTTTCTCCTTTTATGTCAGAAGATAAGAGAGAACAATATATCACCTGGCTTAAACATGCACAGGATGTAAACAAGTTTTCCAACCGTGCAGCCTTTGACTCTTTTGAGGGGGCCAGTAGAGCCTCGGCTATTGCCATAGGTGCACGCAGATTTGCTTGGTTGCAAGCCTCTGATTTGGAATCCTGGGTACAGGATGGTCTAGGTAACCTTCCCTGTACAGGCGAAAACCTTTTTGGCAAAGATTGGCAAGCAAAGGCCAACCAGATGGATGCTGAAAATTCTGCTTTAGATAGACTTTCAAAGTCTACTACTGCTCCTTTTAAAAAAAGGTTGTTCAAAAAGGCATCTTTCCCAAAGAAAGGGAAATTTTCTTCTTATGGTCAGGCCTCTTCTCAAGGTCGTTTTGCTACAAAGAGACAGCAACAACCAAAACAGGCCAAAACCCAGGCTGCGAGGACTGCTACGGCCCAACAGCCTCAGCCTCCTCAGGGCCTTTGACTTTCCACTAGAGAACTTAGCCTTTCTGGCTCTAGAAAATCCAGAGCCTCTCACCATCCCAGGAAGGTTAGCTCACTTTGCTCCCAGATGGGAACAAATCACAGCAGAGCAGTGGACCCTCTCCATCATAAGGGAAGGGTACAAACTTCATTTCTTAAACCTTCCTCCTCACACCATGGTGAAACAGTTCAATTCTCCAACATCTCTCCTCAACCTTCTAGGTCAAGAGATTGCTACCCTTCTAGCCCAAGGGGCAATAGAAGAAGTACCCCTTCTTCAACAGGGCTCAGGGTTCTACTCCCCCTATTTTCTCATTCCAAAGAAAACAGGGGGCTACAGACCCATATTAGATCTCAGAGAATTGAACAAGTTTCTATGCAAGGAGAAATTCAAGATGACTTCTCTCGGAACTCTCCTTCCGTACCTCCAGAGTCAAGACTGGCTTTGTTCTCTAGATCTCAAAGATGCGTACACCCATGTTCTCATCCATCCAACACACAGAAGATTCCTTCGGTTCCTTTACCAAGGAAAGCACTACCAATACAAAGTGCTTCCTTTCGGTCTGGCCTCTGCTCCAAGAGTGTTCACAAAATGCATGGCAGTAGTAGCTGCCTTCCTACGCACTCTAGGAATATTCGTATTCCCATATCTGGACGACTGGCTCATCCGAGCTCCATCCCAGTCAGAGGCCCAGACTTCCCTAGCCTGCACAAGGCGTATTCTTCAGTATCTGGGACTGGTAATCAACGTTCCAAAATCCCATCTTACTCCTACTCAGTCTCTAGAGTTCATAGGGGCATTACTGGATACCACAACTGCAAGGGCCTATCTTCCCCAGGCCCGTTGCCTACGCTTGGTGCAGTTAGCCTCCCAGATTCAGTTAAAATCCCATTTAACTGCTCGAGAGATGTTGCAACTTCTAGGCCACATGGCATCCACGGTGCATGTGGTTCCCTATGCTCGCTTTCACATGAGAGCAGCTCAGTGGACCCTATCCACCCAATGGACCCAGGCAGCAGGTTGCCTGTCAGACAAAATAACAATCTCCAGTCGCCTATTTTGGTCCCTCCACTGGTGGAAGTCCACTCAGAATCTGTTGCTGGGGTCCCCCTTTCAACAGGTGTTACCCCAAGCAACCCTTACAACAGATGCCTCTCCAAAGGGTTGGGGGGCTCATCTACGAGATCTCTCGACCCAGGGCATCTGGTCTCCACAGGAGACATCTCTTCATATCAACCTCTTAGAGCTCAGAGCAATCTTTCTGGCTTTCAGAGTCTTCCACACCCTGCTCAGCTACAAGACAGTCCTCATCCACACGGACAACCAGGTAGCCATGTTCTACGTGAACAAGCAGGGAGGGACTGGCTCTCTGTCGCTTTGCAACGAAGCTCTGAGATTGTGGGCCTTCGCCAGAGAGCATCAAATCCATCTCATGGCAGTGTATCTTCCAGGGGTTCAAAACTCTTGGGCAGACAGACTCAGTCGAGTTCTGCTTCCGCACGAATGGTCCCTCCATGGGGACCAGATAGCCAGGATTTTTCGGATTTGTGGTACCCCAGACATAGACCTGTTTGCAAGTCTGTGTGCCAAACTTCCCCGGTTCTGTTCCAGGATTCCATGTCAGGGAGTTCAGGCCAGGGATGCCTTCCTCCTTCATTGGGGGCAAGACTTGCTCTATGCCTTTCCACCTATTCTCCTCATCCCCAAAACTCTGTTCAAGCTTCAGAGAGACAAGGGGTCTATGATCCTCATAGCACCACTTTGGCCACACCAAGTGTGGTGCCCTCTACTTCTGCATCTCTCTCAAGCTCCCTCCCTAGACCTGGGGTCTGCTCCAGATCTCCTCTCCCAGGAGGAGGGAACCTTGTGGCACCCAAATCCTCAGTCTCTTCATCTCAGGGCCTGGTTGCTGAAGGCCTAGACCTTCAAGATTTACACCTTTCTCAACAGGTGAAGGATATCCTTCATGCTTCCAGAAAGCCTTTCACCAGACATTCATATGCTTTTAAATGGAAAATGTTTTCCATTTGGTGTGCAGAGAAGGGTCTCAATGCTCTTGCAATACCTTTGAATTATTTACTAAACTATTTGCTGCATTTATCCCATGCAGGCCTTAAAACAAATTCATTCAGAGTCCATTTGAGTGCTATTGCAGCATCCCTTAAGCCTCTCAATGGACAACCTATTTCCTCTCATCCTCTTATAGCAAGATTCATGAGAGGCCTTCTTTTGACTAAACCTCCCATTAGACCACCTCCAGTAGCATGGGACTTGAATCTGGTTCTTGGCCAGCTTATGAAGCCACCCTTTGAACCTTTAGCCACTACCTCCTTGAAATTCCTTTCCTGGAAGGTTATTTTTCTCATTGCAGTCACCTCAGCTCGCCGTATCAGTGAGTTGCAAGCTTTAGTGGCTAATCCTCCTTATACACGGTTCCATCATGACAAGGTAGTCCTCAGAACTAATCCACACTTTATGCCTAAAGTGGTCTCGCCTTTTCATCTGAACCAGGAGGTGTATTTACCTGTCTTTTTTCCAGGACCTCAAGCATCAAGTGCAGAGAGGAATCTTCATACCCAGGATTGTAAAAGAGCACTTACTTTCTACTTACAAAGGACACAGCAACATAGAAAGTCCTCTCAACTTTTTGTTGCTTTTGATCCTTCTCATTTAGGACTTCCAGTCTCCAAGAGAACTCTGTCTAATTGGATTGCTCAGTGTATTTCCTTCGCCTACCAGAGCAAGAATCTTTCTCTGTAGGGCCATGTCACAGCTCACAATGTGAGGGCCATGGCAGTCTCTATGGCTCATCTTAACTCTGTGTCCATCGACCAAATCTGTCGAGCAGCCACCTGGGCATCGGTTCATACCTTCACAGCCCATTACTGCTTGGACAAGGACTCCCGCCGAGATGCCTTGTTTGGTCAGGCTGTTCTCAAACACCTGTTCCATACCTAATCAACTCTTACGCTCCTTCCCTGACTGGATGCCTGAGATTCATAGATGCAGGTGGAGCCCTTCCCAGGGACTCACAATCTGGGTGATCTCCCAGGCATCTCTAGCTGGGGAGTCCCCATATGTGAAGACTCATTCCTGCTTGTTCCTGGAGATAGCACAGTTACTTACCTGTAACAGGTGATCTCTGGGAACAGCAGGAATAAGTCTTCACAACCCACCCACCTCCCCTAGGAGTTGTATCTCTCTATCTATCTTTCCTTTCCTCTCTCTCTTTTGTCTCAGCTTTAAAACTTGAACTGGAGAGAGGCAGTTAGGAAAGGCGGGAAGGCAGCGCGCAGGCGCTGTGGGATGCTCCCAAAAGCTTTCCTTTTGGACGCTGGGGAGCGTTCCCGCGCAGGCTCCGTCGGTACCGACGATACCCATATGTGAAGACTTATTCCTGCTGTTCCCAGAGATCACCTGTTACAGGTAAGTAACTGTGCTGTACATGCATGTCACTTTACAAATTTAAATCTGCTACTTAACATGTGAGAGCAGCACGACTGTTCTAAAATCATCTCTTATATTTAATAAAAAACCCAACCCCCCTGAGTCATATTCAGTTCCTATACACAGCATGAAACTAAAATGTTGTATCTGTACAGTATGTTCTCCTATCATTAACTACCAATCTACTTACTATGGACAAGACCTATGGGGCAGCTTTATTGGTCATACTGCCTATGTTTATAACAAGTAATCCCTATTGTTGGGGACATTTGGTGCATTATTGATCACAAGAGAGGATGAAAGCATTTACTAATCTGACACATGGATTTTCATGTAGTAATCCAAATCAATTTAAATAAATACTCCAAATTTCTCCAGAAAATTTCACAGGTTATTTCATTTTTTTCTAGTGTTACTGCAAAATCTGTAGAGTAATCCACAAATGGCAAACAGGAGCCAGTCATCAAGTGAATGATTCAAGGTTCATTATTCAGGTATACAGAAAAAAAGCCACATCCCACGGCCATGTTTTGGCACTTGCCTTCCTCAGGGGTGTGTTAAAACTATAACAAACATTATTATAACATAAGGAACATGCATAGTTAAACAAATATACATGCATAAATAATAATTCAAACAACATAAAATTATTAAAAATCAATTAATAAATCAAATAGTTAATACATATATAACTTTAAAGCTATAGGAAGCCATTCACAATTAAATAATATGTTAAACAATGACATTTAAATGAATTAAGGAAGGGATCCAAGATGGCGCTGTGAGGGTGCAGCTTTGAGGACGCGTCTGCTCTCATTCCGTTTTGCTAGCGTTGGGGGACTTTTGCCTGTCAAGGTATGGGCAAGAGGAAGGGGAAGGGGTGGACTAACCTCCTGGTGAGCTCTTTCCCTGGTTCTTCGTGCCAGTCGACGTTGGAAATGTTTGGTGTTGCCTCAGGTGCCTCGACTCCAGTAGTTCTCAACATGCCCGGAGGAGGTGTGAGGGGCAGCAGTGAAGGAGCTTTGGTGAGCCCCATCCTGGAAGTGATTTTGCTGACAGTGTTCTGGGGCACTTGTGGTCTGTCAAGTCTGCATGTTTGCCCCAGTTGGGAGGTACGTCACCAGCAGCTTTGCCTCCCCTGGAGAATAGAGTGCAGAAGGGGAAGGAAAACATACGAAGAGCTCTGGAAGATATTTTTCAGGAGCCGCGTGAGGTCTCTTCTGGTCAACAAGTTGGTGAGGTGCAGATTCCATAGGCTGTGACATTGGTGTCACTGTGGGGGGATGTTCAAGCTATTAACTCCTTTCTTCAGATGGTATCGAGTCGCCTTGTTGGGGATTTGTCACTTGTGGCCCAGGCTGTGGTGGATCAGTCAAAGGCATTGGAGACCAATGCATCTAGAATTACTGCCCTCGAGTCAAAAATGGACGGGTAAATGAAGCTCTGGTGAAAGATAGTTCCATCTCTGCCAGGCGAATGGAGTATCTTGAGAACTTGGCTAGATGTAATAATTTGTGTCTGTTAAGTTTCCCTAGATATCTGTTGATTTCACCAATCAAAATGGTGAGGTAATATCTGACTGAGGTTTTAGGGATGGAGCCTGGGAACCTTCTTCCATTGGTGAGGGCTCAATATCTTGAAGGCAGTCATCTTCAGACTAAGGAGCTGCTGTTGTAGATAATCTAACAGTGTTCTTGGAGTCCTCCAAGGTGGTTGTGACACAGCGGAGTATCATGTTATTGACTTTTGCCTTGTAAGTGGATCGCAACCTGGTGTTTAAACTATATTTCCGCTATATGGATGTTATTTTTTGGTTCTCCTATTCGTGTTTCCTGACTTTTCAAGAGGCACACAGAAGCAGTGTCAGGTGTTCTTGGCTCTGTGTTCTAGGACTTAGGATCTTAGCCCTTGGGCTGCAATATGTGCTTCGTTTTCCTTGTGTTTGTGTTATAATTTGTGATGGTAAAACATTTTCCTTCTTTGAGCCAAAAATGCTAGTAGAGTTCCTTGTAGCTAGAGAGGGTGTGTTGTTGTTGTTGTTAAGTGCTGTCGAGTTGGAGTCGACTCATGGTGACCCTCTGGATAGCTATCCTAAATTGTGTTTGATCTTCAGTCAGGCGGCTCATTGTTGACAGACTGTACCCGTAGCTGCTGTTATTGTATCGATCCATCTCATTGCTGGCCTTCCTCTTTTGCGTTGACCTTCTATCTTGCCAAGCATGATGTCTTTCTCGAATGATCTCTGTCTTCGCATGATGTATCCAAAGTATGAAAGTCGAAATCTTTTCATCTGAACTTCTAAAGAAAGCTTAGGTTTGATCTCCTCTAGTACCGACTGGTTTGTTCTTCGGGCAGTCCATGGTATACACAGTATTCGCTGCCAGCAACATAATTCAAAGGCATCAATTTTCTTCCTGTCTCTTTTTTTCACTGTCCAGCTTTCACATCCATATGATGTTATTGAACATACCATGGCTTAAACAAGTTGAATCTTTGTATGGAGAGAGACATCTCTGCTCTTGAGAATCTTATCTAGGTCTTTCATAGCCATTCTGCTAAGAGCAATATGTCATCTGATTTCTTGACTGCTTGTTGCTTCTTTATTGATAGTTTATTGTTTAAAAAACACTTGATATACCGTCACCCATTACATCGGGGCAGTTTACAATAAAAAAAAATAAAAATTATAAATTAAGAAAGGAAAAGGAAAAATTACAATAGCTTAAGAAAAAGGGAAAGAGAGAGACGAGGGTGAGCACAGATTGTCAACAATAGTAGATACAGAGAAGTCAGGGATCATGGGGGGGAGATTGAAGGCAGAGGAGAAAAGATGGGTTTTGAGGAGAGAGCGGAATTTAGCAGGAGACTCTTCTAGTCGAAGGACAGTGGGAAGGGAGTTCCATAGGGCGGGACCAAGGTAAAAAAAATGCTGATTGCTCCGAGTAGGTTAAAGTTGTTCACAATTTCAATTTCTTCTCCTTCAACGATGAACCTATTGATTATGCTAGTTGTCATGGTCTTTGTCTTCTTTACATTAAGGTGCAGGCCCATTTTGAGGCTATGTTCTTTGATTGTGAGAAGCAAATGTTTCAGATCATCTTCACTTTCAGCCAGTAATGTGACATCATCAGCATAGCGAAGGTTGTTGATGAGTCTTCCACCAATCTTCACACCTCTGTTGTCTTCATTCAATCCTGCTTCTCTGATGATTTGTTCTGCATATAAATTAAACAGGTAGGGGGAAAGTATACAGCCTTGTCTTACACCTTTGCTTATTTTAAACCATTCTGTTTCTCCTTGTTCAGTTCGAACTGTTGCTTCTTGATCAATGTACAGATTGTGCAAGAGTACAATCAGGCGTTCTGGTATACCCATGCTTCTTAATGTGGCCCAGAGTTTCTCATGGTTTACACAGTCAAAAGCCTTGCTATAGTCGATAAAGCACAAATAGATATCCTTTTGGTATTCTTTAGTCTTTTCAAGGATCCATCTCACATCCGCAATGATGTCTCTCGTTCCTCGCCCTTTCCTGAACCCTGCTTGCACTTCAGGTAGTTCTTGTTCCAGGTATGGTTGTAGTCTCTTTTGAATAATCTTCAGTAGAATCTTGCTGGCATGTGGGATCAGAGCGATTGTGCGATAATTTCCACAGTCAGTTGGATCACCTTTCTTTAGTATTGGTATAAACACAGATCTTTTCCAGTCAGTTGGCCATGATGTTGTCTTCCATATTTCTTGGCAGAGCCTTGTAAGTACAGTAACAGCTGCATCAGATTGCTGTAATACTTCTATGGGAATGCTATCAATGCCTGGTGCTTTGTTCTTTGATAAGGCTTTCAATGCTGCTTCAATTTCTTTCATCACCAATGGTTCCCCATCATAAGGTACAGGTTGAAACGGCTGTTGGTCCACTTGATCTTTATCATATAAAAACCCTGTATACTCCTTCCACCTTTTCTTGATCTTCTCTTCATCATTCAACATAGAACCTTGAGCATCTTGTAACATTCCAATTCAAGGCTGGAACTTTTTCTTTAACTCTCGTAGCTTTAGGAAAGCCGATCTTGTTCTTCCTCTAATAGTTTCTGCTTCTATTTCCTTGCATGCGTCGTAGTACTTTTCCTTGTCCTGTCTTGCTGCACGTTGGAAATCTCTGAGTACTGTGATTGTCTTTCTTTCTTCTCTGGCTTTAGCTTCTCTGCGTTTCTGGGCAATTTTCAGAGTTTCTTCCGTCATCCATTTTGGCCGTTTTTTCTTTTTCACCTTTTGTAGAGACTTCTCGCTTTCTTCCAACACAACCTTCTTGATGTCATTCCATAACTCTTCTGGAGCTCTGTCATTTGTATCTAAAGCAGCAAATCGATTTTGCAGGCAGTCTTTAAATTCCAGTGGTATATTCTCAAGGTCATATTTTGCTACATTCATGAGTGGTTTGCTCTTTTTCAACTTTAGCTTGAGTTTGCATACTAGTAGTTGATGATCTGTACCACAATCAGCTCCAGGTTTTGTCTTTGTTGATGTTATAGAGCTTTTCCATCGTTGACTTCCACAGATGTAGTCAATTTGATTTTTATACAATCCATTGGGTGAAGTCCATGTGTACAGTCGCCGCTTGTATTGCTGGAAAAAGGTGTTTGAGATGAATAGATCGTTGGTCTTGCAGAATTCTATGAGTCTTTCTCCAGCTTCATTCTTGTTGCCAAGTCCATATTTTCCAACTACTTTGCCTTCTTCTTTGTTGCCAACTTTTGCGTTCCAGTCACCCATGACTATCAGGATATCCTATTTACATTTTCTGTCAATTTCAGCTTGTACTTGTTCATAGAACTGTTCATTTTCATTTTCTTCTGCAGCTGTTGTTGGGGCATATACTTGAATTATAGTTGTGCTGATAGGCATTCCTCGTAGACGAATAGAGATTAAGCATTCGCTGACTGCATTGTATGTCATTACAGTTCTTGCAAGTTTCTTCTTTATTATAAATGCAACACCATTTCTTCTTTGTCTTTCATTTCCAGTATAGTAGACCATGTGATCATCTGATGCAAAGTGCCTGATGCCAGTCCATTTCAGTTGTACATGTTCCATTTCATTCTTGACCTCCTCCAACTTCCCTTGGTTCATGTTTCGTACGTTCCATGTTCCAACGTGTAAGACATCTTTACAGCTTCTGACTCTCATTTCATGCGCAACTACATCAGCAGTCAGACGTCCTGAGGGCTTTGATCCAAACATATCATAAATGCTGGCTTTACTCTGAAAAGTCTTCAGCTCTTCCCCAGTAGCTAGTTGAGTGCCTTCCGACCTGGGGGTCTCATCTTCCAGCACTATAGCACAATTTGTTTTGTTGTAACTATCCATTGGGTTTTCATGGCAAGATACAGAAGTAGATTGCCAGGCCTGCCTGCCACGCAGTTTAAGTTTGGTGGTGGTACTGTTGTCACAGAAATGTGATCCTCTGCCGTCAACACTATCCCATTCTGCTGTTGCCCAGATGGGTGGTTTGTCTTGGTCTGGCACCTCAGCTGAGACCTGTCCATCTTGGGAGACCTTGCCAGTAGTTAAACTACCGATAGTTTAGCTCTCAGCATCACTGATATACACAAGCCCTCACAGCACAACAAGCTGCAAACCAAGTGAGGGGAGGGTATGTTAGCCCAGGAAATACCCCACAGGTGCCACTGTAAGGAAATAAAACATATCAAAAGAGGATTAACCAAAGGGCACAGCCTCAAAATCAGCACCCTAAAACGCCTACAGTGGCGCCTGAGGGTGTGTTAGCCCAGGAAATACCCCACAGGCGCCACTGTCGGGGTTTTAGGGTGCTGATTTTGAGGCTGTGCCCTTTGGTTAATCCTCTTTTGATATGTTTTATTTCCTTTTTCTTGGGTCCCAAAAAGTTTTTCCTGCATTGTGGGCTGATTATTTGAAGCTTATTTCTTTGTTCCATTATATGGTGTTTTTCTGTTTTTATTGTTTCGCTTGTTTGTTACAGCGTATATTAAAATGGATAAATAAAAACATTTTGAAAAATGATTTATTAAAATAATTGGAACACAAATAAAATGAAAATATTATATTTATTTATTTTATTTATTTATTTAATAGTATTTCTAAACCGCCTTATCTTAATAATCAAGGTGGTATCACAGCAAGCAATCAGGTAAAGTGTGTGTGTTGTACATGCAGTGAGGATAAAACTTAGTTGTGTGAGGGATGTGTTGGGTGCTTGATTTGTTTGAGCTATATACAGGGTGGGCTATTTACAGTGGTGCTAGAATCATATTTTTATATATTCAGTTGTTTGGGAGGATTGGAGTGCTGTTATCCATTCTCTTAGGTTATGTGATGTGACCATAGTGCTCTATGAACAGCATGGTTTTCAGTTGTTTTCTGAAGTCTTTGAGGTCTGGAGTTGCCCTTAGATCGTCCGGTAGATTGTTCCATATTGTTGGAGCAGCCATGGATAGAGCTCTGTCTGTTGTGTCCTTGCGTGTGTGCTTGTACTCATTTGGGGTGCTGACTCGGTTGCGTGTTTGACTTCTTCTGGGACGTGCGCTGGTTTCCGGTTGTATGAGCAGGTGGAGGCTGTTGGCTGATGTGTGTTCTTTTATCTTAAATAGGTTTATGATAGTCTTGTATCTGATGCGAGCAATGATTGGGAGCCAGTGTAAGTCCTTTAGTGTAGGTGTGATGTGCTCCTGCCTTGCGGCTCCGGATATGATTCGAGCTGCAGTGTTTTGTGCCAGCTGTAGTGGTTTGAGAGCTTGTTTTGGTAGTCCGAGGTATATCGGATTGCAGAAGTCCAGTATTGGGGTTATCAGTGCTTGACAGACTGTACGGAAGTGTTCTGGAGCGAGGAGTGGTTTCAGTCTCCTGATGATTCGCATCCTGTAATATGCTTTTTGGATTGTTTTGTCTATGTGTGGTTTGAGGTTGAGTTTACTGTCCAGAGTAACCCCAAGGTATCTCACCTCCGATCTTATCGGTATCGTGGTGCTTTGTATCTTTATGTTTGGTGGGTGTGTGAAGCTTTGGTTTCGAGTGATGATTAAAGCTTCAGTCTTGTTGTAGTTTATAGCTAGATTGTTGTTTTGGCACCACTTCGCCATTTGGGTAAGGCAGTCTGCTATCTTAGAGAAGTCCGGGTTTTCGATTGATATCGGGGAGTATACCATTATATCGTCTGCGTATATTGTGTATTGGATGTTGTTCTCTTTCATAATGTTGCATATTGGTTGGATGTAGATCATAACTCAACTTTACTGCAAGGTGTTTTTGCAGTGCTTGCTATGCTTCTGTGTTGGACTGAGTAATCCACAAGTACCACAATGCAGAGCAATAAACAAATCCCAATGTTTTCTGGGAATCTGCAGTCATTTTTGTAAAGTAGCAGGATTTTATGTGAGTGGTTCCTGCACCAATCAGATTCTATAATACTTTAAAATTGAGCTGGTATAACAAAGGAGCATAATTACTCTGAAAATCTTTGTTAAGAAAGCAAATAAATATGCTGAGGCTGTCAAACATTATTGGCTACAAGACGATTTACAACATACTCTCTGAACTAGTGACATACTGTATACTCATTTCAAGGGTTTTTTCCCCCAGTAAAGAGAATTTTGCTAGAGATCGTGGCTGTATGACTGGGTAATAGTACAAATGATGAACATGTTTATACAGTGAACCTTTTATGTAGAATTAAAGTACATATAAATTGAGAAACTATTCTGCCAGTCAAATTTTCCACTGAATTCTTCGAGGAAGGTGATGTAATGGTCTTTCTAAATTGTCTTTGGTCTCTTTGTTATAGGCTATGGGACGCCTGCAGGCTGTTTCGCTTTTCTGCGAAATTGCAAAGCATTAATTGAGCTTGAAGTCAAGAAATAGATTTTATTCTTTGGCAGCCACTGTATCACATCCCATATCTATAGACTGTGCCTAGCACATGTTGATGGGGGACATGACCTGCTCAGTTCCTTATTTCCTACCCGGTTTTATTGACTAACTACTGTAGTTATTGACAGCTGATGTATTTGAAAAGACCTGATCTGATGATGGAAATGGCGACACAGCTGTGTTTCTCAGAAAGCTACATAATTGTATACTGAACCAGAAGGGTTATGAAGATAGCTTGCTGAATTGATTTCTATCAGTTTTTATACTTATACAAGATTGTTGCAGTTTTTCATCCTTCTTAGTTGCTTCTGGGATTGGCAGTGTAGTAACTCCTGCAGGATGTGTGATACGACTATTTTGACTTTAACAATTCACATATTCATGACTTTTATTTTAAAATGTTTTTGTGGCAGTGGTAATGATAAGCAGAATTAAATTTCTTACCAATGAACGCTTGTCTATTTCAAAATAAAAGAAATGAAAGTGATAGTGTAAAGAATAAGTATATAGTATACCAAAAGAAGAATTTTACCTCTAATGGCTAAATAAGATAATGGTTATGAGTCTGGAAGATCTTTTAGTAATGGTATTTTGCCATTAGAACAAAAAAGCTGTCTCAGTCAATATTGCTATATGAAGCTGAGATTTGGCTTTTGACCCAAGTGCCAGAGGAACATTTACAGAGGTCTGATATGTAGTATTTATGGCTTGTCCATTGGGTCATCCTATTAAAGTACATTACATCAAAAACACTGTGATTTATTAGTATACGGAGGCTAATAAAGGAGGGTCAAAAGAGCAGCAGTGTGGAAGGACAAGGACTTGATATCGCTGTCCTCATCAGCAGACTATGCCACTCTAGTCTGTTTATCAGTACACGCCTAGGGGGTAATTTTATAAACTTTTCTTTCATAAAACCCTGCTTTATGCCCTTAAAGGGACCTTTATATAAGTTATCCCAAGGGTTATGTGAGTAAGAAAATATATGTGTACTTTCTCCAGGACCATGCAGGAAGTCAGTCCTCACATATGGGTGACATCGACGTCGATGGAGCCCCCATGCGGAGCATTTCCCCAGCTTTCTAAGAAAGCCTTTGGGAATACACCCACGCATGCACGGTCCCCTTCCCGCCCAAAGGTGCCATCTTACTCAGTCTTTCCTTTTCCGTGGAGCCCAATGGACGTGAGTCCGTGTCACCCGGAAAAGTTTGATTTTCTTCTGCGATTTTCGGTCTCTTTTTGTCCGGTTCGACGCCGGTTCCCCTTCCTGCTTGGGTTTGGTACGCCGGTATCGACCTGATCTCTATTTTACGTTTTTTTGCCCTTCGTGGCACGCGTTCACACTCTTTTTCTTTTTCCCTGGAGGGCCAGTCTTTTGACCTCACGGGGGCCCTTTTTTTCCCGATGGCCTCCAGTGGTTTTAAAAAGTGTGATCATTGTAAGAAGCTCATGTCTCTTACCGACACACACGACTGCTGCCTGCGTTGCCTCGGGCCAGACCATGATCCCAAGGTCTGTGTCCCGTGTGGAAAGATGTCACTAAGGCACTCAGGAGCCAGCAGCATCAGAAGGAGAAAATTTTTTCTGAGTCTGCCTCTGGCCGAGCCCGGACCTCGTCTGAGGCCTCGATGTCTCGGGAGTCTGACCCCGAGCTTCATCGGGGTTCCTCGGAAAGGGGGTCCCCCAGTCAGGAGCACAAGAGGAAGAGAAAGCTCGTGAGGGCGGCATCGGAGGATACCCCTGGTTCTCCAGGACCAAGCAGGAAGTCAGTCCTCACTTATGGGTGACGTCGGCGCCGACGGAGCCCTCGCGGAGCAATTTTCCCCAGCTTTCAAAGAAAGCCCCTGGGAATTGCAGCGCGCATGCGCGGTCCTCTTCCCGCCCAAGGGTGCCATCTTAGCCAGTCTTCTTTTTTCCGCGGAGCCCTACAGACGTCCCCGTCTTGTCCCCGCGAAAAAGTTGATATTTCTTCATAATTTTATTCTTTTTCCTTCGGTTCGACGCCGGTCTTTTTCCCGCCCGGACTCGCGACGCCGGTCACGAGTCCTCTTCTTCTTTCGGTTTTTCTGACTTAGTCAGTTTTCGTTTTCGGTTTTTCCCTGGCAGCCCGGTCCTTTGACCTCGCCGGGGCCCTTTTTCCCCCGATGGCTGCCAGTGGTTTCAAGCGGTGTGGTCAGTGTGACCGAAATATGTCACTAACTGACACACACGACTTTTGCCTCCGCTGCCTGGGCCCGGATCATGAAGAAATGATCTGTGGGCCCTGCGGCAAAATGTCCTCCAAAGCGTTGAGAAGTCAGCGGCATCAGCGGGATAGGATCTTCGCTGACCCCAGCCGTACCCGGACCTCGTCGGAGGCCTCCGCGTCCAAAGGTTCCAGCTCGGACCGTCGCCGGAGTTCCTCCGACAGGGGTTCTCCCTCCGGGGACCATCGACGTCAGGTGAAACCCGCGAGGGCGGCGTCGGTGGACGCTCCTGGCTCCGCGAGGGCCAGGTCGCATAGCCCCGATAGCCGCCCCGGGTCCTTGGAGAAGGAGCACCTCCCGAAGCGACCTCGCCTGGAGTCGGAGCTGCCTGCTCGGGTAAGTCCTGTGGTCCTCCTGGACTCGCCTCCGCGACAGCCGACGTCGGGGGCTGCTGAGTCACCTGAGCTCGGACTCAGGTTGACGGCCTTGGAGAGCAGACTGTCTGCCTTCATGGACCAGCAGCGGGCACTGCTCGCTGGCTTCGCTGGCGTCGCTGCCCCGACCGCCGGGACGTCGACGTCCAAGTCGACCCCGGAGACCGAGCCGATCCTCGAGTCGATGCGAACTCGAGTCGATCCTCGGTCGAGGTCACCCTCGGCCTCCCGTTCGGGACCGAGGTCACCGACGCCGACTCCCTCGGCGTCGGGGCGGCAGGCGCCGCGCCCTGCCCGGGCCGACCCCACCGAGTCCTCGTCGGAGTCGGTCTGGGAGTCTGAAGAGGAAGAGTCGCCTGATTCTTTCCGGACTCGGTGTGTCCCCTCGGACTCACCGGAGTCCGAACCTCGGAAGCAGTCCCCCCCGGAGGATGCCAGGTTCTCGGACTTCGTCAGGGATATGGCCAAGGCTTTGGCCTTCCCTGCGGACCCCGAGGAGGAGCCTCGGGCCGAAGAGCTCGACGCCCTCCAGTATGACTCTCCCGCAAGGGAACACTTTACTGTACCGGTTCCTCCTATGCTGGAACGACTACTCTTCCGCATGTGGGAGAGTCCGGCCACCTCGCCGGTCCTGAGCAAGCGGGTCGATTCTATCTATCGAGTCCGCAAGAGCCCTGGCTTCCAAAAAGCACAGCTACCACACCATTCCATGGTAGTGGAATCGGCCATGCATCGTCTTAATAGCCAGAAGATGCACTCCTCGGTGCCTCCTGGCAGGGAGGCCCGTAACCTGGATGGCCTTGGTAAGAAGTGTTTCCAGGGCTCTATGCTTGCGTGTCGTGTCCAGACCTACCAGCTATACATGGGCATGTATCTCCGAGACCTGGCTAAAGAGCTAGCCGGATTCTCCGCTGGTTTGTCCGAGGAACCCTTGCGGAGGTTCCTGGCCTTGTCCACTGGCATTCGGGAATGCTCAAAATTCATGTCCCGAGCAGCCTATGATGGCTTTGAAGCATCGGCTCGAGTGGCCGCAGCCGGCATCGGTGCCCGCCGACAGGCTTGGCTTCAGTCGTCTGACCTTGAGCCTTGGGTGCAGGACAAGTTGGTCGATGTCCCCTGCCGAGGCGAAAACCTCTTTGGCAAGCCCATGGCTGAAAAGGCTGCACAAATTGAGACGGAGACTCTCACCAGGACCAGGCTTTCTAGGAAGACCTCCGCCCCTTCCCAGAAAAAGAAGGGCTCGGGAAAAAAGTCCTTTTACCCGAGGAAGGCGGCTGCCTACAAACAATACCCCCATTATCAGGCCCAGCAGGCCAAGGGACGGGGTAACGGGTCCCGTAGGCAGCAAGCCCCCAAGCCTGCACCACCAGCCCCTGCTCAGCAGGGTGGGGTTTTTTGACTCCTTAAGCATAGCCTCTCCCCCCCCGCTGGTTCCTCCCAGCACCGGAGGCCGGCTGGTTCACTTCGCCCACAGGTGGTCCAGCATCACCTCAGATGCCTGGGTGCTTCAAGTCGTGCGAGAAGGCTATCTTCTCCACTTCCACCAGTTCCCTCCCTCCTATTTTCCGGGAGAACCTCCACGACCCCCTCTGCACAGGGAATTACTCCTTCAGGAGTTAGCAAGTCTTCTACAGGAACAGGCGGTGGAACCGGTGCCCCACCACCTAAAAGGTCAAGGCTTTTATTCCAGGTATTTTCTAATACCAAAGAGAACAGGAGGCCTCAGACCCATCCTGGACTTGCGCAACCTCAACAAGTTCCTTGTGCGAGAGAAGTTCAAAATGCTTACCCTTGGAATCCTTCTGCCCTACCTCCAGCAGGGAGATTGGCTATGCTCCTTGGATCTAAAGGATGCCTACACGCACATCCTCATCCACCCAAGCCACCGCCAATACCTCAGGTTTGTGGTGGCAGGAAATCATTACCAGTACAGAGTACTGCCCTTTGGCCTGTCCTCCGCACCGCGAGTCTTCACAAAATGTCTCGCGGTGGTGGCGGCCCATCTCCGGCTTCACGGCCTATATGTCTTTCCGTACCTCGACGACTGGCTCATCAGAGCAGCGTCCGCTCCGGAGGTCACCAACGCCGCACGCCGCACGGTGACTCTTCTGCAGTACTTGGGCTTTGTTATAAACTTCGCAAAGTCCACTTTGCTCCCCTCACAGGATCTCGAGTTCATCGGCGCAAGGCTGCACACTCCTCAGGCACGAGCGTACCTACCGCTCGACAGGGCTCAACGGCTCATGGACCTAGCCGACCGTTTTCGCAGCCAGCCCCTGGTCTCCGCCAGGCGCTTCCTGAGACTACTCGGCCATATGGCTTCCACCGTCCATGTGACCCCCAATGCCCGCCTGAATATGCGGCCTGCTCAATGGTGTCTCCGCCAGCAGTGGCCACAAGCCACAGGCGGCCTAGCAGACCTAGTGCGCGTCTCCGAGCCGCTGATCTCGTCTCTCCGGTGGTGGCTTCAGCAGCCGTACCTGATATTCGGAATGCCTTTCCAGTCACCTCAGCCGGCCCGGGTGCTGACAACAGATGCATCCCTCCTGGGCTGGGGAGCGCATTGCCAAGGGGCACGTACTCAGGGCCTCTGGACCACGTGGGAGTCTGCTCAGCAGATCAACTTCCTGGAGCTCAGGGCGATCCGCCTGGCTCTCAAGGCCTTCTCCCACCTGACTTCTCACCAGTCCGTCCTTGTCCAGACGGACAATCAAGTTGCCATGTTCTACGTGAACAAGCAGGGGGGCACGGGCTCCTTCCTCCTCTGCCGGGAGGCACAGAAGCTCTGCTCTTGGGCCGTCTGTCACGGCATTCTCCTCAAGGCAGTTTATCTCCCAGGCCAAGAGAATTACCTGGCGGACAAACTCAGCAGGATCCTCCAGCCGCACGAGTGGCGTCTGGATCCCTTGGTAGTTCAGAAGCTCTTTCTAAAGTGGGGCCTCCCCACGGTGGATCTCTTTGCCAGTCCTCACAACCGGCAACTTCCTCGCTTCTGCTCTCGTCAGCCACACCCCCTTCGGGTTGCGGCGGACGCTTTTCTACTATCATGGTCGGGGAGCCTTCTGTACGCTTTCCCTCCCATCCCGCTAGTCTCTCGGACTCTTTTCAAGGTTCTCCGAGACAAAGCCTTCATGATCCTGGTGGCCCCTCGCTGGCCCAGACAGCCGTGGTTTCCGCTCCTGCTGCAATTAGCGGTGGAGGATCCATTGCCTCTGGGGTTACAACCGGATCTCCTCACTCAGGATCAGGGGTCTCTGCTACACCCCAACCTCAGGTCTCTCAACCTCATGGCCTGGCTGCTGAGAGGGTAGTCCTCGCTCCCCTTCTCCTGCCGGCAGAGGTGGAGGAGGTCGTCCTAGCTTCGCGACGACCTTCTACCCGCAAATGCTACGCCCTTAAATGGTGTCGTTTTTCCGTTTGGTGTACCCGACAGTCTCAGGATCCCTTCTCCTGCCCGGTGTCGGTGGTCTTGCAGTACTTGCTTTACCTCTCTAATCTGGGACTTAAGTCCAACTCCGTCAAGGTTCACCTCAGTGCTCTTTCAGCACATCATGTGCCCGTGGACGGCAGACCTCTCTCCAACGACCCTCTCGTAGCGAGGTTTATTCAGAGGTCTCCTTCTACTTAAACCACCTCTGCGCCCGCCAGCGCCTGACTGGGACCTGAATGTGGTTTTACAGCGGATTACCTGTCCGCCTTTTGAACCTATGGCTACCTGTTCTCTCCGTTTTCTTTCTTGGAAAACACTGTTCTTGATAGCCCTCACTTCCGCTAGACGCGTAAGTGAATTGCAGGCCCTCGTGTCTGATCCCCCTTACACTCGGTTCTACAAAAATAGGGTAGTCCTACGGACTCACCCTAAATTTCTTCCAAAAGTGGTCTCCCCTTTTCATATCAATCAGGAGGTGGTACTTCCAACCTTCTTTCCCAGACCACACTCCAGCCGAGCTGAAACGGTCCTCCATACCCTGGACTGTAGAAGGGCTTTGAACTTCTACCTTGACCGTACGCGGGAGCACCGTAAAGCTGCTCAGCTTTTTGTATCTTTTGACCCCAATAAATTGGGGCTCCCGGTCTCCAAGCGTACACTGTCCATCTGGGTTGCGGACTGTATCACTTGGGCTTATGGGGCAGCCGGACTCTCCTTGGAAGGTCGAGTCACGGCTCATTGCGTTCGGGCAAAGGCCACGTCAGTGGCTTACCTCCGCTCTGTTCCGCTGGCAGACATCTGCCGGGCCGCTACTTGGTCTTCGAGCCAGACTTTTGTGGTCCATTACTGTCTCGAGAGGGAGTCCCGCAGGGACAGTGCTTTCGGACAGGCAGTCCTCCGTAATCTCTTTGAGGTCTGAGCAACTCCTACCCTCCATCCCGGATGTGGGCTACCGGTGGGTAATAATTCAGCGAAGATTCTTTCCTTCTGTGCTGCTGAGCTAGAGGGAGCTCATTTTTGTGCTTAGGGTCTCCGGTAGCCTTAAGCTTGGGAGTCCCATAAGTGAGGACTGACTTCCTGCTTGGTCCTGGAGAAAGCGTAGTTACTCACCTGTAACAGGTGTTCTCCAGGAGCAGCAGGAATCAGTCCTCACAACCCTCCCTCCTCCCCTTGGAGTTGCAATCGTCTGCTTTACTTTTTTTGCAAATTTTTATGCTGTCTTTTTTAGCTATGTCATCTGACTGGCTAAGATGGCACCCTTGGGCAGGAAGAGGACCGCGCATGCGCGCTGCAATTCCCAGGGGCTTTCTTTGAAAGCTGGGGAAAATTGCTCCGCGAGGGCTCCGTCGGCGCCGACGTCACCCATAAGTGAGGACTGATTCCTGCTGCTCCTGGAGAACACCTGTTACAGGTGAGTAACTACGCTTTCCTCGAGGGCCAGGTCTCGGACCCCTGACCGCCGCCCAGGGCCTGTGGAGCTGGAGAAGCCGACCAAGGTGTCTCGTATAGAGCCGGAGTCCGTCGAGCACGAAAGTCCTGTCCTCGAGGATTCTCCTCCCAGGGAGCAGACATCGGGCCCGGCGCCGCTGGGGCCTGAGTCGGTGGCTGCTGAGTCTCCTGAGCTTGGACTCAGGCTGACAGCCTTGGAGTGCAGACTGTCTGCCTTCATGGATCAGCAGCGGGTGCTGATGGCCAGCCTGACTGGTGCATCTGCCCCGACCACTGGGATGTCAACGTCGGTTCTCGAAGCCATGAAGGCCCGAGTCCGGACTCCCTCAACCTCCCGTTCGGGACCGAGGGCGTCGACGCCAATGGTCCCGGCGTCGGGGTGGGTGTAACCGAAGCCCGCACGGTCGGAGCCCCTCGACTCTTCCTCGGATGAGTCTGCGTGGGAGATGGAGGACTAGGAGTCCCCCGATACCTTTCGGACTCACCGCAGTCCGAGCCCCGGAGTAGGTCCCCGCTGGAGGACACCCGGTTCTCGGAGTTTGTCAGGGACATGGCCAAGGCTTTGAATGTTCTTGCGGATCCCGAGGAAGAGCCTCGAGCCGAAGAGCTCGATGCCCTCCAGTATGACTATCCCCCGAGGGAGGCCTTTACTGTGCCGGTTCCTCCGATGCTGGAACGGCTCCTCTTCCGAATGTGGGAGGCACCGGCCTTGGTGCCGGTTTTGAGCAAGCGGATCGATTCCATGTATCGAGTCCGAAAGAGCCCAGGGTTCCAGAAGGCGCAGCTGCCGCACCATTCTATGGTTGTGGAATCGGCCATGCATCGTCTGAAGAGCCAAAAGATGCACTCTGCGGTGCCCCCCGGTAGGGAGGCCCGAAGCCTAGATGCCATCTGCAGAAAGTGCTTCCAGGGCTCGATGCTTGCCTGCCGTGTCCAGTCCTACCAGCTGTACATGGGCATGTACTTGCGGGACCTGGCTAAAGAAATAGCCGGGATCTCCAGGAACAAGCAGGAATGAGTCTTCACATATGGGTACGTCGGTACCGATGGAGCCTGCGTGGGAACGCTCCCCAGCGTCCAAAAAGAAAGCCTTTGGGAGCATCCCACACGCATGCACGCTGCCTTCCCGCCCATTCACTTCCCTCTCATCAGTTTTCCGTTTTCTGCGGAGCCAGCAGGACGTATTCCTGTCACCGCAGAAAATTCTTCTTCTTTTTTATTCTTGTTTTTTGTGGTCGTGTCTGCCTTCCCTCGACGCCACCGGTACCGCCGGTGTTTTTCTTTCTTTTTACTAAAAGTTTCTTCTTTTTTCTAAGGAATTTTTCCTGTTTAGTGCCTGATGGTTTCTAGGCCACTAGGCCTCTATCCTTTCCATTATGGAAAAGCCAGCCACTATTCTTAAGAAATGCTCAAAGTGTGGCGATACAAATATATTTTTAGACACTCATACTTGGTGTCTAAAATGTTTAGGTCCTAACCATTGCCCACTGGAGTGTCTTTCCTGCAGGAGCTCAAATAGAAGAAGTCTTCAGGATCGAGCACAACTCGATACCCGGTTCACATCAGACTCGATGTCACCAGCCAGAATATCTTCTTTCTCACAGGATCAGGTAACCAAACAAAAGTCTGTTAAGACTAGCCAGTCCTCGAGTGGTAGATCTCCTTCTAAGCATCGAGATGCCTCTGGCGTTGCCCTCGAGGACATTTTGCCAATAAAGCCCCGGCGGGAGTCTTCAGGCTCCAAAGCATTAACGGGGCTTCAGGTTGTTCCTGAGGTTCTTTCCTCCATGGACATACCTGGGCCATGCTCGGTGGTTGTGGCCTCTTCGAGCGGTACCGACACCCCGGCATCGGTTATGGTGATGACTGAGATATTCCTCACCAATGAACGTAGTCTGGCGAATCTCTCAGCTACTTCGGTACCGCTGGAGTCGCTGCAGACCGTTCCCCGACTAACTGTATCGGCTTCGGTACCGGTATCGACATCGACACCGGTGTCGGTACCGTTGATGCTTGCTTCGATGGACTCGCTTCCTTCGATGCCAATCCTGGAATCGCTCTCTAGCATGGAGGATTTGGTACCGACTCGTCTCCGTACCGACCTCGGGCGGTACCGAAGATATCTCTGAAGAAAATCCGATGCTTCATCCTTTCAAGTCTCCCGATCCCGATGACTGGGATGAATCCATCGGTACCAATGCTGAATTTTCAACAATTCCAGCCTTTACCCCTCATTTCAGGGGGTCCTCCTCAGGAGAGATTTCTTTTCAAGCTTTTCTGCTTGATATGGCAAAGTTACTTGCCATTTTTATACCTGGTAAAGAATCTATACCAGGGGATTCAGAAACTCTGCAATTCCCCTGGGTTCCAAAGGAGGTGATCATGCTTTCTTTGCATCAGATCTTACAGGATCTACTATTAAGAATGTGGGAAACTCCTTTAACGTTATCCCCAACTTCTAAAACACTTGACACTATGTACAAGGTGCCACCTTCTCCAGGTTTTCAAAAGACTCAACTTCCTCATCATTCTATTGTTGTAGAATCAGCAATGAGGCATATTAAGAGTGCAAAGAAGCACTCCTCTTATCCGCCTGGTCGTGAGTCTAGGATTTTAGATGCCTTTGGACATCGATGCTTCCAGGCATTTATGCTTTCAGCAAGAATTATCTCATATATTTTCTATATGGGATTATCTCTTGAAGAGGTCACAAAGAATTTAAAGCTTTTGAACCCTTTTCTTCAAGAACATAATAGAGTAGATTATTTCTTATTAGTCAGTCATGCTCAAAATGTCTCTAAGTTCCTTAATCGTGCTTCCCTGGACTGTTTTGAGTCTATTAGCAGAACGTCTGCTATAGCCATAGGGGCACGACGCATGGCCTGGCTCCAAGCTTCAGACTTGGACAAATGGGTACAAGAAAGGCTGGCAAATACTCCTTGTACTGGTGAAAATCTCTTTAACAAGGATGCTTTATTCCAAGCTAATCAGTTAAACTCTGATATTGTTGCTTTCAGAGGATTGTCAAAACTTTCCTCTATCCCAGCTAGTAAAAAATCTCCTAAAAAACTTTATCCCCCTAGAGGAAAAATGTTTTATCCACTTCTACCCATCATGCAGATGTTTCCAAAGAAGAACAACATCAAACCAGGCTAAGAAAATCAAAACCTCAACAGGCTGAGCAAACCAGTAGTCGCAGGGTTTCTGATATTTTTTTCATTAAATCTCTTTTTCCTGTTTGAGGTTTAGAACCGCTAACCTACTTCTTATCAACAGAAGCATCTACAGTTCATCTCATCCTTACTGAGAGATCAGTGATACACTGACTCAGTCCTCGACTCTAGGCATGAATCTCTTGCCACAAGAGAAATCCATTCTTTTAGCTCCTAGAGCTATTGAGGATAATCATGCCCTACAAGTAACAGGTTTCTCCTCTCCTTTTTGAAGGAAAAAGAGGAGTAACAGCTAATAACAAGGTAGGCTATGCCCGTCACCTTGACAGTTTTCCTGTACGAGGATATCTCATAGTTTTGACTGCAGGGGGGCTTTACCTTTTTTCAGAGACTTACCAAATTGTAAGTCTTCACAACTCTGTATTACTTTCTATCCCTCTTAGTCGAGACATTCTGTCTAAGAGTGATACTATTCAACTGGAGGGCTTACTTTTTAAGCCCATAGGATTTTCTTCAATACCTACTCCAGTAAGTGGTTTCCATACAGAGCTTTCTTCCCCTTTGCAATCTTCCCAAATATTTCTTTTAACACAGCTTATCAGACCATAATTGAGTTTTACCACTCCTAATTATGTCTGTCGGTCCTTTTCCAATCTATAAGACCTAACTTTTTCTGCTGCCTTAATAACAAATAATTCCAAGAGAGGTTCCAAAACCTACTTGGACAATTTATAATTGCAGGTAACCAGCCTGTCTACTATTCTTAGCCATCTTCAATTCTTTTTGGCTCCAACAGAATAGATTAGGTTGCACACTGGCAATTAAACAGCCAGATCTCACCTAAGCAACCTACAACATGCTCTCTGCAATTATACAAAAAAGCTCTACAACTGTGGGCCTTTGCCAGAGAGCGTCAGAGCCATTCCTAGTAGGTAACTCCCAGATGGTTAAAAAGGCTTTGCCCAGTCATGATCCTACATGACTGGGTTTTCCTACTCTTACCATCTTCCTTAAAATTTCCTTTTAAGGAAAAGGAACCAGGGCTTAGGCCACGTGAAAGTATAAAGAATTGCTCAATTCCCTGGGTTGTTCCACATCTCCAGTGGAACTCTTACAACAGGGATGCATTCCTTTTTACTGCAGTCGGTCCTTGTCTAGTGCATTTCTTCTAATTCCCAATACTTCATTGAAGCTTATGCTGAACAAAGAACGCATGATACTCATATTGCCCTCATAGAGGGGCAAACATGGTATCCCCTTATATTGCATGTTCTTCTCCACACTGAAGTTATAGAAGGATCCAGACTTGTTGTCTTAAGACTAAGGATCTCCTCTGCACCCCTTCATGTAGGTCTCCATTTCTGGTTATTCAAAGGCTAGAATTTTTAAAGAAATCTAGACCTCTCCTTCTAATTAAGAAAATGCCACTGGTTTCCATGAAACCTTCTCCATGGTTCTTCCACGTGTACCTAGAAAGAGATTCTCTATCTATATTCTCAAGCAGGTCTTACCCCTTCTTGTTATTAAGTGAATCTCTCTCTCTCTATCTGACTCTGAAAGATTTGTTACTATCCATATTAATGCTGTTCCAGCATACCATAGCGTTTTAAATGGACAGCCAATTTCTATGGTAATTAGAAACTACCTTCTTTTACCGTAACCTTTCCAGTTATGTTACATCTGAAGCTCTCCATGTAAAGTCATTATCCTAAGTGACCTCACTTAGGGAAGACATTACTGATCTTCAAGAAATTGGAGGCTACACCGCCTACTACAAATGTTTCTTTCTTTCATTTAGATATAGGGGTCTTAAAGACCCATCCTTTTTCTGCAAGCCCATCAGATTTATCTCTTCTCTTTCCTAGAGCCTTATTCTGCTCCAAGGACAAAGAGCTTCAAACTTTGGCCTACAGAAGCTTTTGCTTCTCCTCCAAAGTCCAACCTCATTAAACTCCCCCAGTTTTTTTCTTCTGGGATTAGTTCTAGCCATTAAGGCTTCTGACCTCTGCCTGTATTGCAAATTTATTTTCCTCTACTTCACAGTGAGGTATTTTCTTTGAGGATAATGTACTGGCTCTTAGCACCAGACCCATATTAACCTCAACAAATACTTTTGCAATATTTTTGAGTAAGGTCCACATTAGCAAATTGGAATTCAGTATTTACTAACATTTATGATCTATACAAGGACTCCCCTCTAGACGCTTTGTTTAGTCAAGCTGTTCCACAGCACACCCTTTTTAATTCAACTCCTACCCTCCATCCCCTGGATGCCTGAGGTTCTGGGAAATAGCATGGCCCATCTATTAGATTTGCAACATGCTGGGACCTCCTCTAGGCATCTCTAGCTTGGGAGTCCCCATATGTGAAGACTCATTCCTGTTCCTGGATATAGCACAGTTACTTACCTGTAACAGGTGATCTCTGGGAACAGCAGGAATAAGTCTTCACAACCCACCCACCTCCCCTAGGAGTTGTTCTCTCTCTCTAATTTGTCTACTTCCCTGCTTCGGTCTCAGCTACAAACCCAACTGATGAGAGGGAAGTGAATGGGCGGGAAGGCAGCGTGCATGCGTGTGGGATGCTCCCAAAGGCTTTCTTTTTGGACGCTGGGCAGCGTTCCCGCACAGGCTCCGTCGGTACCGACACCTCTGATAGCCAAGTGCTTTTCAAGATCCAGAGCAAGCACCCCTCAGTAATCCTGATTGCGCCCAGGTGACTGAGAAAGCCCTGGTTCCCCTTGCTGCTCTCCCTGTCGGTGGCAACGCCAGTATCGCTTGGCCGGGACCTGGACTTCCTGTCCCAGGAGAGGAGCTCCCTGCTACACCCCAACCTGGGGTCCCTAACACTGACAGCGTGGCTGCTGAAAGGGTAGCACAAGCCTCTTTCAACCTTCCAGGCGAGGTAGAGGAGATCCTCCTGGCCTCCCGGAAGCCATCTACCAGAAGGGCTTATGCCTTCAAGTGGAGGAGGTTCTCCGTCTGGTGTGCAGAAAGGAATGCTGTCAGGTAACGTTCATGCTGCAGTACTTACTGCACCTCTCACACTCGGGCTTGAAATCTAACTCGATGAGGGTGCATCTCAATGCCATAGCGGCTAACTATCACCCTATAGAGGGAAAGCCCCTCTCAGGCCAGCTTTGGTCTCCAGATTTTTCAGGGCCCTCCTGCTATCCAAGCCCCCTCTCCGCCCTCCGGCAGCGGAATGGGACTCATTGTGGTGCTCTTCCAGCTCACTATGCCGCTGTTTGAGCCTTTGGCCACCTGCCACCTGAGACACCTCTCCTAAAAGGTGGTGGCATTGACGTCTGCTCACAGAGTAAGCGAGCTGCAGGCCCTGGTGGCGGACCCACTCTATATCAGGTTCTATACGAACAGGGTGGTGCTTCATCTGCACCCCAAATTCCTCCCAAAGGTGGTGTCCACTTTTCACCTCAATCAGGAGGTAAGTCTCCCCACCACCTTCCCCACGGCCGCACGCCGGCAGGGAGGAGGTAGTCTTGCATACCCTGAATTGCAAGAGGGCCCGGTCCTTTTATTTACAGAGGACTAAGGCCCATCGAAAAACTCCTCAGCTTTTTATCTCCTATGACCCCAGCAGATTGGGACTACCTGTGACCAAGCGAATGCTGTCTGCCTGTGTGGCAGACTGCATTGCCCTGCGCTTATGAACGAGCTGGCCTCTCTCTGGAGCACTGGATCACTGCTGATTGTGTGGGGGCTATGGCCACATAGGTGGCCAACCTATGCACAGTGCCGGTGCAAGAAATCTGTAAGGCCGCCACGTGGTCTTCAGTCCATATGTTCGCAGCCCACTACTGCCTTGAGAGTGAGTCCCTCAGGGACAGGGCCTTTGGCCAGGCAGTGATCAGAAGCATTCTTGGAGTATAGGCCCTCCAACCTTTCAGTGTTCAGGCTACCAGAGTTATGGTGATGCTGGACGCTTGGGTCTACAGAGTCTCTTGGTAGAGACTCAACTTCTGCAATTCATGACCTCCTTTTGGGTCACCACTGCTGCTGTCGTGGTTTGAGCCTCAGCAGCCTGGAGCTAGGGAGTCCCATATGTGAGGACCGACTTCCTGCTTGTTCCTGGAGAAAGCAGTTACTCACCTGTAACAGTTGTTCTGCAGGGACAGCAGGAATCAGTCCTCACAACCCTCCCTCCTCTCCTTGGAGTTGTCTCCTTTACCTTTTTGTCTTTTGCCTAAACTATGTCATCTGACTGAGCAAGATGGCAACCTTGGGCGGGAAGAGGACCACGCATGCGTGGTAGTATTCCCAGAGGCTTTCTTTGAAAGCTGGGGAAATGTTCCGCATGGGCTCTGTCGGTGCCAATGTCACCCATATTTGAGGACTGATTCTTGCTGTCCCTGGAGAACACCTGTTATAGGTGAGTTACTACGCTTTATTAATGTTTGTACTTCGTCTATACTATGGCCTATCTTATTGCCATGATGTAACCAATCAAATAGCAGTGTAGCAAATCTGCAAAATAAATAAATTGAAGAAATAAAAGTAAGTAAGCACGGTCACTTGCACCTAAGTTTTCTTTGGGTAGATTTTGGCTGGAGGAGATATGTGCATATGTTTGAAAATGCTACTTATACATGTACTTTCCATTATCTGACCCCAGAACTCATAAATTGCTTTGAATATTAAGCTAAAGATGAATCAGATTCTTCTTCTTGAGTAGGGAATTTGGTTGTTAACTGCAATGGATTTTTTTTCCACTGATGAGTTTTAATATATTGCCTTTCTGAAAGTTTGTTATATTTCCTGTTTTCCGTCTCACCCTTGCTCCTTTCTTGTTTACTAGCCAATAAAAAGGCACCTTAGGAGATCACCATGTCTGTGAAGTGGTGATGCCCCTTTCCCCACCAGTAATTTTTTGTTTGATTTCCTATCCACAACAGATTTTCAGGGCTTTTCATCAGGTACATGAGAATCCACAGCAGTCTTTTTTTTTTCCTCCCACCATATCCACACATATAAACTGTGGATGTGTTTATCCCTTAAAGGCTCCTTTATTTCTGAGTGGTATTGTGTTGGGGTTTCATAATATTTGTGTATTGAATCATTTTTGCTTTGTTAATAGATCTCTTGTGGAGAATTTGTCTGTACTTTAGCTATCTTTATACTGATATTTGAAATTGTAAATGATTGTTTCAAATATACTTGTTAAGAAATAACTTTTGTTGAAAAATGAAAAAGAATCCTTTTGTTGACAAGATTAGTGGAGAATTTCATTACATGTTCTAAATTAACCTTAAATGCTATAGTAATATAAGTTGTGATGCTGATTTTACGTTAATTTATGCTGCAGCTCATGGAAAGTTACTAATTTATGCTGCAGTACATGGAAGGTAACCTAATTTTAGATCTATTAATTTTCTTCTTTCTGCACCTATCTGCATTTTTCATGTAGCTTATCAGCACAGAAAACAATTAAAAATGTAAAATGTGTCAGATTAATGTATGAGTCAAGGGTTGCTGTAGTCTCTGTTCAAAATCAAATCAAATGTGTTGCCATCGAGTCACTGCTGACTCCTTGCGACCCAGCCCTTGGGTTTTCATGGCAAGGTGTGACTGAAAGTAGTTTCCAGGCCTTTCTTCTGAAACTAGGAATGTTTTTATAGACCAGATTCAGAGGTTGGTGGCATGAAGTCCTGCATTTGCACTGAAATGGTACAGCGGGCCTAGGCAAAAAATAAAGAAAAGTTGCAAACAGGAAAATAGAACTCCTAGTGTATAGAAAATGAATAAAGGTGTTCAGTATTCAGTTTGTTGTTCATATATTTTCTAAATGTATATGGATAATATTGGGTTATTTAAATTGCAAAATGGCCAGATGATATACATATAAAAAGGGATGGGGCAGATGCAGCGCTAAAAATGAACCTGTTTGTTGATGATATTCAGCTGCTAAGGAGATATTTTTATAAGGCACACCTACATTTCCATGCATGTTTATGCATATAAATAAGAGTATTTTAGTGGTTTACATGTGTAACGTAGTCATTTGCCATTCTGAAAATATGCACATCGGACCGATAGTATGTACTTTTCAGTGTGGGAGTGCACAGGGGTAGGTTTTGTGCAGAATGTGGGTGGAGTGTACATTTACATGTACAAATTATAAAATAGTGCAAATTACGTGTGTTCTTGCAAAATCTAGGTTTATGTTTGTTTATTAAAACATTTTTTATACCGCCCAATACCAGTGGCGTCTGGGCGGTTCACAATCGTTAAAATAAATTACAGGCTGCTAAGAAACTGAAAGGAACGCCAATTAAAAATAAAAGCGACAGAGGAGAGATAAAGGATAGAAGAACAAAGTAAGCAGAGGTACATCAACAAGAGAGGGGGGAGGGAGACGAGGATAGGGAGGGGAGATCAAATGCCAGACTAAAAAGATGGGTTTTAAGTGTTTTTTTAAAAGCTTGGTAAGATTGCTCTGAGCGGAGAGAAGGGGGAAGTGAATTCCAAAGTCTAGGACCCAGAAAGTAGAAAGACGAGGAGCAAGTGGATTCAAGGTGAGCTTGGGAAGGGGATGGGAGGGACATACGGTTAACGGAATAGAACGGAGCAGACGATGAGGGGTATGGAAATGAATCAGGTCAGCAAGATAAAGAGGGGTGCCTGTGTGAATTACCCTGTGTGCAAATGTGAGAATCTTGTACTGAATGCGAAACGAGACCGGTAACCAATGATGGTGCAGAAGAAGGGGGGTGACGTGGTCGCAGCGGGAGGCGCAAGACAATACACGGACTGCGGCATTCTGAATGCGTTGTAAACGGGAAAGTTGGGATTGTGGTAGGCCAGCTAAAGAAACATTACAGTAATCAAGTCGGGACATTACAAAAGAGAGAATAAGTGTAGCTAAAGCAGAAAGAGAGAGAAAAGGGCGTACAGCCCGAAGCTGTTTAAGGGAGAAAAAGAACGCTGAACTATAGAAGAGATATGTTCCTTGAATGAAAGGGAAGAGTCAAGAATAACACCAAGATACCTGAGAGAAGAAACAAGAGGAATGGGCTGGGAGGAAAAAGAGGGGGCACAGGTGGGGGAAGGACTCCCAAGGGTGAACCAAATGGCGAAAGACTTGGCAGGATTTACATGGAGAAAATTAGAGGTGAACCAGGAAGCAACAGCAGTGAGGCAAAGGTTAAGGGGAGAGATATCGGGCACAAGGGAATCAGTATGGTGTAAAAGAATTATATCGTCCGCGTAGTAATACGCGGAGATACCAAACTGCTGGATTAGTAAAGCAAGAGGGGCTAGGAAAACATTAAAGAGGAGTGGAGCAAGGACAGACCCCTGAGGCACACCACAGGAGAGAGGGGTGGGAGCTGAAGAAGAGGACCCAACCACTACTGAAAAGGAGCGACAGAGAAAAGAACGAAACCAATGAAGGACCAAACCAGAGAGACCAGCGTCTTGAAGACGAACGAGAAGAGTGCGATGGTCCACCAGATCGAAAGCCGCAGAAAGGTCAAGAGAGACAGCAAGAGGGAAAAGACCGCGATCGTGAGCAGCATGCAATTCGTTGAGAAGAGAAAGAAGGATAGATTCTGTGCTATGACCGGGGCAAAAACCAGACTTCCGAGGGTGGAGAACAAGAAAGGCTTCAAGATGGGCAGAAAGCTGAAGGAAGACAAGTTTCTCCAGGACCAAGCAGGAAGTCAGTCCTCACTTATGGGTGACGTCGGCGCCGACGGAGCCCTCGTGCGGAGCATTTCCCCAGCTTTCACAGAAAGCCTTTGGGAATTGCAGCGCGCATGCGCGGTCCCCTTCCCGCCCAAGGGTGCCATCTTGCTCAGTCTTCTTTTTTCCGCGGAGCCCAACGGACGTAGTTCGTTTTTCCCCGAGGAAAAAGTTGATTTTCTTTATTTTTCTATTTTCCTCCGGTTCGACGCCGGATCCTTTTCCCGCTCGGACCGATATGCTGGTATCGAGTCCTTCTCTCTTTTTTGTCCTTTGTGACTGGCGATCGCGCCTTTTTTCTTTTTCCCTGGCAGTCCAGTCTTTTGACCTAGCAGGGGCCCTTTTTCCCCCGATGGCTGCCAGCGGGTTTAAGAAATGTGATCGGTGTAAGAAACTTATGTCTCTTACCGACACACATGACTGCTGCCTCCGTTGCCTCGGACCCGATCATGACCCGATGATCTGTGGTCCGTGTGGCAAAATGTCCTCAAAGGCCTTGAGGAGTCGGCAGCACCAGAGGGATAGAATTTTTTCTGACTCCGCGTCCGGCTGGGCCCGGACCTCGTCAGAGGCCTCGACGTCTCGGGACTCCTGCCCCGAGCAGCGTCGGGGCTCCTCTGAGCGGGGTCTCCTTCGCGGAAACATCGCAGGAAGAAGAAACCCACGAGGGCGGCGTCGGTGGACGCTCCTGGTTCCTCGAGGGCCAGGTCGCATAGCCCCGATAGCCATCCCGGGTCTTCGAAGTCGGAGAGGCCTGCGAAGCATCCTCGTGTCGAGATGGAGTCGCCTGGACACGTAAGTGCTGTTGTCCTCGTTGACTCTCCTCCGAGGGAGCTGACGTCGGGCCCGACGCCGTCGGGGCCCGAGTCGGGGGCTGCTGGGTCGCCTGAGCTCGGACTCAGTTGACGGCCTTGGAGAGCAGCTTCGCTGCCTTCATGGAACAGCAGCGGGCATTGATCGCCAGTCTCACCGGTGCATCTGCCCCGACCACCGGGACCTCGACGTCCAAGTTGACCCCGGAGGCCGAGCCGATCCTCGAGTCCATGCGGGCTCGAGTCGATCCTCGGCCACGGTCTCACTCGACCTCCCGTTCGGGGCCGAGGTCGTCGACGCCGACACCCTCGGCGTCAGGGCGGAGGGCATCAGTGCCCGCCCGACCGGAGCCGCTCGATTCCTCCTCCGAGGAGTCGGGCTGGGAGACGGAGGACGAAGAGTCACCCGACACCCATCGGACTCGGTGTGTCCCCTCGGACTCACCCGAGTCCGAACCTAGGAGACGGTCCCCACCGGAGGATACCCGGTTCTCGGACTTCGTGCGGGATATGGCCAAGGCCTTGGCCTTCCCCGCGGATCCCGAGGAGGAGCTTCGAGCCGAGGAGCTCGAGGCCCTCCAGTATGACTCTCCCCCGAAGGAGGCCTTTACTGTTCCGGTTCCTCCGATGCTGGAGCGGCTACTCTTCCGCATGTGGGAGACCCCGGCTTCGACGCCGGTGTTAAGCAAGCGGGTCGATTCCATTTATCGAGGCCGCAAGAGCTCCGGGTTCCAAAAGGCACAATTACCGCACCACTCCATGGTTGTGGAATCGGCCATGCATCAACTGAAAAGTCAGAAGATGCACTCCTCGGTGCCTCCCGGCTGGGAGGCCTGGAACCTGGATGCCCTCGGTAGGAAGTGCTTCCAGGGCTCTATGCTTGCTTGCCGTGTCCAGACCTACCAGCTCTACATGGGCATGTACCTCCGAGACCTGGCAAAGGAGATTGCTGGGTTCTCTGCTGGTCTCTCCGAGGAACCTTTGCAGAGGTTCCAGGCCTTGTCCACCGGTATTCGAGAGTGCTCGAAGTTTATCTCTCGAGCAGCCTACGATGGCTTCGAGGCTTCGGCCCGAGTAGCTGGGGCCGGCATCGGTGCCCGCCGACAGGCTTGGCTACAGTCATCCGACCTCGAGCCATGGGTCCAGGACAAGTTGGTCGATGTCCCCTGCCGGGGTGAAAACCTCTTTGGCAAGCCCATGGCTGAAAAGGCTGCAGAACTCGAGACTGAGACTCTAACCCGGACTAGGCTTTCCAGGAAAACCTCTGCCCCTTCTCAGAAAAAGAAGGGCTCGGGAAAAAAGACCTTTTACCCGAGGAAGTCATCGGCCTACAAACAGTACCCTCATTATCAGGCCTCTGCAGCTCCCCCAACAGGGTCAGCAGGCCAAGGGGCAGGGTCAAGGGCCCCGTAGGCCGAAGACCCCCAAGCCACCAACACTGGCCCCTGCTCAGCAGGGTGGGGGTTTTTGACTCAAACAGCATAGCCTCTCCTCCTCAGCTGGCTTCTCTCAGCACAGGAGGCCGGCTGGCCCACTTTGCCCACAGGTGGTCAGCCGTCACATCAGATACCTGGGTTCTTCATATAGTCCAAAGGGGCTATCTTCTCCATTTTCACCAGGTACCTCCCTCCTATTTTCCAGGGGAGCCTCCAAGACTCCCTCTGCACAGGGACCTACTCCTTCAGGAGTTGACAGGTCTATTAAAGGATCAGGCTGTGGAACCGGTGCCCCACCACCTGAGAGGTCAAGGCTTTTAAGTTAATTAAGTTAATCTGTACATAGTTCCCCCGGTCGTCCTATTGTTGAAGTTCCCTGTTCAATGTAAAACTCAATGTTACTTGTATGCATTGTAGTATGTTCTTGTTCTATGTACACCGCACTGATTTTAATAGCGCGGTATAAAAGAATTGTTAAATAAATAAATAAAATTTTATTCCAGGTACTTTCTGGTACCAAAAAGAACAGGAGGCCTCAGACCTATCCTAGACTTGCGAAACCTCAACAAGTTCCTGCAGAGGGAAAAGTTCAAGATGCTTACCCTTGGAATCCTTCTGCCCTACCTCCAGCAGGGAGACTGGCTATGCTCCTTGGATCTCAAGGATGCGTATACTCACATCCTTATCCATCCAGACCACAGACAATATCTCAGGTTTGTTGTGGGAGGAAACCACTATCAGTACAGAGTGCTTCCCTTTGGCCCCTCATCCGCTCCCAGGGTGTTCACCAAGTGCCTGGCAGTGGTGGCGGCCTACCTGAGGCTTCAGGGTCTCTTTGTGTTCCCGTACCTGGACAACTGGCTCATAAGGGGCCAATCTTCCCTGGAGGCCAACCAGGTCACCCTTCGCACTGTGGCTCTGCTTCAGCACTTGGGGTTTGTCATAAACTTCGCAAAGTCCACTTTGCTCCCGTCCCAGAACTTAGAGTTCATAGGGGCCAGACTAGACACTCTTCAAGCAAAGGCTTTTCTGCCTCTGGACAGGGCCCACAGGCTAATGGATCTGGCCAGCCAGTTTCGCAGCAATTCCCTGGTCTCTTCCAGGCAATTCCTGAGACTACTCGGCTATATGGCTTCCACAGTTCATGTCACCCCCAATGCCCGCCTGCACATGCGACCTGCTCAGTGGAGCCTTCGCACTCAGTGGCATCAAGCCTCAGGGGGCCTAGCGGACTCAGTGCGCATCTCCGACCTCCTGGTCTCCTCTCTGAAATGGTGGCTTCATCTTCCAAATCTGGTGCTCGGAGTGGTTTTCCAATCCCCTCCGCATACTCAGGTGCTGACAACCGATGCCTCTCTTCTCGGTTGGGGAGCACATTGCCAAGGGACATGTACTCAGGGTCTCTGGACCCCTTGGGAGGCTGCTCAACAGATAAACTTCCTGGAGCTACGGGCGATCCGCCTAGCTCTGAGAGCCTTCTCCCATCTCGCCTCTCATCAGTCTGTACTGGTCCAGACGGACAATCAAGTTGCCATGTTCTCTGTGAACAAACAAGGAGGCACAGGCTCCTTCCTTCTCTGTCAGGAGGCACAACGGCTGTGCTCTTGGGCTGTCAATCATGGAATCCTTCTCAAAGCTGTCTACCTCCCAGGTCAGGAAAATTACCTGGCAGACAAATTGAGCAGGATCCTGCAACCAGACGAATGGAGATTGAACCCGTCGGTGGTTCAGCAGGTATTTCTCAAGTGGGGACTCCCCACCATAGATCTTTTCGCCAGTCCTCTGAACCGGCAACTACCGAGATTTTGCTCCAGACAACCGCATCCTCTCAGAGTAGCTGCGGATGCGTTTCTGATCTCGTGGTCCACAGGCCTACTGTATTCGTTTCCTCCCACACCACTTGTGTCCAGAACGCTGTTCAAAGTCCTCCGGGACGGGGCTTCATTGATTCTCATAGCCCCCCGGTGGCTGAGGCAACCGTGGTTACCGCTTCTGCTACAGCTAGCGGTGGACACTCCTCTTCCTTTGGGGTTTCAACACGATCTCCTGTCTCAGGATCAGGGGACTCTTTTGCACCCCAACCTCCAGTTCCTTCATCTGATGGCCTGGCTGCTGAAAGGGTAGGCCTCGCTCCCCTACTACTACCTAGAGAGGTGTAAAATGTAGTCTTGGCCTCTCGGCGTCCATCCACCAGGAAGTCCTACGCTTTTAAGTGGCGTAGATTCTCCGCATGGTGTGCTCAGCACAGTGAGAATCCCTTCTCGTGCTTGGTGGCGGTGGTGTTGCAATATTTGCTCTACCTCTCCAATCTGGGCCTTAAGTCTAACTCTGTCCGAGTTCACCTTAGTGCTCTCTCAGCACACCACTCGCCGGTGGACGGCAGGCCTCTTTCCAACCACCCTTTGGTGGCTCGTTTCCTCAGAGGCCTTCTTCTGCTTAAGCCTCCTTTGCGTCCACCGGCCCCTGAGTGGGATCTGAATGTGGTCTTACAGCGGCTTACTTGTCCGCCTTTTGAACCTATGGCTACCTGCCCTCTCCGTTTTCTCTCCTGAAAAACTTTATTTCTGGTAGCTCTCACCTCTGCTAGGCAAGTGAGTGAACTGCAGGCTCTAGTGTCTGATCCTCCTTACACTAGGTTCTACAGGAATAGGGTAGTCTTACGGACTCACCCTAAGTTTCTTCCTAAGGTTGTCTCACCCTTTCACCTTAATCAGGAGGTGGTTCTTCCGACCTTCTTTCCCAGGCCGCATGCCAACCGGGCTGAGATGGTCTTGCATACCCTGGACTGTAGGAGGGCGTTATCCTTCTACCTTGACCGTACGCGGGAGCATCGGAAGGCTGTTCAGCTTTTCGTTTCTTTTGACCCCAATAAGTTGGGGCTCCCTGTCTCCAAGCGTACGTTGTCTATATGGGTCGCTGACTGTATCACCTGGGCTTATGGGGCAGCCGGCCTCTCGTTGGAGGGTCGAGTCACGGCTCATCGTGTCAGGGCGAAGGCTGCGTCAGTGGCTCATCTCCGCTCTGTTCCGTTGGCAGACATCTGCCGGGCCGCTACTTGGTCTTCAAGCCAGACTTTTGCGGCCCATTACTGCCTTGAGAGGGAGTCCCGCAGGGACAGTGCTTTCGGACAGGCAGTACTCCATAATCTCTTTGGGGTTTAGGCAACTCCTATCCTCCGGCCCTGGTGTTGGGCTACCGGTCGGGGGCGTTCTCAGAGAAGATTCCTTCTTTCTGTGCTGCCGAGCTAGAGGGAGCTAATTTTTCCGCTTGGGGTCTCCGGTAGCCTTAAGCTAGGGAGTCCCATAAGTGAGGACTGACTTCCTGCTTGGTCCTGGAGAAAGAGTAGTTACTCACCTGTAACAGGTGTTCTCCAGGAGCAGCAGGAATCAGTTCTCACAACCCTCCCTCCTCCCCTTGGAGTTGCAGTCATATCATTTGCTTTTGCTAATTTTTTGCTGTCTTTTAGCTATGTCATCAGACTGAGCAAGATGGCACCCTTGGGCGGGAAGGGGACCGCACATGCGCGCTGCAATTTCCAAAGGCTTTCTGTGAAAGCTGGGGAAATGCTCCGCACGAGGGCTCCGTCGGCGCTGACGTCACCCATAAGTGAGGACTGATTCCTGCTGCTCCTGGAGAGCACCTGTTACAGGTGAGTAACTACTCTTTCTCAAGAAATTTGGAGAGGAATGGGAGATTGGAGATAGGGCGCCAGTTGGAGAGGACAGCGGGGTCTGAGGTGCGGGTTTTCAGTATTGGACGAACAATGGCGTGCTTCCAAGGTGTAGGGAAGATACCGGAGGATAGACTAGAGTTGAAGAGAGAGAGGATATAAGGAGAGAGGGATAGAGAGGGTTCCAGGAGCCAACGGGAGGGAATGGGATCAGCAGGGCAGGTTGTCTTGCGGATGGAAAGAAAAGTGCTTTGGAGAACAGCTGGGGAGACCATCTCAAAAGAGGACCAGGAGTGAGATAAGGTAGGGGTAGAAAGTGAAGGAGAAAGAAGGGTGGAGGGGGAAGACATGGCTAGAGGGGAAAGGGGGGGAGGACAAGGGGGGAAGGACTGACGCAGGGTTTGGACCTTGGAGACAAAAAAGGAGGCAAGGGAAGAAGGGTCGGGAGAGGCAGAAGAGGGGGGAGGGAGGGGAGGTAAGGCGGAATGGGATGCCGTGAGGGAACGAAAAATAGAATATAATTGCCGGGAGGAATTTGAAGAAGAAGAAATAAGCTTAGAGTAATAGTCACGCTTCGCTGAGTGGAGGAGGGTATGGTAGTGACGGTGACAGGATTGGAAATTGAGAAGAGTAGAGGAGAACGGACGCTTTCGCCAA
Source organism: Ichthyophis bannanicus (assembly GCA_033557465.1). Lineage (NCBI taxonomy): Eukaryota > Metazoa > Chordata > Amphibia > Gymnophiona > Ichthyophiidae > Ichthyophis > Ichthyophis bannanicus. The sequence goes on from CM066034.1 coordinate 856,377,162, forward strand.
AGGTGTTCTGCTTGACGAAGATATTGCCGGTGCAGGAAAAGGCCGGGGTGAAACCAGGGATGCCGGAGGCAGCGACAGGGGGGGGGGGGGGTAGGCAGGAACGAAGAGGGGCAATATCATCGAGGGCAGAGGACAGAGAGGAGTGCCAAAGATGGCTTGAGCATCAACAGAGAGTGAAGCAAAGTCGCTGGGGAATATGGAAGCAGAAGGAGGGAACTGAAGGAGCGTATCAGCAGTAAGCTTACGGGTTGGTACTGAAGAGGTAAAGCCAGAATTGGAGGCATTGTTTGGGAGCACTGGGGAAGGGTCTGAAGAAGCTGTTGAAAGAGGCCGGACGGGAATAGAAAAGAGAAGGCAGAAATGATCGGACCAGGGAAGGGGTAGGGAGGAAAGAGAGGAGGGAGGGATGGAGGAGGAGTTGGAGGTAATAAGGAGATCCAGGGAATGACCTGCAACATGAGTGGGGAAGGAGACAAATTGGCGTTGTGATGCAGCAGACCCTCATGCAGATAGAAGAAAAGTTTTAAATCCAGAAAAAAACAGGTATAAGCTGCAATATCCTGAAGATCCACATAGAGGGAGCAGGAGAGTCAGTACAGAGTCTGAAGAACCACGCCTCTATAGGCAGGACTTGGGCCCAGTCAGTTTGGATTTAAGCAGAGGCAGGTCTGAATCAAGTAGAGAGATCCAAGGAGAGATCCAAGAAGAGATCCAGGGAGATGTCCAGAGAGGTATCCGGAGATATATCCAGGAGGAAGGAGAGAAAGATATCCAGGGAGATATCCAGAGAAGTATCCGGAGAGATATCCTGAGAGAGAAGGACAGAGACTCAAGAGCCAGAGAAAGGGCAGTCTTGAATGAGAGAGAGAAAGCAGGCCTGAGGAGCAACGGGAGTGCTGGCCTGGAAAGCCTCAGGAGTGAAGGCAAGGGCAGATGGCAACAGCTGCAGCCTTGGCACAGAGAGGTTCGTCCATATACTAAGGCAAGAGAGATATCGTGGGAGAACTCGGGCCATCCTGAGTTAGAGGACAACCAGATTAAGCCTCAAGCCTTCCCTGAGAAAGAAAGAAGAAAGCCTAAAGGTAAAGCTTCTATTTCTTGCAATTGTTTGCTCAAGCCTAACATAAGAGAAAGACAGGGGAAGGAAGTTTCTCCTTGTAGCAATGACATTTATAAGCAAAAGCTAACAGACAATTTCTCTAAGAGGAGAACTGTAAATACTAAGCATTGTGCTGAGAGAGCTTTTAAAACTATAGCTGAAGAGGAGCCTTGGTTTTACCCAGTGGGCAGAAGCCGACGCCCTAACCTAACTACCAAACACTGGGAAACTGTACGGCACGCTTTTAAAAAGCCAGAGTTCAGTTGTGCAGAAGCCTCAGACTCAGAGCTATCAGATATAGAATATATGCAAGTGGAATCTGCAGGCGAAGAGTCAGACCAGCAGATGGATTGTACATATTGTACAGCAGAAAAGCTGTAGTTCATTCCTACCTCTATGAATGCATAAGTGAATGCAGTATTTCGTGTTACCTTAAATTACTGTGAAGCCAACAGCCATTACTTTGACCTTTTCATTTGTGCTTTAAACCTGATGCAAGGATTTGTTCAGTTCTGTTACTTTCCAAAGCCGTTTATCCTGTTTTTGAACCATTTTTGTGCAAAGGGGAAATAAAGCCTTTTTCATTTTTCCCTCCATATTCGTGTGAACTTGTTCTTTTTGGGAAGTTGGTAACGAGGCCGGCACAAGGGACTGCTACCCTTGACCCTCGCACCTGTCCAACCCCAATCACCATAATCTTGTGTGCTCCCCAGCCCTTCCGTGGAAAACTACGCCGCCACCAGGGGGGGCTGCGGGGGACAGCGTAGGGACATATCAGATAAAAAAGTAAGAAAAGAGAGGTCCCTTGTCATAGAAGGTAAATCGACGTGGACGTTGAAATCTCCTAAAATCAAAAGATTAGGATAAAGGTGCGAGGCCTCAGAAATAGTAGCCAGAAGAGAATCCCACAGAGATGCGGAAAGAGAGGGAGGAGCATAAATAAGAAGAAAATAACAGGGGGGGGGGAGGAGGAGTTTAACTGGAGGAGAAGAGATTCTGGGTAGAGCAGAGAAGAAGAGGTGGGGAGTTCAGAGAGAGGGAGGGAGGAGCGATACAAGACCGCAACGCCTCCTCCGCTTCTACCCCGACGAGATGTGGATAGAAATGAGTAACCAGGTGGGAGACAGCGATTAAGGAAAGATTCTTCGCCCTCTCTCAACCAGATTTCTGTTAGGAAAAATAGGTCCAAGGCGTGGTGAGAGATTAGATCATTAACCAGAAGCATCTTGGAGCGGAGTGAATGACAGTTTAACAGAGCAAGTTGCAAAAACACAAGGGAGGACGGGGAAGGGGATAACGGGCGTGGCGGTGCATGTGAGCAGTATGTTAGATTTGGAAGTTGACGAGCCAAATGTCCAGGAGGAACAATGTCAGGCACAGCAGGACGCCAGCCCCAATGAACAGGGTTGACTGACATAGCGAAAGGAAGAAGCAGAAACAAGTAACAGAGGAGCACCTTAAGACCCTTGGTCCTTCCTCCGTGAAACAGTGCACTCAGAGGAGGACAAGGGGAACAAAAATGGAGAAGGTTTAAAAATGAGGCCAAGGAGCGCGCCTTAGATGAATCGAAATGAGTAAAGACCTTGGAATTCTCGCCCCGTCCCTCGCCCCAAGGAGCTCGCACAAGGAGCAGGTCATGCTCCTTGTGCGCGTGCCTTGTGCGTGGGGCGCCGCACCGGAGCAGATCTTATGCACGGTGAGCCCCTGCGTCACTTCTGGTGGGACGGACCAGGAAGGAGGGAGTGTAGCCGGTACCTGGGGAGACAGGGAGACACAATGAGGACACTGCAGAATGGCGATACAGCAAGGAGCAGGCAGCAAGCAGGCAACAGCAACAGCAGACAACTAACGGGTAACAGCAACAGCAGATGGGCAGCAATCAGGGCGCCGCACCGGAGCAGATCTTATGCACGGTGAGCCCCTGCGTCACTTCCAGTTGGACGGACCAGAAAGGAGGGAGTGTAGCCGGTACCTGGGGAGACAGGGAGACACAACAGGACACTGCAGAATGGCGATACAGCAAGGAGCAGGCAGCAAGCAGGCAACAGCAGACAGCTAACGGGTAACAGCAACAGTAGATGGGGACATTTGCAGTTGCTTTAGGGCTGGTCTAAGTGCTTGCACCTATTTGAGTTTGTCTTAACCTATCTATCATTCGGAGCATACTTCGACTGGGGGAAAGACCCACAAAAGTCCAAGACTCAGGACAGCGTGCTCTTCTGTGCAACAACTCCGGAATGAGTCATGGCTTCACACACTCCCCAACAGTACAGCAAATCCACATGTCACAGCACAACCATTGCAGCAAAGTCTTTTCACCTCTCTCTTAAAATCCTCAGATAAGGGGCACAGTTCTCAGCTCCCTCCACCAGAAGAAGCAGTTTCAGTGGATCTTACAGCTCTATTGGCTGTGAAAGCAGCTCTCCCTCCCTTCCTTCAGGTTGTGCACTATCCACCTGAACCCTCCCACAGGCTGCTTCTTACAGTACCTTAAATATCCATGGGTTCAGTGGGATCGTGTTCCCCAAACTCAATAGCTTCCATGGGTTCCTCCTGGGCTTCTCCTCCCTTGCACTGTCCATCTATATGCCTGGCTCACACCTAACGCCTTGGTTTGCTTATTACTAGCACAATCCACCTGTGTGTCCTCTCCTAATTGGCTCTCCTAGTCCTTCCTGAGGAGGGACTTCCTATCCCAATGGCTTCTGGGACATTTATTGTGACTGACCTTGTCACAATATGCAGATTAATTAGGTACTGGTGCTGGTGGTGAAGTTTTCACAGTGACCTCATTAGCTGACTATTTTCCTACTTGTGAATAAACTCAATGCAGTTTAAGGAAACTACTTAAGTATAATCACAGTAAAACAAATACATGATATAAATCTTCTTGAGCATATTAAATTAAATTTAATTGCTGTCCATTAATTTGAGATCACCTGAAATTTTAAGGCCGAAATCTAGGCCTTAAAATTGGGACCATATGTTATTTCAAATCATTTTTATTGAGTTTCCAAAGTTTCATACACAAAGAAAACATATGAAACGAACATATGTGAAAATAAATGGAGCAAGATATACATGGAAATGAAACACCACAGGAAAGTACTCAGCGAATTAAACAGAATCTATGTAACTCAACAGCATAAGTCCAGCACTCAGACAAAACCCGTCTACCCACCCCCTACACCCTCCACTCCCCCCCAACCCCCCCTCCCAAACCCACCCCTCAGGAGCAGCTAATCTCTTCCACACGCCCTCTTCCATATAGCAGTATATCGGTAGCATCTAACCATCTAGGCTCAGAGACGTTTCCACCCCACATCCCAAACATGCAGACCCACCTCACACTTCATTCATCAGTCACACAGGACCTGTCACAGATGATCCCCCGGGAGGTGAAAAACTCCACAGTAACCCCCTCCCAGACTTTCCCACAGGCTACTAGTTTCTTGTTCCCCAGCAGATGGGCTGTGCGAAACTCGTGCCTCCTCAAGTTTAGTAAGGCTCTGCACCATTCCCGAAGTCCCGGGGGTCGATCATCCACCCAATGGCGGAGTATGCAAGATTTCGCAATCAAGAAGCCACGAGCATAAAGCTGTCGCGTAGGCGCTTCACCTAAGAAGGTAGGGCACCCAACCCCGGACAGAGCAATGTTTGAGACACCATCACCAGGGGTCCCCCCAGTCGTCTCCAACAAGGTGGTCTCCACCAGACCAAACAAACACCATTCAGGGGAAAGTGTCTTCTCAAGGGGTCTGCAAACTTGCAGCTCGTTATATACGTCCTGCCAAAACTGATTTACACTCACACATTCCCAAAAACGATGTAGCAAGGTCCCCCTATGGGTCCCACATAAATGGCAAACATCGGTCGAGAGCACCTTCATCCTGGCCGCCCAAGTGTTGGGCACAAATGCTCTCCAGAGCAATTTATATTGTAGCTCTTGAAATTTGACAGATTCAGAGAGGAGCCGGATTTGTTGAAAAGCTTCCTGGCAGGCAGCCACCGTAAGTCGGACAGTACCATCGGTTTTCCACCGCTGGACTAGTTTCTCTAACGGGGCCCGCTCACCCCCCGGATAGCACTCCTCCCGCCAGATTCGCAACGAAAGCTTACCGTCAGTGGCCGCCATAAATTCCCATATCCCCAATGTATCGAATTGAAAGCCCCCGGTACGTTGCAGTGCTCGGATGTAGTGTCTCACTTGCAGATAGAAAAAGAAAGTCTGAGGCGCAAGATGAAAGCGGCGCATCAACCCTTGAAAGGAATCTAACTCCGCCTGTGACTGCATATGAAGTTGACCCAGATATCCCAAACCCGCTTGCGTCCAACTCACGGGAAGTCTCCCTTGGTTCCCAGGCGGAAAGTCAGCATTATCACGCAATGGCAGACAGTCCGTACTGTACCAATGTACTCCTTTTTTCTGACAAAGGAACCGCCAAGCCTGTCGCAAGGCACCAAAATAGACCGACCCTCGCCACGCCTGTGGCAATACCGGCGTCCGGCAATGCAGCAAGTAGGCTGGATGAGAGGGTGCGGAGAGCCGCTCAACCAGTCCCATCGGTAAAATATCCTCCCGCCTCAAAATTAGATCTCTCAGCGGCTTTAGCAAGGCTAGGAAGTTATAATCTCTCACCGAAAATAACCCAGCCCCCCCCTCCTCCCTGCTGCTCATCATCACCGAAAGGGGGATCCGTGATTTCTTGCCCCTCCATAGAAAGAGTCTAATGTGACGCTGCAAAAGCAGCACATCTCTTCTCAACAGCCAAATAGGCAGATGGCGCAACAAGTACATCCAACGCGGGGCCTCCATCATCTGGAAAAGAGCAAGACGCCCCATAAGCGAGAGCGGGAGATCCCTCCATTTTTGGAGAGTAGTCATCGTGCGCTGCAGCATCGGTCGAACGTTAACAGCATATAACTTCGACACATGATCAGGGATCTGAATCCCCAGATAGCGAAATTCCCCTGATGCCCATCGCAGGGGAAAAGGCCCCTTCCACTGACGCCTGGCTCGGCCACCCACATCCAACGCGACCGATTTACTCAAGTTAACCCGGAGTCCTGAAAATGCGCCAAATCGCTGGATCATTCCCAAGGCCCGCTCCAAAGAGGCCTGCGGCGCGCATAAGCAAAGGAGCATGTCGTCTGCAAAAGCACTAACCTTAATGCCACCTCCGGGCCAATCAATTCCCCGTATCTCTACTTCCGCTATGAGCGCAAGAAGCAGGGGTTCCAATTGCAGCACAAAGAATAAGGGCGATAAGGGGCATCCCTGTCGCGTACCTCTACGTAGCTCAAAAGACTCGGAGCAAGTTCCCCCAGTCGCTACACAGGCCAGCGGACTCGCATACAACGCTCTCACCCAAGACAGAAACTCACCTCGAAAGCCAAATTTCGCGAGGACCGCAAACATATAAGACCAGGAGACTCTATCGAAAGCTTTTTCAGCATCGAGGCTCACCAGTAGCAAAGGAGTCTCCTGGTGCAAACAGTGCTCCATGCCAAGCAACACCTTACTGATATTGGAGAAAGCCCCTCTCCCCTTGACGAAACCCGATTGGTGTGGGCCAATCAACCGAGGTAGGAGCCCTTGCAATCGGGCCGCCAACACCGAGGCCACCAGCTTCATATCATAATTAATCAGAGATATGGGACGATAGGATGCCGGATCCTCTGGATCGCGACCCTCTTTTGGGATGATAGTTATTGCTGCTGTTCTCATGTCTCTCGGGTAAAGACCCCTCTGTTGAGCATCGTTGTATAATGCCATCAAAGTAGGTGTAATATGAGGCATCAGTACTTTATAGAATTCAGCGCTATAGCCATCGGGGCCCGGAGCCTTATGAGGCTTCCCCTTCTTTATCACTGCCTGGATTTCTGCCCCAGTTATTCTCGCATTTAATCCCTGAAGCTCCGCCTCTGTCAGTGTAGGCACGGGGATGGCCGCCAGGAATTCACGTTCGTGGGCTCTATTCTCAATATCTGGCGTATATAAGGCTTGATAGTATTGGCGAAATACCTGGACAATTTTCCGTAAATCAGTCTGGGAAACCCCTTGTTCGTCTCGCACTCGGGCCACCCCCTGAATGCCTCCCTTCCGTTTAACCAAACGCGCCAGGAGCCTCCCCGTGCGGTCCCCAAATCGAAACAATTGGTGCTGATAGTACTGCAGCGAGTGGATGGCCCGCTCATGGAGCACTTCATTCAAAGCTCTTTGAGCCTCTAAGTATTCCTCAAGCCTCCTCGGGCGCACCATAGCGGTCCGCTTAGCCTCCTGCAGCTGACTCGTCAGATCCAAAAGTCTCGAGTTAAGGCGTTTCCTCTCTCGCGCTACATACGTTATAATGTGGCCACGCAACACTGCTTTACCTGCCTCCCAAAAGGTCGCCACCTCAACATCTCCGGTATCGTTGAAACGGAGATACTCCTCCCAGTGGCTCACCAGATACGCTCGAAAGTCTTCTTTCTGCCAGAGGTGACCCGGGAAAGTCCACCGTGTTCCTCCCGGGGAAGTGCCCTGCCAATCCAACACCACTTTCGCATGGTCAGACACCACGATGGGCTCGATCTCCACTTTGACCACTTTACCCAGGCTCTCTCTTGAAATCAGAATATAGTCAATCCGGGACCAAGTTTGGTGTGCTCTCGACAGATGCGTATAATCCTTCTCTACCCCATGCAGAATTCTCCAAGAGTCAATCAGACCACCCATCTGACAAAGGTATCCCACCCCTTTCTTACTCCAAGCTCCGCAAGCGCCGCCAGTCGCGGACCTATCTAACACTGGATCATGTGGGCAGTTGAAGTCCCCTGCCAATATCAGTGGGACCTTTGGGGCCCCCAATATTTTCCTCAGCACTAGTTGGAAGAACTGATGGTCATAAACATTGGGGGCATAAATGTTACCCAGAAAAAGTTCTTGCCCCTGAATTTTAGCATGTAGAAAGATAAACCGCCCTGCTGGGTCAGTCTCCTCCCCCAGGATTTCCACGCCAAGGCCTCGATGTACCAGAATCGCCACGCCACGTTTCTTTATGGTTGTGGACGCAGCAAAGACCTGCCCCACCCAGTCCTTTCTCAATTTGGCATGCTCTACTCCCGTCAAGTGGGTTTCTTGTAATAAGGCTATTTGGGCACGGCTCCTTTTCAGAGCTTGGAGCATCTTGGTCCTTTTAACCGGGGTATTTAAACCACCGACATTCCAGGTGACTATACGGAGATCATCCCGCATTTCCCTTATCCCGTAGACAGTCCAAGAACCACATCCACCAATCATACCATTGTTCTAGGTCGCCCAGCCTCGACCCAGAACTCCAGCTCATTCCTATCATACTCCAAATGGGCGTGTATGGGAATTGTAGATGCTGCACGTCATACCGTAATTCATTCATCATGGAGTCCAGGCGCAGTCCACTTGCTACACATACACACCACTCCTCCCCCCGTCCCTCCCCTTCTCCCCCCCAACCCTCCCTCTCTACCCCCGTCATCCCCCACCCCCCTCCCAACACATTTCCCCCACCCTCCCCCATTCGCTCCACTTCTACCAAGTTAACCCTTCCCTGTACATAAACATCAAACCCCATAAAACATAAGCATTCAACCCTCAGTTACCGCACTGAGGTGAGACTTCCAACGCGGTGCTTCAGGGCCGCCCCACCCCTCCGCCACTGCGGCCGCAGTGTCCCCACCCCCACCCACCAATGAAGCAGGTGCAAACACCCATTATACTAACCAACATAGCATGAGTAGGATAACTAAACATTCTTATAAAAGGACTAGGATACATGCAATAAAGCTACAGAGCAAACCATTTAAAACTAGTAAAAGAAAACAGTGTTCACTCAGCATGTAATCAAAACCTTGCAATTGTTGTCACCGGAGGATGCAGCAAAGCTCCAGTGTGAAAAGGTCCAATCAAGGTTCTGGAGTGAAGGTCCACCAGCCATTATTAAAGCGGGATCCAGGATATCAATGCCCAACCAATACAAGCATTGTGGTACCTGTGTCCCTGGATAGAAACTACTTGATACAGATGATCGAGATTGGCCAGTGCTGGATACAGATTGACCGGTGCTGGAAACAGATTTTTGGGCCCGAGAGATCCCGGCCTGACCCAGCATGTCGTGTTTTATGCTCTTATGTTCTCTTATATTCCCTGCCGGATCCAGAAGTAAGATAGCCAGCCTGGGGCAGTAATCAGGATGAGCCCAAAGGGAACACAGACGCCCGGCCAACAAATCTCCCGTGAAGTCTCAGCCCACAGGCCCACAACCTCAGACTCTAACCCAGGAGCCCGGGCATCCCTCATGTCCCCATGAAAAAAAAAAAAAAAAAACAGGACGCTCATGAACGGGCCTCGGAGACATCCGCAGGAAAATGCTGGATTAGGAACTTTTTGGCGGCCGCCACCTGATCAAAAGTATGATTCTGGCCCTGGAGGGAAACTCGCAATATGGCTGGATAAGCCAAAGTGAATCGGGCTTTCCTACGGTATAGCTCAGTACATATTGGGGAAAATTCCCGCCGCTTTGCCGCAACTGCCGCCGAGTAATCCTGGAATATTAGTACTCGCCTGTTGTCCAACATGAGGTCGCCACTCTTCCGATAAGCCTGTAATATGCGCCATTTATGTTGGAAATTCATCACTCGAAGAATCACCACTCTCGGCCGCTCGCCATTCTCCCTCCTCACTCCCAGGCGATGTGCTCTCTCAATTTGAAAGGGACCCTTAAGGTCCGCCAGACCCAGCACTTCAGGCAGCCAAGTTTCCAGGAAGACCAACAGTTCTCCATCAGGCCTCTCTTCTCCCAGACCCACCAGTCGGAGGTTATTTCGGCGGGATCTGTTCTCCAGATCCTCCAATTTGTTCTGCATCTCAAGCATTGCCTTCTTTTGATTCTCCAGCTCCCGGTCTCGGCGGCCCTCACCCTCCTCTACCCCTGCCACGCGGTGCTCAAGCTCCTCCACGCGCCTACCAACCTCCGTCAGCGCTTCTTCCATCCCATCCAATTTCTTCATGAGGCGATCAAATTTAGGATCGAGGAGCCGGACCACCTCCTTCGCCAGCTCCTCTGAGTGGGAGTCAATGCTTTCCGCACCGGGGGAGGACGGCTGCACTGTGGCCGCCGCGGAGGGCCCTGCTCGAGGTGGTTTGTCGCGCTCTTTTCTCGCCGGCAAAGGCATCTCCGGTACCCCGCAGTTGCTACACTCGGACAGTGCAGTACCCGGTAAGCGATTTGAGGTGGGTAGAGGGGGGAGACCCAGAAAATAGATAAATTTGCAGGTTTATTGGCAAGGCGGCCCCGGAGCGAGAGAGAGACGTCTGCTCTCACTCACGCATCGCCGGAAGTCCGGGACCATATGTTATGACAGTCATAGTCTTTTCCCAACCAAAGCTTTAGTTCCTTATCATTCCTCCAGTTTAGTCCTCCACCTCTGGGTTGTGTACCTCCTCCTGCAGCATGCAGGGCTGGCCCGTCCATTGAGCAAGAATGTTTTTTTGCACAGGGCCCCGCGTTTCAGGGGGCCCCGCGCAAAGAACATTCTGCTTCTTTTTTTTTAAAATTACATTTAAAAAAAAAAAAACCTGTCTCTGGCTGCTGCCGCTGCCGCGTCCGTCGCAGCAGCGGCAGAATGGAGTGTCCCGCGGGGCCCCTTCTCCTCGTTGAGCCCTCTGCAAGGGCTTTCAGATTCGCGAAGGGAGAGTGCTCCCTCGCGTCTCTGTAAAGCCCGCAGGGGCTAATGGGAAATTTCCCATCTGCCCCTTTAGACGCGAGGGGCTGATGGGAAATTTCCCATTAGCCCCTGCGGGCTTTACAGAGACGCGAGGGAGCACTCTCCCTTCGCGAATCTGAAAGCCCTTGCAGAGGGCTCAACGAGGAGAGGGGGCCCCGCGGGACACTCCATTCTGCCGCTGCTGCGACGGACGCGGCAGCAGCTAGAGCCAGGTTTGTTTTTTTTTAATTTGCCAGAAGGGAAGGGAAGGGGAGGGGAGGGGGGGTTAAGACTGGTAATGGGCTGGGGGGCTGATGGAGGCTGTCTGGAAATGGGCTGGGGGGGGGTTAGGACTGGAAATGGGCTGGGGCTGATGGAGGCTGACTGGAAATGGGCTGGGGGCTGATGGAGGCTGTCTGGAAATGGGGTGAGGGGGGTTAGGACTGGAAATGGTCTGGGGGGGTAGGACTGGAAATGGGCTGGGGGGGTTAAGACTGGTAATGGGCTGGGGGCTGATGGAGGCTGTCTGGAAATGGGCTGGGGGGGGTTAGGACTGGAAATGGGCTGGGGGTTGATGGAGGCTGACTGGAAATGGGGTGATGGGGGGGTTAGGACTGGAAATGGGCTGGGGGGGTGGTTAAGACTGGTAATGGGCTGTGGGCTGATGGGGGCTGTCTGGAAATAGGGTGATGGGGGGTTAGGACTGCTAATGGGCTATGGGGGGGTTAGGACTGCTAATGGGCTATGGGGCGCTAGGACAGGAAATGGGCTGATGGGGAGGGGTTAGGACTTGAGGTGGGCTGATGTGGTTAGGACTAGTAATGGGCTGTGGGCTGATGGGGGGGGTTAGGACTGGCAATGGGCTATGGGGGGCTGACTGGAAATGGGCTGATGGGGTTAAGACTGGAAGTGGGCTGATGGGGGGGTTAGGACTGGTAATGGGTTATAGGGGGGGCTTAAACTGAAAATGGATTGATGGGGGGGCTAGGACTGGTAATGGGTTGGGGGATTGCTATGACTGGAAATGGACTGAGTGGATGGGGAGGCTTGAACTGCAAATAGCTGATGGGGAGGGAGCTTGGAATGGAAATGGGCTGTGAGGGAAGGGAGCTAGGACTGAAAATGGGCTGATGGAGCAGCTAGGATAGGACTGGAAATGGGCTGTTGGGGGGAGCTAAGATTGGAAATGGGCTGTGGTGGGGGCTTGAATTGAAATGGACTCATGGAGGGGCTAGAACTGGAAGTCGGCTCATGGGGGGCTTGGACTGGAATTGGGCTGAGTGGAGGGGAGCTAGGATTTGACATGGGCTGATGGTGGGGCTAGGAAATGACTAGAAATGGGCTGATGGGGGGCTAGGATTGGAAATGAGCTGATGAAGGGACTCAGACTGAAAATGGATGGGGGAGCTAGGACTGGAAATGGGTTGATGGGGGGCTAGGACTGGAAATGGGCTGATGCAGGGACTAGAAGGGAATGGATGCTGGGTGAGACTGGAACTAGAAGGGAGCTGATGTTGGGGGAGGATTAGAATGGGATGGGGCTGGGAGAGTAAAATGGAGAGGGGAAAAATATTTTGTGTGGGAGGGATGAAAAATCTACAATTGGCCGGGTATTGGGAGAGTAAGTGGGGATTGAGGATGGAGGGGTAAAATTTGTGTGGATGAAAGAAGAATGAGGAAAGAGCAAAAGGAGAAAGATTAGTATGTTAAAGCAGATGTAGAGAGAGAGGATGGAAAGAAAACTAGAAGAGAGAAGAAAGGACAAATGGACAGCAGACGATGGAGAGTTAGCAGAAAACATGAAGAAACCAGAAGAAAGTGGCTGGAGCAATTGCAACTGAAAAAAAATGCACAAAAGGTAGAAATATCTCTTTATTTTGAATTTATTAACTGGAATATGAAAGCTCTGGGAAATGTGCATCATTAACGTCTGCGCTTTGTTTGGTACAAGAGGAAATTGATTTATAGTTTTATTTCTACAGTGTTGTTGTACATTCCAAGTTTGGCTTTTGGGGTTCCCAGTTTAATTATTGCCTTCCTGTTTCTAAATTGCGATTCCTTGTTTGGTGATGGTCTATGTTCTGCATGTGTAACTGAGCTGAGGTATTCTGTTTATGTAATTCCTATTTGACATTGCCACTTGTTCTCTTTCCCCAGTATTCTCTGAAATGTACTGGTTTAATATTTGCAGTGTTTCCTTTTGATAGGTAGGGTCTGGTGCTTTGTGAGTCCTGGTAATGCTGTCAGGATACAGCGGGTTTGCTATGGGTTCTAAATGGGCAGCGTTTGTAGTAGTTCCTAATGTGCCTGGCGGTTGGCACTGGATTATAGTAATGTAGAAATCTTTTAGTCTTTCTTTATCCATACACTCATTAAGAGACATGTTTACTAAAAGTTAGTGTTTGGTAACATTATGCAAATATGTATGCAAATAAGGCCACTTATGCAAATGAGGCCCCGCACCGAGTCTCCGCACATGGCCCCGCACCCCCCTTGGGCCGCCCCTGGCAGCATGGAGACTGGGCATGTCAAAGTCGTGACATCACTGGATATAGCCTGCTGGTATCTCCCATCAGCTCCCAGTGTGTCCCGTCTCCATGCAGCAGGAGGACGTAGTGAGCCTAGGAGCTGGGCTCACTTGAGGATCAGATAAGGAGCGGTTAGAGTAGCATTAGATTAGTTTATGTTTAAGTTTCCTTTCAATTTTGTTAATTTGGTCACTATCACTTAAAAAAAAAAAAAAATATAAACTGAAATGAGGTAACAAGGAAATGTCTGTGGGCTTGTGCCTTTTTCTGCCTGTCCTCTCGTGTTGCTGATACTTGTCATCTTGATGGTCAGGTCAGATCTCTCCCCCTTGAAAGTATGGAGGAGAGCTCTGCAGCAGTCGGCAGCAGCGGATCAGCGGCGATCTAAGCAGCCGCGATCCTGCTAAGGGCGTGTGAGCAGCGGCGGGAAGCCCGTCTGGTGGCTCTCAGCTCGCTGTTCGGCTGAGTGGGGCTGCGCGGGCTGGAGCTCCGCGGCGACAGAGGAGTGAACAGAGCTCTGAGGTGAGCCAAGTTTGGGCAATTAGGGGCAGAGAACCGGGCCGCCAAGCGAGATTAGAGCCACGGCAGTGCACAGGTTAGCGAGGAGCTTTTGGTGCCATTTCCTGGTCGGCAGCGGCGGCCATTTTATCAGCGTGTGAGACGCGTAGCGCAGGGGTTTGCAGGGCTGGATTTGGTTTATTTTGAAATCTTTTGGTTTCTTTTGATTTATTTTGGCTTCTTTTGGGTTATTTTAATTTAGGTAATCTGTCTGCACTTTTTGGAGGGTCGGAAGCGACGTGGGTGCAGGTTACATTCAAGGAGCTTCCTCAGGTCTCGTGGCAAGACCACATCTGTTGGTGCTTCCAGATCTGTCAGTAGGTCTGGCGCTCCTAATCTTACACCAGGGAA